>JAZHRO010000035.1:65836642-66460509 GCA_037157565.1 Thalassia testudinum | reverse complement strand
ACTCGATAGATGCAGAATTAGAAATGTCCTCATCCACCTATTTTCTATAAGTTGGTAATAGGGTGTGCTTTTCAGCTTTGGCCAATGCAACCCAAGTCTAAAAGTCTGGACACACAAGGGATAATTAGAATAAGAAGCTTGTGTCCCTTGGCAATGAAAGTTGAAAAGATGATTCATGGAATAGTTGCACTCAAGTACACGGGCCTTAGGTGAATCAAGAGGATCATAAGGGTCCTCATAGAAAGTCGAGAGTTTAAAATTGTAAGCAACCCTTAAACCTGGTATAATTTTCTCTCTATATTTTCTTTCGAAATGATGATTCCTTTATTCATATCCAATAGATCATTCAAATCTTTACCCAGAATACTTCCTGTGTTTGATTTCTCAATCCCTTCATATTCTATTTTATCTAGATCTGAATCAAAATCATCATGAGCATGGAATGTCTCAAATTCAAGATCCTCAAAAATAGAAGTGAAAGTGAAGCTAGTCATTAAATTATCATCAAATTTTGATTCATTTACTTCAGCTTCACCTATCTCCAAGAAGGGGTTATCCTCGATTTCAAAGATGAAATTTTCATAATCATCCTTTACCTAAATTTGGTCCTCAAAATAAAATGTCTCATATTCCAATTCTGATTCAATCAAACATTCTTCTTTGAAATCCAAATTATACAACTAGACATCTTCCTTATTGTTCATAAGATCATGGACCTCTTCTAAGTCCTCTAGATCATGCTCATCATTAATGGACTCGTCATTAACACTGTCAAGTTCAATTGAATCTTTCATCATTGGTTCAGTATGAGTCGAATTTATGATAGGGTGGTCTTCATCAGGTTCCTTAACTTTTGTTTTTGGTGGTTCGTCATTTAGCCAATCAATAAAGTTGGGAATCTGTAGCATTTCCTTTGTATGCTGGAACCTCAGGTTTTTCATCTTTTGAAATAATATCCTAGCTTGCCTTTGTTGAACCTAATTACCCAATTGGTCTATTTGTTGTGACAATTTATCGCTCATGTCTTCCAACTCACGTAATCTTTCCATCATTTCCTTAAATTGATTACTTGAAAGTATGGACTGGGAGGCTATAGGTTCATCTTGAGCTTGCTCTTGGTTGAACCCAAAATTAGATGTAGTTGAGTCAATTTGGCATGGGTCAATCAGTTGAAGATTTGAATATCCTCCCAGGTTGTGGGTCATGATAGGATAATCATTTGAATTTGCTGACCTAGTTGTAAGTTAAGATTAGGAGGATAAGAGGCCTGATCTTGATTTCCCCACTTATTTGCAGTCGTATCCCAATTGGAAGATGAATAGAATTGGTTTAAAGTGGGATTAGAGTTAGAATCACTTTGGGGATTTTCTCCTTGATTCCAATCCATATTGAGATAATCATTTTGGGACAACCTAGATAGAAAGTGAGCTTGAGGAGGATTAAGGCTCAAATGGTGATAGCCAACATTAGAATCATATCCCGGATTAGAAGGAGGCCTATCCCAATTTGAAGACGTGGAAGTGAAAGTCAAATCAGGATAATGATTGAGATCATTCTGGGGATTAGAAGCAAATCATGGATATTGGTATCCTAGGTTAGATCCCCAATTAGAAGCATAGTTATCCCAATTAGAAGATGGATAATGTTGGGTTGAATTGGGATAAAAATAAGATTGGGGATAAAAGGAATTTGAAGAATAAGAATTGAAGTCCATGAATATAGATGGAAGAAATCAAAGTTAAGAATATGAGAGAGACATGAGTGTGCACAATTCAAGCAATCAGATCTAGCCCCTAAATGGTTGCACCTATTGGACCTAATCCAAATTTCACTATCCTAGTTAACTAATCTAACTCTTGAATTATTTGGCTGGCTAGAAGGGCGAGACCCCCTAGGACACCCTGCACGGCGGGACACCACTAATGGTTAATGCAGTTACTGCATCGACCTTTCTTGTCACCAATTGGTCTAAATAGGTAAGGCCTTAAATTAAATCAACTAAGTCTATCTCAAGTTTGGAAATAAAATCCAACCTAGTTGGTCTGTCTATCAAATTAATTAGGGCTTGGGATTTACCGTGCATGGGATTAAATGATGGGCGTGAGGGGGGCGGTTGCCCAATTAGATTAGTTAAATTGTGTATGAGTGCTGAACAAGGGTCCTCAAACAATTTTAATTGGTGATGTAGATTTTAAGGTTCAAATAATTAATTCACCAATTTTAGGGTTCAAATTTCAAGGTCTTTCTTAAACAAGTTTTGAGTGGACAAATAGTTAATTTTCAAGCATGAGAACTTGATCTTTTCCGTTAGACCCTAATAGGCTACTTCTAGATGAATCAGTTTTATTTCAAGTGGTGCAACCCAAACAATGCAATAATGGCTTTCCAAACACAACTTACTCAAGCACACACAAAATAAATTTTTTTCAGAATTTTTAGGGTTTTAAAAATACTTTTTTAAGAATTTGTAAATCAAGATGACAAAATAGTCCAAACAGACCCCTAATGAGTGATTTCCAGAAATAGTCAAGGTATGACTGTCAAAAAATTTTTCTAACTTTTTTCAAGAAGCTAGATTTGATCAGAAATCTAATGAAAAAAATCTCACTAACTTGGAGTTATATAAAATTCAATAAAATTCAGTGAACAAGGATCTTCAACAGAAAAATTTTGGAATGACCCACCGATAGTAAACGATTTTTCTAGGATAGCACAAAATGAATTTTTGTGTGAAAATTGGTGGGTTAGTTGTTGATTTCAAGGGGATCACGTTCTAAATGTTTGTGATTTTTTTCCCGCACCAATAGTTTGGAATACAATTTTTAAATTAGAAAGAAAAACCATTCCGAAATTAATTAAGATAGGATATGATCTTTAAAGCACCAAAGGAATAGGATAACGGATTTTATTATTATTATTATTTTATATATGCACTAAAATAAATACAATTAATCCTAGGATTCATGAATCTACCTAAATCTAAGATGCAGGCGACCTACCTAGAAATCTTCACCTGTACTTTTTCTTCTCGTCGCTTCGCAATTCGTTCTCGTGCGATTATGCGATCCTGCACACAAAATGACAAAGATAAGAGCAAGTTAGATCTCACAAATGCAAATCTAAATGAAACTATTGAAAGAGAAATAATCGCCGTGCCTCCTCGGTAACGACACCAAAAAGTGTTCTAAGCGTGGGATAAGTATGTAAAAATACGTTTTTCTTCATAGTATAAGCATGTTAGAAACTCTTAAATTTATTTCAAGTAGAACTCCTAAAAATATGAAAATTGAATTTCAAAACGTAGTTTAAGTCGTTCACAGGGAGCAGTCAAAATAATTCACTTTCCTAATGCTACGAAACATATAAGCAGATTTGAGTATGAGATTACTACCACGAGAATGCGACTAGAACTAATAACATGAAACTCTTATAAATACTAATAGAAAGCATACAACTTAAAGTCAACTTGAAAAGAAACTACTAGAACTTTTATTGAATATAATAAGAGTTTTGCACAAGTAGAACTAGTAGAATACTTCTATAAGGAGGAAATTAGAACTAAAACAAAGTAACTACAACTAGAACTAGACTAAGAGAAATGTAGAGTAAGGGCTTCGAAGATGAAATCTTGAGTGACAGTGTAGACATGGATGCGAAGGTGCACCAGTAGAGATCACCAAAGGTGGTGTGGAAGAAGGACTAGTTCTAGTAGGTGGAGGCCATTTTGAAGTAGGAAGACTAAATAGGAATTAATCATCCAGGGGGGGGGGGGGGGGGTTAAGCGCTTTTATAGGAATCTAGGTGGCTACCTATTGGTCGGTTTAAGTTTCCTAGGATCACTAATTTGGATGGTCTAGATTAAATCATAAGGGGTGACTAAGATAGGTAGGATAAGGGCCACAGGATCTAGCATGGAGGGTTGAGATTAAGGTGGCATTTTGTTGTGTTTCTAAACAACCTAGGTGGTCGACCATAGGGTTGTTTCTAGGAGATTTGGCCAACCACTTTAGGAAGAAGGAGGGTAGGGTGGCGGCTAGGTTAGGTTCTAGGGTTTAGATAGGTGGTGGTGAATAGATAGGTTGTTAGGTTAGGATATGATTTAGGTTTTTGTTGGAATTTTAGGTCGATAGGATTGGGCTTTCTAGAGGCCATCAATTATAGGTATTAGGATAAGGTTTTGGTCGGTCCTAAGTGGGTTTCTAGGCTAGGTAACTAGGTTCCAAAATTGGGTTAGGGTCTAAGTTAATTGGGTCTCCAAATAGGTCTACTAACTAGGCTAGTCTTCTTCTAAATGAGCTTAAATCATAAAGTCCATTCCACCTTAATTCAATCAACTTGAAATTTTGTACCTGCACATATAAAAATAAACACAACAAGGTATTGGATACAGTTGCAGAAAAGATTGAATAAAATCCCAAAAGTATGCATTATTTACAGAATGACCTAAAATACCTAATATAACCTAATTGAATGCAATCTAACCCAAATTGCCCTTAGACTAACATTAGTTAGGCATCAATTAACATAAATATGAAATTATCAGTACTCACATCCAATTTGTCTTTGTTACCTAAGATGATATCCAAATGATTGCTCAAAGGTTGGATCAAATGCAAATTCACCAAAAGAAAATTGAGGAAAGAATTAACTCTCAAAATTTAACTCCATCTCCGATCACACTTAACCTTCTGAAGAGAGAAAACTTGCATCACATTGGTGGTATCCCTACTGAGAATAATTTCTTTCCTGAGGTTACACTAGATTTTGCTGGGACATTTGATTATGTGAACCCTAATTCCTTCAACCTAGCAACTGAGAATATTTCTGCACTCCAGGGCACTTTAGAAATCCTTCCAACTCTTACAGTGCAAATTGGAGGAACCACCCTAATTTCTCCTGGAAAACTATTAATCAGGTTCCTTACCAAAGACAGAATCAATCTAGGTTTTATGGGTAAAACTTACATCAACCTAGGCCCTCTCACTCAAGGTATGCAAAATCAGATGTTTGAAGTGACCCGAATTGTTACTACTCTGTAAAATCAAATTGGGGCCACTCCAGACTAGAGACTTACATGAAATTTACCTTCTCAAACCATGCCCAACAACAATAATCAAAGGAACTAGTATCAAGGTGGGAATCATTTTGGGCAACCTCCCATTCACCTAGCACCTCAGTACCCCCCAGGTTTTCACCAAAATCAGACCCCCCAACCTCCTCCTAGAAACAATCACACTACCAATGGAGTAACTCTGAGGAGCGGGAAAACCACCCAAGATCCTAGGCCATTTAATTCAACATAGGAAACCCACTCAGAATAGATGTAAGTGGACTCTACCCCTACCTCTTCTCAAGAAAATGACACTGAAAAAGATAAGAACCCTATCCCTTTCCCTCAAGGTTTGCATTCCACCAACAAAAGAAAGAAGAAATCTAAGCCCACCGATAAAGAACTCAGGGAATTATTTGGGCAGGTAGAGATCAATATTCCCCTCCTAGATGCCATTAAATACATCCCTGCAAATGCCAAATTTTTAAAAGATTTGTGTAGTTCTAAAAGGCATACTAAAAGCCTAGGAAGGGTAGTTCTTTCAAGTACAATAAGCTGATTGTACAACAATCATGGGACTTAACTAACTTAAATTATGTTAGAACTTGGCATAACTTCTGATTAGCGTATTCATAAATTGCATAACATGCATTGCATTCTTTTATATAGTTGCATATTTTATAATGCTATTTTTCTGTGCTAATTAGGGTTTTATTCTTGTTTCTAGGTAATAAGGAGTTCAAAAGCTATTCTACATAGAATAAAGCTGGATAGGAGTAGAAGCTGCAACAGAGCTGGTTTTAAAGTCTAGAATAAAAGTTGAATAAAGAAAGCTTGAACACATAGGAAGAGAGAAAGAAATAATAGAGGACTATTTGTTTAGAATAAGTGCAGAAAAAGAATGAGAAGAACTAGGATATCCTTATCCTATCCCTAAAACCCTAGGATGACCTTATCCCAGTGCTTATCCATAAATCACCTCCCTTTTAGGATATTTGAGCTCAAAAGCCAAAAAATGGATAACATTATCCATGTACTTATCCACCCTATCCATAGTCCAATCCTATTATCCATAACCCTAGTCCACCCATCCAATACCTTATCCATAGCCTAGAAACCTACTTAGGTCCATATCACACCTAATTGACTTGTCTGAGTTAATTGGGTCAACCATATGTCAATTGGGTCCATGGGACCTGATTAGACTAACCCTAAGTTGATTAGACTTACTTAAGTCTAATCAAACCCAACCTAAACCCAATAGACCTAGCCACATCCAATCAGGTGTAGTACAACCTGATTGGGTGCACCCAATTCCAACTAGGTTCAATTGGAACCTAATTGGATCAGACCAACCAAGAACATGTATTAATTAAACTCTTTGAGTCTAATTAGACCTTACTCTTACCTATTTTCACTTAGGATCACCTAGAACAAACCCGCATAAGTTTAATTAATTTAATTAGAACCTAATTAGACTCACCTACAACCTAATTAGACTATCCTTAACTTATTTAGGATTCCCTTATCCCAATTACATACGTACACACAATTAGACTAGGACCAACCTATTTAGACCTAGCCTATTAGACCTTAGGGTTAACCTAGCCTAATTAGGAACTTATTTCTACAACCTACATATACAAAATCCATTCCTATTCCTACTCCACCAACAAAACCACCAATAGGTGGTGCCCCCAACAAATTTTATCCTCTTGGGTGCGCCACATATGGCCTCTTCCTCCTCCTTACAAGGCCAACAAGGGTGGCCATCCATCCTCTCCTTTGGTCCCTCCTTCCTTCCACCATTAATCCAGCATCTTCCAAGCCCTTCCCCTCAACCTTCAAGGTCGTCCACTACCATTGGTGGCCAGCCATCACCTCCTTCGTCCAAGGCCTTCTAAGGCCACCAAAAGCTTTCCTTAGGAAGCACCTTTAGTGCCCTCCCTTCTAGTTTCCCTTAGAATAAATCTTCTAGTTAATTTTCTGCATTAATTCTAGTAGTAGCTCTAGTTCTCTCTTTGTAGTTCTGGTAGTTCTAGTTATTCTAGTAGAAATTCTATTTCTAGTTTTAGTAGCTGTGGTTGTTCTAGTAGAAATTCTATTCTTAATTCTAGTCATTCTAGTTGTTCTATCTTTAGTTCTTTTATTCATAATCTCTATTTGTGATTGAATATTGATATTTCCATATTTATGTTAATTAATGCCTAACTAATGTTAGTCTAAGGGTAATTTGGGTTAAATTGCATTCAATTAGGCTAGATTAGTCATTTTAGGTCATTCAGTAAATAATGCATACTTGTGGGCTTTTGTGCAATTTTTCCTACAATTGTATCTGGTACCTTGTTGTATTTACTTTTATACATGTAGATACAAAATTTCAGGTTGATCAGAGCATAGTTGATTGGACTTTCTGAATTGAGCTCATTTGGAAGAGGATTAGCCTAGTTAGTAGACCTATTTGGAGACCTAATTAACATAGACCCTGACCCAATTTAGGAACCTAATTACCTAGCAGAGAAACCCCTTAGGACCAAACAAAACCTTGTCCTAAAATCTATAGTGGTCGACCTCTAGTATACCTAACCCTATCCACCTAAAATCTCAACAGAACTTAAAAAAACCTAGACCTTATCCTAACCCAACAAAGCTTATTCGGCCATCCATTTTATCCTCCAATAAATATTATTTTTGGATGGTCAAAATACACCATAATTTATCCATCATTAGATCTAAATCCTAGGATCCTAAATTGCCAACCTAAATCCCTATCTTAGAAGCTTAAACCAAATCCTATCCTAAACTTAATCTTGAAATTCGTAATAGCATGACACATCTTTAGTATTTTGACCATAACCATTTCATTTCAAGTCTAAATTGAGTGGTTCAAGTTGCATTGAAAATTTTATTTCAAGAGCTACAACTATGCTTTTATGTGCAACTTGAAATTTGGAATAGAAAGAGGCCAAAATTCGAGAGAATCATATCCATCATCCTCTCAAAGCCATCCTAGCCCTCCATCAATTCCAACAACACCTAACCTATTATATCTACCTATTCCTTCATCCTACCCCTTGATTCCTAGATAGAGGCCAAAAATACACGATTTCTTAATTGATGTAAGTTAATGTCATTGAGATGCGTAAAACCGATCAACTCTTAGGCTAGTTTACTTGGAGGGTTAGAAAAGTGGTGCTAAGAAATGTGAAACTAGTGTTAACCCGCAATTGTGTTTACTTACAGAGTGCTGTTAACACCAGTTTGTGTTTACTTGAATTGGTGTTAAGTTGTGGTGTTAACCCTTATGGTGTTTACTTGATAGTGGTGTTAAGTATATAAAACATAAGAGATGTCAGAGATATGAGTGTGTATAATTTTAACATGAGTTTGGCTAACACCAATTGAAACTAGTGTTAGACAAACCCGTGTTAAAGTGGGTAAACTTGGGTTGGTAAATTGGGGGTTAAGTAGTCAGGTAAACGGAGGTTAACCCCCCTTTAACCTCCCAAGTAAACTAGGCCTTAAAATTTATAACATAGATAGTGGTGGTATTTAGGGTCATCCAAGGAGGCAAAAATATTAATTGATAACTTAATTCTCTCTCTTGCACTCTCAAGTCAACACCTGTTTTTTTGGTTTGTATTTTTAGGTTTTTTTTAAGAGATAATCGGGAAATGAAATATGAAGTTGTGAAAATGGAAAACAAAACTACACCTAAGTGACAAATAGTAATCCACTTCTCTAAGCTCAACCTAGGAAGGTGTACCTAGGGTAATTAGAGGAGTGGAGTGAAGTGCACTTAACTACACTAAAAATTGCTTGAAACAAAATACACAATTAAAAAAGCAAAAACAACTTATATTACTAGAAATGGAACTTTACAATTAGCTATTTGCTTGGAAGTAAAACTAGCTAATACAATAATGATGAAAATGAAGAAGAAGAAGGGATCCTCTTAATGAAGCTTGATAAGAACTTCGCTCCAAGTACGGTGGCTCCTGCACTTGAAGAAGGACTTCTCCTACTAGATGATGATGTTCCTTCCTTCAACAATCTTCTTCTGACTCTCCTCAGGGTGGACGTCCACCCTAGCTCCTCCTCCTCTACCTGGTAATCCCCTTAAGGTGAAGAACACCTTGGCTTGTCCAAGGTAGGTTGAAGACAAAGTTAGCACCAAGGGAGCAAGGTTTGATCCCTTAATCTCCTTCTCCTTTGCTCCTCCTTTGGACGTTGATATAGGTAGATGTAACTAGGAAATAATGTAGCCAAGGGTAGGTTTTTTTAGGTGGTAGAAGGGATTTTATATAGGAAGGGAAGGGGGGATTGGTGTGGGATCTAGATGAAGGGCTAGGATGTGTTGATGGATGGTAGTTATGGGTTGGATGGCTAGGATGGATGGCACCACCTTTAAGGGTGCCTAGGTGGGTGGATATGGTGGTGTTGGTGTCCTTTGGTGGACTTTAGGTAGGGTTATTTGGTGGAGCTAGCTAGGTGGAAATGAGGGTGATGATTGGCCATAGTAGGGGAGGTGGATCTAAGCTAAGCTAGCTTAGCTAGTAGAGTAGTGGAAGAGGAGTAGAGAAATTAGGGTTTATTGAGGAGCTGAAAATGAGCTGCATTGAGCTTTATGGAGCTAATGGTTTGCTGAAGAGAGTTGCATCTGGACTCAATAGCTAGCTTAGCTAGCTAGTTGTTTGCTAGTTGCTAAACCAAGCTAATTTGAGTTGGTTTCTTTTGATCTGAGTATAGATGAGCTGAAGCTGGTCTTCTTGAAGACTACCTAGCTAGCTAAGGTAGCTAGCTTAGGTCAAGTAGCTAAGCTCAACGAAGTTGAGTTGAGTTGAGTCTTCGGGAGCTAGAGTTGAGATGGCCTGAGTTGGTTGAGAACTTCTTTAGCTGACTGGACTTTGCTCGTTGTTGGTAGTAGCTAATCCTAGTCAGGTAGAGCTTTCATGAGCTGGATGGAGCTGGGAGGAGCTGAGTTGAGTTGCCATCTAGCCGAGGTGAACTAAATGAAGCTGAGTTGAGCTAATCCCAACTAAATTGAGTTGCAATGGTCTGGAATGAGGTGGAATGAGCTGAATCCAGCTGAGGTGAGCTGGATTCAGCTGAGATCCAGCTGAATTGGGCTTCTCCTTCATTTGTTACCTTTCTTGGTGTTAGGGTTTGCGGGATCTGACTGTCTATTTATCCTTGATACTCAAATAAAGATGTAAAATAGCAAAAATAATGTAATGCATGTCTATCCTAAGAGAATGCCTAAATGCACCCAATACCATAATGTATATTGAAAATCCTAGGAACTCGATGTGATTTTCAAGCTAAGGATGATGATAAATTGGTGTTTATCACACCCCCATGCTTATCTTTTAGCTAGACCCTTAGAAAAAGTTGCTTTACAAAACGGTATTAGGGAAAGCTATTTTCTTTTTTTGTTTAGGAGAATCATTTTTATAGGACTTTGGTTGATTGAAAAATAAGAAAGTTACAAGAATTGTTAAAGATAAAACATCGAGAGTTTTTCATGGATCCAAAGGTAGCATGAAATAGAATTTGCATATCTACCTATGAATTCAACAAATTTACCTTATCTGATTCCATTTATCCCGTCAACCAATTTTGTAGCAAAAACCTCCTTGACCTAATAGTCCAATCTGGAATTCGCATAACTTTGAAAATTCAAGTGTTGGTGCTTTTGTGATTGTTGCCAACATTTTTGGAAAAAAAATATGGTCGTGTTTTTAACTTTTTTTTAAAGAGAACAATGTTTATTTTATTTTTATTTTTATTTTTATTTTTGTTTTTTACTCCCATGCTTAGCCTTAGATTAGCTTTCAACAAAAATGTATCGGAATCATCATTCTTGTTACCAATCCTCAAGGAGGTTCTTGTTCCAATGCTATGAAAACACCATCCAAGACACCTCCGGGAGCTCACAACCTTAAAACAAAAGTAGTGTAAAGAGGCTCTCTAGTTGAACTCAAGCTCTTGTTTCGATGCTATGGGTCGAGCATCATCCAAGACAACTGAGCTGCAAAATGTGCTTTAATGCTCCATTTAACAATATGGAATGTAGATATAGAGCAGTGCCGAGGGGATAACATGTTGGCATCACATCCTAGAAGGAAATTTTTCCTTCTCCGTGGTAGGGACTCAACCAATCAAGATTGTCTCAAGTTTTATCCAAAACTAAACATAGGAAAATTATTTTAGCAATATTTTTGGGTTGCTGGCTTTTTATGTGTGCAAAAATTTTGACAAATGAGTTTCAAGAGGAATTCAAATTTTCTGGATCGAAAACTAAGTCAAGTACCATTTAAACTACTAGACAGAATCGGGGCTAATTGGTTTCTTCAGGGGTTAAGGAGGATTTCTATAGGTTATACGCTAATCGGATCTAAATTTTCAGACCTGAGAAGTCTAACAAAGGGATCCGTAGATTTGTCCTTAAGTTTGTTAAAAATTAAATCCCATGTGTACCTTTTTTTGAGTTAAAGTTTTAACCTTGGTCCCGTGCATTGAAATTTCCTCAAAAAGTTTTTGAACTATTTTTTATTTCTTTTTGATTTTTTGAAAACTGAATGCAAAATAATGAATTGTATGTAATAGCAAAAAAAATTTTTTATTTGGGAAATTTTTATGCTTTTAGGTTTTGAAAATCTTGAAAAAATTGACAAAATTAAAATCATCCCCCCCCGCTAAAGATAAGCAATGTCTGCATGCATAAGGAGAGTAAAAGGGTAGCACTTGAGGTTGCAGTTAAGTTAAGCAAAACCTAGGAAAAGAAAATGGAAAGGAAAGTAGGAAAATTGGTGGGTTATTGATAACTCTACATCTAATGACGATAATTCCATCAACTAGAGTCAGTTTTGAGGGTATATGTGCATTAATGACATACCATAATGGGCTTGGGAGCATCTCATGCATAATGAATTGAGATTGCTTATAATCAATGTTTAATGGCTATGTGTACAAGTGCATGTTGAAACAGGCCTCAGATGAGCAATTGGATCATATGAATGATCCAGATTGACGAATGGAGTCCAATGGACTCAAAATCGCCTCAATCCGACCTCCGTAGATCCCACAACAAGCCTAGGAAGTTTTGGCCATTGATCTGATGATCAACGGCCCAAAAGTGGACACGTGGCAGCCGCCCAGCCCTCACCAACACGCCTCGCTTCTCTTCATCATGCGTAGGAACAACTGTGGGCCGTCCGATTTTCCATTAGATGGTTGAGGATGTGTAAAGATTCACAACCATGCGCGTCAATGGCTCAATGGTTGGCACCTCAACCTGCGCACGCAAGACGCGCATTCGAGCCTTAGCAACAGCGGAGGCACGCTCAAGGAAAATTCAACTGTAGATGTGGGCATGAACGGTGCTGATGGTGGTCACACGGTGCACTCTCGTACGCTCGATGCAAATGCGCCAGATGACATGTGCCTAAAGCGTACAAGGCATGATCCAGCACGCGACATTGTGCGCAATCTCAGCCCTTCACGCATGATCAGACGACCAAGATTGTCTCTCATCTTAGCCCTTCGCGCACGATCGGATGTCCAGGATCGTCTCTCGCATGATGGGCACAATGAGCGTGGAAGCTTAAGTCATCTAGGAGCGATCTTAGCCATCCGATGGCGATCTATGCCACACATCCAACGACTGAGGTTGCGAGCACATGGCGCGTGAAGGGAGAAGCACGTGTGCATGCATTGATCGGCAGATGAAGGGCTTCAGCGATGTTTTTGGAATGGTTTTAGCGATGTCCTGGACGTCGCTAAAACCCCTGCCTGATTTAGAAACCCTTCCTTCTCTATAAAAACCCCCACACCTACTCCATTGAGGAGCATCCCTTCCTAGCTTCTCCTTAGCTCTACCTAGCACACTTCACACTCCCCCAGAGTTGTCGAGCCATCGACGGAAGCCCATCCACTGCCGTGACTGCCTCACCTCTCCATTTTGCACCTCTTTACCCTAGTTTAATGTTTATGTGTTTTAAAACTTTCCTCTAGCATTATAATTGTGAAACGACTCTACTTGTGCAATATATTTCCATTTTGTTTCATCATGTTATGTTTCATGCATAGCTAAGTAATCACGATGCTATAATCTCAAGTTTCTAACCCTACTCTTTCTTTCTCTCTATTACGCGTTTTTCGTAAGCAAACTAAACAATCATTTTGTGACACCTCAAAGCAATAAACTGATTTGATTTCACGCCTCCTTATGTTCGACACTTGGACTCACCTAATCCATATCTTCATTTAAAATTGACGTCGCAAATGCATGCTATAACGACGAATTTAACTTAACGTGTTTCGACGACGTCAGTTTTTGGCATCGTTGCTGGGGAGGCAACGAATCTTTTTGTCACTTTTATCCTTGCATTGGTATTCACATTTTCTAACCCTCTTTTCTCTCTCTTTCTTTGGTTGCAAGAACTCGGTGCGTTGGCGACGAGAGGAGAGCGATCCACATTGATAGAGTCAGAGCAAGGTACGGTGAAGAACTTTTACGAGTACTACTTGACCTAGCATAGTCTCATCTCTCCATTATCTAAGAAAAAAATAAAAAGAAAAATTGCATCTATGCTCGTGCATAAACCCTAGGTTAGTTGTTTGTTTGCTTGCTTAAAAATCCAAAAAAAATATAAATTCAAAAAAATGGTATGGTGAATGATTACTTGACCTACATCTCAAATCCATCACCCAAGCAAAAAAAAAAGTACACTCTAATGTTCTTGAAGAAAAAAGTTTTTTTGGAATGTTCTTTTCCTTTCAAGTGGTGTTTGTGAAGCCACATGTGCTTTGTATTTGGCCGCACCACTCCAACTAAAATCAATTCACCTGGTAGAATTGCATGAGCTTTAGGGTGAATATATTAGGGTTATTTTTCTAGGGGCACATCATTCTCTCAAAAGGAAATCGACTATCATCCGTTGTGTGCAAAACATTATGTGCCTACTTAAACATTGTCTGAATCTATTGAGAAATTTCAACCCCAAAAATCACTAAAGCAAGGACAAATCATTACAAGATACCATATCCTAAAAATGTTGCTTGAAAACCATGTTTTGTTGAGTGCACACACATGCTCAATTGGATTAATTAAGAGGCACAACCCCCAACAACGCCTCATCACATATCTTGAGCACAAGCGCTGATCTAGCCCCAAATTAAAATGGAGTAGATGTGCCCTAGGTAGGACTAATCTAAGTCCTAGAAGAGTAGATTGGGTTTGTTGAGTGCATGGCCTTAATTCCCATCGTGAAATCTGGTGTCTAGGCTGCGGGGAAGTGTCAAACGACCGCGGTTGTAGGGTACAAAGGAACCGGCGGCGTGAGCCAAAGGAAGAACTTTTCCCTCAATCCCCTCGTAATCAACCTGGCCGGATGAACTTTGAGAACGAAGGTTTAAGTGCTTGCAGACTTGATTACTCTTTCCAAGGCTTTTAGGTCACCTAGGTCTACACCATAAGGCTTATTTTTGTCCGCTTGGTTGTGCACACACAATTCTCTCATCCGTTCTTCCCTCATCCCTCCACTTCTTCCAACCCATGGATTTCAATGCCTATCCATCTTGCCCAAACTATGCCCAACATGATTTGTATTCTAACCCAAGTAGACCGTATCCACAGCTTACTTGGGATAACCAGCCACCTAGTTGGGGATATAACCCAAAATACCCCTCTTGTCCCAACTATCCCAATTTTAACCAACCTGCACCAACCTCTTATTGGGATACATCCAACCCACCCACCCAGGGGTACAATCTAAACCTTGAGGATCCTTATCTCGATTCTCCTCATGACGACTCTTCATTTAGGTCCCACCCACTCACTAACCACTTTGATAGGACCTACACCCTAGGAGAACACCAAGATCCCTACTCTTCCCAGGACCATAACCAAGAAAGGTCATCTGAATTCAAGGATCTCTCCTACTTGACCTATGTATTGGAAGAGATGTTAGGAAAATGGAAGTCAAATGATGATAAACCTAGGCAAACCAAGAATGATCAACCCTTGCTTTGGACCCCTGATGAAGAATCCGACTTGGAGGAGGACTTAGAACCTCAATTATTCTGGAGTAGGACTAAACACAAAATGGTGCCTCTTAAGGAATTGGACCTTGAAAATGATAGAATAGAGGACCCACCTAAGAACCTAAACCCCAGTATGGACACCAATACACATCCTCAACCATACCTTCCCAACCCTGATTTGAATGCTAAGGAGGAAATCCAAGGGAAACCTAATGACACTCTGTCAATTCTTGATAGCCTTCAGTTGGAGTTACATAGACAAAATCAAGAATTGATTGAGGGGAAAAAATCCATGATTGATATGTTTCAACAACTGGATGAAGAGGGCCAAACAACACTATTGAAAGAAACCCCTCTTACAGAATTCATGAAGCAAGGCCCTATAATGATCGATTGGGCTACACCTATTTGCCCAAAATCGGTTCAGTACACCATTGATACACCCCCATTGTTGGACAACTCATTAGAAAATGTCATTAAGGATTCCTTGGGGAAGGTTGAGAACAAAAATCAAGAGAAAATTGAGAATTTAGGGGTTGATGTTTGTGAATCCAAATCCAATCTCCTCGATGAAAAGGATTTGGTGAAAGAGACATCCAAAATTGAAGATAGGGAATGGAATTCTGAAATAATTGGTTTTGAATCATTTAAAACTCCCATCACAGGTTTAGAGGAGGGCCAAAGGAACGAATCTGAGTCTGAGTTAGATGATGAAATTGGCCCTACCTCTACTGCAACCTTGGAAATGGAGGCTAATGTAAAAGAGGGTGAAGATAATATTCTAGGGTTAAGGAATTGGAGGGCATAAGCAATAGCACCTTAGTTAAAGAAGGAATGGATTTTTCTTTGGAAAGCGACCTCATGCTTAGGGCCGATAGTGAAACTCTTGATTTTGTTACATGTCATATCAGAATTGAAATCCTGCAACCCGAATTCACTGGACTTGATATACCTTTGAGGGATTACAACTTTAAAGGGACACAAGTTGATTACAAAATCTATGTCTTTAGTGTCCGGCATTTTAGATTCGGGTTGCGCTCATCCAAATCAACTTCTCTACATGCCTGCAAATTAAAAGAGGAACAAACATGGGCATGCATGTTACACCAGTTGCAGAGTTCTCGTCCCTTAGGGATGGGACTCTACCATAATCTAGTCTGCATCTACAGACTTCTGACTTTGGGTCTAGATGATTTTGTCTTTCCCTTCTTGACCTAGACCATTCAACTGATTGATCCTTTGTTGTTTGTGTACTATGCCTAGCTGAAGGTGCTAAACTCAGAGCTCCCTAGGAGGCAACCCAGAGGATTCAAGCTGACCAGATTAACTGTTGAAACTTAGGTGATTTCTTTCCTTACCCCCTTGCATACATTTATCTTCCAATGAGGACATTGTCCAACTTAAGCATGAGGGGGTGGGAAATTCGTATTTTCTGAGTTCATACCATCAACTGGAATTATATTGTGATAAAAAGAAGAGAGAATTAAGAAAAGAAAACTTAGGCATTAGAAGCTTGTCAACTATAGGAAATAATACGTTAAGGACCTGAACACTTAGACTTTTTAGGTCATCAGGGTTAATCAGCCTAGGTGTCCACTAAAATGTGAATTTGATCTCGAGTCCTCGCCACCGTAATTTATATTAATTTGATCAATAAAGTAGGGTGATAAGTATACGACTTATCAACTTGCCCTCTGATTCGGGGGGAGTTTTAGTCTAAGCATCTGCATACATTTCGCACTGACTCACTCCTCGATGATTCTAACAGAAATTGAGTAGCTAATGAACCTTCTAGGGTGGTATGGCTGGCAAGTTGTCGTGGGTAACAGGCCATTGACCAATTGTCTAGAGTCCAGCCACAGGATTACTCTCTTTTACTATCACCTTTAGGTAAATCTTAGATCAGGGAAGCCACCTACTTAAAAAAAAAAAAGAAATAGAAAAAATAGAAAAATGAGAAAAAGAAATAAGCCACACTTCACCGCACGAGTATGGTTGGCAAGTTGTCATGGTTAATAGCCCATTAGCCGTTTGTCCAGATCCCAGCTCCTAAAACGCACAAAAAAATTTCAAAACACTTTAAGGAAGAAGTGGGGAAGTAGAACAATCCGGGGGGATATACACTGGAAACACCTTTGTGTTACCCCACACAAAATAAAAGTAGGGAGAAAGCTACTGGTTGAAGAGATACACCTTTAGGCGACATCTTCTTTTCAGGTCACCTAGGGGCATATAAACTCGAAGTCTATTTTAATTACCATTAAGTCTATCACAATTTTCACACCAAGATGCTTGACACTTAGAGTCTTTTTCGAGTTATGGGTGGGTTGGGTAGCTGTAAAAAGTTACTCAGATACTCTCAACTCCAAAAATCCAAAATGTTAGATTGAAAAGAAAAAAAAAAGATATATGCATATATGTGTGTGTGCTTAAATTTAAAGCGAGGACTTGGGTGGTTTGCATTTTGGCAAATACCCGGGCACTGTTTAATCTCTATGGATTAGGTTCTTAGTATAAATTTCCTCCTGTTGACAAGTAACATATTCCTGAGCAATCGATCCCTAATTCTAGCTAAAGATAACAACTAGGATAACCTTACTAGGGACTAACAAGGGATGCGCATGGGGGTATGATAACTCTACATCTAATGATGATAATTCCATCAACTAGAGTTAGTTTTGAGGGTATATGTGCATTAATAACATACCATAATGGGCTTGGGAGCATCGCATGCATATGAATTGAGATTGCTTATAATCAATGTTTAATGGCTGTGTACAAATGCATGTTGAAACAGGCCTCAGATGAGCAATCGAACTGTATGGATGGATCCAGATCGACGAACGAAGTCCAACAAACTCAAAATCACCTCAATTCGACCTCCATAACTCCCACAAAAGCTCAAGAAGTTCTAGCCATTGATCTGATGAACAGCCCAAAAGCAGACACGTGACAACTGCCCAGCCCTTACCAATTCACCCCACTTCTCTTCATCGCATGCAGGAGAAACTGTAGGCCATCCGATTTTCCATCGGATGGCTGAGGATGTGCAAAGATTCATGACCATGCACATTAATGGAGCAATGGTCGGTGCTGCAACCTGCGTATGCAAGACACGCATTTGAGCCTTGGCAACAGTGGAGGTGCGCTCAACCAAAATGCAGCCATAGATGTGGGCACAGACGGTGCTGATGGCAGCCACGCGGCGCACTCTCACATGCCCGACGCAAACGTGCCAAATGACTCACGCCCAAAGTGCACAAGGCACGATCCAGTATGTGACATCGCACGCAATGTCAGCCCTTGCCCACGATCAGACGGCCAGGATTGTCTCTCGCACGATGGGCACGATGAACGTGGAAGCTTAAGTTGTCTGGGAGTGATCTCAGCCATCCAATGGGGATCCGTGCCACACATCCAAAGACTGAGGTTGCAAGCACATGGAGCGCGAAGGGAGAAGCACGTGTGCATGCGTTGACCGACAGACGAAGGGCTTGTTTTTGGAATGGTTTTAGTGACGTCCTAGACGTTGCTAAAACCCCTACCTGATTTAGAAACCCTTCCTTCTCTATAAAAACCCCCACACCTACTCCATTGAGGAGCATCCCTTCCTAGCTTCTCCTTAGTTCTACCTAGCACACTTCACACTCCCCCGGAGTTATCGAGCCATCAATGGAAGCCCATCCACCGCCGTGACTGCCTCGCCTCTCCATTTTGCACCTCTTTACCCTAGTTTAATGTTTATGTGTTTTAAAACTTTCCTTTAGCATTATAATTGTGAAACAACTCTACTTGTGCAATATATTTCCATTTTGTTTCATCATGTTATATTTCATGCATAGCTAAGTAATCACCATGCTATAATCTCAAGTTTCTAACCCTACTCTCTCTCTATCACTTGCTTTTCGCAAGCAAACTAAACAATCATTTTATGACACCTCAAAGCGATAATTGATCCAATTTCATGCCTCCTCGTGTTCGACACTTGGACTCACCTAATCCATATCTTCATTTAAAATTAATGTCGTAAACGCATGCTATAATGATAAATTTAACTTAACGCATTTCAACGACGTTAGTTACCTCCCACATGGGGCTATCTTTTACACCTGTTAGACAGGTGTGAAGCGATGCACGGAAGATGGAAAATCATGAAGAAAATTGGACACTTGAATGCTCTTATAAAAATTTTCCTCTTGGTCCCCTAAAAAATAAGAAGTAGAAATAGGGGGACTTAGAAAAGATGGAAAATTGGAAAAAGAACCCGAGTCTAGCTAAGGTTTTCTTTCAGGATGGTGGCCAAGCTCGGGGGGATCAAGTGGAAGGTCCAAGGGAAAGTTGAATTAGAATAATTAGGGGTGAGGGTGGGGGTGGATAGTGAAGTGAGAGTGGGTGGGTGAGATGAAATCAGAGTTAATGGATTTGGTGATAAATTAGGAAGAGGGTTTGATGTAAGGCAAGTCTCCAAGGTGTTGATGTCGCCGACTATTGATTCAGAATCAAAATCCTCAAAGAAATTGTGGTCGGGATAAGACTTCACAAGCATAGTTTCTTCCACAGAGTTAGTAATTTCTGTATCTGAATCCTCAATAAAATCATCCTCATGGAATCTCCTGGAAGCTTTAAAGATATCCAAAGTAATTGTTTGGCCATCGCAAGTTATGCCCATTTTTCCAGTATGGCAATTAATATTTTCTTTTGTGGTGGCCAAAAATGGTCTTCCAAGGATAATAAGGTCATTCTTTAAAGATTCAAGTACCTCAAGTTTGAAAGTCTCTCTTAAGGATTCAAACAAGTTTGAAAGTAATCATACAATAAGGCAACCAAGTTATAGTTGGTGGAGGTTAATTCCTTTTAATGTATGTGTGACTAAGAGAGAAAATTAAACCCTAAAGTTGAAAATCCTAGTTAAGTAACTCCTAAGTGAATCTCTTTTAGATGGTGGTCCAAAAAAAACAAACAACACCACCACCTAATAGAAAATCAAAAAAGGAATTCAAAAAATGAGTTTTTGGAGATTTTTGAAAATTTTTTGATTTTTTTTTGTAAATTTTCTCTTTACTAGTGTCAAAAGGTAGAAAATATAGATTTGGAAAATCGATTCTATAGAATCCTCAAACGATCTCTAAAATTTTTGAAATTTTTATTTGTGATATATATTTTCTCAAGGATTCCAGAAATAGAAATTTCATCTAAATATGATTAGTAAAAAAATTGAGAAAATTAGTGGACAGTAAGAAAATAGTAAGGAATTAGGGTATGTTCCCTATTCAGTCCATGAATTTTTTTCCATTTTTTCTAGTTATTCAAAACTTTTAAAATTTGGAGGCAAGGTTCCTGACTCAATGGGGCTTCCTTGGGTGAAGTTTTGTGATTTTAAAAAGCCTCTAAGTGCTCGAACCTAATTTTTGAAAATCAAGGCAGAAGTCTGGATTTTCAAAAATTAGACACCAATAAGAAAAGAATGGTGGAAATATGAGTCAAACAAGCAAAAAATTGATTTTTGGGTTCCACCACCCTAAATTTTTCTTATTTTTGACTTTTTTGATAATTTAAAGATTTTTAAGGAGATTTTTTTTAATTTGAAGAGATTTGGCCTGGGGTACTTACCTGGATACACGGGAAAAGATGTCTTGAAGCTTCTACTCTAGGCACTCCTAATCCCACTCCCGCTCTTGATTCGCACTTGTATTAACAACAAAACAAAACTAGTGAAGATCTAAATAGAGCAAGAGAGGTAAGAAAGCAATAAAGTTGTGCGTCCCCGGCAACAGTGACAAAAAGTGATTCGAAAATACACGGTTTCTTAATTGATGTAAGTTAATGGCGTTGAGATGAGTAAAATTGAGCAACTCTTAAAATTTATAACCTAGATAGTGGTGATATCTAGGGTCGTCCAAGGAGGAAAAAATGTTAATTGATAACTTAATTCTCTCTCTTGCTCTCTCAAGTCAACACTTGTATTTTTGGTTTGTATTTTTAGGTTTTTTTTTAAGAGATAATCGGGAAATGAAATATGAAGTTGCGAAAATGGAAATTGAAATTATGCCTAAGTGACAAATAGTAATCCACTTCTCTCAACTCATCGTAGGAAGGTGTACCTAGGGTAATTATAGGAGTGGAGTGAAGTGCACTTAACCAAACTAAAAATTGCTTGAAACAAAAAACACAATTAAAAGGGCGAAAACAACTTGTATTGCTAGAAATGTAAGATTACAATTAGCTATTTGCTTGGAAGTAAAACTAGCTAATACAATATTGATGAAAATGAAGAAGAAGAAGGGATCCTCTTAATGAAGCTTGAGAAGAACTGCACTCCAAGTATGGTGATTCCCGCACTCGAAGGACTTCTACTGGATGATGATGTTCCTTCCTTCAATAGTCTTCCTCTGGCTCTCTCCTCATGGTGGACGTCCACCCTAGCTCCTCCTCCTTTACCTGGCTATCCCCTTAAGGTGAAGAACACCTTGGCTTGTCTAATGTAGGTTGAAGAAGAAGTAGGCACCAAGGAAGAAAGGTTTGCTCCCTTAATCTCCTCCTTGGCTCCTCTTGTAGACATTGAAATATGATAAATACACATTTATTCATGATAAAATGTCTATTTATGTGAGTTCCTAAGCTTAACATTGCATTCCACATTATAAATATTGCATAGCATGCATCATTCTGCATTTAGGATAGATTGTATAAATATAGGTTAATTTGCTCCTTTTTGTGGTCAAGCAAGGAGATTTATTTCGGGATCTCGGATTGACGATCCGGTCATATGGATTTGATCAGGATGACGATTGGAGTCCAACACCTTCGAAATCGCCTTGATTGATGTCCCATAGCACCTTATGCAATCTGAGGAAGATTTAAGGCCAAGGGGCAAGGTGACACCAATCCGAACCTCAAATGCCCAATCTAACCACATGGATCGATCTAGATCAATGATCGTAGCCTAACGGCTCATAAATCAATGCAATTAGACATCAGTGGTGCCACCTACAAACTAAAGAAGATGGATGGCCATGATGGCGCCACGTGGTGCCATCATGGCCGTCGTGCGCCATCACAGTCGCCCATCACCGACCGCAGCCACCACTCATCCCTAAAGAGCAACGTCGCGGGAAGATTTTGACTATTGGATTGAGATTCAAGGTTGAGAGCGCTTGGGCATCAATTGCGTCCGCTCGACTATCCACACCCGCAGCGCAGTGGTTGAAGACAGCACTCGCAAACTTGCGGCGTAAGTTTGAGACCCGCTACGCATCTAATTCTCAGCAGGGGAGCGCGCGATTGAAATAGGAGCGTCCATGGCAATCAAGCGGCAAAGAGAGCGACGACTTGGCACGACAAGCGCCATGCGATGCAAATGCGAGATTCAAGGCCTCATTTAACATGCTATTTGACGTGCACCTAAGGCGCAATCCGAGCGCTCAACTAGCATGCAATCCCAGCCATTCATCTTTGATCCAACGGTGGGCGTGTGATGACAGTTGTGTGTGCATGAGCACTGCACTTGGGTGAGCGAGCATAAGCTAGGATCTTTAGCAACATCTGTGGCAGAGCTACAACGACGATTTTAAATGTTGTTGTTGACCCATGATCTTATTTTACCTCCTCCCTTCCACTATAAAAGGACCACCACCCCTCCCATTCTCCTTCATCTCTTCCTATTCTTCCTTCACCTCCTCCAAAGCTCTAAGGAACTGGTCCCAAACCCGGGATGCTCTTAGAGTAGAAAAGTAGAATATTTTCCTGCTTCTCATCCTCCTTCGTGGAGCAACCCGTGACAGTCCTCTCACCTTGATCTGAAAGTAGATCCTCGTCGCGACGCCATCCTGCCCCACCTTCCATCCTTCGGCTTCATTCCTCTTCATCCAGCCTCTCACCACCTTCATCCAGGCACCGTCAAAGTGAGTCATCCTCTAAGCAGCCATCGAGAGGGATTCTTCTCACCTCTATCTTTTATCACTTTCTAGTATAGTTGTAATTTCTTGATTATCTGTAGCAAACTCTGGTTAGATATATGTATTGATATTCTATCTATCTCTCTCTCCCCCCTTCTCTCTCTTATTCTACTAGAGTAGATTAGATTGGATAACAATTATTTCACTTGATATTTTGCCTTATAAAAATACCAAAAAAATCACAAAAGATAAAAATACCAAAAACAAATAAAAGCAAACGTGCATTTATAAAACCAAACGTTCGCCTCCCTGTGCTTGACCCAGGGCTCACCTCGAGCTTTGGTTATAAATTTTATCTAGTAGCGGATATTTACACACTGCAACAATGGGTTTTCAACTCAAATATTTTCACGTACAAAATTCCGCTAATCATTTTGCAGTTATTGCCGAGGAGGCAACGCTCTTTGGTTTTTCCCATGTTTTCCACCTTAGCTTTTTAGCTCACTTTGCTCCTTTCTTGTTGTGATTACAGGTACCCTTCCAAGGCAAGCCAAAGTGGAATAGATCAAAGTAAAGTACAATTAGAAGGTTCTGTAAGTATATTCCCCCATCCCCACCCACTAGCTAATTCCACCACATAAATAACCACGAACTAATCTACTTAGGTGTTTACACGAGCCCTAGGATAGAAATTGTTTGTCTTGTTTGCCACCACATCCACCTCGCCCCCACATATTTAAAAAAAATTGATCTAATTGTGGGATTTGCTTAAAAATTTACACACCCAATACATCCACACACACCTAAAGTGCACCACTTTTGTCTGATCTAATCACTTAATCGAAGATCCAACCTAAGGACCTGGTACACCTAAACACACTATACAAATAAGTGATTAGACATTAGAATAGGGTAAAATTATTTGGGTGCCTTAATTAAATGGTGCATCAGGGTCAATTGTTTGAGCTACTTGGTCTACACCACTCAATTTAAAACTGATTCATCAAGTACCTTGCCACTTAGGATTCAATTTTTAGGAACTAACCAGGCACTTCACATTCTTTTGAGTTTTAAATGAATATATCATCACCAGTGCTTTCAAAACTTGATGTGTCACCTGAACTTGATTGAATAAACCTAAAGTTGAACCCTAAAAAGCTACTAAATAAGGTTAAACCCTAAAAGACACATCATCAAAACCTTGTTTGAAAACCCTGGTTGTGCACACACACACATATTAATCGATTTTTAAGGGCACAACCCATCTAAAGGGTCCATCACATTCCAAGAGTACAATCATCCCAAGTCTAGTTAAAACTAAGTAGACGTTGGCCTTAAGGATTAACTTGCTCTTTGGGACTCCAACTGAAAGTTTTTTTTTTATTAATCTTCTTCTATCGGTCCATCTGATGTCTAGCTAGGGGAGTAGTGTCAAACAACCGTGGTTCGGGGGTATCAAAGGAATTGAAGGTGCAAGTTAAAGGAAGAACCTTCTCCCCAATCCCTCCCTCTAACTGGTTGGATTGACTGGATAGAAGTAGACCAAACCATTCCTTTCATCTCAAGACGAGTTCTGAGAGTCCGTAGGTCTTTAGGCTACTCACCTAAGGATAAGTTTGGTTTGATTGTACTGTAGGGCATCTTTCTCTCTTTTATTTTCCCTCCTACTTCACTATGTATTCTTCCACACCACACTTGCATTTCCAATCCTACCCTCCTACAACCACTTATCCCCAAGATGATTACTATCCCGATCCGACTTATGACTACTCATCCACTAGTCGAGATAACTTTGATTGGGGATATGATTACGAACCTCAATGTCTAGGGTTTATTCTTGGACATCCAGACTGTGATTATTATCCTTCTCACGCCTACATTGAATATAGATCTTCACCCTCTGATGATCAAATCAACCCGATCTACAATCAAGAAGGATATGATGATTATAACTCTTACCCTCCCTAGGATGATGCTGAACATAGGTCACCACCCTTCTTTGAACAACTCGAAACAACCTATTATCAAGGAGGGCCTCAAGAACCTCAATTCCTTGACTCCCCTAAATTTAACCCAAACCCACCCAACCCTAAACCGAACCATTCGGTTCAAGTGAACCAGGTCCAAGATAGGGTGTTGGCTAACTTGAGGAACACTATACAATCTTTAGAAGCTCAGCCAACACCCTGCACTAAGGCATTAGAGCATATGATTCAAATGATTGATGATCTGAATAGTTCATTATTGGATTGGCTCCAAGATATTAAGGATAATGGCTCGGGTGAGTTTTTACTTGGGAAATTATCAAGATTGAGGATGAAATTTGTGGTTGCCTTAGTCCAACCTTGGGATGATTCCCAAGACGAACCCCCTTCAGGAGAGCCAATGTCAGAACTCACTCAGGCATCTGTCGGGTGGGACACATTTTATGAAACCAGGGATGACCAGGTTGATCTAGAGCAACTGATTGAGGATGATGTGATTTTCTCACTCGAGATCCTCGAGCCAAGGAGCAAGGAAAAATATGTCTCCATGGACCAAGGAATGATAGATGATTTTGAGACATATAAAAATGAGGATCAAGAATTCTTTGATTCTTAGGGTGAAGAATTTTTAGGTGAAGTCTTACTTGAGCTTAAGGAAGATGATTCTAGTGAGACAAATGGGCCAAAGGAATCTGATCAATCATTTGAGGGCCTTATAATTGAGGGTTATGATTCGATCGCGGCTGACATGGAGGATTCAGATCCTATTTTAATAGATGATTTAATCGGTAGCCCCAATCCTCAACCACAGCCTAAAGAGTTGAATGATGATATTTTTTAAACCATTGTACCCACGTCAATCCTAATTCAGCTACACTTATTGGACTTGGATAATTTAGATAGGGTGAATAATATGCTAGAGGTCTTGGAAACCAAACACTTATTGTAAAGGAGAGGAGTTTGGAAGTTCAATTATGGGGAGTGAATTCTGAGGGAAATACAATTTTGGATCTAAGGTTTCCTATTGATGTGAAACCACCAACCTTTTACTAGGACCCTTATGATATCTTTGATTTTCAAGATGTGCAACCTAAATGTAAAATAAATTGATTATCTCTTCGATCTGAATTCTAAGAGGACAAATACGTCTATTGATCCAGACTTCCCTATTATTTGAAATTTTGGATTTAGGTTACATTCTCATAAACCATGAACCCGGCCCCACAAGCTGAAATATCTTTGATTCTGGATTTTTATTATTCAGAGCCTTAGAACCACTCAACCCTTGGGCATGGCTCTGCACC
Organism: Thalassia testudinum; assembly: GCA_037157565.1. NCBI lineage: Eukaryota > Viridiplantae > Streptophyta > Magnoliopsida > Alismatales > Hydrocharitaceae > Thalassia > Thalassia testudinum. The sequence goes on along the minus strand of JAZHRO010000035.1, from coordinate 66,434,228 downwards.
ATAATTTGGTCCACATCTATGGACTCCTACTAGTGAGTCATGAGATCAATCTTCTTATTTTGATCTTGACCCACACTTGTCAATTCTTAACCTTCTCTTTGTTTGTACAATATGCCTAGTTGAAGGCACTAAACTTAGCACGAGTATATACTCCTCTCTCTACGAAGCTGACCAGATTTTCATGAAATTCAGGTGATATTCTATTTATTCTGCCCTTTTCATGCCTTTACTTTTACAATAAAGACATTGCATCATTTAGGCATGGGAGGTGGATACTTAATTATGAAATTATTTTGTTAGCTTTGTAGAATTTCTTTTATTTTCTTTAAAAAAATTAAAAATTCAAAAAGATAAAAAAATTTGAATTATAAGAAGAGAACTTAGGCATTAAGAGTTATTAATGTTAGGAAATGATATGATAGGACTTTAACACTTAGATTCTTCAGGTCTTCAGGCTTAATCAACTTGGGTGTCCACTAAAATGTGAACCTATTTCTCGAGTCATCGTTGCGTTAATTTTATTTTAATTTGGTTAATAAATTGGGGTGATAAGTACATGACTTATCAACTCGTCCTCTGATTTGAGGGAACTTTAAGTCTAAAGCATCTACACACTATTTGCACTGACTCACTTCTCGGTGGTGTTACGAAAATTAGGTAGCTAATTAACTTTTTAGAGTAGTATGGCTGGCAAGTTGTCGTGGGTAACAACCCATTGGCCATTTGTCCAGAGCCCAATTACATGACCATACTCTTTCTGTTGCCTTTAGGTAAATATTAGATCAGGGAAGCCACCTACTTAGAAAAAAAATACTCAAAAGGAAACAAAAATAATTGAAAAATATATAGAAAAATAGAAAAAGGAAAAAAATAAATAAGCCACACTTCACTACACGAGTATGGCTGGCAAGTTGCCGTGGGTTTGACGCCCCATTGGTCGGTTGTCCATAGCCCAGCTTACAAAAATGTATAAATAATTTTCAAACACTTAGGGCAGAAGCGAGGAAGTAGAATAAACTAAGATATACACTAGGTTCACCTTTTTGTTGACCCAAAAAAAAATTAAAAGTAGGGAGAAAGCTAGCAATCGGAAAGATAAACTTTTAGGTAGAAACTTTTAATTATCTTTTCGATCGCTAGCTTTCTCCCTACTTTTAATTTTTTTTTTTGGGTCAACAAAAGGGCAAACTCAGTGTATATCTCCTCGATTTATTCCACTTCCTCCTTCTTCCCTAAGTGTTTAGGAATTATTTATACATTTTTGCGGCTCTGGACAACCGGCCAATGGAGCGTCAAACCCAAGGTACCTTTAGGCAGAAGCTTTTAAGTCACCTAAGGTCGTAGAAACCTGAAGTCTATTTTAACAGTCACTTAATAAGTCTATCACTTTTCACAAGATGCTTAGAACTTAAAGTTCTTTTCAAGTATTGGGTGGGTTGGGTAGTCGTAGAAAGCTTTCCAAAACTCTAAACTCAAAAAAATAAAAAAAAGTAGAAAAGATGAAAAAGAAAGAAAAAAATAGATTTATTTTTGTACAGAATAAGGTGAGGACTTACGCGGTCTGCATTTTGGTAGGAACCCGAGCACTGTTGAGTTTTTGTAGTTTAGGACCTTAGTTGAAATTTCTTCTTAATAATAAATAACTTATCCTTAAGCAATCAAGTCCTAATTCTATTTTTACACATAGCATATAGTTTAGTTTTGCTAGGAACTAGCAAAAGATAGGCATGTGGGTATAATAAATACACATTTATTCATGAGAAAATGTCTATTTATGCGAGTTCCTAGGCTTAACATTGTATTCCACATAATAAATATTGTATAGCATGCATCATTCTGCGTTTAGGATAGATTGTATAAATCATAGGTTAATTTGCTCCTTTTTGTGGCCAAGAGAGGAGATTTATTTTGGGACCTTGGATTGAGGATGCAATAGTATGAATCTGATCAAGACAACGATCAGAGTCCAATGCCTCTAAATCGCCTTGATCGGAGTCCCGTAGTACCTTATGCAGTCCAAGGAAGATCAAAGGCCAAGGGGCAAGGTGGTGCCAATCCAAACCTTAGATGCAAAATCTAACCACACGGATGGATCCAGATCAATAATTGCAACCCAGCGGTGCATAAATCAATCCAATCCAACATCCATGGTGCTACCTACAAAGCAAAGAAGATGGACGGCCATGATGGTGCCACATGGCTCCATCACAGCTACCCAACACCAGCTGCAGCCACCGCTCATCTCTAATGAGCAGCACCACGAGAAGGTCTCGACCATTGAATTGAGGTCCAACGGTCAAGAGCGTGATTGCACAGCAATCTTACGACCTAATCTACCTAAATTAAGTTAGATTCTAGCATACTTAGGAACAATGCATGCATAAGCATCATAATTTGCATAGTAGTTAGTTTGGTAGCTTTATAGATAATACTGCCATTTTATGCTCTAAAAGTGAGATGATATTAATTGCAGATGATTCGGGGCTGCAAATGATAGATCAAACAATACAAATCTGATCAAGATAACGATGGGAGTCCAACGCTTCTGGAATTGTCTTAATCAGACTGTTGTAGCAACACATACAACCCATAGAAGATCAGAGGGCAAGGAGCAAGATAGAAAAGATCCAAACCTTAGATGTCAAATCCGATTGCACGGATGGATCCAGATCAACGATCGCAATCCAACGACGTAAAAATCAACCCGATCGGAGCCCTGTAGCATCATATACAAAGGCGGGAAGATGAGTGGACAGGATGGTGCCACGTGGCACCAACCCAGTAGCCCATTGCCATGCCCCAACCACTGAAGGAGAAATGTGGGTCGTTGGATCACCATCCAATGGCCACAAAGAGGCCACGTCGCCCCCATCCCCACGCTTCACCAATTGGGGAGTCCATCTTAGCCGTTGGATTTCCATGCAACGACTGAGAGCGGTTGCGCTTGAAAACCAAACCATGACACAAAGGTGTTCATAGCGCGTTGGTCTCAGCACTCGCACACAAGAAGCCAGCGCATGTTCGATTCACGATCGGCGTGAAATTGGAAAGGCGATGGCACTCAAGCATGATTGGACCCTTTGATAAGAACAAGCAACGTGGATGCGGTCATATGGTGTGAGGATGATTGTTGGATGAGGCGGTGCGATGCACATGGGCGCTAATGCCCGAACAGACACCTTGATCCACATGCTCAAAAGAAGGTGGTAGCATGATAAATTTAAGTCGTCCGATCGTGAGGTTGGATGGCTGAAATCGAATAAGCACAAGCATGCAAGGTTTGAAATTCAAAGGTGGTGCAGCGAGCATTCTGAGCTATCCAATCATTAGCTCAAATGGTTGAAATAAAAAGCACATGATCACGAGGAAGCATGCACGAGGAGGAGCAGCACGATCAAGATCAGCTGTCCAGAGGCCACCACATGTCAGCTGCAAGTGAAATCCGCACGTGAAAGGCGTGTTAGAGGTTGGATGAGGTGCGCTTTGATCCATTGATCTCCCGATTAATGGATCTGATCAAACCTAAGTTGTTGCGCAGTTTTGGGGGCCTAAATACCCACTTTGCCCCTCATTATAGCTATAAAAAGAGACCCAGAGCCCCCAGTTGAGAGGCAACTTCCACTAAACAAATCACCAGCCTCTCTCTCTCTGCAACTTCTCTCCAGTCTTCCTCCTGACGCTTTGGATCTGAAGTTCTGCCGCACTTCTTATAAGCATCCTACAAGCAACGTCGTCCTTCACCTACTTTTCTCTTTCTTTATTCTTTAGTATAGTTTTTTTAAATTCTAGTTTGAAAATTATTTCCAAGTAGCAATAAAAATCTAATTCTATGAATATCCTGTCTCTATTTCCATGCTTTCATTAGGTTAGATTAGTTAGTACGAAAGGCTTTGAGAATCATGTTTTACCTCCCTGTGAACGACTCGATACTTATCGAAATATTTATAAATTTATTTGTTTCAATGTGATTCGCACTACAACGATAGAAATAATCTTTAACGCGTTTTGCGACGAACAAGTTAGTGCTGTTGTCGAGGAGGCAATGAAAATTTTTGAAGCTTTTCCTTCTAGTGCTTATTTGAGATTCTAACTTACTATTCTTTTTGATGGCGTGTGCACAGAAATCACAGAATTACGAGAAGAAATGTGCAGCAATGGAAAAAAAAAAGAGTTCGAATTTCAGATAAGCACTCGTATCTTAGATTAAGTTAGATTTCTTTTCGAAAAAAAAAAAATTAGGTGCTTGCTTGATCCTTAGGTTAGCATTTTCTTGATTTTATGGAAAAAAATTTTAAAATTTTAAAAATTAAAAAATTATATATATATATCTTTTGTTGGTGGGAATCAACATAACCACCTCCTATATTTTCAGGTTGAAACAAACTCTCTTATTAAAAATTCAATTCCCAAAAATCTACATGTCTAAAAATTCTAAAATTTTTACTGGACGTGAGTTTTGAATTCAGAAATAGCATATTCAAATTTTACACCATTTTTAGTTATGTAAAAATTATAAAAAAAATTTGTGAACTAAACTGATTCAAATCTATTATTGCTCTTGATTTTTTTGAAACTCAAAAAATCATAGGAATTTTATACAGCTCCGATTAACTTGAAATTTGTGGCACTAAATTCCTGTGGAAATTAAAAATTTAGGAAAAAATCTGAAAAAAAATATTTTCTGCACATTTGATTACATGTACTATTCAATCACCAACTGGGGGTCAGAACAAGCTACAGAACCCCCAGTACACTTTGAATCTGAAAAAATAGAAAACATGCATTAGAATTATTGAAAAAATATTTTCTGAGTGCCTAGTTAATGGTGCAATAAGACTAATTGATTGCATTATTTGGGTCGCACCACTTCCCTGATTTTGGACTTAAAAGAATCATCTAGCACTATCTGCTCTTAAGGTTTCACACTAAGGTAGAGCACTCTTGCATTTCCATACTTAAATAAAATCTATCAAATAATTGGGACTTGCAAAACCTCTTGTGTGCCTCATCAGAACCATTGTTTGAAGATATTTACGCAAGTAAACCCTAAAACTCACTAATACAAGCAATTGAACCTTAAAATTCCTTCATCATAAAAATTGCTTGTGAACCCCTTGCCTATGCACTTCACACTTCTGAAATCAATTTTAAGGGCAACACCCCCCTAACATCCATCATATTCCAAAAGCACCTCAACCCTAAGCCTAAAATTGAGTAGACGTGCCCTAGGTAGGATAAATCTTCTTGGTAACTTGAAATTAGATTGGGCTAAGGTCAAGGTCTTGTCTACTTGGACCTATTGGTGACAAGAAAGGTCAGTGCAGTAACTACGTTAACCCTTAGTGGTGTCTCGCCGTGCGGGGTGTCCTAAGGTGTGCCACCCTTCTGGCCAGCCAAGTAATTCAAGGGTTGATCTAACCTAGTCGAGTTTTGGGGATCCAGGATTAGGTCTATTTAGGGTTTACACTCTATGGACTAGCTTGATTGTTTGTACTGAGAGGGTGGGTATTCTTGCATCTATCTTCTCCCTCTCATCTACAGACATTCTTCTGGTGCATGCAAAGTAGAAGATCTCTACATCCTGATTTGCTACCACTTTTAAAAAGAAATCCTAATAGAAGACCTAATTGCCCATGATCTGACTCTAAACCCTCTTCAATGGCTAGTCACCATAAGGAAGATGAGATTGAAGAGGAGGAACAAAATCTAGATCCAATGGCTCTCTTACAGAGATAGATTACTAAGCAGGGCCGGCATCATGACAGACGGATGCAAGTCATAGTGTAGGCCATTACCTGACTCCAAAACAGGAGAATAGATTGGCCTCTCAGAGACTTTTACAGTCCTCCTGATGCCCAACCAGAACCTTTTGCTAGGGTACCTCAAGATGGGGATGATTTTGAACTCAAACCACAAATTATCAATCTGATTCCCTAACTCCATGGCCACGATTCCGATGACCCCTTCCACCACCTTGAAGGACTTCTACACATAGGAAGGACCTTTGGCCTTAGGAACATGAATGGAGGTACCTTAATGATGAAAATGTTCCCATTTTCCTTAAAAGATAAAGCTGCTCATTAGTTGAGGACTATTGGTAGACCAATCCTAACTTGGGAAGATTTGAGAAGCACATTTTTGAAAAGATTCTTTCCTGTAAGAAAAATCAATGCCCTTAGATGTGCCATTACAACCTTCAAGCAGAACCCTAGGGAACAACTGCATGAGGCTTGGGAAAGATTTGATGACTTAGCTAGGAAATGCCCTCATCATGGGATTCCAAAGTGGCACTTGGCTTATATTTTCTACTGGGTTAAGTGACAATTTGAAGAATTTTGTTGATGCAACATGTGGGGGTAATTTCCTAAGCAGAGATGCTGAGGGAGCCTTTCAATTATTCGAGAATATGAGTGAGAATTCCCTCAACAATGCCTTAATGTCTACCTTCAACAGATCAAATCAACCAAGGAGCGGAGTCTATGAGGTTAAGGATAATTCAAACTCAGTTGATTTAGAACTGATAATACAACGATTGGATAAGGTGGAACTCATTGGGAAAAATTTAGAGAGTTTGGATAAGAAATTGGACAACCTTCTGAAAGGTAGGAATTCCTTAGGTACACATTCCAAAATAAACCCTATGCCTACCCAAGGAACTTCTATGCTAACCTGCACCCAACTCCCCAATCGTCTAGGTCAGGAAGTAGTGCACAATATTAATGACCTAACCATGGCTCCACCCATGAGCCAACTTTACTTGGACCCATCTCTTTCTGGGTACTAAGGAGGGACCTTGATGCCCTCAAATTCTCATCCCAATGCCTAATTATCCTGAGGATGTTAATGCACTCTAGGGATACACTAGAAATGATCCCTATTCAAACACCTACAACCCTAGATGGCGTAACCATTCTAACTTTGCTTGGTCAAGTTAGAAATCCACCCTGGGTCCTAACTTGACTAAGCCTAACACTTATGGGCAACCCAGTAGGTACACACAACTGTGCACATATAAGCCACAACCTACTCAGGAAACCCAGGCTTCTGATCTGAGTTTGGTCCTCAAAGAAATGCGAGAAACAAATATGAGATATAAAGAAGAAATGGATCAATTGAGGACAGATTTGACGAGATGATTAGACCAATTGATAGATGCTAGAGAACACGGGATGCTGCCATCAAAACCTGTCCCCAACCCAAGGAACTTCAATAGGGTTAACCAAAACAACACGTGGGAGCAACAAGCACACATAATTCAACCTACTCCCTAGCACCCACCTGGCTTTTTTAACCCTGACCCTAGTTAGACTCAGCCTATTTTGCAAAACCCACCTCACATTTCTAACCTTAATGCCTATGCTTGTGTTGTCACCTTGAGAAGTGGGAAACAAATCCAAGATCCTTATCCTTCCACATCCAAATCTTACCAAGATCTTGAGGAGCTCGAAACTAACCAGGGAGACCAAGCTAATCCAGAAAAAAAGACTTAGGATTTGAACACTCATGATTTCTCTCAAGCACCTTTTCCTGAAGCCTTGAACAAATCCAGGGAAAATAAAACCAATCAATCTAAGGAGTGGCTTGAGATTTTAAAGCAAGTCCAGGTGAATATACCACTCCTTGAAGCCATTGAGAACATTCTGGCCTATGCGAACTTTCTTAAGGAATTGTGCACATGGAAACGCTAGTCCAAATCATCAAAAAGGGTCATAGTTTCTGAACAAGCCAGTGCCATCATCTTAAATAAGCTCCCTCCTAAAAATAAAGATCTCGGGACCCCCTTAATTTCATGTGAGATAGATGGTTTTATCTTGGAACGAGCCCTACTGGACCTTGGTGCCTCCATCAATCTAATCCCCACATAATTATATGAAGAGTTGGATTTAGGTCCCTTGCAACAACTGATGTTACCCTTCAGCTTGTTGATAGGTCAACCAAGATTCCAAAGGGACTCTTACAAAATGTGATTATAAAAGTGAGGGATTCTGAGTACCCTGTGGACTTTCTAGTTTTAGATATGGAGGCATCAGCAAACTTGAACACACCCCGATAATCTTAGGAAGGCCTTTCTTGGCCATAGCTAAGGCTCTAATCAACTGAGACGGGGAGTATGCAAATCACTTCTTGGAGGAAAACTTGTCAACTCAATATCTATAAAGCTTCCCAAAAGCATAAAGTGAATAGTGGTTCTATTGAGGTCGTGGGAACAATTGAAGAGGTTTTGGAAATTCACACTAAGGATAATTCAAATTTTGTCAGATCTCAAGATCAATAAGAAAGGCAAGGAAGTGATATACTTGAGGATGCTTCTGATTTACCACCTCCCATAGTTAATCAAATTGAAAAAGACATTTGTGAGATCGAAGAACTATTGGGAGTATCTTATGATGAATTAGGCAACAACATAAAGAATCCTTAGTATATCCACCCTGAAATTCAAGAATTATTGGATTTTGAGGGGGTTTGAGACATTGGACAACCAAATGACATGAACTAGGAAACCAAAGAAGCAACCTCAGAAAAAGAAGTTCAAGGCATTATGGTCTAGGGAAGAACTTATAATCCAACTGGTTCAAATGGATGGCTTGATTCTAAGGAGGAAATGATTTCTGATAAGGAAGAGGTAATTTTTTATGAAGATTTTGGGGAATTCAACACTGTAGATTCCCTACTAGGAGGGGGTGACGTAATAAATTGCGGAATAGAATATAAACAATCTCACAAAAAATTCAATCACACAATGTACACAAGTATTTTTAGGTGGAAACCCAAATCGGGTGAAAACCACCACCTAACCCTCTCGAGTTAGGATTTTCCAATCAACCAAGTTGATCAAATCCACTAAATGAATCACTTAAACGAGGGTGATTCAACCTCAATTACAACCACGCTACTTTATACGAGGGTAGCGTACCTCAAACCCCTTCTCTTCACAAGAAGGATTTTATCCCAAGAAGGAGACGAAAATTTGCAAAGAGAATACCTAACCATTGAACAAAGATAAATAACAACAATCCTATAGAACCAACAAAGTAATTTTTAACCTAAGCGTCTATAGGAATTAAGATACTTCCCTTTGCAAGGAGTGCGTCGACGACGCGGACGTGTGAACTACACGACGGTGCAACGTCGCTCTCGTGAACTACGACGGGAGAGCGGGTGCGCAAATGCTTGATGCTCTCTAGATGAAGAACTGAAGCTTGCTTCAAGAGACACAAAATGGTGTGAAAGTGTATTACTTGGTGTGTCTTGTGTGCAAGAGGTTCTCCTCTATTTATAGAGGCCTTAGGAAGGCTTTGGAAGGCTTTGGAAAGCTTCCATAGCCGTTGGGTGCAAAGCCCAAGAGAATCAAACCGAAAACAGGAACAATGATTGCACTGATAGGGTTATCAGACGTCTGGAAGATCAGTTTAAGATGTCTGGGATCAAAGTTAGACGTCTGATTTTAGGCGAGTTTCTTCCTGACTTGAATCAGATCTAAACAGGGTTCTAGTGCAAGTCCATTAGACGACATACAGGACATCTGACACTATGTCTGGACGTCTGGAAACCTACTTTTCTGCAGGAATGGATTTTCAAGAGATTGCAATAGCTATAAGATCTCTGAAAAGAGATTTTGGGTCAGCCGAGATAAAACAGTCATTTATCAGACGTTTGGAAACGCTTACGGACGTCTGATAAGGCTCTAACGATCATATCCTATAGTGTTTATTAAACTAGCCAACGGTCCACTAATTGGACGTCTGGCAAAATCATCAGACGTCTTCTATGACGTCTGGACTAAGGTATGGACGTCTGATTTCATCAGACAAAACTAAATAGGTCCAGCCTAAATGTTATCGGACGTCTGAGTCAACAGTCAGACATCTTAAAACTCATTATCAAACATCTGATTTTAGGATTAGACGTCTGAAAAGGTTGTTTGAACACTATATTGGTTTTCTAGGTTCTCTACAGAAAACTTAAGTATCCTAGGGTACTTTGAGGCTCTTTAATATGATGTTCTAAGGAACAAAAAGAGCAAGGAAATAAAGACAAAAGTACATGAAAGAAATAAATAAAATTCTATCATATTCTTCTTGTCCTTCTATCTTTAATCTATCACTCCTCGCGAATCTCTTATGTTCTCCATCAAGCTCCTCCAATCCGTCCTAGATGCGAGCTCGAACTCCATCTAGTCAAGTCTCCATTTGCAATTTGCCTGAAATCTAATACTCCAAGTGCAAATGTTAAATGACGTGTTTTGTTATCATCAAAATAAATGATCACGGTGCTCTAGCACCAACAATCTTTCCCTTTTTTATGATGAAAAAATCATAAATAATAACTCAAAAAATTCTCCCCCTTTTTAACATTATCAAAAAGGTTTAACTGATTTTAAATCACTTATAACTTCCCCTTAAAACATACTCTTCTATGAATTTCTTTTAACAAGAGCAATGTCCTCCCCCTTTTTGTAACAACAAGATAATTATTATTTTTCTCCCCCTTACTAAAGGAAATTTAGCTAACTTACATCTCCCCCTTAATAATTGACAATTAGCTCATGATTTTTAACTCTCCCTATCTAAATGCTAATGATAAACAAAGATAGGATAAATAATCTTTACCTCACCTACCATGGCCAATAAAATGGCCCAAATGGTGGTGGTGGATGCCACATCGAATGAGGCTCCTATCCGTTGCTTGGAGGCTCGGGCATCAGCGCTGGTCTCTAGTCTGGTGGTCGACGTGCGGCCGATCCATCGTTTGTTTGTCGTCTCGTCGGTCTTCTTGTTCTCCTCCTCGGTCTACTCCTTGGTTCTCCTAACTCGAGTTGACCAGCCTTGAGCTTGTAGGTCCAGTCCTTTATGTTGTAGTTATCCTTGAATCCTACAAAACAAGATTCCAATTCTTTCTTTGGTATCCAAGTGAGCTTGGATCCGGATCTATTAGCAGGTCTCCTTGACGGAGATCCTTTCTCAACCTTAGATCTATAAAAATTATCTACTTTATTGATTAATTTGTTAGAGTTTTCCTAAGACATGCAATTTCTTTTTCTATAATATGCATCTTAGTCTTTAATTCAGAAATTTCTAACTTTAAACTATCATTTTCTTCAATCAATTTAGTATTTTTATTGATTAAATTTTTATTTTCAAATAATATGTTATTATCCTTAGGACTAGTTTCTATGTCCTTAAGTTATTTTTCTAACCTATCATTTTCATTTTTAAGAAAACTAAGGTTCTTTTTAATGTTTTTATTTTCTATCTTAAGTGTTTTACTAACTTCAAAAAGCTCATTAAATGCATCTTGTAAATCGAAATTTACCTCATTGTCGGAGTCGCTTCCGCTTTCGCTGTCGCTATCACTTCCTCTAGCCATGAAACCAAAGCAAGCAGTTTCTTCTTCTATAGACTTTTCTTCTTCTTCTTCCTCTGAGCTCGAATCGTCCCAAGTGGCTTGGAACGCCTTCTTCTTAGATTTCTTCTCCTTTTCCTTCTTCTTCTCCTTTTTGAGAAGAGGGCATTTTGGTTGCAAATGCCTTTTCTCGTTGCAGTGGTAGCAACGTCTCGGGCTCTCCTTCTTCTCCTTCTTCTTTGATTCCCTACACAACTTAGAAAACTTTTTAAGTAAAATTTTAAAGTCTTCGTCGTCGGAACTTACCTGGCTATCTGACGCAGCTTTGAAGGCGAGAGTCTTCTTCGATTTTGGCTCCAATGTATCCTTCTTCTGCTTCAACTTTGTCTAGTAGGCCATTAGATTGCCTAGGAGATCTTCCATGTTGAGCTCCTCCACTTCGTTCGCCTCCTCGATGACAGTGACTTTCTATTCCCACTCCGGTCCGAGGGAACGAAGAAGCTTCCCTTGAAGCTCCCCCTTGATGAAAGTCTTCCCTAAAGCTTTCAAATTATTTACAATGAGAGTGAACCTAGTGTTCATTTCACTTAAAGATTAGTTAGGCTTCATAGAAAAAGATTTAAATTCTTGAGAAAGTAATTTATTTTAGAAGTTTTTACCTTAGAAGTACCTTCATGAGTTACCTCAAGTGTGTGCCAAATCTCGTATGCGGTGGCACATTGCGAGATTTTGTTGAACTCCTTCAGGCTGAGCGCGCAATAAAGAGCATTCATGGTCTTCTCATTCAAAGAGACCTCACGAATTTGTTGTTGGAGTAGCCTCCTGTGGGTTTCTTTGGGATCTCAAATGGCATCTCGCACCTGGCCCAAATCATGAAGTCATTGGCTTGAAGCCAAGTCTTCATCCGCAGCTTCCAGTAGGGGTAGTTGCTCCTGTCGAAGAATGGTGGACGGGTCGTGGACTGCCCCTCGGAGATTCGGATTGCGGAACTGCTCCCCTAATGATCTTCTTGCCGGGTGTTACTCTGATTAGCAAGAACCTGCTCTGATACCAATTGTAGATTCCTTAATAGGAGGGGGTGACGTAATAAATTGTGGAATAAAATATAAACAATCTCACAAAAAATTCAATCACACAATGTACACAATTATTTTTAGGTGGAAACCCAAACCGGGTGAAAACCACCACCTAACCCTCTCGAGTTAGGATTTTCCGACCAACCAAGTTGATGAAATCCACTAAATGAATCACTTAAACAAGGGTGATTCAACCTCAATTACAACCACGCTACTTTACACGAGGGTAGCGTACCTCAAACCCCTTCTCTTCACGAGAAGGATTTTGTCCCACGAAGGAGACGGAAATTTGCAAAGCGAATACCCAACCAATGAACAAAGATAAATAAGAATAATCCTATAGAGCCAACAAAGTAATTTTTAACCTAAGCTTCTATAGGAATTAAGATGCTTCCCTTTGCAAGGAGTGCGTCGACGACGCAGACATGTGAACTACACGACGGCGCAACGTCGCTCTCGTGAACTACGACGGGAGAGCAGGTGCGCAAATGCTTGATGCTCTCTAGATGAAGACTGGAGCTTGGAGAGCAAGAGCTTGCTTCAAGAGACACAAAATGGTGTAAAAGTGTATTACTCGGTGTGTCTTGTGTGCAAAAGGTTCTCTATTTATAGAGGCCTTAGGAAGGCTTTGGAAGGCTTTGGAAAGCTTCCATAGCCGTTGGGTGCAAAGCCCAAGAGAATCAGGCCGAAAATAGGAACAATGATTGCACTGATAGGGTTATCAGATGTCTGGAAGATCAGTTTAAGACGTCTGGGATCAAAGTTAGACGTCTGATTTTAGGCGGGTTTCTTCCTGACTTGAATCAGATCTAAACAGGGTTCTAGTGCAAGTCCATCAGACGACATACAGGACATCTGGCACTATGTCTGGACGTCTGGAAACCTACTTTTCTGCAGGAATGGATTTCCAAGAGATTGCAATGGCCATAAGATCTCTGAAAAGAGATTTTGGGTCAGCCGAGGCAAAATGATCATTTATTAGACGTCTGGAAACGCTTACAGACGTCTGATAAGGCTCTAACGGTCATATCCTACAGTGTTTGTTAAACTAGCCAACGGTCCACTAATTGGACGTCTGGCAAAATCATCAGACGTCTTCTAAGACGTCTGGACTAAGGTCTGGACGTCTGATTTCATCAGACATAACTAAATAGGTCCAGCCTAAATGTTATCGGACATCTGAGTCAACAGTCAGACGTCTTAAAACTCATTATCAGACGTCTAATTTTAGGATTAGACGTCTGAAAAGGCTATTTGAACCCTATATTGATTTTCTAGGTTCTCTACAGAAAACTTAAGTATCCTAGGGTACTTTGAGGCTCTTTAATATGATGTTCTAAGGAACAAAAATAGCAAGGAAATAAAGACAAAAGTACATGAAAGAAATAAACAAAATTCTATCGTATTCTTCTTATCCTTCCATCTTCATTTTATCGCTCCTCGTGAATCTCCTATGTTCTCCATCAAGCTCCTCCAATCCGTCCTGGATGCGAGCTCGAACTCCGTCTAATCACGTCTCCATTTGCAATTTGCTTGAAATCTATTACTCGAAGTGCAAATGTTAAATGACACGTGTTTTGTTATCATCAAAACAAACGATCGCGGTGCTCTAGCTCCAACAAACACAACTCTACCTTTATCCTCTTATGACCCGGAGCCTAGAGAATTCATGATTTTTGACATCAATTACCTTTATAAGGATCCTTATGATTCTAATTTAGAACCAGAAATTTCAATCATGATTTCAAACTAGGTCCTCCACCACCTCTTCTTGAATTATGGAATTGGATTAATGAACAAGCTCTGCATCATGAACCGCATCTATCTGACCCTATTCTACATTTCGAATCAAAAAAACTCTTCAGAGTAGGGCTACATCATCAGTCGGCTTGCATTTGTGGATCGCTGATTCTAGGACCACATGATCATATCTTTATATTAATCCTGAATCTTTCAGCAACAATTATTACTCCTTCTCTTGACTCATAATATTGAAATACATATTTCTTTTGGGTTTAGGTCCAGTAAATGACGTTAAACTTAGTACTGGTTAGGAGGCAACCTAGTATTTTATACAAGTATTTTTCATTTGTGACTAATCAAGCTGACCTGGATTAACAAGCTCAGTCAGGTGATATCCCCTCCTCTCGCTTATTACATTTTAATTTCTTTGCATACATTTCAATGAGAACATTGTAATAAATAGGCATGGGGGGGTGGACATTGCATGTCTTACTTTTATGTTAGAAAAGAAAATTGCATTCATGCATAAAGAATTTTTATCAAGAAGGTTTTATTAGGGATTTATTCTTAAGTAGATTCTTGAATTTACAATCAGTACAATTTTACACTTACACGTAGAGTCTGCAATGGATCCTCTGTGAAGACCAATAGACATCTTTAGTTTGTCGAGAAGAAGCACTGCTTCTTCTCCTAAGCCCTTGGACAGTAACTAGGAAGATAGGCAAACATCTTCTAATAGATCCACCAAACAATTACGAGGTGAGAGTAGAGAGTCTACTGGTGCTCTAAGGCTAGTATAAGGAATCTTAGTTCTTGGATAATTGGAGAATGATACTCGAAGTTAGGCATAGTTTTCACCCTCGATTATTGCATATAAATTCTTTGTGTGAATTTTTGGAGAGCCACCAAATAAGACAAAATGCAGAGAGTCCATTCTAATAAAACTAGCACTGAGGTGGATGGTCGTGACCATCCTTTATGGAATCCTCGGCTGAAAGAGGGTATTAATATCAAGGTCAAAAATACACTATCTCATCCATTCCTTTCCCAGCGTTGAGAGAAGGCACTTCCACTAAATAAGCCACTTGATATCCTCTTGAACACCTTAATCTCGAATAATGCCCCGTGAATAAAAATGTGCATGGTTGCTACAGTATGTTGTGTTGGTAGAAATAAATATATATGAAAAAAAAGGAAAGAAAAAAAAAGAAAAGAAAAAAATAAAAAAGAGAAAAGCAGAAAAAAAAAAAAAAAAAATATATATATATATATATAAAAGTGTTAATTGCATTGTGTTTACTTCATGTCAAGCACATTGAGGCAACAACACCCATTCCCTTTACAATCCACCAAATACAGCCTTGGCCTACTTTTCTATATTTCTAACTGCCTAAATACTGGTCGAGGATTGCTGACTTAGTTAGAGGGTTATCAGAACTTAATCAAAGTGTTAATGTCATGAGAGGCTACCAAATATATTGACAAATCTGGTGAGATTGTGATCTTGAAAAGAAAAAAAATAAAGAGAGAGTAAGAAAGAAGAAAGAGAGAGAATAAGTCCAAAGGAACTAAAGAAAGCATAGTTTCTCTGTCTCTCTTTGAGTTGAATTATTTAATAAGTCTGGAAATCTAGGTTCTGTAGTACTAGCCTATGTGTAGCACTAAAGGAGTGTGAGCCACCAAATACAAACCCACTTGACTCAAATATCTTCTACCTAAGCCAAAAGCCAGGGTTAAAATTGCATATTATTTTATAATCCCGAGGGAAGAAGTTTGCCTATCCCAATAGAATTTTACTAAGGGTCAAGTACAAACTTTAGATGTGGATTAGCTTTTCACTTCGATCCGTTGCATAGGCTACAACACTACACTTTCACTACTGTCTGGATTTCTAAAGTTTTGGATGAAAATAAAAGAAATAAATCTCTAGTCGAACCCTTGATAGAAATCAATCATTTAGGACAACTTTGCATTTAGTCTTACATTTGTTAGGAACTAGCAAGATTCAGGCATGGGGGTGTGATTGCACAGCAATCTTACGACTTAATATACTTGAATTAAGTTAGATTCTGGCATAACTTGGGAACAATACATGCATAAGCATCATAATTTGCATAGTAGTTAGTTTGGTAGCTTTATAGATAATATTGCCATTTTATGCTCTAAAAGAGAGATGATATTAATTGCAGATTATTCAGGGCCACAGATGATAGATCAAACCATACGAATCTGATCAAGATAACGATGGGAGTCCAACGCTTCTAGAATCATCTTAATTAGACTGTTGTAGCAGCACATATAGCCTGTAGGAGATTAGAGGTCAAGGAACAAGATAGTAGAGATCCAAACCTCAGATGTCAAATCCGACCATACGGATAGATCCGGATCAACGATCGCAGTCCAACGGTGTAAAGATCAACCCAATTGGAGCCCTGTAGCATCATCTACAAAGGTGGAAACATGAATGGACAAGATGGTGCCACATGGCACCATCCCAGTAGCCCATCGCCATGCCCCAACCACTGAAGGAGAAACGTGGGTCGTTGGATCACCATCTAATGTTCACGAAGAGGCCACGTCGCCCCCATCTCCACACTTCATCAACTGAGGAGTCCATCTCAGCCGTTGGATTTCCATCTAACGGCTGAGAGCGGCCGTGCTTGAAAACCAAACCGCGACACAAAGGCACGCGTAGCGCGTTGGTCTCAGTGCTTGCTCGCAAGTAGCCGACACGCGTTCGATTCACGATTAGCGCAAAATTGGAAAGGCGATGGTGCTCAAGCGCGCTTGGATCGTTGGATCAAAACAAGTGGCGTGGATGCGGCCGCATGGCGAGAGGATGATCACAGGATGAGGCGATGCAATGCTCACGGGTGCTAATGCTCGAACAGACGCCCCAATCTACGTGCTCAAAGGAAGGCGGTAGCGTAATAAATTTAAGTCATCCAATCATGAGATCAGACGGCTGAAATTGAATAAGCGCGAGCGCGCGAGGTTTGAATTCAAAGGCGGTACAGTGAGGTTCTGAGCCATTCGACCATCAGATAGAATGGTCAAAATCAAAAGCGTGTCAGCTCAAGGAAGCACACGCGAGGAGGAGCGATGCGATCAAGATCGACGGTCTAGAGGCCGCACGTGTTAGCTGCAGGTGAAATCCGCACGTTGAAGACACGTTAGAGGCTGGATTGAGGTGTGATCTTATCCGTTAATCTCCCGATCAACAGATCTGATCAAACCTAAGTTATTGCACAGTTTTAGGGGCCTAAATACCCACTTTTCCCCTCATTATAACTATAAAATAGCCCAGAGCCCTCAGTTGAGAGGCAACTTTCAGTAGACAAATCTCCAGCCTCTCCTCTACAACTTTTTTCTGGTCTTCCTCCTAGCACTCTGGATCTAAAGTGCTGCTGCATTTCACACAAGCATCCCACAAGCGGCACCATCCTTCATCTACTTTTCTCTCTCTTTATTCTTTAGTATAGTTGTTTTAAATTCTAGTTTGAAAAATGTTTCCAAGTAGCAATAAAAATCTGATTCTATGAATATCCTGTCTCTATTTCCATGCTTTCATTAGATTAGATTAGTTAGTACGAAAGGCTTTGAGAATCGTATTTTGCCTCCCTGCGAATGACTCAATACTTACTGAAATATTTATAAATTTATTTGTTTCGACGTGATTCGCAGTACAACGATAGAAATAATCTTTAATGAGTTTCGCGATGAATAGAGTGCCTGGTCATCAATTGTGTGGCAAGACTATCCATGCCCATAGCATAGTGGTTGAAGACACTCCTCTCAAACTTGTGGCGCGAGTTCAATACCTGCTGCACATCCAATTCTCAGCGGTGGAGCGTGAGATTGAAATAGGAGCGTCCGATGGCGATCAGGCGGCGAAGAGAGCAGCGATGTGGCGTGACAAACGTTGCACAATGTAGATGGAGATCCAACGCCTCATCTGACGTGCCATCTGATGCGTGCCTAAGGCTCGATCCGAGCCCTCAACCAGCGTGCGATCCCAATCGTTCATCCTTGAACCAACGACGGGTGCCCGATGACAGCCATGTGTGCGCGAGCGTTGCACGCGTGTGAGCAAGAGTGAATTGGGATCTTGAGCGACATTTGTGGTGGAGCTACAGTGACGATTTTAAATGTCGTTGTTGGCTTGTGATCTTATTTTGCATCCACTCCACTATAAAAGGGCCACCACCCTTCCCATTCTTCTTCATCTTTTCCTCTTCTTCCCTCACCTCCTCCAAAGCTCTAAGGAGCTGTCCCAAGCTCGGGATGCTCCTTAAAGTAGAAAAGTAAAATATTCTCCCACTTCTTATCCCCCTTCATGGAGCATCCCGTGGCCGTCCTCTCACCCCGATCCGAAAGTAGATCCTTGCTGTGACATTGTCCTACCCTGCCCTCCATCCTACGACTTTGGTCTTCTTCATCCAGCCTCTCACCACCATCATCCAGGTGTTGTCAAAGCGAGTCATCCTCCAAGCAACCGTCAAGGGGGATTCTTCTCACCTCTCTCAATCTTTTATCGCTTTCTAGTATAGTTGTAATTTCTTGATTATCTTAGCAAACTCTGGTTAGATATATATATTAATATTCTTTCTCTCTCTCTCGTAGTTTGCTAGAGTAGATTAGATTAGATAACAATTATTTCACTTGATATTTTGCATTATAAAAATACCAAAAAAATCACAAAAGATAAAAGCACCAAACACAAATAAAAGCATACATGCATTTACAAAACCAAATGTTTGCCTCCCTGTGTTTGACCTGAGGCTCACCTCAAGCTTCGATTATAAATTTTATTTGGTAGTGGATTTTTACACACTACAACAACGGGTTTTCAACTCAATACTTTTCGCATAGAAAATCTCGCTAATCAATATAGGTACATTTAACTAGGAAATAATGTAGCCAAGGGTAGGTTTTTTAGCTGGTAGAAGGGGTTTTATATAGGAAGGGAACGAAGGATTGGGGTGGGATCTAGATGAAGGGCTAGGATGTGTTGATGGGTAGTAGTTATGGGTTGGATGGCTAGGATGGATGGCGCCACCTTTAAGGGTGCCTAGGTGGGTGGTTATGGTGGTGTTGGTGTCCTTTGGTGGACTTTAGGTAGGGCTATTTGGTGGAGCTAGCTAGGTGAAAATTAGGGTGATGGTTGGACATAGTAGGGGAGGTGGATCTAAGCTAAAGTAACAAAGCTAGCTTAGCTAGTAGGGTAGTGGAAGGGGAGTAGAGAAATTAGGGTTTACTGAGGAGGAGTTGAAAATGAGCTACATTGAGCTTTATGGAGCTAGTGGTCTACTAAAGAGGGCTGCATCTAGACTCAATAGCTAGCTTAGCTAGCTAGTTTTTTGCTAGCTGCTAAACCAAGCTAAGTTGAGCTGGTTTCTTTTGATCCAAGTAGAGGTGAGCTAGAGATGGTCTTCTCGAAGACTACCTATCTAGCTAAGGTAGCTACCTTAGGTCAAGTAGCTAAGCTCAACTAAGTTGGGCTGAGTTGAGTCTTCGGGAGCTGGAGTTGAGGCCTAAGCTGGTTTAGAACTTCTTCAACTAACTAGGCTTAGCTAGTTGATGGTAGTAGCTAATCCTAGTCAGGTAAAGCTTTCATGAGTTGGATGGAGCTGGGAGGAGCTGAGTTGAGCTGCCATCTAGCAAAGGTGAACTAAATGGAGTTGAGTTGAGCTGATCCTAACTAAGTTAAGCTGCAATGGCTGGAATGAGGTGGAATGAGATAGAATCCAGCTGAGATGAGCTGGATTCAGCTGAGATCCAACTGAATTGGGCTTCTCCTTCATTTGGTTCCTTTCTTGGTGTCAGGGTTTGCGGGATCTAACTATCTGTTTATCCTTGACACTAAAATAATGATGTAAAATAACAAAAACAATGCAATGCATGCCTATCCTAAGAGAATGACTAAATGTAACCTAATACCATAATGTATATTGAAAAGTCTAGGAACTAGATGTGATTTTTAGGCTAAGGATGATTTTAAACTGGTGTTTATCATGCATCCACTGCGATCTACTGCCAATCGACGAGTTAAGACGATAAGAGTAGTAGAGCCATGGCATGGACCTTCAGCCACACCCACATGAAGATGTAAGGAAAAGGAAGGAGACCTAGATCCTGCAACAAAGGGATTCTCCTACATCATTGATTGGATTAGGAGATCTGAGGTCTTAGTTTACTAGTTTTACGTTTCAGTTTTCTCACCCTTGTATATCAGAGTTGGTTTTCGAGGGTCTATCCCCACTTTATTTTAGGCCATTGTTCAGGGGCAATTTTTTGAGAACCTGTTGCCACTTTCTTTAAAGATTTGAGTTATTCATCTGTGGTGTGGACTATCACGAGGTAGACTTAGGATTAGCTAGTATAATTGCCTGCTTGATTGCTTTATATATTCAAAAAAAAAAAAAAGCTCTCGAGTTGCCTACTTAGAAGTTGCATCCCTTAGATGTGTGCATTTTAGGGGTGATTAAGTAGCACATTAAATCTACTCTACCTGCGTTGTGTACATTACTTGCACATAGATTGCTGAAGTTAGGTATATTCTCTCATCTTTTCATTAGCTCCTGTCCATTCATTGCATCTGGGCTAAGTTCCAAGACCACTAAATTGATTGAAGCTATTAACTAAGTGGTCAACTTCTAAAAAATTGGGATTGCTAATCATATTGGACCTTAAAAGTAAAATCACACTTGATTTGATTAAAGGACTTGTGTGCGATTCTTTTCAAAGAAACTAATTTTCGATGGGATGCACACGAGCACCATGTGAGCACTTCACCAAGGGACACGAGAGACTTCTTTCTATCTCATCACAAAGAGAGTTGACCAACGATCAACAAGTCTGTCTCATCACACAACCCTAGGGAGTTCTTGGTGAGCAGTCTTGATTTGAGGCTAAATCATTTTGCAAGTAGGTCTTAAGGCACTAATGAAGGTCATCCTAGGACATGTAATTGATTGTGTATTGGCCACTAAGAGATAACGTAATGGACTTCTTTTCTTCTCCAAAGAGACTGTCAGGAATCTCAAGTCACATTCACCCTCTTATACCACTAAAGTAGGAACGGATGAGCCTGTACTTGACTCTATTTTACAACTAATCTAAGGGGCAAGTTGGAGGTCGGCTTAAAGGCCTAATCGATCTTTAAACAAGAGGAGATTCTCATTGCTTTGTGTTTGATTAGGAGTGCATTTTTCAAGACTTATTTTTCAAATGGATTACAACTACGTCACTTCTTACCCTCACCCCTGAACACCTCATTCCAATCCCATGACCCACACTTGCCCATACTCTGATGGATATCCTGATGAACAATGGGATCATTTCTACTCCTACTATAGGAGCATTGGTCTGGTTAATCCCCAATGCTATGATTATAAGTAGAACCTAGGAGTGGGATACACTTTCTCTGATATGCCACACACCTTAGACAAACCCAACCCACCCTCCCTGGATGATTTTAATTCCAATGGTTGGACAAAAACTCCTAGCTATTATACCCCTAAGCTTGCCTTTCCTTCGGAAAAGAATGATGGCCTCTCCACATTCAAGTTTGAAATGCAAAATCAACATATGGAAATGATAGAATCTTTAAGAGAGTTTTTAAGGACAAATCAACAATTAAAGGAAGAAATTAGTCACCTGATTTACTCCCTTGAGATTGATTCTAACCCCTCCACACTAGATGCATCTCCCTTGAGAGAACCACGCCATAAGATGGAAGGGGACATTAGGGACTCAATCATAGAGTATGGCTACCCTCTTAAGGATAATGCAGTCCCCTCCATGCTCAATAATCCTTCTTTGAGAATTCCTTGCATTAAGGGGGACGGGGGCTACAAGGATACACTGGAAATTGAAAGGAGTAGCCACTCAATGAATTGTGATGTAGAATGGTGGCAACCAGAAGAGGAGGATCCCTTAGACTTTCCACCTTAACTTTATTGGAGTCAATCAAAGGGGAAGATGGTCCCATTAGATGAACTCGACTCTAATGAGAGTATCTTTGTTACATTCGATGAAAAGGGTCATAGTCAAATAGTCAACTCAACTCCCATTCTTGATTTTAAGGTGGAATCTACACCACATCCCAGGGATTCCGAGCCTACACCTTACCCCTCTAAGGACCTTACACCTCAGTTAGATTTCCCTAAGGATTATGATTTTGAAGTTAATAAATCTCATGACTTTTGGGTGTCAGAAGCAATCATATTGGGAGTCAATAATAAAAACTTGAACTCTTCACTTAGGGAACCAACACCCACCATACAACATTCTAAGAATTAACATGTTCCCAACACAGGTGACCCTAATGATTTTGATACTGAATTAGATGACTTGGATCAATTTTGGTCTTAAGGACATGAAGATTTAATTTTTAAGGAGGATAAGGAAACACTTGAAGTAGTTGATTCTAACATTGAGTCTTAGAGGCAAGAGGGAAGAAACTTAGAGGAGTATGATGAGTTTGAGGGGCTCGGACTCAAAGTATGGAGTGACTCCAAGGGGAGTATGCTTTGTTTCAGGACTTACCCCCTAAGGATCTTACTAATTTAGTCGAATCTGGATTCTTACCTACTTTTGATTATAAGGATCATCCTCCCAAAAATTGGAACAAAATAGACGTAATTGATACTCCTGATGAGGGAAGCTATACACCCCAGGGACAGGATCTTAGCATCAAACAAGAACTCAGGGATGTCATTATTGAGGAAAGTCCCACGCCTATTGCTTCCTACCTACCTTCACATGACAGTGAATTGGGGGCCACCTTTGAACAATCCAATTTGGAAGGTGAACACTTGGCCCCATTCCAGGATGAGCACCCCAATGATAGGAATGACGAAATTCAATTATTTACTAAGGTTGCTAGGGATGACATTCAGGAACTAGAACGGTTGTTGGGGATGAATGCTGAACCTCTTAAGCCCTTTTTGACCCTCTTCACCACCTTGCAACTCAGAGACTTAAACTCCTTAGGAACCAGCTTCCTGAAGCCTCTGCTCACATTCTACTTTACTAGGGGATAACCTGATTGATACATCCTATAGTGGAGTGGCAAGTATGGATTGATTCTTGTCCTGGTTAGTCCATCATCCTTAGGGTGTTCCTCTTAGCACCATTTCTTTCCCTCATGCCTCTGCTTGAGGAGCCATTGTCTCCTCTCTCTGCACTCCCTAAGGTTATGACTCATTATATTACGTGAGACCTCCAAAGGTGGCCCAAGAGTATCCTATTCTCACCTGTGTCTGGTGAGCATTTGGCATCACTCTCCATCACTATTTTGCCAACATCTTGGGTTACCTATTCACAAGGCCCACTTTGTTACGTATCATTTTGGATCTCTCTCTACTTCTTTTCTAGACCCGAATTTGCAAGAATTTCCCATCTAGTTTGTTGGGAGGAAGACCAACTCTTTTTCAGGTACTATCTACCCTTTTGTATCTAATGAGGACATTGCACATTTTAGGCATGGGGGGTAATGGTAATACTTGGGGATGTGAAGAGTGCATTGATATATATTTCCATATGTAGAAAAAAAATCATCATCACAGAAAGAGAAAAAGAGCAAAAATGTATAAGTCCCAGCATTGATTATGAAAGAGTTTTCCTAAGTTCTGGGCTGGAATGAATGATTAATTAAGACCTTAAGTGCCAAACCTTAGGAGATAAGTGAGATATACGGCCTTTAGGCCTCTAAAGCCAGTTTGGTTAAAAAATTCGAGTATTTGTTAAGATATGGATTATTCTTCAAGTAATTGAGGAAGTTAAGAAGCTGATGTATTAAGTCAAAGGTTTAGGGAGTATCTAGTCTCTTTGTCTACCATTTGGTTTGCAGGTCTTAGAAACTTAAGCATCCACATCTCACATATTGGTCTGGTTCAGTACGCTTAATGAAGAATAACTTCAAAAATCCTTCGTCTGGAAAAATGATTTTCCCAAAAATTTGACTTAGAAAAGGCTCGAAAACACAAGTTGATTAGAAGAGTTCTCACCGCATGAGAGGAGTGAATACTCCCGTTGAGGATGCATTATAACATGTCATCTCCTCGGTGCTTGTCTCTTAGGATATTTAAATATCCTACTGAGGTCACGTAAGTGCATTGTGCTATTCAGGTGCTATGTGTTGATTCCTACGGGAGGGGGTGAGATTTGCGGAAAATAGATAAAGTGAGGAATTAAAATAAATCAATCTCACAAATAGACAATCACACAAGATACATAGGTATTTTCTGGTGGAAACCCAAACCAAGTGAAAATCACCACCTAACCCTCTCGAGTTAGGATTTCCCGATCGACTGAGTCGATCAACACCACTATCCCGTTACTTAAAACGAAGGTGACTGAACCTCTTACAACTACGCTACAAATATGAAGGTAGTGTAACCTCAAAACCACTTCTCTTCACGAGAAGGTTTTTGTCTCACGAAGGAGACGGGAATTTGCAAAGCAAATCCCAACCAATTAACAAAGTAAAATATAAAGCAACCTATAGAGCCACAAAATAAACCTAGCTACTATAGGTAAAGAATACTCTCCTTTACTGGAAGTGCATTGGCTTGACGCGGATGCTTGAACCATGCGTAGGCACTACTTTGCTATCGTAATCGCAGAGTGAGAGCGGGTGCATAGTTGGATGAAGCTCTCAGGTGTGGAACTAAAGCTTGGAGAGCTAGAGCTTCTTCTCAAGATCAAAGTGACATAAAAGATGTGGAAATGGTATTGCTAGGTGTGTCTCAGTGTGTATTTACACGGAAAGGGTACTCCTCTATTTATAGAGAGCCAAGAAAGGCTTAGGATGGCTATGGAAGCCTTAGATAGCCATTGGAGATGATCCCAAGGCAAATTAAGCTGCAATCAGAATCATTAATGATTCTGACAGGGACATCATATGTAACGACCCGATTCCCGAGTCCCTACGAGACACGAGAACTGGACTGACTCGACTAATCCCAAGACCTAGTCGTCCAACGAGGAAGTAACCAAAAGAGCAGTAAAGTAAACCACATTCAGCATGAATATAACTAACAGTAACAAAATACAGCAGTAAGAAAAGGAACTACTACAGTATATACCACCACAACAGTAGAACAACAATTATAACATAACATGAAGCTACAAGTAAAGAAGTACAGAGAGTAACAAGAACTACTCACTATAGTGGAACAAAAGGGGGTACAAAAAGAACTGCGGTAACTCTACTGGACCCTACTCGGCCCAGCGTCCTCTGCAGCCGCTGACCCTGGCTACTCAAACCTGGTCCTGAAAAGTAACGAGTGTAACACGTCAGCGAAACGCTAAGTAGAGTGGCAGCTAAAACTAAAGAAGCAGTAAAGTGTACAGTAGCTGTTTTATTTTCTTTCTTCCTTTATTTACGTCTTTCTATTGTTTCACAATTTATCTATTTCTCAGATCCTTCACTTGATCTCGAATGTTCCTCGTGGGAACGATCTTGATTGCAGTCTTTTCCGAAAAGTAGAAGTAACACGTGGTGCTCTCCTGGCCGGGAGAGTCCCTCGTGGTGATCCTACTCTCAGTCAACCACCCCAAGGTCACTGACAGACGTAACGATGACTACGGCACGCGCGATAAACACACGGGTAGCTACCCCACACTGGCATGCGGTCAGTCATTTCCGTTAACGAGTGCACCCAAAGCACAGCACGGAACCAGTATAGGGCAGAGCCCTCTCAGTAACAGGGGTCCAACCCCTCCACAGTCCGCGCACCCTCGCCTGACTACCCTGGTTTGCCCAGTGGGCCTAACAAGTCAGTGTAGGAGGCTAGCAGAACACCGGGGCCCGTGGGCTAGCTAGTGCTCTCTCTACACTAGTAGCTCTCCTCAGTACTACATACGCGAGGGCCAGTAAGTCAGTGTACAGTGGCCAAACCCACCCCGGTCTCAACCTGAGGGTGGCAAGCTCCCCTCTACACTAAGAGGTAATGTGTGCTCTCGTTGGTACCACGTACCCCAGAGACAACACACTTCCACGTCTTTCTTTCTCAATTCCATCCATTCTCTTTCTAGGAGTTCTACTCCTAATTCCCCGTAGGGTTCCAGCTCTTTTAACTCAGCACATTTAGGTTTCACCATTCCAGTTTTACATTCATACAACCCATGTTCTGAATCATATTTATTCCTTTATAACAGGCAGCGGTTAAATCAATTTACAGGCAGCTATTATTTCCTTTCCACCTTTCCAAGACTGCAATATTATATACATATCACTAGTTTTCCAGTCCTAGGATTCATGCCGTACCCTAGGATCTATCATTCAATCTAGTTTCCAGTCCTAGGTTTCATGCAATACCCTAGGATCTATCATTCAATCTAGTTTCTCAGTCCTAGGGTTCATGCAGTGCCCTAGACTCTATTAATTATTCCACAATTGTAACAAATTTGATTAGGTAAATTACAAGCCACTCTACCAGCTACAACGGGAGTACTGGGGGCGTGGTCGGAAATCCCGCGCACCTCCGCAATCCCCAAGACTGAAATGGAACGGGGTCCTAACACAAGGATCAAACACAAGGAGTTTCTCAGAATGGTATATAATTACTGTAAACGGGTAGAGGATTTTATTCCGAAAAGAACGCAACTCGAAACGTGGGAAACAGACTCCGAACGGGTCCTAAACGGGTCGAAACGACGAAACTGCCCAAAATCAGACGTCTGGAACCTCTTCCAGACGTCTTAAAATGTGGGTCAGAGCGTACCTTCGTTCTGTATAATCCCTCAAACATCCAGAAGCTTGCGGGGGCGTCTAGCTTAGTTCCCAGACGTCCGATGGTTACCCTGGACGTCTGGAAGTCCTTCTCATCGTCTAGCACTGCGGCCAGACGTCCGATTCATGTGGGATGGCGAGCCCTCGCGCCCTCCCGAGAAGAACCTGCACGCACCCACACCTGTTCTCAGTACGACGAGTCGCAGACGAAGGCGCGGCGGACGGCCTCATGGCCGTACACGCGAAAAAGGAAGAAGATAGAATTATCTTACCTGCCAGACGTCTGGACAGTCCTCCAGACGTCTTCACCGTCGTCTGGTTAGAATCCTAGACGTCTGATTCTGGAAAAACTTCCAGAATCAGAGCTCAACTCGCCCTCCGCCCGCGACGCACGGCCGTGCCGCGCCCAGTCCGCCTGTTACTCGAGCTGCAGCAGCCCCTCCGTGACACTCCACGCCCGCTGCTCCCCCGCTGGCCGGCTCTAGCTTCCCCAGCAAGCTCGAGCCCTCACGGTCGAGCGTCTCCTCGCTCGCGCAACACCTCCTCCCGCACACTTGCCGCGGTCGCTGCTGCTGCCGCTCGCGCTCTCGCATCGGTTGGGAGAAGAAGGAGAGGAACACGGAGGAGATGAGGGTGAGGGAGAGGGCGAGGGGCCTTTTTAAGGCCGCGTGGGGAGAGAGAGAGAGAGACGCCGCGCCCTGCAGGAGGAGAGAGGGAAAAGAGGGAAGAGAGAGGCGGACGCAGGTCTGTGCGTGCATGCGCGTAGACGCAACCCCGTACGTCGCAAAAATTAAATACCAGATGTCTGGAAAGGGTCCCAGACGTCTGATCAGATGTCTGGGCCACTTCCCATAGGTCTTAAAACCGTCTTGAGGCCACGTTCGTAACATCATACGTTTGGAAAAAAGATCAGACGTCTGGAAGTCACTCTTAAGACATCTGGAAACTAAATCAAACGTTTAATCCTAAATGGGTTTCCTTACTGACTTAAGTCAGACCTAAAAAGGGTTTTAATGTAATTCAGTCAGACGATATATCAGACGTTTGGCACAAGGTTTGGACTTCTGGAAACTTAATTTACTGCGAGAATGGATTTCCCAAGGCATAAATGGCTATAAGTCTCAAGAGAAGTGATTTTGGATCAATCAAGGCTAACGATCACTTTATCAGACGTCTAAGGTCCTCTACGGACATCTGATAGAAACCTAAAAGTTATTTCTCAACAAACATATTCTTTAGCCAACATTCCACTAATTGGACGTCTAACCAAGTTATCAGACATCTAGACTAAGGGTCGGTCGTCTGAAATCAACAGACAGGAGGCTCTATGACCAGCCCTAAAAGTTTGGACGTCTGATTCAACATTCAGACGTCTTAAAGATCACCATCAGATGTCTGATATTTGTGTTAGACATCTAAAAAGGTTGTCTGAAGACTATTTAGGTTTTCTAAGTCTTGTACGGAAAACCTAAGTATCCTAGGGTTGTGTAAGTGTTTCTAGGACTACTGTTAGATAACTTTGAGGCTCTTTAACAAATATTCTAAGATAGAAATAAAGAGAAATAAAAGAAACAAAAACAAATTACAACGAATAAGAAAGGAAATCTATCATATTCTTCATCTCCTTCCTTCTTCAAGCTTTCGCTCCTTGTGAAGCTCCTTCTCTTCTGTCAAGCTCCTCCAATCCGCTATGGATGCGAGCTCGAACTCCGTCTTTACACTTGTAACATTTGCAATCAACCTAAAATCTAAGACTCAAAAGCAAATATAAAATAACAACTACTTTGTTATCATCAAAATAAATGATTGTGGTGCCCTTGCACCGACATTATGGGCGGCATTATCCTACCAGGGCCTAGATTAGCTAAAGAATGCCATGGGCGGCACTATCATGAAGTGTCGATTGTCAAGGTTCTGGGGGTTACCGTGGGTTGTGCTATCTCGAACCATCAAATGCCAAGGACCCTTCGAGGATCGATGATGGGAACAAGGAATCTGACATTGATTGTGTTGAGAGCTAATCTGAGGTTATATTTAGAAGATTCACAAAAGTTACAAAAAGAGAAAAATCTCAAAAATATCTCCATCTCTGTTTTGAAAAATGCGCTGGTAAGTTGAACCTGGACCTTTTGCACAAATGCATGAGTGCTTTAATCTCTGGGGTCAAACTCTTGGGCAAGTTTTGGGGCCTCAGAAACCTTTGTCGATGACCCAAAGCCGATCAGGTTTGTATCTTGACCAGTACTTGAGTACCTTAAAGCCTTGGGATATATTTCAAATTAGTATTTAGAGGTGAGGCATGATAAGGCATCCTCATGGCAAATTCTGATCTAGAGATTTGATTCTATTTCATATGATTTTATTCGGGACTAGTAAAACTTAAGTTTAGGGGTGTTTGATAAGTCCACTCTAGTAGGCTATAATTAAGCTTAAGTACATTATTATTGTGATAAGAATACAATTTAAAGCATACATTACAAAAGAATATTGGTTAAGCTCGAAAATTACCATTTCTACATTTTTCAATTGATGTGCTTCAGTTATATATGTTATTTACTTAATATACATTCATATACTGATTTATTAATTATGTATGTTAATTTATTTGCAGGATTAATTGAGGGTACAAACTTAGAAGGCTATCTTCAAAATTTAAATAAGCACAAAAATATTTTATGAAAGAGAGATTTCTTTTGAAGAAAAAAATCATCGAGGAGATTTTTTGAATGCCTTCACATGTTCTCAGATCAGGAAAACCCACCGCCTGCCATTTCTTTTCTCTCTCTTCTTTTTTTGGACCGCTGGAAATGCACGCATGAACAAAAGGGCTGGACCCCTTCGTTATTCTTCCTCCCGCTACGCCCCCCTTGTCCGCCCGCTTCCACAAAACGGATCCACCGTCACCCAAGCACGAGCCTTCCCCTTCGGTCTCCTCATGCCCACGGACAGCGCCGACCGGAGGAACAACCCACACGCCCGCTCTCTCCCTCTCAGGACCACCGTCCTCTCCCCTCCGCTTCTCCCTCTTGCGACAGCGGTAGACCACTTCCGCGCTCTCTGACCAAACACACCGTGCCCGACCACACCCTCCTCGTTGAACGATAGACCCGACCACCAACACCGCGCCCTCAACAGCAGCGACCACCGTGCCCACCACCTCCTTAGTCTCGCTAACAGCAAGCCACGATCGCGCCCACCGAGACCATCCTCCTCGACAGCAAACGCCCGCTCCTCCACGACCTCCTTGCACCAGGCTCCGACCCTCGACCGCGACCACCATCACTGCGGTCCTCCTCGTCAACAGCTACCCACCATCACCGTGCGCCACCTTCCCCTCGACCGCGCTCGCCCTGGACAGCAGCACTGCTTCGGCAGCCACCACCGCGACGTCTGCGACCTTCTCCGTGGCCCACGCCAGACCGGACCACTACCGTGTTCCACCTTCGATGGCCTCTCGGCTTTGTTGCTGACGATCCCCACTGCATCCTCCACGTCCACCACCGCGACCATGCCTAGACGACAGCCATGATCGTGTTTACCTCCTCGTCACCAGCCCACGACCACGACGGTAGGTTCATCACCGTGAGCTCTTCACCGTGATAGAGACATCACTGCGTACCTCTACTGCAACTCCACCCGCTTCCGTAACCGTCCATCACCGAAGTCGGTTGTGATAGCACCGACTTCACTACCACGCCACATCTTCGTAATCGACCGCTACCCTACACCTCTACTTCCTATTTACATGGTGACAGTGATGAGTTCAATTAATTGAATCTTAATTAGCCAAGTATATTTGAAAGACATCTCATTAGATTGTAATTATTTAAAATTAAATATTAATTTATCTTAATTATAGATATTTTGTTACAACTTAAAGCATACATATTTTTGTGATATGAGCAGGTGCACACCTACAAATTCTCCAAATCCACTGCCTATGCAAGATTACCTTGCAATTGGTTGAGCCTTCTCACACGCGCACGTGGTGATAGCACAAGTACCACCACCGTCCAACATCATTTCCCACCATAACCTATTCCATACCCTTCAACCACCCATGTAAATCCCATTTCCACCATTCCTTACGCGTAACCCAAATCTATCCCCTGATCCACCGAAGTCCCAAACAACCCAAATCTCACCAACAACATCTCCCATGTCCCATCCAACAACCCCACGTAATCCTCCTAAGGCCACCTACCCACTCCCCTCTCTTTCTCTCTTTCTCATGGGGTTCTCTCATGCTATTCTCTATCATTTTCTCCCTCATTTGATAAAGACTTTGTAAACATGGATGCTATGAAGGTGAGATGTTCTAACCAACATGCTTGAATAATACAATGAATATTTGTGAGATTATTACTTTAAACCTCCATGTAGATATTACCTAATTTCATGGTTAGATCTCAGTATATTTTTAGTAATCTTTAATTGAGAGATTTTCCACAACATAAAATACATCAACGACAAATCATTTTTATTGCAATCATTCTAATTAAGTGAAAATTTCTATGTCAAATGACACCTTTGCCAGGGAGGCAACAAGCCTAGTAAACTCGTAAGTATTTTTCTATTTGCATTGATCCCTGTTTATTGCTATTCATTGATCTATCATTCTTTCGTGTGAGGTACGTTCTAGAGGATGAGGAGCACACAGGGGACGCTCGTCACCTTGGTGGACCTTGTCGCCACCTCGAGGATAATGTTGTGGGCACATGGGCCTTGATCCCATGCATGTGAAGGAGGGAGGATTGGCGACCGAAGGCCTATTTGTTTCTTTTAGATTAAGATTAGGCTAGGTAAACATTAGACATTTAATTTCTATTTTGTTGGACTCGTGTGGGCATTTTTTGGAAACCTATTCCCAGTACTTTTATTGCTTATCGCTCTTGTATGCGAGAGTGGCTTTTTGGGAGTGTGCTCCCATTTTATTTAGATTATAGGTTTCTTTAAACTTTTTGAATTGCATATGAAATTAGGTTTGTTTGCTTATCATAAAAAAAAAGAAAAAACCCAAGCTACCTGCTAGAAGCTGCATATCCATAAGGCGACCATCTAGGATTGAATGAGCAGTATCTAGTTTATCTTTATTGCATCGCATACATTCCTACATTGAAGAGAGCTAGAGTAAGGTACATCTTCTCTTTAGCATTAGATTCCGATCATGCATTTGCATTGAACTTAAATCCAAGACCACTAATTAAATCTAATTAATTCAGTGGTCACTTTAAGAAATTGAGATTGCTAAGAGGATTAATTTTAAATTGTGTGCAAAAGGACGTGTTTATGGGATTTCAAAATACTAAACGTGTGTGTTGCACACCTGAGACACTATGCACATCATGCATATACTCACTAGATAAATTTCTACCTCTTCTCTTTGCACTATGAGGGAAGCTAGTTGGAAATCAACAAGCCTATCTACCAAATTATTTTTGTTCATCGTGCGTGGTCTCGATTCAAGACTTGCATCCCTTGATAGTAGGTTGTAGGCACCAACGAGGTCGGCCTAGAAAGCATAATTCTTGTAAAACTTGTTTGGCCACCTATTGTAATTCTATTGGCCTCAACCTTCCTTAGGTAGGTCTGGTTAGGGATCTCAAGGTGCACTTGACCTCTTATACCACTTAAGTGGGAACGGAGGAGCACTGACTTGACTTCTTTGACTAACCTGTGAAGTAAGATTGAGGAGACCTGCAATTTACTAAAAATAGATTCCCATTGTATTTGTGTTTGTTTTGGCAGTGGTAGATGAAAAGACGACTTTCACTTTCGAAATAGTTTTGCACATAATATGACTCATGGAAGTAGTGTGTAAGTGGTGGAAAATCAATTTTCAAAACAATTAAAATTACCACTCAAGAAGAGCGGATCATGTCCACAGGGAGTCATGGGCTTGACAAAACTCGCAAGAATCTAAAATAAAATGTTCGATAACTAATCCCCCAAGAAATAAAGACAAAATCCTTTTTAGATTAGGTCATCAATGTCTAGATATGCTGGAATGGTATTTATGAAGAATAAGAGGGATGTGCTCATACATATGCCATAATAGAATATCCAATAAATCCAAAAATGTATTCTTCGCAATGGCATGCAAATGTAAAAAGAAATACAAACTTCACTGTAGCAAAATAGAGCACTTGCTCCAAGTGCTTTCCACTCACAAAGGGGAAGGAGGCCGGAGGTGAGCTTCTCGTCGGAGGTCAAGTGAGCCGAGTTGCTTCCGATGGCGATGACGGTGCGACGAATGGTGGTTGGAGTGGGGTGCGCTGAGGAGAAGTGGGTGGCAGGTGGTAGTAGTTTTTTGCTACTGGAGTAGTGCACGGAGAGGAGAGGGGTGTGAGCTGGTTGCGCGTTGGGCATGTGCGGCATTGGCAGGCAGCTAGGTGGAGAGGCAGAGGCGAGAGGAGCACCGTCACGTGATGGAGTGGAGAAGAGCAAGCGGCGGAGGCATGCTTGGCTGCATGCGCTGCAGTAGCTTATAACTGTTGCGCAATCACCATCGTAGTGCGTGAGGGAAGCACGGCGACGGGAGGGGAGGGGGGCAGGCAGTGCGCGTGGGTGGTGCATAGTCGAGGGTGGTGGTGCACTAGGGCGGCGCTGGGGAGGTACGGCAAGCTGGTGGTGGCCGATGGTGGTTGTTGCTGTTGGGTTTGTTGGTGGAGTTATAGAAGAAGAATGAAGAAGAGGATGAGGTGGGGCCGGTAGTGGTGGTTGCGTTGGGTAGACGGTGCTGTTGGAGATAAGTGAGCGAGCTACTGGAAATGGCAATTGAGAGGGAGGTGCGACGGCTGGTGAGGTGGTCTGTGATGGAGTGATGGTGGTGGTGATGGGTTGTTTTTCTTCACATGAAACAGGGGAAGAATATGAAGACGAAGGACAAAGGCACAGTGGTGTAGGACAGTGGTCGTGCACTGGTAGGTACATTCACGGTGATGCGAGCAAGCTTTGGATGGCGGTGCGGCCTGTCACGCCTCATGCTCACAGTGATGGAGGCTTGCCGCCACGGTTGAGGCCAACAGTGGTGGAGGTGAAACACAGTATGGTCAGGGTGGAGGCCTCCTTTGTTCGGTGGAGGAGGAGCCTCTCTTATAGCCTACAAGGGGTGGATTTGAATGGGAGAGGTCGGAGTAGATCCGCTTCTCACGGACATTAAGGAGCTTTCATGGCTGGAGTGAATGGCCGCAGGAGGAGGAAGCGAAGTTGTTCCTTGTCGAAGAAGAAGAATAATAAAATAAAATAAGATATGAGGGCTATTTATGCACAAACCCTTAACTTATACGTTAAACCAAAATAATGCATGTAATACACCTAATTGGTTAACTAATCAAATGCATGTCATTCTAAGCCAATTCTAAATGCATTTAGATATGAATGCAATGCATGAATTATGCAATCAAGCTAATATAAATTAATTTATTTACATCCTATTGAACAGGAATTCTATGCTAAAATTTTCGAGTTTGAAAACCCTATCATTGTAGTCACGTAAAAATCCATCAAACATATTATTTAACCGAAACTCTGGTGAGTCCCGAATCGAACACGAGGAGGCGAACGTTTGATCAAAACTTGCATTGAAATTATTATCACGAAAGTAGATTAACTGGTTGAATTAATCTTTAAAGAATAATTAATAGAAGAGAGGAAAAGAATAATACAAATAAAGAGAAAATAAGGAAAGAATAAACAAATATTTCATAACCATGGAATCAGGTTCATTACATCTAATCGCTATACTGGAAAGCAGGAAATATACACTAGAAAGCGATCAAAACGAAGGTGATGAGAAATTATCCTCCTCGATGACTACTTGGAGGATGAGCCGCGTTGACGGTGCACCCGGACAAGGGTGGTGAGATGTTGGACGAGGGAAAATGAAGATGGAGGAAGGAGGATGGAGCAGGGTGACGTCGCAATGGGATCTGCTTCTTGCATGGAGGTGAAAGGACAACCGTAGGATGCTCCACGAAGGGGATCAGAAGATGGAAAAATTGTATTTACGACTTTAAGGGAGCACCTGAGCTTGGGAAAAGCTCGTAGAGCTTTGGAGGGGGTGAGAGTAGAGAGGAAGGGATGAAGAAAATGAGTGGTAGGGGTTCCCTTTTATAGCTGTAAAAATTGGGGGCAAAATGATCTTTTAAGGCTTTACACATTAATTGTTGGGGTCTTTAGTGACGGATATAAACATCACTAAAGAGCCACATCGTTGAAGCATGCATGCGCCCTCACCTCTTTGCCTTCAGCTACTGAAATGCCTCATTGTACACACGCATTCTTAGCTGTCTAATTGAGAGATTAGACAGCTTAAACGTGCTCAAGCCTCTTTATCTTCAGCGCAACGTGCACCTGAGTCAGATTGGGCATGTGTTCGTGCATGATCATGTGCATGCGGTGTGCTCTTCCATCCAACGCTCAAGATGGTGCCATGTCGCACTCCCTTGACTACTCGACCAGCATCACATGGGCGAATTTCGCTTGCACTAGCGTGCACACTTGATTTGAGGTGCTCAGCGTCACGAATGCACGCCTCTGCCTTCGCGAAGGGGACCTCGACCACTATGTTACACCCGCTTTAAGTCGCATTTACGAATTAACACTCATGCACCTTAGTCATTGGATCTCAATCCAACGACTGAGATCACGTCTTGATAACATCTTCAAAGTTGGAGCGGGAGGCTTGGCCAGCATTGGGCTGCTGGGATGGAGCCATGTGGCGCCATCTTGGCCGTCCATCTTCTCTAACTTGTAGATGATGCCACGGATGTCAGATTGGATTGAGTTTCACATCGTTAGATTGCGATCGTTGATTCAAATCACCTATGCAGTTGGATTTGTTGTCTGAGGTATGGATTTTACACCTGACCTCTTGACCTCTGATCTTTCTTGGATTGTATCTGATATTATGGAGGTCCGATCAGGGCGATTTTGGAGTCATTGAACTCCAATTGTCGCCCTAATCAGATCCATACGGTTGGATCTTCAATCCGAGGCCCCGATAAATATTGTCTTATTCCCTGACCACAAAAAAGGGAGAATTAACCTAAAATTTATACAATCTAACCTAAATGCATGATGATGCATGTTAAGCAATATTTATAATGCATGATGCAATTATACGCATAAGAACACGCATAAATAAACAGTTTATGTGACATAGATGTGTCTACAATACATCCTAATGCATGCTAACTAAATGTTAAAGATATCTTAATCTCTAGGTGTTCACATACTTAAATAGCCCATAAATATGGGCTAATCAGTAGAGCTCTCTAGGAAGTTTCTATTTTTAATTTGATTTCATCTAAGTCCTAAGAGAGTTAAACCTGTTTGGCTTAAAAGAAATGGATCACCCTTACTTCTATCATTTAGATTATCAGAACCAATACTTCCCATCTTTCAACCAGGATCCCATGTCCCGAGCGTATCCCTCCTTAAAGGGGTACAATCCTATTCTTATCTAGGGAGTACTGGCCTGATAACTTCCAATTATTATGAGCAAAGCCTAGGAGTAGAATTTTCCACCCCAAGAGGCCTCACTACTATGCAAACACCCAACCCTCCCGCCCTTCATGATTTTTCTTATCGAGGTTGGACTAATACCCCTAGGTCACCTGAGCCTGAGATGGACTATCCTCCCCAGTTTGACAGTAGCCTCTCCTCTTTTATGATAGAAATGTAAAAACAATGGAAAGAAATGATAGAGTCTATGGGAGAGATTTTGAGGAATAGTCAACGACTAAGTGAAGAAATTAGTCAGCTTAGCTACCCTCCTATGAGTGATTCTGATCCCTACTTCTCTTCCCTTGATCACCAAGATCATTTTGAGGAAACAATGGATAACAGGGATCCTGTTTTGAGGCATAGATATCACTTAGACTCCCCCCATGAAACACAGCCACTAAAGGAAAACGATCCTATTGATTATCCACCTGAGCTATATTGGAGTCAAAAGAAAGGGAAGATGGTACCACTTGAGGACCTTGACCCACTAACAGTATCTTTTTTACCCTTGATGACCCAGCTTAAGGTCATGTTGTTCATGCCACTTCCCTGATTGATCATGTTGTGGAACCCCATTCTACCTTTAGTGAGCCTAGTCCTGACCCTCCACTTAGGGAACCAATACCTACCACACATCATTTTGAGGATTTACACTGATCTGACATAGGTGATCCTAAGGGAATGGACCAAGATCTCGATGAATTAGATCAATTCTAGGCTCGAGGATACAAAGAGTCGATTTTAGAGGAGGATGATGACCCAATGGAAGAACCCAGACTTAGAGTTTAGAGTGAATCTCGGGGGAATTATGTGTTATTCGAGGACTTACCACCTGAGGATATGAATGATATGGTAAAATCTGGATTCCTCCCGTACTTATGATTTTGAAAATCACCCTCCCAAAAATTGGGAAGATATGGAGTCTAAGTTGGAGGACGGACATAAAATTAAAGAGCCTAGGAGAGACTCTCAGGGACAATATGTATCAATTGAGGATTTATGCCCAAAGAAGAACAAAGAATTGAGTAATATAAGCTTTCTCCATTCGTATAACATTGAGAATGATCATCCTCTTAAAGATATAAAAGATAATGAAGTAGCGACTATGTTTGATGATAAATCACACAAAGTCCTCAGAAAAGATGTAATTGACGAGAAAGGACCTGGGGATGGACTTAATGATAATTATGATTTCGCTACTTCCCAGGAGACCCAACTGTCGTCAAAGCATATTGATCATGAGTCTACTTATGATAATGAGATAATGAATTCTATGCATGACTCATCTATTGTAGAGGAGCAGTTGGAGTTTGATGAAACAATGAAGTTATTTAAGAATGTGGATGAAAAAGAAGAATGCTTGTTGGGAATGGAATCTGAACAGACTAAGTCCTCATTGGACTTAATCATTATCACTCAATCACCCAAGCAAACTATAGACTCCTTACCTAATCCTTGTCTCAGGTCTCTGCTCACATACATTCTTTCTAGGGAGCATATCATGCTAGTACATCCCCAAGTAGAATGGCAAGTTTAGATTGATGCCTGTATTTTTAGTCTCGCCATTTAAGGGTCTATTATAATATTGAATGTATCTTTTAAAACCCTACCTACTTTGGAGGCCGCTTGTTATCCTTCACTCACGTTTCAAGAGGTCCCTTCTCATGGTACTCTTTTTCCTATACCTCTCCAAGTAGCCTGTGAGGTCCCTCGCACTTCCATGTTCTGGTGAGCATTTGGGATAACTCTGCATCATCAGCTCACCAGCATCTGCGGCTACCTATTTTCGAGGTCCACCTTGTAACGTGTATTTGTCGAGCCTATCCACCTATATATACAACTTGATTTGCAAGTTCCACCCATCTGGCTGCCAACATAAATGCAGCGCTTTTTGGGAGGCAACCCAACGTATAGAATAATGCCTTCATCAGGTGCTTTCCTTCCTTTCTCGCCCTATTTTAATTTTATAACGAGGACGTTGTAGGATTTAGGCATGGGGAGTGCATTCTGCATCTTTGATCTTTTTGAATTGTATTTATGCAAAAAAAAAAGTCTTTTGTTTTCTTAAGCTGAATTGGTTAGCCCCTAGCAAAAGATTTTTATCAAGGTGGTTTCATTAAAGATTTTTTTCTTAAATTGTTTCTTAGTTTAAAATCCAGTATATTTACCTCACTCACACGTAGACTTTGCAATGGATCTAGAATGAAAATCAATAGACATTTTCAGTTTGTTAAAGAGAAGTATTCTTCTTTTCCTGAACCCTTGGACAGTTAGTTAAGGAGTCAAACAAATTATCTTGTATTAGCTCCACCAAACATCTGTGAGGTGAAAGTAGAGTGTCTTTTGCTGTGCTAAATCTAGTGCAAGGACTTTTAAATTCTGGATAATTAGATGATGATACCTCAGAGTTAGGCATAGTTTTTGCTCTCCGTTCCTACGTCGAACATTGTGTGTAATTTCTGAGAGCCACTAAATAAGGCAGATACGCAAAGATTGAGTTCTAATAAAACTATGACTATGGTGAATGGTTATGACCATCCTTCATAGAATCCTCAGTTGAAGGAGGATATTAGTGCCAAAGGTCAGAAGTACACTTGTCCTATCCATCCCTCCCCG
The DNA here is from genome assembly GCA_037157565.1 of Thalassia testudinum. Classification (NCBI taxonomy): domain Eukaryota; kingdom Viridiplantae; phylum Streptophyta; class Magnoliopsida; order Alismatales; family Hydrocharitaceae; genus Thalassia; species Thalassia testudinum. Next base: position 66,395,198 of record JAZHRO010000035.1, on the reverse strand, counting down.
GTGCCGAGAGTAGGCACTTCTACCAAATAAGTCACATAATGTCCTCTTGAACATCATCATCCCAAATAATGCCTCATGAATGAAAGTTTGCATTGTGTTGTGTTGAGTTGTGTTGGTAGTTTCTCTAAAAAAAAGGGAGAGAAAAGGAGAAAGAAAAATATAGAAAGAAAAAAAAAGAGAAAAAAAAAGAATAGTTATATCTTAGTGTTGATTTCATCACGTGTCGATGTCATTGAGGCAAAAATACGCATTACGATCCACTAAATATGACCCATACCTACTTTTTTAGTATTTCTAATCACTCGAATATTGACTGAGGACTTCTAACTTAGTTATAGGTTTATCAGAACTTTAATTAAAGTGTGAAAGTCATGTGAGGCCATCAAATATTGAGTACATTTACAAAATCTGGTGAGACTATGAGCTCTAAAAGGAAAGAAAAAAAGAATGAGCGCAAAAGAATGCTAAGAGAGCATAGTTTTTATCCTCTCTCTGGGTTGACTTGTTTAACAATCCAGAGATTTAGAGTCCGTAGTACTAGACTATATGTAGCACCAGATGAGTGTGAGCCACCAAATATGGATTCGTTTGACTCAGACATCTTCTACCTAAGTCAAAAAGTCAAGGTCAAATCATAGATTATTTTCTGCTTTAACCCCAAGGGAAGAAGTTGTCTATCCTAATAGAATTTTTACCAAGGGTTAAGTATGAACTTTAAATGTAAGTTGACTTTTCACTTGGAGCTGTTGCATAAGCTACTATCAGTTAATTTTCACTGTTGTCTGCATTTCTAAATTTTTCGAATAAGGAAAGAAGAAATATTTTTGTCACTCCCATGATATCATGCATCATGCACCTTGCATTCATTTTTCACTTTTGCTAGGGACTAGCAAAATTTAGGCATGGGGGTATTTGATGAACCCAATTTATTGGACACTTAATTAGCCTAAGTACATTTGAAACACATCTCATTAGATTGTAATTATTTAGAACTTAGTGTTAGTTTATCTTAATTATAGATATTTTGTTACAACTTGATGCATACATATTTTTATGATATGAAAAAATGCGTGCTTGCAAATTCTCCAAATCCACCACCTACATGCGGCTTCCTTACAGCCGACTGAGCCTCCTATCACGTGCACATAGTGACAGCATGAGCGCCACCACCCTCCAACATCATTTTCCACCATAACCTGTCCCATACCCTTCAACCACCCATGTAAATCCCATTCCTACCATACAACAAATTCCATATCCTCCTTACTCGTAACCCAAATCTATCCCCTCACCCACCAATATCCCAAACAACCCAAATCTCACCAACAACATCCCCCATATCACATCCAACAACCCCACGTAATTCCCCTAAGGCCACCTACCCATGCCCCTTTCTATAAAACCATGTGCAGTCGCTCTACCCGAGCTTGGCCCCCCTTCCCCTTCTAGGACCTTCTCCACCACCGAGCATTCCACGAGCACTGTGGAAGTCACATACACTATGGCCATGGCGTACACATCATTTCCTTCGACCACACGTTGCCTTCACCGACTCCGTGGCGTGCATGCCTCCACCACTACCATCACCACTGCTAACACCACCGTCATCCTCTCCTTCCTTTTTCTCTTCCTCACCAACAATGCCAACCCAACGATCCATCATCCTCTCATCATCTGACCAATACCTTCGTTCCTCTCTTCTCTGACGAGAACATCACCACTATTGCCATCCAGACTACCACTCCACAGCACATCACCATAGCCACCACCACTCCCTCTTCATTTTGCACCTTCCTCCACTATTCATCTTCTTCCCCTCTACACGGAAAAGAACCCACTCCACCATCACCATACTTCACCGCAACAACCACGTCCGGTAAGCCCCATCCTCGCTGTCAATACCATAGGCACGATAGTCTCGAGCCCTTGACCAACTTGCCATCCATGTGCTACCAGTATACCCAACCCCATCCCTGGTAGCACCTAACCAGCTGCCTGCAGGGACCCACTATCGCTAGCCTCTGGTGCTCCAGCCGGCCAACTCTGGCCTCCTCGAGCATGCCACTACCACCATCGTAAAGCCCTCATCCTGACGCACCTCCATCATAAGTGGTTTGCCCCACCATCGGCTCACGCGCATGTGCGAGTGAAGGAAAGAAGCTCCCCTATTTTTGGTGAATTAGACAACACGTAGCTCACCTCTTCATGATCGCGACTCCTCGTTACTCCCTCACCGCACCACATCTGTAACCGCGTGCTCACCATGACTACGTTTCGATTTTGTCTCCTGTGTTTGCTTGAGTTCCATCTTTTTACTTGAAACATTGATTAACGTATTTATATTTGACTATTTAGCCTATTTTCATATTATTTCCTCCCTGTGGAGATGACATTCCATTCGTGGATATTCAGTATTATGCATGTTTCAATTAATTGCATCTTGGATTCATGCATATCTATTTATTTGTTGATCTGAGATTTTTCCACCAAGATTTATACAACGATGCATTATTCCTATTATTATTACTATTAGTTATTTGCAAAGCAAAAATTTCCCATATTAGCCAACCACCTATTTTTAGAAACCCAAAAAAAATCCACTCCTATCCTAACCCTACATTCTACATCTAACGGTTCCTACAGTTAGTGATTACGGATGGACTCAGAGCGACAATCGCAGTCCATCAACATGAAAATCGCCTCGATCAGAGCTCTGTAGCATCCACTACGAACTATAGAAGATGGATGGCCTAGATGGTTACACATGGCACCATTTGAACCCTACAAACCACCCACGGCCTTCCCCCTCTCCCACACTTTCTTTACCTCAGCCGTTGGATTCTCATATAATGGCTAAGGTTAATCCTTTACTGCACTTCACAAGTTCAAAGGGCGCACCTCCATGCAACCACTGCCGTCTAATTCTTCATCAATGGTTGAGGAATTGCCACGTCGACCAATCTTCATCGCCTTCACATTTTCTGAAGGGTGTGGACACACATGACCACAGTTGCTGTATCTTGATCCAATGGCTGCACACACTCCTTAGTGAGCTCAGCGCAGTGGTGGAGGCAAGGCAATCTCAAGCAACAAGAACCAGTTTGAGTCCTAAGGAGCACCTCTCCTCAGTGTGCACCCAAATTGATATTCCACGGTACAATCTTCCACTATATGATTAAGATTGGACAGTGGAGAAGCAGCCACGTCTTCACATTAAGTGACCGAGGTGCGCGCTCGTGCAATCTCCACTGCGTAATCTCATGCGACGCTAATAGTGCCACGCGGCACCATGGATGAGGAGGATCTTACGATGTGTGATGGCATGCGCGTTGGGCGCGATCTGGTGAGCACTAATCCTCTCGCAATCACAGTCCTCTAATTGTGATCCAACGACTGTTAGTTGTCTTCATTATGCCTACGAGAGCATTGAGCGATGCATGGACTATGTGCGTGGTGGTCGAGTGAATGTTGCATTGGGCATGGGCACGAGCGCATGACCCTTACCTCTTGCACGGCCATTAAGGCCTTAGTGCGCCAAATGATTTAGCAAGGTCTTCTTCTAACCCTATAAATACCCCCATACACCTTCCATTTGCAATCCATCCCTTCTTAGCCTCTCCTCTCCCTCTCTAGTGCTTAAGAGCACCTCTTGAGCATGTCCCAAGTCCCGAGATGATCCACTAGAGAAACAAAAATAATTTTTGTCCCTCCCCTCATCCCCATTCGTGGAGCTCCCACCAAGCATCCTTTTCCCCCCATTTAAGAAAGCGGATCTCGCTGCGATGCTGCCCTGCCTCTTCCCCTCTTTTTCCAACTCTGTTCTTCTTCCTCTGCCTTCATCCTCTTTCATCCAAATGGCATCTAAGTGAGTCATCCCCTAACCAGCCGTCGAGGGGGATTCTCTTTCCCTATCCCTTTTTATTCATTTTCTAGTGTAGATTTACATTCTTCATGTAATTTTCTATAAAAAATATTTTAATCACATTTATAAATAATTGTTATCTCTGTCTCTTACACTTTAATTATTTTGGTCGTTTAGATTAGACTATCCTGACCTAATCTTCTCTATACAAAAAAAATTACATAGGTGAAAAACAAAAAAAATAAATAAATCAACGTAGTTTTTAAATCAAACGTTTGTCTTCCTGTGTCCAACCTGGGACTCACCAAGTCTCAGTAAATTTTATTTGATAGTCAGATTTTTGTAGCTATATAATGAGTTTCAAAATCCTAATTTTTCTTGTGAAATTTCTAATGATCATTTTGGCATTATTGCTAGGGAGGCAACAGACTTTGATTTTCCATATTTGTCCACACATTTTTAAATCCTATTTCACTTTTCTCTTTTTTTGCTATGATTACAAGTACTCTTCTGAGATAGGCCATAGCAGTAAGACTGGGGAAAAGTGTTGGTAGAGGTTTTTGTAAGTCTATCCCACTCCCCCACCCATTAGATTCATTTCGTCACTCAAATAACTCATATCCAAATTGACTTAGGTGCTCACATAAACCCTAGGTTTTTTTTCTGTTGCTGTTTGTCACCTTTACTCACCTCACCCACCCACATATTAAAAAAATACAAAAAAATTTCTTCTTCTCTGATTGTGGGATTTAATTGAAATTTACACACTTTAAACACCCACACTTTCTAACCTAAGTTGCACTATCACTTTGATTATACCACTTAACTGGAATCCGACCTATGGACCTAGTAAACCTTAACTCAATACACACATAAGTCAGTAGAAACTTGAATAGGCTAATCATTTTGTGCCCCTTAATTAAGTGTTTCACCTAGCCAATTGTTGATCTATTTGGGTTGCACCACTAATATTAAAATAGATTCATCCAGTAGCTTACCTCTTAGGATTCAATTTTAGGGCTGAACCAGACACTCCATTTTATTTCTAATTTTTAAAGGAATATACTCACACCTATGCTTTCAAAACTTGGTTTGCCTCACAGAACCTAATTAAATATACCTAAATTTGAATCCTAAGAGCTACTAAGCAAGATTTAAACCTTAAAATACACCTCATTCATAACAATCTTGCTTGAAAACCCCTAGTTGGGCACATACACACATCATTAACTGATCTTTACGGCACAACCCATTCAAGAGACCATCACATTCCAAAAGCACCACTATCTCATGACTTAATTAAAGTTAAGTAGATGTTAGCCCTAGGATTCATTAGGTCCATTTCAAGGTATTCTCCAAACTGTATTTCAAATAAGTGATGTCTGCTTTTTCCAAAAGGCATTAAGTTGGGGGACCTTATTATCAAATGACTTAAGAAAGCAAGGATTTGGCATAATTAGCGGCCTTCTGGATTCGCTCCCCTTTCTACGTTGACCCACCTTAATTAGCTTTTGGAGGACAACACAGAATTCAATTTGTGGTTAGAGTATATGTTTGAAGCATATGTCCTTAGGCTACCCAACTTAAGGACAGGCATGTACTTTTTATGCTGCAGGGCTCTATTTTCTCATCCTTCCAACTTACTTCTAGTCTATGCTTGAAATGAGGTCAGTAAATCCTAGATTGGAAGGACCATTAGACCATTCACGGAGGCATAGGTTGAGTTATAGCCAAGAAAATCCCATGGCTGACCAACCACCACCTCCTCCACCACCAAACCAACAGGAGATACTTCAGAGGTAGTCAAACCAACTACAATAGTTACAGGAGTGGTTCCAACGAATGAATGGTTAAAGAGCTCGGCCCTTGAAGGATTTCTATGATCCTTCTAATTAGGGGGATCATCCCGGCATTGTGATTCCTATTGGTGATGTAGAGATCAAGCCCCAAGTGTTAAGCCTGATCAAACATTTTCATTGGCTTGGCTCCGAGGACCCATTCCAGTACTTGGAGTATCTGACCACTTTGTTTCTGACCTCCAAAGCCAGGATGTGAACGAGGAGTAAATGATCATGAGGCTTTTCCCCTACTCGCTCAAAGATAAGGTCGCACATTGGTATCGCACAATAGGAAGACCGATAGCTGCATGGATAAATATGAATCGACCTTCCTAAAGAAATTCTTCCTAGTTGGGCGGACCAATTCTCTACAACAAGCAATTGCCACTTTCTCCCAGCGGCCTGGGAAACCACTTATGGTGCCTGGGAGTGATTCCAAGACTTATTATGGAAGTATCCACACCATGAGGCGCTGAAATGGTAACTCGTGAAGATATTCTATCACGAGTTGACGGATCAACTTCGTAATCACATGGACACTTCCTGTATAGGCAATTTCCTCAACAAATGAGCGAGAACTCTATAAACCATGCCTCCATGGAGACCTTCAACTGATCCTAATAACCTAGATCGAATGCCAATGAGGTTCAGGATTCTCATACATTTGATATGGAATCGATCTGCAATAAATTAAATAAGGTGGATCTGGTTGAAAAAAGAATGGAAAAGTAGATGGCTAGCAACTCTAGAAACACTTCTAGATCCTGATGGTAACACCATCATGGGTCCTAACTTGCCAAAATTAGTTAGACTTAAATGTTAAATGCTCCTAAATGATCGTCTGAGGATCGTAATTCTGCACTAATTTGATTTGAGAAGAAGATAAGAAAACATGGTTAATTCTGTTGTTTTAACAACACATCACAAATGCAAATTATCCAAGGGGTTACTCAGAGATTAATTGAAGGTTAAATAAACATAAAAGACTAAAAAGTGGGTTTACATTGACTGAATCTAGCTTTCATGCATTTTAAGAGTGAAAACAATACTAAAAACCCTAATTATCAACCCCACTTAAATTGAAAAGGTTCTGGTTAGGATCAAATTAATCTAAATCTCCTAAAAATCATTGAAAAATATTTTAAGAGGTTTGGTATCTTCACTTTGACCATTTAAACCCATTTCTACATAGAACAAAGATTCAAACAGGAATTTACCCTAATTTGGGATCTTGTGCAATTTTCCTAGTCAAACGTGGTCCAAACTCACATCTAAGTTCATCATTAAATTCTTTGGGTCCAAATTAGGTTAACACTAAAATTTAGGCCAAATCAGAATCCATCTTAACGTAGTTTGCATTTTAGTCCTTAAAATCTCTATCCTTCACATTTAAACCCCTAGGTTTCAAGTTTATCACATACAAGCCCCCAACTTTTTCATCGTCTTCATAAAAATGCCCCCGCTACCATATTCTACTTCTCCACCTTCTTCGCGGACTGAACAGGGTTGAAACCCAAAATGGTTGACATTTAAATAACCTGATTGAAGAAACTTCCATCAAATATCGCCAAACTTGGTGAAATTGTTCCCAAGATCAATCTTTATCAATTGAGCTCCTCTTTGCAGTCAATCATGGATGGATTTCATAATGACAAGCTAGAGAAACTCGAGCTCAACGTACAGCAAAAACACATGCCAAAAGGAGTTTGCTTGGCTTAAGTGAACTAGGATTTGACTCTATATAGAGAGCACTAAGTTTGTAAGTCAGGGCTGTTCTCAATTGGACTGGTTTCTTCTCTTTCTTCCTCCTCTCCAGTGTAGATCGATGCACCTCCGTAGTTTCTTAAACCACTTTCGTCTCCCTTCGCCAAGTACAATAGGCTTGGGGTTTATCTTCACTGTTCATCCTAGGAGCTTCTCACAAAGCTTCACGCTCGGACACACCTTCTTCTGCTTCGGATTCCTCTCCATCTTCTATGTCTCCGATGTACCTCGGACAACATCTTCCTTGCTTCCTTTCTCTCAATTAGTATAGGCCTTCTTCTTCTCTCGCCCTCAATTTCACATCTGGAGCTTTTTGTCCATCGTGCAATGTTCAACCTTCATCTGACGATCCAATTGAATCCAAGCATGCTGCCTCATCTGATTTAGTGCTCCACGTGGCTCGATCGTGTGCCGGTTGCTCTCGAGTGAGCATGCTCTTTGCTGCACTACGAGTGTATTTTGTCGAATCTCCTTATCGCTGCTCGGCTACTCTCAGCCATTGGATGGAGATCCAATTGATGAGGCGTGGCTGCATAGTGGCTATTGGATGATGATCCAACGACCCACAACATGCGAGGAAACTTCTTTAGAGAATGGGGCGATGACTTTGGGTGACTGTGATGGTGCCACGTGGTGCCATCGTGGCCGTCCATCTTCTCTTCTCTACAGATCATGCTGTAGGTCTTTGATCGAGATGATTTTTGCACCGTTGGATTGCGATCGTTAATCCGGATCCATCCATATGGTCAGATTTTGCATCTAAGGTATGGATTTCTGCCATCTTTCTCCTCGGCCTCTATTCTTCTATGGGTTGCATGTGATACTACAAATGTCTAATTAAGATGATTTCAGAAGCGTTAGGCTCTCATCATCGTCCTGATCAAATCTGTTGGTCTGATCTGTCATCCGTGGCCTCGAATCATCTCCAATCAATATTTTCTCTCTTTTAGAGAATAAAATAGCAGTATTATCAAAAAGACTACCAAACTAACTACTATGCAAATTATGATGCTAATGCATGCATTGTTCCTAAGTTATGCTAGAATCTAACTTAATTCAGGTATATTAGGTAGTATGATTACTGTACAATCACATCCCCATGCCTAAATCTTGCTAGCCATAGAAAATGCAAGACTAAATGCAAAGTGGTCCTAAATAATCGATTTCTATCAAGAGCTCAGTTAGAGATTTATTTCTTTTGTTTTCATCCAAAACTTTAGAAATCCAAACAATTGTGAAAGTGTAGTGTTGTAGCCTATGCAACAGATCCAAGTGAAAAGTCAGTTCGCATCTAAAGCTTGTACTTAACCCTTAGTAAAATTCTATTGGGATAGGAAACTTCTTCCCTCGGGGTTTATAAAGTAATCTATAATTTCAACCCCAGTTTTTTTTTGACTTAGGTAGAAGATATTTTAAGTCAAGTGGATTTGTATTTGGTGGTTCACACTCATCTAGTGCTATACATAGACTAGTACTACAAAACCTAGATTTCCAAACTATTAAATCAATCAACTCAAAGAGAGGTAGAGAGATTGTACTCTCTTTAGTTCCTTTGTACCCATTCTTTCTCTTTCTTTTTTTCTTTCTTTCTCTTTTCCTTTTCTTTTCTTTTCTTTTTATTTTCGAGCTCACAATCTCACTAGATTCGTCAGTATATTTGGTGGCCTCTCATGACATTAACACTTTGATTAAGTTCTGATAACCCTATGACTAAGTCAGAATTCCTCAACCTGTATCCAGGTGGTCAAAAATACAGAAAAGTAGGTCAAGGCTGTATTTGGTGGATTGTGAAGGGAATGGGTGTTGTTGCCTCAATGTGTTTGACATGAAATGGACATAACACAATTAACATTTTTTTCTACTCTTTCTTTTTCTTTTTTTTTCATATATATCTTTTCTCTTTCTCTATTTTTTTTCTTTTTCTCTCTTTTTTTTATATAATTGTATCTACCAACTCAACGAAATGCAGCACTCATGCACATTTTTATTCACGAGGCATTATTCAGGATTGAGGGTGTTCAAGAGGATATCGGGTGGCTTATTTGGTGGAAGTGCCTACTCTCGACACCGAGAAATGAATGGATAAGACAATGTATTTTTGACCTTGACATTAATACCTTCCTTCAGCCGAGGATTCCGTAAAGGACAGTTGTGACCATCCACCTTAGTCCTAGTTTTATCAGAACTCGTTCTTTGCATATTTGCCTTACTTGCTGGCTCTCCAAAAGTTCACACAAAGAATTTATACATAGGAATCGAGAACGAAAACTATGCCTAACTTCGAGTATAATTATCCAATTATCCAGAAATTAAGATTCCTTATACTAGCCTTAGAGTACTAGTAGACTTTCTACTCCTACCTCACACTTGTTTGGTGGATCTACTAGAAGATGGTTTGCCTAACTCCCTAATTACTGTCCAAGCGCTTAAGAGAAGAAGCATTGCTTCTTCTTGACAAACTAAAGATGTCTATCGATTTTCACAGAGGTTCCATTGCAAATTTTACATGTAAGTGTGAAAATGAACTAGATTCTAAATTCAGGAATCAACTTAAGAATAAATCCCTAATAAAACCTTCTTGATAAAAATTCTTTATGCATGAATACAATTTTTTTTTCTGACATAAAAATAAGACATGCAATGTCCACCCCCTCATGCCTATTTGTTATAATGTCCTCATTGAAATGTATGCAGAAAAACCAAAATGTAATAAGCAAAAGGAGGGGATATCACCTTACTGAGATTTGTTAATCCAGGTCAGCTTGATCAGTCGAAAATATAAAAATACCTATATAGAATATTGGGTTGCCTCTCAGCCAGTGCTAAGTTTAACGTCATTTGCAGGACATAAACCCAAAAATTAATGATCAAATTAATGGGTTGAGTCAGGATTAAAATGAAGTTATGATCATGCGACCCAAGAATCAGTGATCCACAAATACGGATCAGCTGATGGTGAATACCAAGCCCAAAAGGTCAGAAAAATAAAATCAATGGGCTTGGAATTATTTACAGCCAGGTGCTACAAAAGAGAGAAAAATAAATGCGGGTGCCAGAGTGGAAAGTAGATAGTGGCAACCCTAAAGAGTGGTGCATGAGTAACGTAGATGAGGTAGGTAAAGAGTGGTCGGTGGAGAATAAATCATACAGGTCTTGAAAGTGATGGGAAATGAAAGGAGGAACCCGAGTGGTGTAGTTTGAAATGGTATAAGGAACCACTTCGTAAGTCAAGTCAGGTGTGGATGGATGTAGAGCAAGTGAGTCAAATAAAATCCAGTGGTCCATCTCAAAAGTTCCAGATTTACCCAAATCATGCTGGATATCAGTATCCTCAAGCTCATCCCTAAGGTGATCAAAAATCTCATACGAGTTGCCCAAATCCTGTATTAATTTATGATGCAATGCAATGGGTGAAAATTCATTTTCCTTAGAATCATTTCCCCAAGGGAAGTAAGATTGGAATCTAGATTAATCAAGGCCTCAAATCCTTTTTGTTTTTTAAATTTCTGAGTAGGAATATAAATTTGATCCCAGTTGTCTTTCTCTTGAACTACATCTTCTGAGGGAAAGTCTTCTTGTTTCTTATTAATCAAATCAAGTTCTTCAAAATCCCATGATTCAGCTAAATTCTTTACTTCCTCAGATAAATCATCATAAGTCATCCCCAATAATTTTGCAATCTCTTGAACATCTTTTTCATAAAAGGATTGTCTGTTTTGTTCAATCTTGAGATGTTGGGGATAAAAGTCAAGGTTTTCCTCAGGACTCTGGTGGATGGGAAGAGAATGGTGTGAATTACCTGATACAGAAGTGGAGGCAGATTCAGCTTCTATATGTAATATCTCAAAATGATTAATATCATCAAATCGAAATATCAAATCATCTAAGCACATCTGATCATGGTAATCCTCAGACAAAATCATATCAGAACTGATGATAACATCATCATCAGCCATATCTACCTTTATTTAGTCATAATCCATTGATAAATACTCCTACGTAACTGCAGAAGCCTTTTAAAAAAAAAATCGCCAGAAGATCATAATTCATTACACATCCTTTCTAAGAGATAAACATGAAAACAGGGGTAAAACTACAGTTTTAACATAATATCTTAATTGCAGAACAATCATGGGATTTCCCAGATTTTGATTGAAGGTCAAATGGTCATAAATGTCTAATAAGTAGGTTCATGTAGACAGAAACGGGTTTTCACGCATTTTTGAGAATTAAATGACATCTGAAACCCTAAAAATAGACTGCTTAAATAACTGAGGTTCTGGTCAGGATAAAATTCACCTAAATCCTCTAAAATTCATAGAAAAATATTCTATAAGGTTTGGTGTCTTTGATTTGACCATCAAAACTTATTTTGGCTTGAAATAGAGTCACAAATAGAAAGTTACCTTAATTTGGGTTTCTGTGTAATTTACCCAGTCAGAAATGATCAAAACAAACCTAAATCCAACTTCAGTATCAGATTCCTTGGGTCCAAATTAGGTTTGTACCAAAATTTGGGCCCAATCAGAGATCACCTTGACCTAGTTTGCATTTTTGTCCTGTCTGACTCTTTTCCTTACACACATACCCCTAACTTTCGAATTCTTAGCAAAGAGCCCCCAACTTCTACACCTTCTTCACAAAAAAGCCCCTGCCGCCATTGAGGTCAAACCCGACCTCCAAGCAACATTGACTAACCTAAACCCTACTCTAATGGCAATCAAATCCCACCAAAATTGGTGGGATTGATGTTCACACATAGACGAACAAGCTAGGATCAATTTGGAGTCCCAAGTCTCCATGAATTGCTCGTGTGAATGCACAAGAATCATAGGTTCCTTTCCTTCAAACCCAATCCATGGAATCCCTCTTTCCTAATCCAAAGCTTCCCTTGAAGCTCTATAAAGAGCCGGCGTGCACAGCCTTCTCTCCCTAGATTGGTTTGGACCGGTTCTACACCTTCTTCTCCTCTCTCCAGCCAATCCCTCCGCAAGCTCTGGCGAGCTTTATCAACTCCTGTCTTCATCGGCCGTCACAGACCATAGTCGGCCAGTCTACCTTCCTCAAGTTCCTCCGCCACTCGCAATACTAGTGAGGGTCGTCTTCCCCTATCTTCCTCACCATTCTCCCTCATCGGAGGTCTTCACCTTCCACAGTGCCGACCAGCCAAAATCAGTGCCATCCTCCCCTTTCGTCCACTTAGAGTAGGTAGAATAAATTCCCTTACTTCTTTAGGTTCTATTTATCGCCAAAAATCCTAAAATTAACCCCTCGACACCATCACCAACCACCTTCATTCTATGCTTCGGCCACCTCTCCAGTGAGGCTTTCCTGTCACTTTACACCTCCAAACGCCTCGCCAACAAGCCACACACCTCCGCCACATCACCACGAACAAAAGCCCTAACCTTTCTAGGGCTATTGACCACTCAAACCACCACCCGAACACAACCACCTTCTCCAACCTATTCTTCCTTCACCAGCCATCTCCAACCACCCTCATTGCACGCCACCACCACCAACGCCCTCGCCGCTCCCTTGTGATGCTTATGAGTTTATTTGATGTGGCTGAAAGGCCGTGCTCTTATTTTCAGGTGTTCGCCCATTACCTCCATTATTGAAGCTGCTTGGAGCAAAGCTCGAAGCATGTTCTTGAGGCACTTGCTCCAAGCGCCACCTCCAGGTGGTGCTAAATCAACACCTACATACTCCTAGGTCCTCAATTGGGAGAAAGAGGCGTAGCTACGACTCCAATTTGCGAGGCCACCTTCAGCAGCTGTTGTGGGCTCTTGTGCGAAGAGAAGGGGAATGTTTAGTCCTATACCGGAAAGTGAAGAAGCGTCAACAGCGAATAAATTAATTTTCTCATACTGCTTCTTTGCCCAGTACACGGGGGTCGGATCCCTAGCACCTTACCCGCTCACCGACCTGCCTATGACTACTCACTCCTCGGCAACTACCCACTATCGATAGCCCTAGACCTGATACTACTCATACCCAAATACCTGATTGGTTACTCGAATATCTGAGGAAGAGGAGGGGGAGGAAGGAAAGAGAGAGAGAGTAGGAAAGGGGAGGGTTTTGCTCTGAGGAGAAAGAACCATGCAACACTTAGTCACTGGAAAAAAGAAGAAAGAGGCCTGTGTGTGAGAAGAAAAGGAGACAGAGGCCTTAAGGAAGGCTTGCTGAAGAGAAAAGGTAGAAGAAGAGAAGAAGCAAGGTAGAAGAGAGAAGAAGAAGATCAAAAGAAGAGTACTATAGCAGGCGACATTTAAGTTGTCTGACTTGATATCCAGACATCTGATCACTATTCATTTATTTCAAACATTTGAGTAATTGATATGTGCTTAATTAAGGTTAATAATTGGTGATTCAAATGACCATTATTTTGTCTTAGATATCTTTTTAGCCTCTTTAACTCTTAAAATACATTGAGCATCATTGAATATCAAATGTGACAGATTAATATTCATTGATTATCATTATTGTGCTCAAATTCCTATGCTCATTTATGTTTTAATTCAAGATTAGTGTGTGAATTCCTATTTGCTCCTTGTGTTTGACCTCGAACTTCAAATTCGAGTATAAATTTTATTTGTTTTCGTGTAATTTCGACTATACTGCAATGCAATGATTTTATAACATCAATTTCGTGCGATTAACAAGAACCATTCAACCGTGCCTAGCTAGGAGTGTCATCCCCAATCCTTCTATCTTCTTGATGGGGCTCTTCATAATCTTATTCTGATTCTCCCAAATTTTTCGAAGTATCCAAATCCAAATCGTTTACATGGTCTAATTGTGTGTCTTTTGACATAAAGGATTGTAATTCAAGTTGTGAATCAAGATTTAGATCCTTGAGTAAGTCTTTCTCCTCAAAGTTAGTCTTTGGGATATTAGAATTATTAATTAGTTCAGATGTAGGTCTGGGTAGGATCTATTCTGGATAATCACAGTGCTGGTGGGTGGGCTCGGTGTATGTAGAGGTTGGGATTGGATAAGATGTCATGCTTAAGGTTGGATCCTCAACCTTAAGTAGCTTACCACCAACTTGTGGCACTCTCTAACGAAGTCTATGACATTGTGCTTCCCAGATTTTATTGAGCACTTTTGTCAGGTTATCCGTATTTCTTTTATTAGCTTCTCTCATCTCCTGGACTACTTGGAGTAATTAGGTAATCTCAGGATCACCGCCATGGTCAAGGGTTTGAGTAGGTTGAGGATAATAATTTCCAGGATTTCTATCCTCAGTCAAATCAGAATATCTATCATTGTCAGGATTTGAATACTTAGGGTAAGAATCATATACTTGGTTAGGTGGTGTAGGGTTATCCTAATAAGAGGGTGGAATGTGTTGGGTGGAATTGGGATAATTTGCAAAGTGATTTCAAGGATAGGATTGATATTCTAGGTATTGGGACTCTGAGGCATATCCCTGACCAAAGAAGAGATGAATTCGGTCAAGGTAGTTGGTCATGTCGATCAGGTGCTAGTCTTGTATGGAGAGTGTCTGTTGAGATTGTAGAGATCCTTGATATCTAGAAATTTGTCTGGAATTCCATAAGAATGCGGTAGGCTTGGATTTACCCAGGGAATATGAGGTGTAAGAAAGGGAATCATGCCCTGGGTGTTGAGAAGAGTTTCCCATCCTAAAGAGGTTGGAGTAAGGGATGGGTTGGATAGGGAGAAAAGGAGGAATAGTGGGAAGCAAAAGAGTCTGGGTCAAAGTTCTCCTCAATCAATTCTTCCTCATGGTAATTACCCATGGGAAATGAATAAAACACAGAGAAATTTGGTCTTCTCTTTAGATTACTCTCTAAAGGTGGTACCAAATCAGCATTCAGCGACCTTCTAGCATCGATGTACCAGAAGAAAGTTAATAGATGAGAGAATCCCCACCCTCATAGTACAAATAATCAAGCTAATCCATAGAGTGTAAGCCCTAATTACACCTAATCTTGGCTTCCCAAAATATGACTAGGTTAGATCAACCCTTAAATTACTTGGTTGGCTAGAAGGGTGAGACCCCCTAGGACACCTCGCATGGTGAGACACCACTAAGGGTTAACGCAGTTACCGCATCGACCTTTCTTGCCACCAGTGAGTCCAAGTAGACAAGGCCTTAACCCTAGCCTAATTTAATTTCAAGTCACCAAGAAAATTAGTCCTACTTAAGGCACGTCTACTCAATTTTAGGCATAGGCTTGAGGTGCTTTTGAAATATGATGGGCATTAGGAGGTGTTGCCCTTAAAATTGATTTCAAAAGTGTGAAGTGCACAGGCAAGGGGTTTACAAGCAACTTTTTTATGATGAAGTGAATTTTAAGGTTCAATTGCTTATATAAGGGTTTCATAATTAGATAAATTCAAGTAAGGTTTTGATGAGAACACAAGAGTTTCTTTGCAAGTCCCAATCTATGCGATATATTTTCTTTTAGAAGTATGCAATGCAAAGGGTGCTCTACCTTAAGGTCTCGAAACCCTAGAATCAAGTAGCTGCTAGATGATCCTTTTGAGTCCAAAATCAGGGAAGTGGTGCGACCCAAATAATGCAATCAATTGGTCATAATGCAACACTAACTAGGCACTCAGAAAATAATTTTTCAAGAATTTTAATACACATTTTATATTTTTTCAGATTTAAAATGTATTGGGGGTTCCATAGTCTATTTTAACCCCCAGTTGGTGATTGAATAATACGTGTAAGCAAATGTACAGAAAATATTTTTTTCATATTTTTCATAATTTTTTTATTTTCACAAAAATTTAGTTCCATAAATTTCAAGACAATCAAAGCTATATAAAAATTCCTATGATATTTTGAACCTCGAGAGATCAGGAACAATAATAGATTTGATAATAGCTCAGTTCATGAATTTTTAAAATTTTTCTATAACTCAGAATGGTGCAAAATTTTAATATGTTGTTCCTGTCTTCAAAACCCATGTCTAGTAAACATTTTATAATTTTTCGACATGTGAATGTTTGGAACTTGAATTTTTAAGATGAGAGTTTGTTTCAGCCCGAAAATATAAGAGGTGATTATGTTGATTCCCACCAACAAGAGATTTTTCCTTTTTCAAAAATCAAGAAAATTCTAACCTAAGGATCAAGCAAGCACCTAATTTTTTAAAGAAAATTTTATTGAAAAAAGAAATCTAATCTAATCTAAGATACAAGTACTTACCTGAGATTTGAAACCTGCAATTTTTCCATTGTGTTTCTTCTCGAATTTCCACGCTTCCTACACACATGAAATCAATGAAAATAAAGGAGGTTAGAAATCTCAAATAAGCACTAGAAGGAAAAGCTTCAAAAATTTCTGTTGCCTCCCCGACAACAACGCCGACTTGTTCAATCGCAAAACGCATTAAAAGATTTTGTATCATTGTAGTGAAAATCACGATGAAACAAATAACATGTATAGAATTTCGATGAGAACCAAGTCATTCACAATGAGGCAAAATATGATTCTCAAAAAGCTTTTTGTACTAACTACTAATGCGAAATAGAAATTAGATATCCAGAGAATCGGAATTTTATTCCTACTTGTAAATAGTTTTCAAACTAAAAATAACTATGCTAAGGAGTAGAGAGAGAGCATATGAAGGACGATGCCGCTTGTAGGATGCTTGTGTGAAGTGCGGCAAAACTTCAGATCTAGAACGCCGAGAGGAAGATTGGAGAGAAGTTGCAGAGAGAGGGGCTGGAGACTTGTTTGGTGGGAGTTGCCTCTCAACTGGAGGCCCTAAGGCTCTTTTATAGCTTTAATGAGCGGCAAAGTAGGCATTTTAGTCCCCAAAACCATGAAACAACCTTGGTTTGATCAAATCCATTGATCTGGAGATCAACGGCTCTGTTCGAGCCTCAATAACCTCAAACATGCCTTCAACGCTTGGGCTTCATGTTGATAGAGCGGAATAGAGGTTTTAGAAGATGCATTCATTGTAGTAATAAATCCTTAAAAGTAGCTCGAACAACAAATAAAATTTATAACTCAAATATCAGAAATGAAGTTTGAGGTCATTCACTGGGAGCAAGTAAGAATTCAATCGCTAATATAAATATAAGATGTAAATGAGCACAATTAACTACTCAAAAATCTAATATGTAATGTAGCACATGAGTGTGAAGAATCTATTGAGGCAAAAAGTCATCTAAGACAAAATAATGGTGATTTGAATCACCAATTATTAGCTTAGATACATATATAATAATTACTTAATCATCTAAGTAAATGAATAGTTTAACCATGCAAATCTTTAGTGCACAGTGCATTTCATCAGACGACAGGGCACTCAATCAGACGACTTAAGTTAGCCCTACAACAGTGCCAAAAGGGCACTGTGTTTCTTCTTCAATCCTTCTTTCTTCTCAAGCTCTTCTTCTTCTTCTGCCTGTCTTCAGCCTTGGCTTCTCTTTTCTCTTTTCTTCCTCCTTGCCTCTTCAGGTCTTCTCTTCTTCTTCATACACAAAGGGAGGCAATCCCTCCAGCGGCTAAGTGTCAGCCGACTCCCAAGAGAGCATAACCCCCCTGCCCCTGTGCTCTCTCTCCTTTCTCTCTTTAGGTTTTCCTCCTCCTTTCCCACCTTCCAAAGGCCTCACACAATATCAGGTTATCGGGATAACAGGCACACGCGCACTCGGGGCCAGGGCTGCCAACCATGAATGGCAACCGAAATGTGAGAGTAGGCTTAGGCGGGTATACGGGTCGAACCAAGGTCGCATGAGAAGTGTTACAGGTGAGGCAGGTGAAGGGGCGCAGGGGACCTTACCCCCCTATGTTACGAGGCAATAAGGCCTGTAGCATAAAATCAATTTATCCCTTGTGGGCACTTCAGCAACTCACGAGGTGGGACTATCCAACCCATTTCATTTCTTTGCGCAGTAGCAGGTGATGGATCCTCGAATTGTGGTTGTAGGGGCCTCAGAGTCTCCAATTAGCAGCCTGGGGATGCACCTGGAGAGAATCCACAGCTTCTGGGAGTGGCTTCAGTGAAGAACAATGGCTAGAACATGATGAACGGGACCAGAGAGTGTGGTGGTGACGACGGAGGTCTAGTCACACCCTGAAACACAGAATAAGGCCTTACAGCCACGTTAAAATATCTTAGGAGGGTCGCCGGAGCACGTGGATGGCAATGGAGATGTCCGTGAAACGTTTCGTGCAGGGAGGAGTTTAGACAAAGGCGAAAACGGAAGCCAGTGATGGGCTTGTTCGGTGGTGTGATTGGGTGGACGATGGAGTGCGATAGGTTAGGGTTTTAGATTAGGGGAGTACGATGGAGCTTGTGGACTAGTTGGCGAGGGGATGGACATGTGTGGCAGACGGGAACCCTCGCTGGAGTGGTTGCCAGAGATGGAGGGGATGAAGGTAAACAGTGTCGTCGGTGGTCGAATTGAGAGATAGAGAGAGGGAAACTAATCTAAGATGCTAACTAAACCTAACTAGCTACTTTAATGGACGAAAGGGGGGAGGGCGACGTCGGTTGTGGTTGGCCAATGCCGTGGACGAAGGATTCTCCAACGAGGGAGACGGCGAGGAAGAAGGGGCTAGGGCACCTCTAATGTGATCGTCAAGAAGCAGAGGAAGTCGGGGAGGAAGGAGACACTCCCAATTCGGTTGTTGGGAGGCCGTAGGACGATAGAGGAGGAGGCTCTCCGGAGCTAGGGCAGAGATGGCTGGGGAAGGAGTTTGAAGAGGTTTCTTGGGCCAAAACCTAGCTAAGAAAATGCGCAATGCCACGGAGGTCCATTTATAGGGCTCTAGATGAAGTTCCAAGCTTGGAAATAAGCTTGGAAACTCCAAGCTCCTTGTCGACATAGGTTACCTATTCAATCAAATTGTTCGCACGAGGATTCTAGAGAGATTTAGGATCCCTTGATGGGTTCATTTGAAAGGCAATTACTTGACGAGTTTCCCTTTCAATTTTGAGAGGGATTCATTAAGAAATCATGGAGATCTTGCCAAATTAAGGTTGTTGGAGTTGTAGGAATAGTATTTCATGGAGGTATGGACCTATTTGTAAAGAAGATGACAAAACTGGGGGCTATTTGTAAGAAATTCAAAAGTTAGGGGCATGTGTGTGAGATAAAAGAATCAGATAGGACCAAATTGTAAACTAGGTCAATATGATCTCAGATTGGGCCCAAATTTTGGCACAAACCTAATTTGGATCCAAGGAATCCAATGGTGAAGTTAGATTTATGTTTTAACCAAGTTTTACTGGATAAATTGCATAATTATCCAAATTAGGGCAAAAGTTTGCCTGTAGCTCTGTTTAAGGTCAAGACGGGCTTTGATGGTCAAATTGAAGGTACCAAACCCTAGATAATATTTTTATATTAATTTTAGAGGTTTTAGATGAATTTTATCCTGATCAGAACCTCAATTAATTAAGCGGGTCTATTTTTAGGGTTTCAGAAATCATTTAATTTCCATAATGAGTGAAAACCCTTTTTTGTCTGTACTAACCACTTGTTAGACTCTTAAGACCATCTGACATTTAATTAACCCTGGAGAAAACCCATGATTGTACTACAATTGAGATATAGTATTAAAATTTCAGTTTACCTCTATTTTACTGTATTTCCCTCAAAATGGATTTGTAGTGAATTATGTCTCTCTGACGGTTATGTAGGAGCATTTAATCCTTGATTATGACTAATTAAAGCTAGATATGGCTGATGATTACATTATCATCACTTCACTAGATGCTAACACGTGGCACACACTCGGCCTTCGTATTATGATTGTGCACTCCTCGCGCGTCCCTTGCGCGCCTCGCGCTTTCCTTGCACGCTCCTTCAATTTCAATTCGTGTATTCAATCTCAGTCGTCCGATCTCTCAATTGGATGGCATATACTCATCGTAGCACCGCCTCTTGAGGTCCATGTTCAACGAGGCATTTAGCTCTAGTGTTAAATCGCTTGTTCATGAACCGCCTCATCCAGCGATCGCCATCACACCACGCGGTCCATCGTGCACCATTCAACCTTCATCTAACGGTCCAATTGAATCCAAGTGCACCACCTCATCTGATTTAGCACTCCACGTGGCTCGATCGCACACTGGCTGCTCTCGAGTGAGAGCGCTCTCCGCTACGCTATGCATGCAGATTGTCACATTTCCTTATCGTTGCTCAACTGCTCTCAGTAGTTGGATGGAGATCCAGTGGTTGAGCATGACCCTCCTTTGATGGGGCATGGCTGTGGTGGTGAGGTGGCCACATCGTGGCTGTTGGATGACAATCTAATTGCCCACAACGTGCAGGGAAACTTCTTCAGAGAATGGGGCAGCAACCTTTGGCAGCTGTGATGGCTCCAATGGTGCCATGATGGTCGTCCATCTTCTCTTCTCTAGATATCATGCCATAGGTCTCCGATCGAGATGATTTTTACGTTGTTGGACTACGATCATTGATCTGGATCCATCCGTGCGATCAGATTTGGCATCTGAGGTCCATATTTCTGCCATCTTGCTTCTCGACCTCTGTTCTTCTATGGGTTGTATGTGATGCTACGGATGTCTGATCAAGCTGATTTCAGAAGTGCTGGGCTTCCATCGTCGTCTTGATCAGATCCATATGGTCTAATTTGTCATCTGTGACCTTGAATCATTTGCAATCAATATCATCTCTCTTTTAGATCATAAAATAGCAGTATTATCTAAAAAACTACCAAACTAACTACTATGCAAATTATGATACTTATGCATGCATCGTTCCTAAGTTATGCTAGAATCTAACTTAATTCAAGTAGATTAGGTCGTATGATTGCTGTGTAATCAGCTATCACTAGTCATCCTCTTCATCGCCAACCACTATCCTTCGGCCACCATAGGCCTTGCTACCACCCTCTTTGAGCATAGAACTACCCTACGACCCTAATTGCAGCACTAATTGGAGAATAACCCATAGAAACAGCTCCAATTAGCTCCGTGTTCAATCTGCTGAACAAGCAAAGAAGCAGGACAACAAAGTCCCACATCGGCAGAGACTAAAAAAAAATTTGATTAATAAAGTTTTATCTACATTAGCTTATTGCCTCAAGTGATCATAGGGTGAGGTCCCACTCACCCTCGCCCGCCACTATATGCTGGTAGGCCTGGACCCGAATCCAATTACTTGGACCCATTACCCGATTACCCTAACCTGGTTTTGAGAGAGAAAGAGAGAGGGATTTCCTGAGAGGATTGGGAGGGTTTTGCATTGTTCCGTGCTCAACACTTGGGTAAATTCAGAGTTGTTTAGCTGGATGCTTAAGGCATTTGAGCTTTGTTCTTGACGTCTGATATGAGGAAAATTGGTTCTGACTTTGGTTGAGGTATTGATTTAAGTACTGTTAAGAAATTTGGGATATTGTGGGGTTATTTGGTGGTTTCAACCACCAATTTTTATCTCTTTATGTTTACCCTAAGATACAATTTCTGAACCATTAATTAATTATTATATTTTTTATTGAATATTCATTGCATTATTATTTCTGATTATTGTGATTAATGAATTGAATTACTATATTTACTCACTACGAATGAACTCGGAACTCACGATTTTTTCGAGCATTATAAATTTAAATGTCGTATTGATTTTCATTGCTATACTACGATGCAAAGTTTTCCTAAACAACAACAATTTTCGATGCAACATTTTGGTGTCGTTGGCGGGAAGCAACATGCATTTCATTCACTAATCTCACTTTCTAATTTGATTCTAACCTACTATATCTGATTTGTTGTGTTGTTGAAAGTGAATCTGAAGACTAACCGTACAAGCAACCACACCAAGGGCAGGTAATCACATTTTCTTCTTCTTTAAGCCCCTCATCTCTTGGAAAGATTGAAAAGAAAATCAATTAGGATCAACTTGCTTTACTTACATAGTAATCATCATTCAAGTTTCCTGATTTGATTTGATTTGACTAGAGATCCCCATCCTAATACTTACACCTACTAGGGACATAAAGTTCCTTGGGTTATTCACCTTCTTGATTGAGCCTAAGGTACCATCTTTTGGAAAAATTAGACTTGGAAATAGAGCCAATCTAGGGTTTCCACATTAGGGTTTCCGGGAGTACACACTTGCCTGATTAAAAAGAAAATATATTTCTAGCATAGTGGGTTACCCAAACCCTTGGTTGAATTGATCTAATCAAGTGGACCCTAAAATCAAGGTTTTAATACTTGGATCATTAAAATTTGGGACCTAATAACCATTTGCAAACCAATTTAAGGTACTTTGGGCTCTTGACCCGAACTCATCCTCAACTTTAGGACAGGTCAGTGAAATTGGTTCACTTTGTAGACCAACCAACCTCCAAATTAGGTCACAAAACAAATCAACTTCAAAGTTCAAGTGAAATTCAGGGCACAAGCAAGATTAAAATTGGTAGACTTAGGAGCCAAGCTCACACATTCCAATCTACTTGGAATCTCAGTGACAAGGAAGGTCTGGCGGGGGAAACCCTGTAACCTGTGGGATGCTCTACCATTTAGGGTTCTTTGCGGGATTCTCCCTTCCTACCAGCCCAAGTAATTCTTGGGTGGGTGAGTTTCTGATCCAGAGGTAACATCCTCCTCGAACCTTCACAGTCACCCAACTTTGTTGGGTGCCTCGGTTGGGTCCAATACACATTCTGTCCCTCATCTGATTCCATAGTGCATGTATAGGAGGAGGTCCTTAAGACCGATCTTGAGGCCTCCATTAGCAGTTCACTCTTGTCGGGGTCAAGTCCCAACCCAATTGTTTGTGTTTCCGTCCAATCAAATCGAGATCTCTTTAGATCCTTCCACATCCGAGCCCAGCTTTCCATCATCTACATCCATGGAAAATCAAGAAGTGCCCAATGTTCAGAATCAATTACAGCACCTCATTGATCTATTCCATGCATTCATGAATCCCCCATAGCATCCACAGATGCGAGATTACTACAATCTCGCAGCAGTGGTGATTGAACACAGGGTGCGAATCCTGACTGGAGGACTTGACACTAAATTAAAGCCAAATCTGATTAACACGATCCCCAAATTCCATGGCTTGAACTTCGAAGATCCCTTCTAGCACATCAAACAGCTGAAACATCTGGCCTAGACCTTTGGACCACCTGTTCAGAACTGGGACATCCTGCTCATGAAGATGTTCTCCTTCTCTCTTATGGATAAGGCTGTCTATTGGTATCAAACTTTGACTTGACCAATCAACACATGGGAGGAACTCTAATCAGAATTCCTAAAGAAATTTTTCCCAGTTGGTCGCACCAATGCCTTGAGGCACCAGATCATGCATTTCATGCAGAATGCAGGAGAACCACTTCATGATGCTTGGGACTACTTTTTGGATCTCATGCGGAAATGCCCCCATCACGGAGTCCTAAATGGGAACAAGTCCAATCTTTTTACTAGGGACTCAATGAGGATATCAGGTTATTTATTAATGCAACTTGTGGGGGCAACATCATGGGTCAACATGAAGACACCATTTGGGAGATTCTCGAAAACATGTGCAAGAACTCCATAAACAATGAGTCTATGGGTGTGTTCGACCGAACAACCACCCGCACATTTACAAACATGTGAGGGGCACACGAGACATGCGATCTATCCGCATTCATCGACCTGGAGTTGGTGGTCAGCCACTTGGATAAGTTCTCCATCACCAAGAAAAATGTTGATGAATTGACTCGGCATCTACAGAGAGCCACCTCTTTGCAGCAAAACATGTATGAACATCCGCCCTCAGGTAGGGAGGCCGTGCATAACATTCACCACCACTCATATCAGGGGATGGACACATATCCAAACCCGTTTGATCCTGGGTTCAAAGGAAACTCCGGACCATCCTACTCTAGTTGGGGGAACTTTGAACCCTCATACTCTAATTACTCTGTAGTTCCTCAGACCTACGAGGATCTCCATGCCATCTAGAATGATCCATTCTCCAACTCATATAACCCTGGATGTGCAATCATCCAAACATCGCATGGTCGGGAAATAATCAGAACTCGAGACCTCAATTCCAACCCCGACCACAAGCTCCATGACCATATCAGCCCGCTCGACCTAGGCCCAACTCGAATTACCAATCTGAGCCTACCAAAAAAGATCAAATGAGCTTGATTTTGCAGGCCCTGGCTGACATCCAGAGGACTAATGTGGCTATGCAGAAACAACACAAAGAAGAGATCACAGAGGTTTGAAATCAACTTGCACAGATGGCTGGGACTCGCCAGCCTAGTGCACTCCCTTCCCAACTTCTGCAGAATTCAAATAACGTGCCAAACCAAAGGCGCATTGTGAACCCAAATTAGGGCCAAGCTCACTATGTCTATCAGACCCCTTTTGCTCCATCACCCGATGAGATGGAGGCTTCCACATCGTATGTAGGATACCAGCAGCAACCACCACTCTTGCCAACTCCGAACCCAAACCAAGCTGGCTTAAATGCTATTACTACACGTAGTGGCAAAATGACTTAGGATCCACCTTATCCTAGCCACTCTAGCCTTGGTAGTTCAAAGCCAACCCCTAGGATGGTCATCCAAGATACACCTATCCCATATCTAGAGTATGAACCAATCCTAGAGGAACCAATAGAGGTTCCATTTCCCAAGGCCTTGACCAAAGGAAACAGGAAACCCAAACCCATGGCACTCAAGGAAGACTTGGTCAAGCTCTTTGAGCAAGTCCAAATAAACATCCCCATGGTGGATGTGATCCGCCACATCCTGGCTTACGTGCAATTTCTGAAGGACTTATGTACACAAAAGTGTAAGCCGCGAAACAAAGACGGGAGTCCGATTGTGTTGTCTAAGCAAGCTAGCTCTATCATCTTGAGCAAACTCCCATAAAAAGTGAGAATCCTAACACCCCTCTGATCTCCTATAAGATAGGAGACCTAGAATTAGATCAAGCTTTATTGGATTTAGGAGCCTCCATAAATATGATCCCCACATCCCTACTAGATCATTTTGAGGAAACCGAGCTCAAACCAACTAAGGTGACTCTACAGCTAGCTGACAGATCAATTAAGTCACCAAGAGGACTTCTCGAGGATGTTCTAGTTAGGATACGAGATTTCTACTTCCTAGTGGACTTCATTGTATTAGACATAGATACTCCTGAAAACATGAGGGACATACCGATCATCTTAGGGAGACCGTTCCTAGCCACAGCTAGGGCGAACATCAATTGCAAAGAGGGCCAAATCGAGTTGAAATTCAGGAATAAAACATTAAGGATTGATATCTTTAAGGCCCAAAAAGGAATAAACTATGGGGCAATCAAGAAGTTTGCAACATTTGTTCCTTGGTACCTCCTTAGTACATCATTGCGATAAAGGATCTGCTGGAGGATGGCTTTCTCGACGGCAGGCAGCTTAGGGGCGACGGCTGGTGGGAGTAGGGAGGGGGAAGGATGGCATACTTGGGGGCCGAAGGGTTGGAGGAGGAAAGAGCGAGGGGAATCTAGTGCTTACGGCAAAAGGAGGATGGAGGCGAGGTGGTCTGATAGAAGGGGAACTAAGCTGCTCGGCAAGACTGTGTGTTTCCGATGCTGACGGCGGGGACATATGGCGACCACCTGCCGGTCTCTCATGGTGTGTCTGGGATGTGGGGGATTCAGCCATAAAAGGGATTCGTGTAGGATTTTGGGGGGACAGATGAGTAATCGCCTTTTCCC
Source organism: Thalassia testudinum (assembly GCA_037157565.1). NCBI lineage: Eukaryota > Viridiplantae > Streptophyta > Magnoliopsida > Alismatales > Hydrocharitaceae > Thalassia > Thalassia testudinum. The sequence continues at coordinate 66,369,060 of JAZHRO010000035.1, read as the reverse complement.
GCGCTCGGGAAATTTGAATTCTAGGGCTATGCAGATTCCACCTCTGCCCCCTTATCTGTGTAAATCGAGAGGGCTTGTGGCTGATGTGGAGGTGCCTATGATGGAGAACATCAAAGCTGCAGAGATGGCCTTGTGGGGAGCTCTGGTTGGGGAGGTTATGTCTGGAAGACCGACGGCGGAGAATGTTCACACCCTGGTAACCTCTCTGTCCCTCTCGACCAACTTCTGCTAGGTTTCTTTTCTGTCAAATACATGTTTTGTTCTCTTTGGGTTGGGTATGGGGGATGTCGAGAAGCTGCATTTTCAAACATCTTGTAACGATGGCTTCACGTTGATCTGGAGACTGGTTTCTCCTTTTGATGGAGCCTTGACAAAGAGACCGCCCCAGAGAGTGGGAATCAGGTCGGGAAAACTTGAGATCGAGGGACTGCCTCTGCATTTGAGGTCAAAGGAGGTTGTGTCGTCGATGATCTCAGGCTTTGCATCAGTGGCAGAGGACGCGGTCGTCGGACTGATGGAGGGGAATGGGCATCTGCTAAGTGTGAAGGTCGATGTTTTCGTCGCTGGCTCTATACCTGACAATCTGATTTTGAGGTGCGGTGGAAGTTCCTAGATGCTGAGGTTGAAGTTCTTAGTGGGTGATACTGTAGCAAAGCAACTTAAGTCGTCTGGACCTACAGCTGATGAGGAGACGACTGTTCAAGAGCTGTGCACGGTTCATGGCGATGAATCCCTAATTGACGAGACTTGTAAGGACTTATGTGATGGGGAGATGGGGGGTTTCAGAATGAAGAAAAGGAGGAACTGGGCGGAGGGGAAACGGCAGGACCGTCGTCCACGGTGGCAGGGGATGTGCTGCCAGGTGGTATGGAGACTGAGGAGCAGGGGAATCTGGACACACAGGCTGAGTCTCTAAAGGATCAGCAGGACCTGCAGGAGAAGGAAGACCTTAAATGTGAAGGGGGATCTTGCGCAAAGACTGGTAAGGGGAAGATCACCATATAGCCTCCGACAGAGAAAATCAAAGGCTATCATTCTGATGGATGAAGATGAGGTTGCGAAAGTTATGCAAGTGTGCAAATGCCAAACCCTCAGGAGAGAGGGTTCCAGTGAGGATTGATGAGAATCCTTACTTGGAACGTGCGTGGGTTGCGTGACAAAAGCCAGAGGGTGCCTCTGATGAGATATTTGAGAGAATGGGGAGTTGAATGTGCGCTCATTCAAGAGACACACATTGAAAGTAATTCTGATAGGCTTTGGTCTGACTTGATAGCTTCAGGGATGAACAATTGTGTGCAAATTGATGCACATGGGAGGTCGGGGGGCATTGCTATCTGGTGGAGGAAGAGGTGGGCTCAGTGTTTGGAAGTTCACAAAGCCAGACATATGCTGACATGCAAATTTCAGATTCACCAGGGACAGGAATGTATTTGGATTACTGGGGTATATGGACCTTGTATTGCATAGCCAGGTAGGAGCTGTGGGAGGAGTGGTCTACTGTGGCTGAGTTGGTGCAGGGGGGAATGTGGCTGACGGGTGGGGATTTTAATTGTGTTAACAAGGGTTGTAGGCCTAATGGCAGCACGGACAATTTGGCTATTGGATTCCAGATGATGGTTCAATCTCTACAGTTGAGTGAATATCCTTCCTCTGGTGTGGAATTTACTTGGCGCAATGGAAACGGGCTGGCATCCAGGCTTGATAGATTTTTTGGGAATGTGGACATCCTTGTTAGATTTCAATTGTCGACTATGAGTGGATTGAGCCGACCTGTCTCAGATCATACCCCTTTGGTATGGGATAGTGGGGAAGAAACTCAGGTTGGATCCTACTTCAAACTGAAACGATCATGGCTGAATGAACTGGGCTTCTACCAGATGATCAGCTCTTGGTGGAGAACTAAAAAGGTGCAGGGGTCTGCTATTGTCAGACTGTCAACCAAATTGGCTGGTTTGCGCATGATCTTAAAAGAGTATGGATCTACTGTTAGCTTGATGAGGGAGCAGAGGAGAGGGGAAGCACTGTTTAAAATTCAGGAGCTGGACTCCAAGGAAGCAACTGGCCCTTTGTCTGAAGATGAATTGGCTGAAAGGAAAATGTGGCAGGGTGTGGTCCTTGATGAAGACCTGAAAAAAGAAATCGATTGGAGGGAGAGATCCAGGCATTTATGGCTTAAGGAGGGGGATGCCAATACGAAGTTTTTTCATCTTGCAGCTAGCTCTCAGAGACGTGTTAACTTCATTTCCTCTAATCTTTGTGGTAGACATACGGTCTTTTCTGATCAGGAGATTAAATCTGAAGCCATCAAATATTTTAGAGAGGCATCTCGAGCAGCTAAGAGAGGGAAGTGGAGAATGGCAGGAAACGAGGGTCCTAGGGTGACAAGTGAACAAGTTGAGCAATTGACTGCACTTATTACTGAATAGGAGACCCTGCAGGCAATCAGAGAATTAAATGTGGAAGGCTCCCCGGGCCCTGATGGAATACAAGTTTTCTTTTACAAGGAGATGTGGAATGTGGTGGGTAAGGAGGTGATGGATGCTATCAGAGAATTTGAGGTGGGAAATGTGGGGTTTGAGAGGATTAACAAGTCCTATCTTTTTCTCTTGCCTAAATCAATGGGAGCAGAACACTTTTCAGATTTCAGACCGATTTCCCTTTCAAACTCCATCTATCTTATCATCAGCAAGATTTTGGCTAATAGGATGAGAGTTGTTCTTTAGGACTTGATTCATCCGATACAGGCTGCTTTCTTGCCCAACAGATCACTTCAAGAATCCTTTATTCTGGCTCAGGAAATGGTTAATGGATGGCATCGAAGGAAATGCAAGGCCTTCATGTGGAAAGTTGATTTCCAGAAAGCCTATGATTCGATCTCTTGGCCGTACCTATGGGAGGTATTTAGAAGAAGAGGCTTCCCCCCCTCTGGATCCAATGGATGAAACGATGTATCACTACTGCTTCATTTTCTCCTTTGGTCAATGGGAAGCCATGTGGAGCCTGGATCCAACCTTAGCGTGGGGTTAGACAAGGGTGCCCTCTAGCCCCATTGATGTTCAACCTTGCAGTGGATGGACTTGCAAGGTATGCTTGCAAATTGGCTGAGGTGGGTATAATTAAAGGGTACTCACTATCTAACAGGAGAAACCTATCCCCCATTTTACAGTATGCAAATGACGCGATGTTCTTTGTGGAAGGGTCCAAGTCTGAGGCACATGCTCTAGGGTTATTGGTAAAGATATTTGGCGATATTTCAGGCTTGTGTTTGAACAAGGATAAGTTTGTTTTGATTTGCTTTGGCATGAATGAACAGGAGCAGATGGAGTTGGAGGGTATATTGGGGTCACCTCATGCTAAACTGCCACTGAGATACCTTGGATTACCACTGAGGACCACAAAACAGAAAAAATCAGACTGGAATGTCTTGTTTGAGAAGGTGTCTGGAAAGCTAAAAGGTTGGAGTAGTAAATTCCTATCTAAGGGTGGAAGACTAATCCTTCTCAATTCAGTCATTACAGCCATATCGGTATTCTATTTTAGCATATTTAGGGCCCCTAAATGTATTTGGAAGAGATTGGATGTTATGAGGAAGAGATTCTTCTGGAAGGGAGCAGGTCATGAGGGTGGGTTCATGCAGCCCATCAGATGGAGCAGTATTTGCAGACCAAAGGAGATCGGGGGGCTGGGAATTAAAGCACTAAAAGAATTCAATGAAGCCTTATTGCTGAAATGGGCCATCAGGATTTTGGACTGCAAGGAGGGGATGATAGATGATCTGATCAGGGACAGCTATGGGGGATCTAATAGCAGTTTGGAAAGGCTTCAGCCGAAGAAACCGTCCCCCTTTTGGAATCAGTGATATCTGCAGTCACCAGCTACTGGCACCTGCTGCAACCTAAGCTCGGAGATGGCAGATGTTTCAGCTTATGGAATGAGCGGTGGTCTGACTTGGGCCTGCTGAAAGAGATCTACTCGAGGGTATATGATGCTGCTGCAGATAAGGAAGCCACAGTTAACAATCTGTGGTCTCAGGCAGAGGGATGCTGGCAGCTGGAAGGGCTGCAACAGTGCAGGTTGGGCACTCGACTATGGGAGGAGAGGTAGAAATTGATGGCTAATCTACAGTAGATGCATCTTGTGAGAGATGTGACGATACATACTACTGGCAGGGCAGTTTTTAAGTGAAGCAGGCCTATGAGAAAGTTATTAGATCCAATAGTGAGGTGGAATGGGACCCTGTTGATAGAAAGATTTGACTTTTGAGAGTTCCTCTGAAGGTTCAGATATTCCTGTGGCTTTGCAGATGAGAAGGGTTGATCACTGGCGATCTGAGGCACAGAAGGATGGGGACTGTTCTAAATGCCTGCCCTCTTTGTGGGTTACATTCTGATAGTGCAACACACATCTTCTCCTCTTGTTTGGTCACTGACAAGATTTGGAGGTTGGTCTGCTTAGAATCCCTCCCCTCCTGGGATTCTATGTGGCAGAGGTTCATCATTCCTGGTCGACCCTTGGGGGCTATGGCAGCTGTTTTGTGGTGTGTGTGGAGGGCGAGTAATGATAACTTTTTCAGGAGAGACCGGTGAGGTGTGAGAATATTGTAAAGGAGTGTTGGTCTCTCATACATAGTTGGGCTTCTTTCTTGTAATACTTTTTTGATATGAAATATACTACCCTCTGGATTGTTATCGGCTCTTGATATCAATCCTCACTATTTCAAAAAAAAAAAACATTAGTTCCTTGGTTGAGGACCCGATTACAAAGGAAAACCCAATTCTCCCAAAACCTCAACCACAAGAAGAACTTGACCCACAGATCGAGAAGCCTAAAGTTGATCTAGATCTAGCCTTAGCTTCCACCCTGTCTTCTGAGGCCAATCTTGAACCCCTACGCACTTCTAATAACCTAGTGCTTGAATTAAAGCCCCTCCCGGATCATCTGAAGTATGTCTTTTTGGGTTCGAATCAAATGTTTCCTATGATTATTAATTCCCAACTCACTCCTAATTAGGAAACAAAGCTGATTTCTCTCCAGCAGCATCGAAGAGCCATTGGATGGACTCTAGATGACCTAACTAGAATAAGTCCCTTGTATTGCACACATTGTATCTATACCAAAGAGGGCTCACGACCATCTCAAGAAATGCAGTGATGACTAAACTTGAATCTACAAGAGGTCATGAAAAAGGAGATCATCAAGTGGCTTGACACACGAATCATCTACCCAATCTCCGACAGCTGCTGGGTGAGCCCCATCCAAGTTGTGCCTAAAAAGGAAGGGCTTACCGTGATTACAACTGAATCTAGAGAAACCATCCCGACTCAAATTGTGCATTCGTAGAGAGTCTGCATAGACTATCGAAAATTGAATGCCTCCAAGAAGGAAGACCATTTCCCACTCCCATTCATTGATTAGATTCTCGAGAAACTGGCAGGAAATTGATTTTTCTATTTCCTAGATGGGTATTCCGGATATAACTAGGCGGCAATCCATCCTGAAGATTAGGAAAATACTACCTTTACCTACCCCTACGCATTTCGTAGGATTCCATTCAGGCTTTGCAACGCACCTACCACCTTTCAGTGGTGCATGCTAGCCATATTCTTTAGTATGGTGGGTAAATACCTTGAAGTCTTCATGGTTGACTTCTTGGTTTTCGGTGAATCTTTCATTGATTGCCTCATGCACTTGGTCCAGATCCTTCGATGATGCAGCGAAGTGAACCTAGTTCTCTCCTGGGAAAAGAGGCACTTTATGGTTCCTGAGGGCATTGTGCTTGGACATCTCATATTTGAGAGAGGTATCCAAGTTGATCGAGCTAAGGTGAATTTGATCTCCAAATTATCTATGTCTTCCTTGGTCAAAGACACTAGATCATTTTTGGGGCATGTTGATTTTTATCGCCAATTCATATATGATTTTTCCAAAATCGCACACCCCTTAACAAATCTTCTCTCAAAGGACACGCCTTCCAAGATGACAAGTGAGTGCATTCACGCATTCAAAGTCCTACATGACCAAGTTACCCAAGCTCCAATCCTACAAACCCTTGACTGGTCTCAACCCTTCAAGATCATGTGCGATGCGTCTGACTATGCAGTGGAATCGGTGCTAGGCTAGAAAATCCACGAGAAACTGATGGTAATATATTACGCTAGCAAGACACTGGACAAGTCTTGACATAATTACACGATTACACAGAAAGAGCTGTTGGTTGTGGTATTTGCTCTAGGGAAATTCAGATCATACCTCTTAGGATCCCATGTCATCATTTCTTGGATCACACTATGATGAGGCACTTATTGACAAAGGACACAAAATCGAGATTAATTTGATGGATCTTGATGTTGCAAGAATTCAACCTTGAAATTTGTGATAAAGCATGAAAGCAGAATGTGGTAGTTGACCATTTGTCTCACTTTCCTTCTTCAATCATTGACCCTTCCGGACCTATTATTGAGCATTTTCTAGATAAGCACCTCTTGATCATTGATACAGGACTTCCTTAGTATGCTGATATGGTCAACTATTTAGCATCACACCAGATTCCATCTGATTGGCCAAGAGCCAAGAAAGACAAATTGGTTTCAGATGCCAAATACTATGTCTAGGAAGATTCATATCTCTTCCGCATTGGTGCAGATCAAATCATCCGAAGATGCATTCCAGACTCCAAGGTCAATGACATTTTGCCATGACCAGGCTTGCGGTAGCCACTTCTCTGGATAAAAAACTGCAGCGAAAATCCTCCAGTGCAACTTCTATTAGCCCACGATCTTCAAGGACACACACAATTACTATAGTGCATGCGCTCGTTGCTAGACCTTAAGCAACATGGGACACCGCAACATGATGCCCTTACAACTGATTCTTGTGTGCGAGATTTTTGACATCTGGGGGATTGACTTCATGGGTCCCTTCCCGAACTCGAATGATTTCGAGTACATCCTCCTAGCTGTGGACTATGTATCTAAATGGATAGAAGATGTCCTGACCAGAACCAATGATAACAAAGTTGTAATCAAATCTATTCATCATCACATCTTTTCTCAGTTTGGTGTCCCACATACTATCATCTCCAATGGAGTGACCCACTTCGTGAATGTGCACTTCCAGTCCCTGATGTAAAAGTATGGGGTGTCACATCATATCTCGACTCCTTACCACCCCCAGACCAATGGATTGGCTGAGCTATCCAATCAGGAGATCAAGAAAATTTTTCAGGTCATTGTTCAGCTTGATAGGAAAGATTAGTCCACCTGACTTCCGGAAACCTTATGGACCTATAGGACTACCCATAAGACCTAACTAGGAATGTCTCCATTTAGGCTCGTGTAAGGGAAGGCATGTCAGCTCCCTATAAAGATGGAACATAAAGCCTACTGGGCAATACAGAAGTGCAATCTATATCTCATGAAGGCTAGAATCCACTGCCGGTTGCAAATAAGCGAGATCAAGGAGTTACACAATGATGCTACGAGGACTCACGTATCTACAAAGAATGAGTCAAAGCCTTCCATGATAGGCACATGTTGTGAAAATCATTCCATCCTAGTCAGAAAGTGCTCCTCTTTGATGCTAAGCTTAAGCTCTTCCAGGAAAGCTAAGATCAAAATGGATTGGACCCTTTCTCGTCCAACGAATCTTCATAATGGATCTATCGAAATCAGTGGACTCAGCCATGACTCAGAACCATTTGTTGTGAACAGTCAAAGACTGAAACCGTTCCTCAAACTCACCGATTCAAATCTGGCTGCGATATCTTTTGATCTCCATTCTCCCTGAGCCACATTGCACCCAACTGATGGCGTTAAACTTAGTGCTTAATGGGCGGCAACCCATCATTTTGAAAAAATTGAGACCCTTTTGACCTATCTTTGAGCTAAAGTCATATTGCATTTTGGGTTCGTCCATTAGAACAATAAACTCCACCTTTGATACTTGTACTAGAGCTTGAAATCGTCCACAACAATCATCTTGACCCATTCATCACCCACCCAAACCTGTTCTAATGTACGATCTAAGCTGAACTCGAACCCACCTAATTTACAATGAGGACATTGCAAATTTTAGGCATGGGGGGTATTAAAGTGCAAAACAGTGTGAGATGTAGACACATCCATTTAGGATAAAATGCCTATTTATGCATGTTCCTAGATTTAGATATGCATTCCATAGTATAAATATCGTATAGCATGCATCATTCTGCATTTAGAATAGTTTGTATAAAATATAGGTTAATTCGTGGCCTTTTATGGCCAAGAGAGAAGGAGAATTATTATGGGGCCTTGAATTGACGATCCAACTATATGGATCTGATCAAGATGACGATCGGAGTCCAATGCCTCCAAAATTGTCTTGATCGAAGTCCTGTAGCACCTTATGTAGTTGAGGAAGATCAATGGCCAAGGGACTAGGTGACGCAATTTGGAGTTTCAAACGACAAATCTGACATGGATGGATCTGGATCAACGATGGCAACCCAACGATGCAAAAATCAACCCAATCTGATGTCCGTGGTGCCACCTACAGAACATAGAAGATGGACGACCATGATGACACCATGTGGCACCATCACAGCCGCCCAAATCCACCTAGGCCCCTCCACTCATCTTCATCAAACAATCCCAGCAATTGGATCTCAATCTAATGGCTGAGATTCACGCATGCATGTGCCGTTCCAACTCAAAGGAGAGGCAAAGATAAGATCTCGACCATTGGATCGAGATCCAACAGTCGAGAGCAATCGCACACAATTCCATCCACGTGATAATCCATGCTGGTGGCACATTGGTCCACGCCTTCACCCACAACACACGGATGCACGTTTGAGACTCCCTGCACGCCCCTTAGTGCTATCTCTTGAAATTGGATGTCCAATTGAAATTGGAGCGTCCAATGGCGATCGGACGGCGAAGAGAGTGGCTATGTGTGGCGCCACCTGAGACGCAATTCGCACACGCAAGATCTGACGCACAGATAGATGCGTAATCGTACGCACAGGCGGGCATAATCTCAAGCGTGCGATGTGCACAATCTAGAGAGTCCATCAAAGATCTGATGGCCGTGATTCATCCACGCCTAATCCAGCTTGTGCATGCATGCAGATGCCAGCGGTGGAGAGTAATGACCTTCAACAGCATCCAAGGCATGTATTCAACAACGTTTATGGATGTCACTAATTGCCCATGTGCGAAAAGCCTCTTCTCCTCCACTATAAAAGGACCCCTACCTCTCCCATTCTTCTTCATCTCTACCTATGCTACTCCCACCTACTCCAAAGCTCCAAGAAGCCTACCAAGCTCCTTAGAGCTCTATTCCAAAGCTCCAAAGGCTCCCTATTAGTGTAGAGTCCTATCCCTCCACCAAATATTCAACCATCCTCTCACCACCTTCATAAGGAACCCTAGAGCAGTCCCCTCACCTCCATTCAGGTAGACGATCACCTCCACCTCCTCATCCCCATTCCCAGCTTGGTGAAGCTTTCCTCTTCCTGGGTTTGTCCTACGCCTCAACCCCGACGTCCAGCATGTTTCCTCCTCCGTCCAAGCTATCGCCAAGCACCGTCGTCTCACCAAACATCCACTCTGGAAGATTTCCTCTCACCCTCATCTTTTTTAGTTTGTTTAGCTTATTATTGTTGTAATAAACATTATTTCGCTTCAAGCAATCAAATTGTGGTTCATCTCTCTATTGTTTTTATTGCAAGTGATTTTACCATTCTCCTAAAACACCAAAAGAACAACAAAACCTAAAAAACCCAAAAAGAAACAAATTGAAATGTGGATTTCAAGAAACAAACGTTGCCTCCCTATGTTTGACCTGGGATTCCCTTTTGAGTTTCGGTAAATTTATTTGATAGCGAATTTTATGACTACGACGATAGGGTTTCTCAAAACCTTAACTCTTCCTTGTGAAAACCCGCTAATCACTGTGAAATTCAATTCATGGATGGGTTTCATCAAAAAAAAAAGGAGAAAAGGGAGGACAATTTTGAGAGCTGAATTGAAAAATTGAGGAAGGAGAAAAGAAAAAATAGAGAAAAAGGAGCAAACAAAAGAAGAAAATTGTGACAGTCCCTGTAATTAAGTATGAACTTACTTAAGTTCTAAGCTAGATTGGATGATGAATTAAGACCTAAAAAGGTTAAAACTTAGGAGATTAGTGACGGATACCGACCTTAGGCCTCTTGGGCATATTCTAGGACTTAAACACTCACGTATTTATTAAGATCCGAATTAATCCTCAAGAGGTTGAGGAAAGTGCGAGCCTGATGTATTAAGTCTAAGGCTTAAGGATTATTCAACCCCATTGCCTACCTTTTGGTTTGCGAGACTTGGTAACCTAAGCACCCAAAAATCACACATCCATCTGGTTCAATGCACTTAATGAAGAATAATGCCAAAAGTGTTCTGTTCTAAAAAATGTTTTCCCAAAGATCTATTTTAGAAGCAGCTTGAAGACACAAGTTGATTGGATGAGTTCTGATGCAATCGAAAATCGTCGTAGTTTAGGAAAACATTGCGTCATAGTATAGCGACGAAAATTGAAATAACATTTAAATTTATAAAGTTAAAAAAAAATTGTGAGTTCCGAGGTCATTCGTAGGGAGCAAGTGTAGCAAATCAATCACTAATCAAATAATATATTAATAAGCACAAGATTCAATCACAAATAGAATAATCAATTAATGCTTCAAAAATTGTATCTCATGGTAAAAATGAAAAGAGAAAAATGGTGGTTGAAGCCACCAAATATCTCGAACAATTAAGCACAATATCCCAAGTTTCCTAACAGTACTCAAATCAATGTTAGAGCCAATGTTTCAACAGTAGCCTCAAATCAGACGTCGGTCACAAGGCTTAGATGCCTTAATAACGAGCCCAGATCAGCCTCTCAAGTTTCATGCTAAAAATCCCCCCAAGCACGAATCCCGAGGTCCAAAACCATGCCTCCGCTCGTGCCGAGGCACACGCTCACGTGTGCGTGGAAGCAGGCATGTGTGTGTGCGTATGGAGAGGGTTAGAGGACCCAACCCCTTGTGATCTCAGGCACACAGGAAATGGGTGTAGAAGGTTATGAATCAAAATCTAGTTTATCTTTGCCAAATGTGGGACAGAAAAGAGCCATCTTTGTTGCCTTCACGTGTTACTGTTGATGCTTCGTTCATCAATTGCAACCCCAGGTGCTGCTCTCATCTTCAATTAAAGGCCTGGGAAGCTTCGCAATCCTTGTCCGTAGCTGTTTGAAGAGGTATCAGGGTGGATGGCAGCCAGAGAGAGGCGAACGGCTTTTAGGAAGACGGTGGTAGCGACATAGCTCTGATGATCCCTGAAAACACAAAAATGGGCTTATCGCCCCAATTAAACAGCTCAGAACGATTGCTAGAGGACGAGTGTTATGCAGGTGGTTTCATGGTGTTTGATGGTCAGTGGAGGAGTGCCGAGGTTAGAGAGGGAGAGTGGAGGTGGGTGCATTCGATGAGGAGGAAGAGAGCTCAAAAGCCCAAATTTGTTTGGAGCTTTTGCTCAGTGAAGTGCGGCGAAGGTGTGGGAGGTGAGTTTGGTGTATTGTCGCACCAACGAGAGCTCACTGGAGCTCGTGCCAGTCATGAAGAGGACGAAGTGGGAGAGGTGTGTGTGATGGCTACACCTAGTGGTTAAAGCCCTAAAATTGATCTAAAGAGAGGGTGAGAAAGGGTTTGAGGGGACTTAGGGGGAGTGAGAGAGAGGGAAGCATCTGGCATTGTCCAGCTAGGCGCGGAGATGATGAGAATGATAGCGAGAGAATTGGCGATGAAGAAGAGGCAAGGAGAGCTCTTACTTTGGCCAGCAAGACACGCGGCAAAGAAGGGAAGATGTTAGGCCTTTCAATTTGGTGGTTGATCGGCCAAAGGAGGGAGGCAGAGGAGGTCACCAGAGCTCAAGAGGACAGTGGCTGGAGGAGGAAGAAGAGGGTAGTTTTGTCATTTATTAGCTGCGGAAAGCATGGGAAGTTAGAGCGTATATAGAGCTCAATCAGACCCTCAAATGCATCAATTCCACGAGTCTACTCACATATTTGGAAGCTAGAAAACCCACAAATTCTTTGAGTTCATCAGTGCTTTGTGCAACAAATCAGGGGCCAAAACTTAGTTGATTTGATTCTCCATAATGTGAACATTAATCCCACCAAATTTGGTGGGATTTGGTGTTGTTTTGAATTGGTCAAAGGTAGTGGTGTTGGGTTTGACCACTGTTCACACTGTTCATGGTGGCAGGGACCTTTGGTGAAGATGATGAGGAAGTTAGGGGCCTATAAGCAATAAACTTGAAAATTAAGGGTCTAGATGTGAAAAATAGAGTTCTTAGGGACTAAAATGCAAACTAGGTCAAGATGAGCTCTAATTGGGCCCAAATTTTGGTGTTAACCTAATTTAAACCCAAGGAATTTAATGGTGAACTTGGATTTGAGTTTTGACCATGTTTGACTGGGTAAATTGTACAGGAGCCCAAATTAGGGTAGATTCTTATCTAAATCTCTGTTCTAAGTCAAAATGGGTTCAGATGGTCAAAGTGAAGGTATTAAACCTCTTAGAATATTTATCAATGATTTTTAGGAGGTTTAGATTGATTTTATCCTAACCAGAACCTTTTCAATTTAAGTGGGGTTGATAATTACAATTTTCAATACTATTTTCACCCTCAAAATGCGTGAAACCCTGATTCAGTCAGTGCGAACCCACTTTTTAGTCTTTTATGTTCATTTGACCTTCAATTAACCCTTGAGTAACCCTGTGGTTAATCTGCATTTGTGATGTGTTGTTAAAACAACATAATTAACCATATGTTCTTGTCTTCTTCTCAAATCAGATCAATGCAGAATTGTGACACTCAGATGATCATTTAAGAGCATTTATCATTTGAATTTGACTGATTGTGGATAGTTAGGACCCATGATGGTGTTACCATCATACCCCCACACCTAGCTTTTGCTAGTCCCAAGCAAAATCCTATGAACCAAACCAGATCTCTAAGCTGGATTTTAACCGTCAGGATGCATTACTGAGCCACATCTCTAAAAATTAAATCAAAATACCAAAAATAGGCCTAGAGGTACTCCAATACGAACCAAGATTTAGACCTAACTAGCCTCATCCTTGGGTCAGCCGAGAATGTTTCTAAGGCCTGCAAAAACTGCCTAGAGGTTCGTTGACCCTAGTAGTTAAAGCACCTGTGCGTATACGTAGCAAGTCCAGGTTCAGTTTTCCAGTGCATTTTTTATAAGAGAGATATAGGGATATTTATTTTGAGAGTATTCTCTCTTTTCTTTTACATTCCCCTAAATCCAACATTGGATTGGCCCTAAACACGGTCTATATCGTATTCCTTATCCCCACCATCAATCCTCGAAGGGTCCCTAGCTTTCAATGCTTCAGGATAGCACCGCCCATGGCATTTTGTAGCTAAATTTAGGCTCTAGCAATCGACATTTCGAGATAATCCCACCCATGGAACTTGAACAAGCACAAGGTGCTTACATACCCTCGGTAGGATATTTAGATATCCTAGGGGACAAGCACCAAGGAGATGATATGTTATTATGCATCTTCGAGGGGAGTATTTTTCATTCCACCTCTCTACGATGGGAACTCGTCCAATCAACTTGTGTCTTCGAGCCACTTTTAAGCCAGATCTTCAAGAAAACCTTTTCATAATAGAACACCTTTAGCATTTTATTTCATTAAGCTGATCGAATCAGATTGATGTGTGATTTGTGGGTGCTTAAGTTACCAAGTCCTACAAACCAAAGGGCAGGAAACAACGTCGAATAATCCCTCAGCTTGGACTTAATACATCAGCTTTACACTTTCCTTAACCTCTTGAGGATTAATCTGGATCTTAACAAATAGTGTTGAATCCCTAAAATGGGTCCAAGAGGCCTAAGGTCAGTATCCATCACTTTTCTCCTAAGTTTTACCCTTTCAGGTTTTAATTCATCATCCGATCTAACTCAGAACTTAGGTAAGTTCCATACTCAATTGTCGGGACTATCATAATCTTTTTATTTTGTTCGCTCCTTTTTCTCTATTTTTTTCTTTTCTCCCTCAATTTCCTTTTAATTCAGCTCTCAAAATTGTCCTCTTTTCTCCATTTTTTTTCAACGAAACCTCTCCATGAATCAAATTTCATAGCATTTGCACTTTAATAACCCCCCATGCCTAAGATTTGCAATGTCCTCACTGTAAATTAGGTGGGTTCGAGTTCAGTTTATATCGTACATTAAAATAGGTTTGGTGCTTGGCGAACGGGTCAGGATGATTGTTGCGGATGATTTCAAGCTTTGATACAAGTATCAAAGGTGGAGTTGGTTGTTCTAATAGACGAACCCTAAAGTACAATATGACTTCAGTTCGAAGATAGGTCAGAAGGGTCTCAGGTTTTTCAAAATGATTGGTTGCCTCCCATTAAGCGTTAAGTTTAATGCCATCAACTGGGTGCAATGTGGCTCAGGGAGAATGTAGATCAAAAGGTACCATAGCCAGATTCGAATCGGTGAGTTCGAGGAACAGTTTGAGTCTCTGACTGTTCATAACAAATGGTTATGAGTCACGGCTGAGTTCACTGATTTTGACAACTCCATTTTCGAAGATTCGTTGGACGAGAAAGGGTCTGATCCATTTTGATCTTAGCTTTCCTAGGAAGAGTTTGAGCTTGGCATCAAAGAGAAGCACTTTTCTGACCAGGATGGAATGCTTTTCACGATATGTGCCTATCATGTAAGTCTTTGACCTGCTCTTTGTAGATATGCAAGTACTCGTACGCATCATTGCGTAATTCCTCGATCTCCTCATTTGCAATTGATGGTGGATTCCAGCCTTCATGAGATCTAAATTGCATTTCGATACTACCCAATAGGCCTTATGCTTGATCTCTACAAGGAGGTGACATGTCATCCCATACAAGAGCTTGAATGGAGACATTCCTAGCTAGGTTTTATGGGCCATCCTATAGGCCCATAAGGCTTCCGAAAGTTGGGTGGACCAATCTTTCCTATCAGGCCGAACAATGACCTGAAGAATTTTCTTGGTCTCCTAATTGGATAACTTGGCCAATCCATTGGTTTGGGGGTGATAAGGAGTCAAGATACAATGTGACACCCCATACTTTTTCATCAGGGACTAGAAGTACACATTTGCGAAATGAGACCCTCCATTGCTGATGGCCTTAGGAACCCCAAATCTGGAAAAGATGTTCGCCTGAATAAACCAAAGAACAATTTTATGACCATTTGTTCTTGGAGGTATGGCTTCGATCCTTTTGAGATGTATTGGACAACAAGTAAGATGTATTTGAGGCTGTTAGATCTTGGGAAGGGTCCCATAAAATCAATTCCCTGTATTGCAAAAATCTCTCATACAATAATCAAATTCAAGGGCATCATATCGCGTAGGCCTATGTTGTCGAGGGTCTGACAACAGGCATATGTCCTACAATAGGATTGTGCATCTTTGAACATCATGGGCCAAAAGAACCCATACTAGGGAATCTTCATTGTGGTTTTATGCCCAGAGTAATGGCCACCGCAGGACTAGTCATGGCAAAAAGAGATGACTTCACTGACCTTGTTGTCGAGAATGCATCTTCGGATTACTTGGTCATTACCGATGTGACATAGATAAGGATCTTCCCATACATAGTGCTTGTCATCAGAAATCAGCTTGTCCCACCAGAAGGTCGCCCAATCAAGCGAAACTTTCATTGTAACCAAGTAATTCATGATATTAGCGAACCAAGGAAGTCCATTAATGGCCAAGAGATGTTCATCTGGAAAATGCTCAGTGATAGGCCTAGACGGGTTAATGATCGAAGAAGGAAGGCGAGATAAATGGTCAGCAACCACATTCTACTTTCCCACCTGGTCACGAATCTTGAGATTGAACTCTTGCAACAGCAAGATCATTGGATTAATTTAGGTTTCGCATCCTTCTTCGTAAGCAAGTGCCTCACCGCAGTGTGATCTGAGTAAATGATAACTTGGGATCTCAGAAGGTATGATTTGAATTTCCCCAAACCAAATACTACAACCAGCAGCTCTTTCTTCATAATCGTGTAATTACGCTGAGCTTCGTCCAGTGTCTTATTGGCGTAATATATTACCATCGGTTTCCCATCAATTTTCTGCCCTAGCACCGCTCCCACTGTGTAGTCAGACACATCACACATGATCTAGAAGGGTCGAGACCAGTCAGGGGATTGTAGGATTAGAGCTTGGGTAACTCGATCACGTAGGATTACGAATGCGTGAATGCACTCACTTATCATCTTGAAAGGCACGTCCTTTGAGAGAAGATTCATTAAGGGGCGTGTGATTTTGGAAAAATCATATATGAATTGACGATAGAATCCGACATACCCCCAAAATGATCTGATGTCTTCGACCAAGGCAGGCACAGTGATGCGGAAAAATACGCATTTTGTTAAAGATGAAAAGTAGTGTCGTTGCAATGCGTAAATTCGCAATCTTTTACAATTTTTAATACCTAGATAGTGGAGTATCTAGGATCGTCCAAGGAGGCCAAATTGTTAATCACAAGAATTGATTCTCTCTCTCACCTCAAATCTGCACTTGCCTTTTTGTGAATTTGATTTTTATTATGTTTATGGTTTTGGAAACAATCGGGTATTTTAAGCGAAGATTAACTACGCTAAAACCTACGCCTGAGTGACAAGAATGAAGCCCTAGAAGAGAAGGGGTGTGTGCACTAAGACTACAAGAGAATGAGAAACACACTAAGATAAAAATAGAAATTCGAAGGCAAAT
Organism: Thalassia testudinum; assembly: GCA_037157565.1. Classification (NCBI taxonomy): domain Eukaryota; kingdom Viridiplantae; phylum Streptophyta; class Magnoliopsida; order Alismatales; family Hydrocharitaceae; genus Thalassia; species Thalassia testudinum. The sequence goes on along the minus strand of JAZHRO010000035.1, from coordinate 66,352,257 downwards.
TGCAACTTGTATTACTAGCAACTAAAGGAAATGTAGCAGAATGCTTGTTAAATGAAAATAAAAACACACTAGCTAATACAAGATATAGGGATAAAGAAGAAGAAAGGGGGATCCTCTAGTAGAAGTTCTGGATGGCCTTTGCTCCAAGTGCAGTTGCCTCGCACTTGAAAAGGGTTTTTGATCGTGAAATCTCGATAATGATAAATATGTCGTCGTAGGTGCGAAGACACGTCGTTTTAAATTTATGAAATCGTCTCCAAAAAATACGAGAATAATGTCAGGAGTACAGGTCATCTCATAGAGAGGTAGGGATATCTAAATGGTTTCCAACCTGATCAAGTAAATGAATTTTTATTATTTTATTTTTTTTATAATAGAAGGAAATAAATGAAACAAACACGGAGACAAATACGAAGTGAACATGTAAATGCAAATAAGAACTTTATTACTACTAGAAAGTCAGAATAACATAGAATAACAAGAAGAAGAAGAGAAAAATAATCTCAGATAGAAATCCGACAATGTCGTGATGGGGGTGGAGTAAGTCGTCGACGGTCGTCGGTGAAGTTGCACATGGAGGCGAGGAGTCGGAGAAGAGACGCCGTGGTTGAGGGTGGTGCAACACTCATCGAGAGCGTATGGTTGCTAGGGGTCGCGGCCTTATGTTGAGGATGTGTGATCGTGTTGTTGGTGAGGGTGAGTGCAGACGAGGGTCGACGTAAAGGTCGTGGTCGTGGCAGGAGCACAGGGAAATAGAGGGAATTGAGATGGAGAGGATTTGAGAGGTAGAGGTACGGATGGGAGAGAGAAGGAATTGAGAGGGGGAGAGTCTGCAGGGAGAGAGAGAGTTGAGAGGGAGAAGGAATTGAGAGGGAGAGAGACTGAGGAGAGGGATGGGGAAGGGTCTCGTAGGATTAAATAAGGGGGAAGTTGTTGGTTGTGGGATTGGGAGATTTGGTGGAGAAAAATCCGATGGAGTTGGAATTCATTTGCATGGGAGTAGGTTTAAGGCTTACCTAGGTGAGGGGATAAGGGATTTTGGTGGGAGTTGATTTTTAGGGAATTTTGAGGTGGAGCGATAAAAACAATAGAGGATAAAATAATGTGGGATTTGGAAAGGTTAGGTAGGTGGAGGGATTTGGTGGAGGAGGTTTTATGTGGGCGGAGTATGGGATTAACATACATAAGAAATGGTTGGGTGAAGATTTATTTAGGAAATTATTTGGTGAGATTTTTGGCAGGACTTAGAATGGGTTTTTTTTTGGTGTAGGAAATTGGTTTAACCCCATCAAAATAATTCCACCTCTCTATAAAGCGCCAATCAATTTCAAACTTGGCGCCTGCACACATAAAAAAAAAATCAAGGACCAGATATAAGTAGCAGTAAAAATTATAATTATACCTCTAAAAATGCAATATTTACAAAATACTATAATGTGACTAATATAATCTAATCTAATGCAATGTAAAGTATTTTACTCTTAAACTAACAATAGTTAGGCATAAATTATGTATATAAATATGGATTTATCACACCCTCATGCTTATCTTTTGCTAGTCCTCGAGCAAATGCAAAAATGAAAAATATATGATCCATGCGATTTACAACTTGGCCCCCAAAGGACTGATTCTTTTTTTTTATCAAGGGTTTAACAAAAGTTTTCTTCATGTCTTCTTTCGAAAGTTTAGAGATCCAGACAACATGAAAATGTAGTAATAGTAGCATAAGTAACGAATTCAAGTGAAATGCCAACACACACTTAAAATTTGTACTAGACCCTCGGTAAAAATTCTATCAAGATAGGTAAACTTCTTCCCTTGGGGATAACATAACAAGTACTCTGTGATTTACCCCCGACTTTTTGGCTTAGGTAGAAGATATCTGAGTCAAATGATTTTATATTTGGTGGCTCATACTCATCTAGTGTTACATATAGACTAGTACTACAGACTCTCAATTTCTAGACTATCAAATAAGTCAACCCAAAGAGACACTCAAAACTGTGCTCCCTTTTTGGTTCCTTTGCACTCACTCTCTCTGTTTTTTTTTTTATTTCACAATTCACCAGATTGTGTAAATACACTCAATATTTGATGGCCTCACGTGGCATTAATACTTTAATAAAGTTCTGATAACCCTACAACTAAGTCAGAATTCCTTAGCTAGTATTCGGGCGGTCAGAAATATAGAAAAATAGGTATGGGCCATATTTGGTGGATCGCAAATGGTAGCAAGTATTGTTGCCTCAATGAAATTTATTCATAACAAATCAACACATAAACATAACTATGAACTCAAACCATTTTTTTTTCGTCATTTCTTTTCTTTTTTTCTTCTTTTTTTTTCATAACAACATAACACCATACAACGCAACTTCCATTTATGAGGCATTATTGGGAAATGAGGGTGTTCAAGAGGATATTGTGTGGCTTATTTGGTGAAAGTGTCTATTCTCGGCACCGGGAAGGAATGGATAGGACAATGTATTTCTGACCTTTGACATTAATACCCTCCTTCAGCCAAGGATTCTATAAAGGACGGTCGTAACCATCCACCTTAGTCATAGTTTTATCAGAACTCAATTTATTCGTATTTACCTTATTTGGTGGCTCTCAAAATTTCACATAAAGTTCGTATGCGGGAACCGAGAGTGCAAAACTATGCATAACTATGAGGTATCATTATTCAATTATCTAAAACTTAAGAATCCTCGCACTAGACTTAAAGCACCAGTGGACACTCTACTCCCACCTCATAAATGTTTGGTGGATCCAATGAAAGATAGTTTGCCTGACTCCCTAATGTCCAAGGGTTTAGGAAATGAAGCAATGCTTCTCCTCAACAAATTAAAGATGTCTATTGGTTTTCATAATGAATCCATTACAAAGTCTACATGTAAGTGAAATGGATGTACTGGATTCTAAACTAAGAAATAATTCAAGAAAATTCTCAATAAAACCTTCTTGATAAAAATATTTTTGAATAAATGCTATATATAAGTGAATTTTTTTTTTTAATGCAAATGCATATATGTAAGACTGATGGAAACTAGATATAGGTGACTCGGCAAAATTTTACCCACCCCCCCATGCCTATTTCATGCAATGTCCTCATTGTATGTTGATAAATAGAAAGTAAGCATGAGAAAGGGAAGATATCACCTAAATAGCCCTAAATTATTCTCGTTTAAAATACTAGCTCCAACCTAAAAAGAAATTAATCATTACGTATAAGCAAAATTGGGTTGGGTTGCCTCCCAACAAGCGCTAAGTTTAATGCCTTCAGCTGGGGTGCACCTCTCAGCAGTCTAAAAGTGCTGCCTTCTCTGGGATAGGTCCAGGTTCAATATTTTCAATGTAAGGTTTCAGCCTCTGACCATTCACAGTGAAAGTTTGACCTATCTTTGGGTCTGTGATCTCAATGGCATCATGTGAAAAGATATGTGTAATAGTATAAGGGTTGTTTCATCTTGACCTGAGCTTTCCTGGGAATAAACATAACTTGGCATCAAACAGCCAAACCCTTTTATTAGGTTCAAAGCTTTTTCTAGATATATGCATGTCATGGAAAGCGTTGGTTTTCTCCTTGTAAATCCAGGCATTCTCATAGGCATCATTACGAATCTCCTCGAGCTCAGTCAACTACAACTTCCTATGCTTTCCTGCTTTATTCAGATGATAGTTGCATTCCTTAATTGCCCAATAAGCCTTGTGTTAAATTTCTACGGGGAAGTGACAGGCCTTACCAAACACTAAACGGTACGGTGACATTCCAATGGGGGTTTTATAGGCTGTACAGTAGGCCCAAAGTGCATCATCAAGCTTAGTAGCCCAATCCTTCCTATCGGGTCTAACCGTCTTCTGCAATATATTCTTGATCACCCTATTTGAAACCTCAGCTTGGCCATTTGTCTGTGGATGGTAGGGTGTAGAAATCTTGTGTGTAACCCTGTATTTAGCAAGAAGGTTCCTAAACTAATTATGTGTGAAATGGGTCCCTCCATTAATGATTATAGCTCTTGGTATCCTGAATCGACTAAAGATGTTCTTCTTAATAAACTCCATAACGACCTTGTGATCATTCGTTTTAGTTGGGATTGCTTAGATCCATTTGGACACATAATCTACAACTACGAGGACATACTGATATGCAAAGGATGGTGTGAAGGGTCTCATAAAGTCAATACCCCAAACATCAAAGATCTCAACCACTAATATGGGGTTCAAGGGCATCATGTCTCTCCTAGTCATGTTTCCTATAGATTGGCATTAGGGACATGACTTAGAGAGTGTGTGGCATCTTTGTGAATGCTAGGCCAATAAAATCCACTCTATAACACTTTGGTAGCCATTTTCTTCCCTGAGAAGTGTCCTCCACAAGCAGAATTATGGCAAAATGTCAAAATACTGTGGATTTCATTCTTGGGGACACATCTACGGCTAATCTAATCAACGCAAAGTCTAAACAATTCAGGATCCTCCCATAAGTAGTACTTGACCTCAAAATAAAATTTATCTTTTCTCTACTTGAGCTAATCCTCAGGTGTTCACCCAATAGCCAAGTAATTTACAATATCAGCATACCAAGGGGTTTGGATCTCTAAAATGGCTAAGATACTCTCATCTAGGAAACAATCAGCAATAGGTATGGTTGGATGTGGATCCTCAACTAGAATCCAAGATAAATGATCGGCCACTACATTCTACGCTCCTGCTTTATCTCTATTCTCTAAGTCAAATTCTTGAAGCAGAAGGATCCACCTAATTAGCCTTGGCTTGGCATCTTTCTTCGCTAACAGGTGTCTCAGAGTGGAGTGGTTAGTATAGATAATCACATGGGATCCTAGAAGGTAAGCTCTGAACTTTTCTAATGCAAAGACAACCGCTAGCAACTCCTCAGTGGTGGTGTAATTCTTTTGAGTATCATCAAGAGTCCTACTAGCATAGTAGATCACAATAGGTTTCTTTTCTATTCTTTAACCTAAGACAGCACCAACAGTGTAATCAAAGGCATCTCACATGATCTCAAAAGGTGAGTCCCAGTCAGGTGGTTGTAAGATTCGTGCTTGAGTAACAGATTTCTTCAATGAGTCAAAGGCCTTAAGACAAAGATCATCAAAGTGGAAGGCTTGTCTTTAGCTAAAAGGTTACTTAGAGGTCTAGCAATCTTTGAAAAGACTTTGATGAACCTCCTATAAAAACCCACATGTCCTAGAAAAGATCTTACTTGCTTAACAAATGTCGGTGGTAGGAGTTTGGTGATCAAATCAACCTTATCTCTATCCACGTCCATTCCCATATCAGAGACCACATGTCCTAACAAAATTCCTTCTTAGACCATAAAGTAGCTCTTTTCCCATCTCAAAACTAGATTTAATTCAATGCATTTCTTCAATACTTTTTGGAGGTGGGCTAAACAGGAATCAAAGGAGTCCCCAAAGATAGAGAAATCATCCATAAAAACCTCCATAAAGTCTCCGATCATCTCAGAAAATATTGCCATTATGCACCATTGAAAGGTCGCGAGTGCATTACAGAGACCAAATGACATTCTACAGAAAGCAAAAGTGTCATAGGGGCACGTGAATGTGGTCTTCTCCTGATCTTCGGGACTTATGGCCAGTTGATTGTATCCCGAATAGCATCTAGAAAACAAAAGTATTTCTGACTAGCTAACTTCTCCAAAATCTAATCAATGAATGGTAAGGGAAAATGATCCTTTTTAGTGGTTGAATTTAGTTTCCTATAATCAATATAAACTCTCCACGAGGAAGCTGTCCTAGTAGGTATAGACTCCCCATGCTCATTAACGATCACGATCAAACCAGCCTTCTTAGGCACATTCTGAATAGGGCTAACCCAAGGGTTATTAGATATGGGGTAAATAATTCCTACATCAAGCCACTTAATGATCTCTTTTTTCACAACCTCTGTTAGTCGCTCGAGATCGATGTTTTAAAACGTTGCATTGTAGTATAGTCGAAATCTCACGAAAAATAGGTTAAATTTATACTCGAAAAGTCCTAGGTCGTTCGCTGGGAGCAAGTAGGAATTTGATTCTCAAGATTGCAATTTAAACAATAGAGATAAGAAATTATGATCAGAAATTAATTTAGGATAATGTGGCAATAATATAAAGTGTCAAACTACAAAAAGAATGGAGTAAAATGGTGACTTGAATCACCAATTACTCTCTACAATAACAGCAAGTGGAACTCAATAACTATGTATGAAATAAACCCAAATCATCCATCTGATGAATGATCAGACATCTTAAATGTCTGGATTAACAGTGCTCTACTTCTTTCTCTGATTTCTTCTTCTTCTCTTTCTTTCCTTCTTCTTCTTCACAGACTCTTCTACTGCTGTAGCTCTTCTTCTTTCTTTCTCTGCTCTTTTTCACATAGAGGGGGAAGGATCCTCAAATTTGGCTACGTGTTAGCCAACTTCTCCAGAGCAAAACCCTCCCCTGCCCTGTGCAAGCTCTCCTCTCTTTCTCTCCTTGGGTCATGCTCTCCCAGAGCCTTCAACAGTACTGGGTATATGGGTAATCAGACCTAGAGTGCACTCGGGTTCAGGGCTGCGGGTGTAGGTCGCAGCTGAGGAGTATACAAGGCTTAGGCGAGTAATCAGGGCTGCACCAGGTCCGCGGGGGGCGTGTCACGGACGAGGAGCATAAGGGGTGTGAGGGACCTCACCCCTTGTGTACGAGGCGATAAGCTTGTATCACAAATTCAATTTATGCGAGCGCAACCGTTCCAAAACTCACGATGTGGGACTATTCGTCCCCCTTTCCTCATGCACGCTGCCTACTAATGACTTCATCCAATTCGCGTGCAAGGAGCAGCCAACAGCTCCAATTGACCCCTGGGTGATGTTCCTGGAAGGATTCCGTGTTGCTTGGGATGAGTGCCTGGGGCTGCACGCGAGGAACGAGCTTTGAAGCTAGCTTCGAAGGAGGTCCGCTAATGGCACTCAGGCCGGCACCTGAAAAGACAAATACGGCCTAATGGCCCAGTCAAAACAACTTAGAGGCTTCGCCGGACTATGGCGAACTTGACGAGGGGGTCAGCGTGGTGCGAGGATGGTTTATGCATGCTAGCAAAGGTGGATTATGCGTGTGAAGGTGGGTGTGTTTGGGGGAGTACAGGATGGATCAATAGCCCTAACTAAGTTAGGGCTTTTGATCTACGGTGAACGGCGAAGGTGTGAAGTGCGGGAGAGGCAGCGTAGGTGGTCTGTGGTGGCCGCTAGGGCTCGCCGAAGGTCTGCCGGCGAGATGGAAGATGGAGTCGCAGATGGCTATGCTGGGGTCGAAACGGAGTATTGATGGTACTGTCGTGATGAGGGGAAGCTGAGGAGTCATTTGAGAGAGGTAGTCGATGAAGGGGAGAGGAGATGGCGCTGGATGCGGTATGGCCGACGCCGGAGAAGGAAGCTGCTCCGGTGGGTAGGAAACGGCGAGGAAGATGGTGAAAGGGGCGTCAACGGGTACGACTCGACATAGAAGAAGACGAGGAAGATAGCTCCACCGTCGGTATTGTGAACGAAGGAAGAACGGAGACGGAGGAGGTCGCCAAACGTCGAGGAGCACTTCGGCCGAGAAAGAAGAGAGGAATTGGAGGTGTCTCTGGCCGAATTCGAGTGTGGGAAGTTCGGCCTGATCTGGAGGTCTTTTTATATGCCTTTAGAGGTAGTTTTGAGCATGGGAAGCAAGCTTCCCAAGCTTGGAAAGCTTCACCGGAGATAGGATTTTTAGGATACCCTAATCTCTCATGCGTTCATATGAGAGATTGGGAAGGTTTTAGGGCATGGGAATTGACTCAGAAGGGCATTCCTTGACGAACTTACCTTTCAAATCTGAGAGGGATTGGTCAAGGAATCAAGGAGAACTTGCTAATTTAAGGTCGTCAGAGTTTGTAGGAATAGGATTAATGGCGGTAGGGACCTATTTGTGAAAATTATGACAAAGTTAGGGCCCTTTTTGTAAGGATTTTGAAAGTTAAGAGCATATGTATGATCAGACAGAACCAAGTTGAAAACTAGGTCAAGACAATTTCAAATTCGACCTAAATTTTGGTACAAACCTAATTTGCACCTAAGGAACCAAAGGTGAAGTTGGATTTTGGTTTTAACCTCGTTTGATTGGGTAATTTATGCAAAAATCCAAATTAGGGCAAAGGTCAGTCTGATACTCTATTTTGGGTCAAGATGGGTTTTTATGGTAAATTGATGGTTCCAAATCCTAGAGAATATTTTTCTATGAATTTTAGAGGGTTTAGGTGAATTTTACCTTGACCAGAACCTCAATTAATTAAGTAGATCTATTTTTAGGATTTCAGAAGTCATTTAATTCTCAAAACATGCGAAAACCCTTTTCTATATGTCTTAACCTACTTGTTAGCCTTTTAGGACCATTTGACCCTTAATTAACCCTTGGGAAAACCCGTGGCTGTACTGCATTCATGATATGATGGTAAAATTGCAATTTTAGACTTAGTTTCTTATCTTTCCCTCAGAATGATTATGCAATGAATTGCAGTCCTCTATCGGTTATGTAGGAACATTTAATGACTTAATCAAATTAAATTGAGCTAGTTGTGGCTCATGATGGTGTTCCCATCATACTCTCATGCTTAGCTTTTGCTAGTCCCTTAGCAAAATCTCAAGGAATTTTACTCAAATTCTAGACCACATGCCTTTTTATGCTCAGAATTCTGACGTGTGCTTTCTTTTGTAAATTAGGTCGAATACCAATAGTAGGCCTAGAGGTACTCAAGTACGAACCAAGATCCGGACCTGACCAGCTCTAGCCTTGGTTCTCCGTGAAGGTTTCTAAGGACCACAAGAACTAACCTAAGGTTCGTTGAACTCCGTGGTTAAAGCACTCGTGCTTGTAACACGTTTTAGCCCATGTCCAATTTGCAATGCATTTTTGTAAGAGAGAGACAAAAGAATTTTTTTGTTTTTGGTGAGTTTTCTCTTTTCTTTTTATTTCTAGCTTCAGATTGGCTTTACAACATGGTCTGTATCGGATTCCTAATTCCCACCATCAATCCTCGCAGGGTCCCTGGCAATCAATGCTTCGAGATAGCACCACCCATGGCAACCCCCAGAACCCTGGCTTTCGAGATAATCCTGCCCATGTGTTTTATAGCTAAATCCAGACCCTGGCAATTGACATTTCGTGATAATGCCGCCCATGGCATCTGAACCAGCACAAGGTGCTTACATGCCCCTAGTAGGATATTTAGATATCCTAGGAGACAAGTATCAAGAAGACAGTAGGTTATTGCGCATCTTCGAGGGTAATTTCCTGCCTCTCCGCATTGGGAACTCTTCCAAATCAACTTGTGTTGATCAACCGCTCCTAATCTAGGTAACTTTTTCAGAACCGATTTAACGCCTTTGCGTGATTTTGATAAGTAAGCGCACTGAACCAGACTGTGTGGATTGGGGTGCTTAGGTTACCGAGTCCCGCAAACCAGAGGTCAGTTAACGAGGCCGAATAATCCCAAAGCCTTAGACCTAATACTTAAGCTTCGCATGTTCCCCAATCTCTTGAGGATTATTCAGATCTTAACGGATACTTGAATTTTTAATCCTAAATCACAGCCCAAGAGGCCTAAGATTAGCGTTCATATTAATCTCTTTTTGCCTCTTAGCACTTTTTGTCTTTCATTTTCTTTCTTTTTGATTTGGTCTAGAATTAAGTCATGTCCTTAATCTTTTACTAATGACTACCTCTTTTTTTTTCAAATTATGCTCCTTTTTGACATTTTTATCACCTCCCCTTTTTTCTCCTCAAAAATGATATGCAATTAATCTTTCAAAATTTCCTCCCTTCTCCATTTTTTTGTTCTTTTTCAAATTTTTATTTTTTTGATTTTTTTGAATATGCAATTTTTTTGATGAAATCCCTTTCTTGTGAAGTGATTCTCACAGCATTTTACACTTTAATACCCCCCATGTCTACAATTTGTAATGTCCTCATTATAGATTAGGTGGGTTCAAGTTTATCTTAGATCGTACATTAGAACAGGTTTTGGGTGGGTGGACGAGTCGAGGTGACTGTTGCGGATGATTTCAAGCTTAGGTATGGGTACTAGAGGTGGAGTTGGCTGTTCTAATGGACGAACCCTAAAGTGCAATATGAATTCAGCATAAGATGTGCCAAGAAGGGTTTCAGGTTTTTCAAAAAGATGACGGGTTGCCTCCTGTTAAGTGCTGAGTTTAACACCATCAGCCGGGCGCAATGGTCTTAGAGAGATGTGATTGTCTTCATGAATGATATGATCATGATGGATGAGAATTAGATGGCCACAGATAAGTATCAAAGCATGGTGGAGAGTCATTCCAAAATGTCTCAGATGTAAGTAAGGTTGATTTATTTCTGGATGATCTTTCTTGAGTTTTGGCAGAGGGAACATTTGGAAGGTATAATGATCATGGGATTTTGTAGTGGGGTTATGGTGCTTCCAAGGCTCAATAGAAATGGGTCTAGTTAGTATACCCCAGATGTGTGGTTCCTCTCGTGCTTTATGACCTATCAAATTGATACCCGATGAGTCATTGTGATTCTTTTCTTTTGGGTTTGAGATTGTCTCCTCAGGAAATGGCCCATAGATTGGGTCTTCAAATGAATTTTTCCTATAATCATCATCCCAATTAAAAGTGAATGCTTGGAGAGTGCCTTTTGAATCATAAAACTTGAAATCTGTAAAAGATTCATATTCTGGGTGAAGGCCACTCTCAGTATCATCCAATCCTGATTCCTTGTGGTCCTCGAAACAAAAAGTCTCCATATCCATGGACTCTAAATCTGGTCTGTCACCTTGCTTCCCGACATTGCTAGGTATATCCTCAAGTTCAAAGGTGAAAGCCTACACTGTACTCATGTCACTATGCTCGACTAGATCATCATCTAGGATGTGAAAGGTTTCCAATTCAGGTTCTAGGTTTTCTATTAAGGATATGGTCATGAGGTCCTGTATAAACCCTAGTTGTTCTGTCAAGCATTTTCCTTTTGTTGCCTCAAAAATATTAATCTCACTATGTTGATCTCCTAAGGCAATTGTCATATGCCCTGATTCACAATTGATTATGGCTCTCACAGTGGCTAAGAATGGTCTTCCCAAAATCACAGGCATATCCTGTATCTGTTGTGGTGTCTCCATGTCAAGAATTAGGAAATCTGCTAGATAGCTGAAATCCTTAACTTTAATTACCACATCCTCTATCATCCCAATTGGTGTGATTATGGTTCGGTCAAATAGTTGCAAAGTGACATGAGCAAGTTTAGCTGTCTAATATGTAATTTTTCAAATAGGTTGGTAGGGATGAGGTTGACTGAGGCACCCAAGTCTAGTACAGCCCGCTTAAAGTTTGTATCACCAATATTGCAAGGAATTAGCGGAGTGCCTGGATCAGATTTCTTAGGGGGTAGACTGTTTTGGATTATGGCACTTATATTTTCAAATAGCACTACCTTTCCTAGTGTTTGTTCTTTCATCTCCCTTCTGGGTAAGTCAGGTGAGTTTGGGTTGAGAGTGAGGATATCAAGTAGTGGAATAGTGACTTGTGCATTCCTCAAAGGTCCCGTTATATCATTTTCTAATAATCCTTTAGTGTGGAGGTGAGATATGACCTGGGATAAGGGAATAGATTGGTTATCTTTAAGGATGGGTTTCATAATATTGATCATAGCAAAATCATGGTGGCGAGGTGGATGGGGAAAAGTTAGGCCTTGCTATTGTTGTGGGGGCGGTGTTGGGTAAGTCATGGTGTGTTTTGGCTCAGCTGAGGTGGATGGAGAAAATATGCAAGTATGAGTCGTTAGACCAGGTTGGGTATAACATGTTTGACCTTGGATTTGGTTTACAACATATTTTTGGGTCAACATGTTGTTAGGATTTGGCAGAGGTTGGGAAGGAAGTGCACCAGGTTGGCAGGGATTTGCCATCTGGGAGAGTTGATTACGAACCTTTGTGATCTTGTCTTTGTGCTGTTTTTGCATAGCCGCATTTGTCTTATGAATGTCAGCCAGAGTCTAAAAGATAAGAGTCATTTGATCTGCATGAGTCGGCCTGGATTGATAAGTTGGGTTAGAATGAGGCTGAGGCGGCTGATATGGACGAGGAGCTTGTGGTCGGGGCTGATATTGAGGTCTCTGATTTTGATTGTTCCCTGACCATGTGAAATTAGGATGATTACGCCATCCAGGGTTGTAAGTGTTGGAGAAAGGATTATTATGGACGGTGTGAAGATCCTCGTAGGTCTAAGGAGCTCCAAGATAATCAGGGTATGGGGGTTCAGAGTTCCCCCAACTAAGGTGGGTTGACCCAAAGTTGCCTCCGAAACCATAATTTGACAGAGGTGGATATGCATCCATCCCCAGGGAGTGGTAGATGCTATGCGCAGCCTCCCTTCCCGTGGGTGGGTGCGCACGTATGTGCTTTGAGGTGCAAAGGTGGATTTGTGTAGATGACGAGTAATGTTGTCCACCTTTTTCTCAATAATGGAGACCTTGTCCAATTGACTGGCTTCCAACTCCAGATCAACGGATGCGGAAAGGCCTCGGGATTCGTGTACCCCCCGATTATTTGCCAATGCAGGGGTGGATGTCCGGTCGTACGCACCCAATGACTCATTGTTCAGGGGGTTCTCGCACATGTTTTCGAGAATTTCCTAGATCGTGTCTTCATGTTGACCCATGATGCTACCACCACAGGTTGCATTGACAAAGAGCTTGATATCTTCATGGAGTCCGTGGTAAAAGGATTGAACTTGTTCCCACTTCGGAACTCCATGATGGGGGCACTTACGCATGAGATCTAGAAAGCGATCCCATGCTTCGTGTAGAGATTCTCCCACTCCTTGGGAGAAGTGCGTGATTTGGTGCCACATTGTGTTGGTACGACCAATGGGGTAGAATTTTGCAGGAAGGCAGTTTGAAGTTCTCTCCATGTGTTGATCGTGTGTGGTTGAGTCTGAAACCGGGGAGCGACTTTGTCAGCCAGAGAGAATGAGAAGAGCTTTAAGAGTAATCCGTCCCGATTCTGTACATCTATCCCAAATGTGTGGGCCAGATGTTTTAGGTTTTTGATGTGCTGGAAAGGATTCTCGGAGTTCAAGCCATGAAATTTCAAGGTCATATGAAGCATGATAGGCTTGAGATCTACCTCAGGTCCTCCCATGGGAATGTTGATTCGGGGTTCGATCTCCACCACTGCAGGATTATAGTGATCTCGCATTTGAGGATGCGGTGATGGGTTGATGATGGCATTAATTCGATTTTGGAAATCATGGAATTGTTGCTCAAGATTAGGTTGTTCTTCTTGGTGATCCATAGCTGATGAAGGGGAAGTAGGTTCTGAATCAAAGGATATGTCAATGTGATCAGGTTGTTGCACAAACATGAAAGTCGAGACTCGACCTCGACGGGAGTGAATATATAATGGAGGCCTCAAGGATGGTTTTAAGGACCTCCTCCCAAACATGCACCGATGGATTAGACAAGAGATAGAATGTGATGGACCCAATCAAGACACCCAAAAATTTTTGGCTAACTATAGAGGTTTGGGGCGGATGATACCCCTTAGTCAGAAAGCAGTCCACCTGATAATTACTTGGGCAGCCAGAGAAGGAGAGTCCTGCAAAGACCCCTACACGGTAGAGCACCCCCACGAGTTACAGGGTTTCCCCCACCCGACCTCTCTTGTCACTGATGATCTAGGTAGACCAGAATGGGGACTTGACCTCTTAAGTCTTCCAGTTTTAATTAAGAGCAAGGGTGCTTATGATTTCACTTAAACTTTTAAGATGTTTTTGTGCAAAGTGACCTAATTTGAAGATTGGTTAACCCAACCAGGTGGGTCAACTTCACTTGTATTGTCCTTTGAGAAATTCAAGTCCCTCTTTTAGTGTTCAAATGACATTAAGAGCCTGATTTTAGGGTTTGCTTGAATAGATCAATTCAATCAAGGCTTAGGCACACCTTGTTTGGAAAGATCAATTCTTGATGAAGTGTGTCTCTAAAACCTTAAACTGGAATCCTTAATTGGCTCTGATTTGATCCAATTTAATTTGTCCAAATGTGGTACCTAGGGCTCAAACAAGAAGGTGATAGCTCTGAATTCCTTAAACTTTAAGTAGGTGCACAAATCAGGGTTTGAATGTTGTCTAAATAGAATGTATCAGGCAACTTGACGATTAATCTAAGAATATAATGCAAGTAACACTAATTGATTTTTTTCCCTTTTTTTTCAGCTTTTTCAGAATTAGGGGCTTAGAAGAAGGTAGATGGAGTTTACTTGCCCCTGAAGTGGTTGATGTGTGGCTGATCTTCTTTCAATGAGTCCCTGAAACAGATCACAATCAAAAGAGATGTAGCAAGTTAGTACCAAATCTAATATTGTAATCAAGAGATCTAAATTACGCATTGCTCCCCAGCAACGGCGCCAAAATGTTAGTCTCTCGAGATTGATGTTTTAAATCGTTGCATTGCAATATAGTGGAAATCTCACGAAAAACATATAAAATTTATACTCGAAATGTCCGAGGTCGTTCACTGGAAGTAAGTAGGAATTTGATTCTCAAGATTGCAATTTAAACAATAGAGATAAGAAATTATGATCAGAAATTAATTCAGGATAATGTGGCAATAATATCAGGTGTCAAACTGCAAAAAGAATGGAGTAAAATAATGATTTAAATCACCAATTACTCCCTACAATAATAGCAAGTGGAACTCAATAACTATGTATGAAATAAACCCAATTCAGTCGTCTGATGAATGATCAGACGTCTGAAACGTCTGGATGAATAGTGCTCTGGTTCTTCTTCTTTCTCCGATTTCTTCTTCTTCTCTTGCTTTCCTTCTTCTTCACAGGCTCTTCTACTACTATGGCTCTTCCTCTCTTCCTCTTCTTCTTTCTTTCTCTACTCTTGTTCATGCAGAGGGGGAAGGATCCTCAAATTTGGCTAAGTGTCAGCCAACTTCTCCAAAGCAAAACCCTCTCCTACCCAGTGCAAGCTCTCCTTTCTTTCTCTCCTTGGGTCACGCTCTCCCAGAGCCTTCAACAGTACTGGGTATATGGGTAATTAATCGTGTTTTTGTGCGGTTTGTTAAATTAAGGTTTTAAGTCATTGCAACGCACAAAAAGGGATTCGCTTTTAAAATTTGTAAGACCTTGATAGGGGAGTATCTAGGGTCATCCAAGGAGGCAATATTTGATGAATCAATCTCTTGCTTGGAAATGTGGAAATCACCTTTCTTTTTGGTCTTTTCAAATATGTATGTTTTTAGGTTTTTGAAATAAAGGGGCAATCGCAAGATGGTGGTAGAAAAAGACTAAATCTAATTTAACTACTAGGTGACAAGAAAGACCTCTTCTCAAGCTCACCCTAGGCACGTGAAGGCCTAGGATAATTGAGAAGAGGGAGTGAAAGTGCTAAAAACTAAAGTAAGAAGAGGCTACACCAAGTAGAAAAGGCAACTTAATATTAAGCGGATTTCTATTTTACAAAAGTAGAGGAACGCTCCTACTACAAAAAGTAAAACTACAAAAATTAAAACACAAATCCTGGATGATGATGATGGTGAAGAGGGAATGCTCCTTACTCCAACTACAGTTGCTCCCATAATTAAAAAGGATCCTCCTTCTCTTTTTCTTGAACCAGAGATAGTCTCCTCCTAGCAAGCCCAAGGGGGGCGTGCTTAACTCCTCCAAGGTGGATGGATTTCCACCTTCAAAGGCTCCTCCTAAGGTGGCGTGGACCACCTTTGATTCCTCCTCCAAGGGTGGTAGTGTACCACCCTCAAATCTTCCACTCCCTAGGGTAGGCATGTACCCTAGGTTGTCCTCCAGTGCCTGGCTTCCTTCCTTGGCTGTCATGGGCACAAGAGAGAAGAGAAGAGGGGAAGGCACCAAGGGGACAAAGTATCCCCTTAATCTTCTTCTTCTACTTCTTCTCTTGACCTTCTATGTAGGTGGACATATAGGTAGAAAAATTATAGCCAAGGGTGGATTTTTTTGGTGGAATATGATGGGTATTTATAGAGGTGGAGAGGGGGGTAGTAGGCGTGGGTTAGGTGGATGGCTAGGATGTATTTAGGTGGTGGTTATGGGTAGTTAGGTTGATCCTAGGGCTAAGGTTAGTTGGCACCAACCAAGGGAGTGCCATGGGGTGGTTATGGCCATGAAGAGGCACCTATGGTTGGTGCCAATTATGGGGCTTCTAGAAGGTAGGTGAGGTGGATGGTGGAGATGATTCTAGGGAGAGGTGTATGGTGGAGGTGAAGGGGATTTTGGAGGGAAAAAGTGGTGCCAACATGGGGGTGGTTATGTTGGTTTTGGCACCACCTTGTTGGTGCCCTTTTATGGTGGTTGAGGGGTGAAATGTGGTGATGGTGGTGGCGCCAACTTGGAGTAGGGTGAAAATAGCTTAGGTGAGCTTAGATATGGTTGAGTTGGTGGAGCTAGAGAGGAAGGGGTTTTAGGTGGTGGATTGCCAAGGGAGCTGGAGCCTAACTAAGCTAGCTTAGCTAGTAGTGGAGTAGAGGAGGAGGTGTTGGAGCTAGGGTTTGAGGATAGGAGCTGAGGAGAAGTCTGGAGCTTGAGTTGGAGCTAGCAGCTGCTGAAGAGGGTGGCATGGAGCTACTCTAGCTGGCTTAGCTTGCTAGTTCTTTGCTAGCTGCTAAGCCAAGCTAAAGTGAGCTAGCTTCTACCATAATGAGCTGAGGTGAGCTGGGTCTGGTGCTCTTAGGGAGGATAAAACTGGTTGAGGAAGCTAAGGTAGCCTAGCTCAACTAAGTTGAGCTAAGCTGAATCCCCGGGAGCTGGACTTGAGCTTCCTGAGCTGAAATGAAGTCATCTTTAGCTGGCTAGAGTTGAGTGGAGCTAGATGTAGCTGGACCTGAGCTGGGGTAAACTCCAGTCAACTCAACTGAGCTAGCTAGAGCTCCCTGTGGACTAATAGGAGTTGAGATGAGCTAGACTCAGCTAAGTTGAGTTGGATCTGAGCTGACCTAAGCTAGGGTGACCTAAGATGAGCTCTCTTGAGCTGCCATTCAGCTGAGATGAGCTGAATGGAGCTAGGATGAGCTAACCCTAGTTCAGGTAAGCTGAATTCTAGCTATGGTGAGCTAGATTAAGCTGAGTTCCAGCTGGTGAGAGCTTCTCCTTCACTAGTTTCCTTCCTGAGTGCTAGGGTTCTAGGGATCTGGCAATCTGTATATCCCTAACACTCAAAAAAATATATTAAAAAAATAATAAAAAGTGCAATGCATGCCTAACCAAATTAATGCCTAAATGCAGCCCAAAAACCCGTTTGCAGAGCAAAATCCTAAGAGTTAGGTTTGTTTTAATGCATAAGAATGATGATAAACTAGTGTTTTTCAGTAATCAGACCCAGAGCGCACCTGGGTCCAGGGCAGCAAGCGTGGGTCGCAGCCGAGGAGTGTACAGGGCTTAGGGGGTAATCGGGTCTGCACCAGGTCCGCATGGGGCATGTCACGGACAAGGAGTGTGAGGGATGTGAGGGATCTCACCCTTTGTGTACGAGGCAATAAGCCTGTATCACAAATTCAATTTATGCGAGCGCAACTGTTCCGAAACTCACGATGTGGGACTATCCATCCCCCTTTCCTCGTGCACGCTGCCTGTTGATGTCTTCATCCAATTCGTGTGCAAGAAGTGGTCAACGGCTCCAATTGACCCCTGGGTGATGTTCCTGGAAGGATTCCGTGCTGCCTGGGATGAGTGCCTAGGGTTGTAGGCAAGGAACGAGCTTTGAAGCTTGCTTCGAAGGAGGTCCACTAATGGCACTGGGGGTCGGCACCTGAAAAGACAAATACGACCTAATGGCCCAGTCAGAATAGCTCAAAGGCTTCGCTAGACTACAGCAAACTTGATGAGGGGGTCGGTGTGGTGCGTGCGTGGTCTGTGCATGTTGGATGAGGCGGAGAGTGCATGTGAAGGTGGGTGTGTTCGGGGGAGTACGGGATGGATCAATAGCCATAACTAAGGGTTTTTTATCTATAGTGAACAACGAAGGTGTGGAGTGCGGGAGCGACGGCGTAGGTGGTCTGTGGTGGCCACTAGGGCTCGCTGGAGCTCTGCCGGCGAGATGGAAGATGGAGTCAGGACGGCTATGCGGGGGTCGAAACAGAGTGTTGATGGTATTGTTGTGATGAGGGGAAGTTGAGGAGTCGTTTGAGAGAGGTAGCGGACCAAAGGGGAGAGGAGATGGCACCGGTTGCGGTATGGCCAACATAGGAGAAAGAAGCTGCTCTGGTGGATAGGAAACGGTGAGGAAGACAGCGAAAGGGGCGTCAACGGGTACGGCTCAACGCAGAAAAAGATGAGGAAGATAGCTCTGTCGCCAGTATTGCGAACGGAGGAAGAATGGAGATGAAGGAGGTCTCCGGATGTCGAGGAGCACTTCAGCTAAGAAAGAAGAGAGGAATTGGAGGTGTCTCTGGCCGAATTCGAGTGTGGGAAGTTCAGCCTGATTTGGAGGTCTTTTATAGGCCTTTAGAGGTAGTTTTCAACTTAGGAAGCAAGCTTCCCATGCTTGGAAAGATTTACTGGAGATAGGATTTTTAGGATACCCTAATTTCTCATGCGTTCGCATGAGAGATTAGGAAGGTTTTAGGGTGTGGGAATTGACTCAAAAGGAAGGAAATTCCTTGACGAACTTCCCTTTCAAATATGAGAGGGATTTGTTAAGGAATCAAGGATAACTTGCCAATTTAACGTCGCCAGAGTTGTAGGAATATGATTAATGGTGGAAAGGACCTATTTATGAAAATGATGACAGAGTTAGGGACCTTTTTGTTAGGATTTTGAAAGTTAATGCCATATATGTGATCAGATAGGACCAAGTTGCAAACTAGGTCAAGATAATCTCATATTGGGCCCAAATTTTGGTACAAACCTAATTTGGACCTAAGGAATACAATGGTGAACTTGGATTTTGATTTTGACCTCGTTTGATTGGGTAATTTATGAAAAAACCCAAATTAGGGCAAAGGTCAGTCTGATACACTATTTTGGGTCAAGATGGATTTTGATGGTCAAATTGATGATTCCAAACCATAGAGAATATTTTTATATGAATTATAGAGGGTTTAGGTGAATTTTACCCTGACCAAAACCTTAGTTAATTAAGCAGATCTGTTTTTAGGATTTCAGAAATCATTTAATTCTCAAAACATGCAAAAACCCTTTTCTGTCTGTCTTAACCCACTTGTTAGTCTTTTAGCTCCATTTGACCCTTAATTAACCCTTAAGAAAACCCGTGGTTGTACTGCATTCATGATATAATGGTAAAATTACAGTTTTAACCTTGGTTTCTTTTCTTTCCCTCAGAACGATTATGCAATGAATTACAGTCCTCTGGCGGTTATGTAAGAGCATTTAATAGCTTAATCAAATCAAATTGAGCTAGTTATGGCTCATGATGGTGTTCCCATCAACCTCTCTCATATTCGCATTTAATCTTCTTTGTAACTGGCAAGAAGGTTTCACTCCCCCTTCAAGATAAATGTGGTGAGTACAGTAGGAGGGGTTGATTCCTCAGAGGTCG
This sequence comes from Thalassia testudinum, assembly GCA_037157565.1. Classification (NCBI taxonomy): domain Eukaryota; kingdom Viridiplantae; phylum Streptophyta; class Magnoliopsida; order Alismatales; family Hydrocharitaceae; genus Thalassia; species Thalassia testudinum. The sequence goes on along the minus strand of JAZHRO010000035.1, from coordinate 66,332,667 downwards.
GCCATGGTCCAACCAATTGCCATTTTATGATCTCTCAAGACTTGAATGAGTCTACATTCTTGTCCCCTACTTAGTTTGGCATTAATAATCATAGGAAGAGTTTGGTTTGGTCCTAGGAACACATACTTCAAGGTATCGGGCAATGGTTTCAATTCAAGCTGGGGTGGGACAAGGGTAGAGGGCGGGAGGGGTGCAGATGATGAATTAGGTAATCTCTCCACTTGAAAAGTACAAGGAGGTTGTGTGTTGGATGTGGCATGAACCTCTTGTGGGTCCTCTTTGATTATGGGTTCTTTAACTAAATGGATCGACATAGACTCTTCAATCACTTTATCTACTTTCTCAAGTTCCTCGATCAAATCGCACTCTTCATCATCGAGAGTTCGGGATGCCTTAAAAATATTGAGTTGCATCCTTTGATCTCCAAAGGCAATCTCCATTCTTCCAGTTTCACAGTTAATATTAGCCTTAGCAATGGAGGGTCTTCCTAAGATGATGGGTGTGTTGTGTAGTTTCTTTGGTACTTCCATGTCAAGGATGAGAATATCAACAAGGAAATAGAAGTCCTTGACCTTAACTATCACATCCTCCACTACCCCCAGAGGAGTTTTAATGGATCGATCGACTAGTTGCAAGGTAACATTAGTGGATTTCAAATCACCGAGTCTAAATCTCTCAAAGAGCATAGTGGGGATCAAGTTTATGGATGCCCCTAAGTCAAGTAGAGCCTTCTCAAAAGTCATGTCGCCAATGACACAAGAAATCAATGGGGCTCTAGGATCTTTCTTCCCAGGAGGTAGATTCTTTAGAATTATAGAACTCACGTGCTCAGAAAGAACCACCTTCCTAGGTGACTTGGTCCTAGCCTAACGCTTTTGAGTACAAAGGTCTTTGAGGAACTTAGCATAGGCAGGGATGTGTTTGATAGCATCGAGGAGTGGGATGTTTATTTGGACTTGTTTAAACAACTCAAGCAACTCCTCATTGCTAGACGAGTTCTTTTTTTATTTTGGTTTTTCTAAGGCTTCAGGGAATGAGATATGGGTGGCTATTTCAACCTTGGGTTCCTGAGCCTCAAGATTATCATCCTTAGTATTAAATTTTTCATCCTCTAATTTTCCATCCTCTTGTTCAGTCTCGAAATCATTTTGTGTTGGCCACACAGGATCCTGGGTGGTGGTCCCACTCCTTAAAGTAATGGCATTTGCCATTGCATTTGTGTTCTGAGTGGGGTTTGGTAAAATTGGTTGACCCTGTTGTGGGTTTTGGTTGAAGCCTGGTGGTGCCTGGTTGATCATGTTAACTTGGTTCTGTTAAGGTATTCTATTGTGGTTTTGGATGTTCCTGGGATTTAGGATGGGTTGTGAGGGGAGGATCCCATGTTGTCATGAGTCAACAAGCTGGCTAAGTTTCCCCTTAATCTCATTTGTGTCCTCTTGAGTCCTTCGATTCTGTTGATTGATTTGCTCTTGTTGCTTAGTTAGTATTTCACCCATTATTTTAATCAACAATTCCGTTTGGGTCAATTGGGTGGGTGGAGGGAGACTTTGGACATAGCTTTGCCTTGAAGATTGACCTTGATTAAAAGAGTTAGGATAAGGTTGTCTAATCTGGGTTTGGTGAGGCACTTGTCCTGCCTTTTGATTGGACCAAGAGAAGTTTTGATGATTACGCCATCTAGGATTGTAATTATTAGAAAAGGGATCATTCTTAGTGTATCCTTGGATGGCCTAAACATCCTCGAATCTTAAGGACGGGTTGATCGAATAGGAAGAATCAGTATAAGAAAGAACAAAGGTTCCTTGTTGAGCTCCATAGGAAGGGTCCTGATAGCTTGGGTTTGCAGAGTGAGTCAAATTTAGGTTGTGAGGGTGTTCTCTTGCGGAAGTCTAGGCATAATAGTGTAGGGAGGAGTGTGTCCCTTGATTGGGTATGGGTTGGGTGGTCTTGATTGTATTAAGAAATTCATCAAACTTCTTAAAGACTGTGGTTCCCAGCTTTTCACATAGCTTTTCTAAGTCAACCTTATGTGGGCTAGTTTGGAGTTCATACATTCCTCTTGGTTGACTAGTCCTTCCAAAGTTGTTCATAAAGGCTTGGTTGAGGGAGTTTTCACTCATGCCTTCAAATAGGTCATATGCACTATCCTCGTCTTTATTTAAAAAGTTACCCCCACAAGTCGCGTCCACATAATTTCTCAACTACTCATTAAGTCCATGGTAAAAAATTTGCACTAGGTGCCACTTGGGTATGCCATGGTGTGGACATTTTCTGGCTAAGTCAGTAAATCTTTCCCAGGCTTCATGGAGTTGTTCCCCAGATTGTTGAGTGAAGGTTGTGATGGCTCTCCTTAGGGCGTTTATTTTTCCAATAGGGAAGAATTTCCTAAGAAAGACATTCTTTAGCTCATCCCATGTGTTGATGGGTTTCCCTTGTAATTACCTACAGGAGGGGGTGAGATATGCATGACGAATAAAATGTGGAATTAAAATAAAAAAATCTCAAAAATAAGCAATCACACGATGGCACAAGAGATTTTTAGGTGGAAATCCAAACCAGGTGAAAACCACCACCTAACCCACTCGAGTTAGGATTTTCGATCGACCTAGTCGATCAAATCCACTAAATAAGTCACTTAAAATGAGGGTGACTTAACCTCTTACAACCACACTACTTTGAACGAGGGTAGTATACCTCAAAACCCCTTCTCTTCACAAGAAGGATTTTGTCTCGCGAAGGAGACGGGAATTCACAATGCAAATACCCAACCAATAACAAAGAAGAAAATACAACAAACCTATAGAGCAAATAATATATATAAATGAACCTAGCTACTATAGGTGAAGAATCTTCCCTTAGGTGGGAGTGCATCGGCATGATGACGTAGGTGCATGAACCACGCTTTGGCACAATAACGCTCTTGTAACATCAGCGGGAGAGCGGCTGCACAGCAGGACGAAGCTCTCAGGTATGGAACGAATGCTTGGAGAGCTAGAGCTTCTTCTATTTCTCTTGGACACAAAAGATGTGGAAAATGTGTTGCTTGGTGTATATTCACAAGGCAAGGGTCCTCTATTTATAGAGGGCCTAGAAAGGCTTCGGAAGGCCTTAGAAGGCTTCCATAGTCATTGGGGTTGAACCCAAGGCAAAATAGGCTATAATCAGAATCATTTATGATTCTGACAGGGTCATCAGACGTCTGGATCAAGTATCTGACGTCTGGAAAACTAGTTTAAGACGTCTAGGAACTAAGTCAGCGTCTGATTCTAGGCGGGTTTCCTTCCTGACTTTCATCAGATCTAAATAGGGTTCTAGTGTAAAACAATTAGACGACGTATAGGACATCTGGCACTAGGTCTAGACGTCTAGAAACCTATTGTACTGCAGGAATGGATTTCCCAAGGTCCAAATGGCTATATTAGTCTAGAAAAGCGATTTTGGGTCAGTCGAGGCTCAATGGTCACATATCAAATGCCTGAGGTCCTCCATGGACGTCTGATAGAAACCTAACAATTATTTTCCTCAACGTCTACTTTGTTAGCCAACGTTCCACTAATTGGACATCTGGCACAACCATCATACGTCTTCTAAGACGCTTAGACTAAGGTCTGGATGTCTGATTTCAACAGACAGAACCTACTAAGTCCAGCCTAAGTTATTGGACATCTGAGTAAATAGTCAGACATCTTAAAAGTCAAGATCAGACATCTGATTTCTAGATTGGACGTCTGATCAGGCTGTCTGATGCCTATCTTGGATTTCTAAGTTCTCTACGGAAAACCTAAGTCTCCTGGGGTTGTACAGGTGTTCCTAGGAGTACTTTGAGGGTACCTTGAGGCTCTTTAACATAAGATCTAAGAAATAAATAAAGAGCAAAAACACAGTACAATGAAATAAGAAAGGAAATCTATCATATTCTTCATCTCCTTCCTTCTTCAAGCTTTTTCTCCTCATGAAGTTCCTTCTCCTCTGTCAAGCTCTTCCAATCCACCATGGATGCGAGCTCGAACTCCGTCTAAACATGTCTCCATTTGCAAATATCCTGAAATCTAAGACTTCAAATGCAAATGTTAAATAACACGTGTTTTTTTATCATCAAAATAAATTATCATGGTGCTCTAGCACCAACATCCCTATGGTTCTATAGTAATGGGCAGCTTTGTCTCTTAAGGAGAAGGGGAAAAGTTTCATCAGCAAGACATCAAGATTCATGTTCCTAGGTTTTATGGTTTGACCAAGGGTGGTAAGATCTTCATTGTGTTGGAAGGGATCTTCAGTGTTGAGTCCATGGAAATGGTTTTGAATAAGACCTATCCAATGGGATTTGAGTTTAGAATCACCTTCAGGAATCCTTACACGAGGTATGGCATTGTAAGTCCCGGGATCATAAAAGTCCCGTAAGGGTCGAGGTTGTGGTCAATTTTGGTTTCTATTGTTGAACCACCACTCAAATTGTTCATGCAATTGCTCCATTAGCTCCTCTTGGCTTGGATTGGGTTGGTCAAGAAATGGTGGATCCATTGTTGAGGGCTCACTGCAATTAGGTTTCCTCCTGGTTTGAAGTCTAAAGGTCCCTCTAACCTTGGTTTTCTTGATCTTGTACCACGCATGCACAATAAGCAATCAATCAAGCACACACAAGACAAGAGTGATTGTTACTTGCTTTTCTCAAAAATTTTAATGTTTGTATGTGATCAAGCAAGTTATCAACCAGTTACGCACCCTAAATCAACCTACGGAGTGCCTTAAGACCTACACTTTGCTTAAGTGGTACTCTCAAGTGATCTAGTGAGAAGTTACTCTAAGGACAGAACTAAGGGATGCAAGCAGGGCGAACCCTTCCTTTGAGGTGATGCATATGCGGTGCCTCTTAACTACCCTTTTGTTCCCTTAAGGAGTGTCCCCCTCCTTAAAGTATCAACACACTGGGTCACAAGACAATATCACCACCACAAGGCAAAGTAGAAGGGTTTGCATCGATAAAGAGATAGATGCCTATAGCCTTAGGGGATCGAGCATTAGTGCGGTGCCTAATGTGTGTGCTCAATGTCAGAAGTGTGCATCACACCGTAAATAATTTTTTATTTTGAAAACGCAGACAAGTCCCTTTGAATCAGATCAAGTGTGATTTGATTTTAAGGTCGAATCTGATTATCAGTCCCAATTTCAGTTAGGCGACCACTAAACTAGGTTAATTCAATCAGTTTGGTGGTCTTGAATTTTAATCCAAATGCAAATGCGTGAACAGGAGATAGATGCAAAGATAGAAAAGTGTACCTATCTCAAGCAATCTCTGTGCAAATATATATGCAATGCAAGGAAAAAGATCTAACGTGCTACTCAATCACCCCTAAATGCACGCACCTAAGGGCATGCAACTCCTAAATATGTAGCTCAATTTTTTTTTGTTTAATTTAGAGTCAAGCAAGCAGAAATTGAATCACGCACGCAGAAGAATAGCCCCTAGTAGCTAAAGAATGTGGGGACAGACCCCCAAAAATCAGCCTCAATTACAAGGGCGAGAAGACAGAATTTGAAATAAAATTTGCAACGTAGGAGAATCCCCTGTGAAAGCAGGATCCAAGTCTCCTGCATATTTTCCACGTGTATGGGTGTTGCTTAAGGTCGACGTCACCGCTTTGCTGTGCTATCGCGTGCCTTGGTCACACCCTGCCTACAAGAAACTCCTCTGCAACTCGCTTTCGCAACCCGTCAAGATTTCATCTCGCGTAATTGGTACTTGCTAACAGATAGAGAAATATGCGAGACTCACAAATACTAAGTTAGGAAAGAAACTATCTCGAATATATGCCTCCCCAGCAATGGCACCAAAAACTGATCGTGAAATCGTGATAATGATAAATCTATCGTCGTAGGTGCAAAAAGACGTCATTTTAAATTTATGAAATTGTCTCCGAAAAATATGAGAATAATGTCAGGAGTACAGGTCGTCGGACAGAGAGGTAAGGATATCTAGATGGTTTCCAACCTGATCAACTAAATGAATTTTTATTATTTTTATTATTTATTATTTTTATTTTTTTATAATAAAAGGAAATAAATGAAAAAAAACACGGAGACAAATACGAAGTGAACACGTAAGTGCAAATAAGAAATTTATTACTACTAGAAAGTCAGAATAACATAGAATAACAGGAAGAAGAAGAGAAAAATAATCTCAGATAGAAATCCAACGATGTCGTGATGGGGGTGGAGCAAGCCATCGACAGTCGTTGGTGAAGTTGCGCATGGAGGCAAGGAGTTGGACAAGAGATGTCGTGGTTGAGGGTGGTGCAACGCACGTCGAGAGCGTGCGGTTGCTAGGGGTCGTAGCCTTATGTTGAGGACGTGCAAACATGTTGTTGGTGAGGGCAAGTGCAGACAAGGGTCAACGTAGAGGTCATAGTCGTGGCAGGAGCACAGAGAGATGAGGGAATTGAGATGGAGAGGATTTGAGAGGTAGAGGTACGGTTGGGAGAGAGAAGGAATTGAGAGGGAGAAGGAATTGAGAGGGGGAGAATCCACAGGGAGAGAGAGAATTGAGAGGGAGAGGAGTCGAGAGGGAGAAAGAGAATTGAGAGGGAGAAGGAATTGGGAGGGAGAGAGACAGAGGAGAGGGATGGGGAAAGACCTCATAGGATTAAATAAGGGGGAAGTTGTTGGGTGTGGGATTAGGAGATTTGGTGGAGAAAAATCCGATGGAGTTGGAATTCGTTTGCATGGGAATAGGTTTAAGGCTTACATAGGTGAGGGGATAAGGGATTTTGGTGGGAGTTGGTTTTAAAGGAATTTTGAGGTGGAGCAATAAAAAAAAAATAAAGGATACAATAATGTGGGATTTGGAAAGGTTACGTAGGTGGAGGGATTTGGGGGAGGTTTTATGTGGGCGGAGTATAGGATTAACGTACATAGGAAATGGTTGGGTGGAGATTTATTTAGGGAATTATTTGGTGAGATTTTTGGCAAGACTTAAAATGGTATTTTTTGGTGTAGGAAATTGGTTCAACCCTATCAAAATAATTCCTCCTCTCTGTAAAGCTCTAATCAATTTCAAACTTGGCACCTGCATACATAAAAAAAAAATCAAGGAACCAGATATAAGTAACAGCAAAAATTATAATTATACCTCTAAAAATGCAATATTTACAAAATACTATAATGTGACTAATATAACCTAATCTAATGCAATGTAAACTATTTTACTCTTAAACTTACAATAGTTAGGCATAAATTATGTATATGAATATGGATTTATCAGTTCTCCTTGTCTTCTTCTTGATGTAGTCCTCCTCCAAGCTCTCTCCTCAAGGTAGGCGTCAACCACCTTTAAGGATCCTCCTCTGCCTGGTCATCCCTTCAAGTTGAAAACCTCCTCCTTGGCGTGGCATAAGGGAGAGGAAGATAGAGAAAGAAGGCACCAAGGGGGTGGGTAGTTTGCCCCCTTGATCTTCTTCTCTTCTTCTTCCTTGGCATGGGATGTAGGTGGTATTGGTGGAACCTAACTAATGGTGAAGATGCAAATTATGTGGTGGTAGGGCAGGGTATTTATAAGATGGGAAGGGGGGTGGTTATGGTATTTTTTGGAGAGAAATAAAAGGGTGCTTGGATATTTTTGGAGGGAAAAATGGGAGGGAAATGAAGAAGTGCCTTGGTTTTCCCTCCAAAAATACCTTCTAGAAGGTGTTGATTTTGGAGGGAAAAAAATGGAGGGTGGAGATGGGTTGAAGGGGTAGGTGTAGGGTTGGATTTCAAGGGTTTTGGAGGGAAAAAGTCGGTGCCATTTCTAGGTGGTTTTAGAGGGAATTTGGTGGTGTCTTTTGGTGGTAGAGAGGGGTGAAGGGATGTATAGGGTTGGCGCCAAGATTGAGGTGGAGTGGTGGTAGCTTAGGTGGACTTAGGTGAGGTTAGTTGGTGGAGTTAGTTAGGTGGGTTTTAGGGTTAGGTTTTCATGGCCAAGGAGGTGACCAGCTAAGCTAGGCTAGCTTAGCTAGTAGAGAGTAGGGTAGAGAGGTAGAGGGAGATGGGGATTTGGAGGTGATGAGCTGGAAGTAGCTAGAAGGAGTTGTACTGGAGCTGATGGCTACTAAAGAAAACTGCAAGGAGCTACCTTAGCTGACTTAGCTTGCTAGTTCTTTGCTAGTTGCTAAGCCAAGCTAAGATGAGCTGGCTTCTACTGATATGAGCTGAGGTGAGCTGGGCCTGGTCTTCCTAAAGAATACCTAGCTAGTTGGAGTAGCTAACTTATGTCAACTAGCTCAGCTCAACCAAGTTGAGCTGAGTTAGGTCTCTGGGAGCTGGACTTGAGCTGGTTGAGGTCATCTTTAGCTGATTAGGTCTAGCTAGTTGATGGCAGTAGATAGTCCTAGTCAGGTTGAGCTTCCAGCGAACTGTTCTAAGCTGGAGGAGCTGGAATGGAGTTGGGATCAACTAACTTGAGCTAGTTTGAGCTGCCATCCAGCTGAAGTGGGCTGAATGGAGCTGAGGTGAACAAGCTAGAGCTACCATTCTTGGAAAGTTAGCTGTGCAGAAGTACTTTTGCTTCCTAGATGGTTATTTAGGATATAACCAGGTCGCTATCCATCCTGAAGACCAGGAAAAGATAACTTTCACTTGTCCTTATGGAACCTTTGCATTCCGTAGAATGCCCTTTGGTCTTTGCAATGCACCTGCAACTTTTCAAAGGTGCATGCTAGCCATCTTCTCGGACATGGTGAGGGATTGTCTTAAGGTGTTCATGGATGATTTCTCCATTTTTGAAGATTCTATTGATTCCTACCTGGATAATTGAGAATTGATCCTCAAAAGATGCATCAAAACTCAGTTGGTCCTTAGCTGGGAAAAGAGTCACTTCATGACACAAGAAGGCATTGCCTTGGGTCATGTAGTCTCTAGTAGGGGGATTGAAGTTGATAAAGCTAAAGTTGATGCTATTTCTAAACTTCCCTCACCCACATCTATTAAATAAATTCGCTCCTTCCTTAGTCATGTGGGCTTCTATAGGAGGTTCATCAAGGACTTCTCGAAGGTTGCTCGACCCTTGAGCAATCTTCTGGCCAAAGACAAGCTTTTTCAGTTTAATGAATCATGTCGTAAGGCATTTTATTTATTAAAAACGACAGTCACCTGTGCCCCAGTGTTGCAACCACCAGTCTAGACAACCCTGTTTGAGATTATGACTGATGCTTCTAATTTTGCGGTTGGGGTTGTCTTGGGTCAGAAAATTGATAAGAAGCCCACTGTTATTTACTATGCTAGCAAGACTCAGGATGAGGCCTAGAGGAATTACATCGTTACTAAAAAGGAATTGCTAGTTGTAGTTTTTGCTCTAGAAAAATTGAGGGCTTATCTATTAGGTTCTCACGTCATCATCTATATCGACCACTCAACCTTGAAACATCTCTTGGCCAAAAAGGATGCCAAGCCTCGACTTATTAGATGAATTCTTTTACTGCAAGAATTTGATTTGGAGTTTAAAGATAAAATCGAGGCACAGAATATAGTGGCAAATCATTTGTAAAGAATCCTAATTGATTCTCCTCGTCTGAATATTCTGATTTTTGACACATTTTTGGACAAGACTATTCTTATAGGCTCGGGTGTCCGAACCCTCTGGTTTGCGAACATCGTTAATTATTTGGTCGTTGGTCACGTCCCCGAAGACTGGACTAAGCAACAATGAGATAGACTTATATTTGAGGCCAAATATTACTTTTAGGATGATCCCGAGCTATATCGCATCAGTGTTGACTAGATTATTCGTCGATGTGTTCTAGAAAATGAAGTTCAAAGTATACTTGAGTTCTGCCATGCATCTACGTGTGGTGGACACTTTTCTGAAGGTGACAACAAAGCTTCTTCAGTCTGGGTTCTCTTGGACATCTAGATTTAGAGATGCCCAGGACTTCTTGAGGTCATGTTCTTAATGCTAGTCACTTGGGAGCATAGCCAAGAGAGATATGATGCCCCTAAATTTGATTTTTCTTGTCGAAATCTTCAACGTTTACGACATCGACTTCATGGGACCCTTCCTCCCTTCATTTGGATACCGATATTTCTAGCTGCAATTGATTGTGTCCAAATGGATCGAGGCTATTCCCACCAGAACCAATGATCATAAGGTGGTCATCGACTTCATCATGAAGAAAATTTTTAGTCGATTCGAGATCCCTAGGGCCATCATCAAGGATGGTGGCATGCACTTTTCTAATGCCTAATTCAGGAACTTATTGGCTAAATACATGGTGAATCATCGGATTTCCACACCTTATCACCCCCAAACAAACGGATAAGCTGAGGTCTCCAATAGGGAGATCAAGAACATACTCCAAAAACCATTTAGGCCTGATAGAAAGGATTGGAATCAAAACCATGATGACACACTTTGGGCCTATTGTATAGTGTATAAGATGCCTATAGGCATGTCTCCGTATCATCTGGTGTTCAGTAAGCCATGTCACTTACCCATCGAGATTGAACATAGGGCATTTTAGGCTATAAAATAGTGTAATTCGACTTAGACCTAGTCAGGAATACCAGCAAACTCCAACTATCTGAGTTGGAGAAGCTTAGAAATGACGCTTACAAGAACGCCACAATCTATAAGGCAAGGACCAAAGCTTTTCATGATCAAATGATTTCATGCAAGAGCATTGAGCCGACCTAAAGGGTCTGGCTTTTCGATTCCTAACTTAAGCTCTTTTCTGGCAAGCTTAGGTCTAAGTGGAATGAGCCATTCATTTTTACTCGAATTTTTTGAAATGGAGTCATAGAGATTTCTGACCTAAAGATGAGCAATTCTTTAATGGACAGCAACTGAAACCTTATGTTGACCGTGTTATACTTGAACCTATCTTTGACAAGGTTACTCTAACCTTGGCTTGATTTGTGGTCGAACTACGCCTAGCTACAAGCTCTAGCCCAAGTGATTTATTAGGCTACCCCAACCCCTTGTAGAGTCAACCAAGTACCTACCATGACTAACTGAGAGTCACCTATTTTTCCCAACCCTCCTCAAGGAACTGACCAATAATACTATGACACTACAAATACCATCACCTTAAGGAGTTGTAGTAAATCTAAGTGTCCCACCCAACCCCAAGCTAATAATCCTAGGACCCATAATAAGCAATTAAAACTCTCGAACAAAAATGTTATTGAAAGATGGCCTGAGTCTGAATCTAATTCAAGAGTATCATGTTGTTGTAAGGGAAAATAGAAAAAGCCGAAGGAGAAACTCGAGGAAGGAATATCCATGCTACAAAGATTCAAATTGATAATCACCATACTCCTTACGGTAATAAGATTCATTCTCACCTCCAAAAGATCTTTAATAAGTTCATACATAGAAGATGTAAGGCAGAATCTAAAAGCATTAGGAAGGTAGTATTATCAGACCAAACCAGCTCATTGATCTTAAACAAGCTATCTCCTAAGAAGCAGGACTTGGGATCCCCAATCATGTTCTGTACCATAGGTAACATTACTTCTGATCGAGCCTTCCTTGACTTAGGTGCTTCCATCAATGTGATCCTTACTTCACTCTTTGAGAAACTCAGTCTAAGAAACTTGAAACCCACTGAAGTAATCCTTCAATTGGTTGACCAATCAATTACAACACCTAGGGGTCTTCTGGAGGATGCTCTGGTCAAGGTCAATAATTTTCACTATCTTATTGATTTTATGGTCCTTGACGTGGAAGCATTGAAACAACTCAACCACACCCCAATCATTCTAGGATGACCTTTCCTGGCCATTGCCAAGGCAAAGATTAGTTGTGAATCGGGAAACATAGATCAAATATATCAATTTAATATTTTTTAGGCTTCAAAGAAAAACCAAATCAATTATGGTTTGATCAAGGAGCTAGGTAGAGTAGAGGAGGTTATGGCCATACACATCATAGAAAACCCCATAATGGCCAATTCAACCCAAACTCAAGAAGAAAATCATAAGGTTGCAACCATAATTGAGGATAGAAATGATTCACCACCTACTTTAAAAAATCAGCATGAGGATTCTTCTTATGAAAGGACCATTCATGAACTTGAAATTTTGTTGGAAATTTACCTGATAAATCAAAAACCCAACAAAACCGTTATCCTTAATTACTGGAGTTTGATGTTCAATCAATGGGTAAACAAGAAGATAATATTGGTGATCAAAATCAAGATGGTTGGATTCGAAACCCAAATATTAAGACATGAGAGGATGGAATTGAGAAGGAATCTTTGATTTAGGGAGAAACCTGTAGGAAGCTTGATCAAACTACTAGAATTAACTTAAGCATCATAGGGTCCCTATGTACAATACTAGTAAGAACCCCCAATACCTTCCAAAAGCTTGACGATCCTCGCCCTCCTAACCATTAGATAATTTTTGCATCCACCCAAGCCTCCTATATAAACACCCGAGAAAACACTTTTTGGAGACCATTTGGGCTCACACTTCACCATCAACTCGCCAGTTTTCTTGATTATCTTTTTGGCAAGGCCAATTAACTCCATTGGGACCCATATGTTGGGGCCTTGAAATTAGACTATAGTAGTTGAACTTTTTGGAGTTATTATGTGATGGATTGTGCCCGACTAAAGGCAATAAACTTAACGCTTCCTGGGAGGCAACCTAGTGCTCCTATAGGATGTAAATACTATCCTTCTTGGATATGTAAGCTGATGTAGATTTCAATGCAATATTTTGGTGTTTTATTCGCACTCTACTCATGCATGCATATGTATTACAATGAATTGCATTAGATAACCATGTGGGGGTGGATACATATATTACTAAACACAATTTGTCAGCTCTATGAAATTTTTTATTTATTTCCCATATATATATTAAAAATTAAAAAAAAAGTATACATCACCTTGTAAATAGCATAGTTGCATAACTCTACCTAGGATTGGTGAAATTTAGATATCTAGAAGTTGCTAAGTCTAGGGAGTTATAAGGGAACTTATCATGTAAGGCCCTTTAGGTTGTGGTCATCTTAATCAACTAGGGAGTCTTCTAGGACTCGGGTTTAGACAAAATTCTTAAAGAATTCTCTTGATTAAGGTCAAAGGTCAACAAGGAAGAAAGTATAGGACTCATTGGTCTACCCTCTAGTTTGGGAGGTTGAGTAACCTAAGCATTCAAATTTCACACTTGATTTGACTTGCAGGAAACCACAACCCTAAAAATAGCAAGTTTCACTAGGGTCGAGATTGGGGAGCCTCTATAATTAACTAGAACTAACTTATATCAAAACAAATAAAGGCCCTTACGGGTATAGTTGTCACGTTGCACCAGGAGAGCCTACCCAGTGTAGGGTGCTTAGAGCCCAAGCCTAGTGTTCAGCTCGTTATTCGCGTTTTAAAAGTTAATTCAGTTGTAGTATAGCGCGAAAACACATCAACAAATAAATTTATAAAATCGGTGAGTACCAGGTCATTTACAGAGAGAACTTATGCAAAAGCGTTTCAATAGAACTTGTTCTAAACAGATATTTATATATGTATATATGTATAGGAATTAGCTATATGCATTCAGAAGATTAGAATTTTATTGCAATTAAAATAGAGTTTTCACAATATAGAATGTTACTAGAAACAAATAGATAGAAGATAGAGAGAGAGAGAGATAGAAAGTGGCAGAGAGACGATCCGCTTGTAGGATGTTTGTGTGAGGTGTAGCAGCACCTCAGATCCAAAGCGTCGGGATGAAGGTCAGAGTGGAGTTGCAGAGGGACGAAGAGTTGCAAAGAAGGTGGAAGAGTTGTATCTAGAGATGCCTTCAACTAGAGGACCCTGGGCCTTCTTTTATAGCTTTGATGAGGGGTAAAGTGGGCATTTTAGCCCTTAATCTTGTGTAATAACTCCTAGGCAATCAGATCCGTCAATCGGGAGATCAACGAATCAAATCTGGCCTCAAAATAACCTCCAACGCACCTTCTACACGCGGATTCAATCTAGGCTCAACACGTGGTGCGCCCATGTCCCTTGGATCTCCATCGAACAGCCGCGCTCGCTCCTTGCACCCCCTTCAACGCCCGCAACGTGCTTATCTCTCTTCTCGAGCGCTCTTGCGAATTCAAATTCGCGTGCCCATCATTCACGGTTGTCCGATCGCCACCTGCGTTGAATTAGCACATGAGAACGCGCATTTGATTGCGCATGAGGCCGCGGGGTGCTCCAATTGCACCACGCGTTCGCCTTCCATCTCTCGAATCAGCATCCAATGGGTGATAATGCCCGCATGCCACCGCCTTCCGAATCCTCGCGCATCACCGCTCGAACGCGCGTCTCACACTTGCAGTTGAGCACGCTCACCACTGCGCCACGCGTCCACATTGTTATGTTTTTGTTTTAAGGAAACTTATTGTCGTTCGTTGGATGAAGATCCAACGATCGAGATTTTCTTTCCTTTGATGAAGTGTGGCTGGATGGGCGACGTAGTGCGCTCGTGGCCATTGGATGAAGATCCAACAGCCTACAGCATGCGAGGGTGGCCTTCTTAGATGGGGCGGTGATGAGGGGCGGCTGTGATGGCGCCATGTGGTTCCATCATGGCCTTCTATCTTCTTTTCTTTATATCTGGCGATGTAGACCTCCGATCAGGTTGATTTTTGTGCCGTTGGACTATGATTGTTGATCCAGATCCATCTGTGCGGTTGGATTCTTCATCTGAGGCTTAGATCTTTGTCCTTTGGCTCCATGATCTTCATTCTTTTATGGACTTCACATGATGCTCTGGTTGTCTGATCGAGATGATTTCGGAAGCATTGGACTTCTGTCGTCGTTCTGATCAAATCTGTTCGGTCTGATATGACATTTGCGGCTTCGACTCATCTACGATTAAAATTGTCTCTCTTTAGTACATAAAATGATGATATTCTCTATATGACTAATAAACTGGCTATTGTGCAAATTATGATGCCTATGAATGCAGTAATCTAAGTTATGCTAGGATCTAGCTTAATTCAGGTGATTTAAGTTGCATGATTACTGTGCAATCACACCCCCATGCTTATATCTTGCTAGTCCCTAGAAAATGTATGACCAAATGCAAAGTGGTCCTACATGAGTAATTTTTCTCAAGAGTTTGACTAGAGGTTTATGCCTTTTGTTTTCATCCGAAGCTTTAGTAATACAGATAATCGTGAACGTGTTTGTTGTAGTCTATGGAACAGATCCAAGTGAAAAGTCAATCTACATCTAAAGCTCGTACTTGACCCTTAGTAAAAATCTATTGGGATAGGCAAACTTCTTCCCTTGGGGTTATCTGTAAATTCAACCTCGATTTTTGGCTTAAGTAGAAGATTTCTGAGTCAAGTAGATTTGAATTTGATGGCTCACACTCATCTGGTGCTACATATAGATTAGTACTTTAGAATGCAGATTTTCATATTATTAAATAATTCAACTCAAAGAGAGGCAGAGAAATTGTACTCTCTTTAGTTCCTTTGTACTCATTCTCTCTCTTTCTCTCTTTCTTTTTCTTTTTCTTTTTCTTATCTTTTGTTTTTCTTTTTGAGCTCATAATCTCACCAGATTTATCAGTATATTTGGTGGTCTCTCCTAGCATTAACACTTTGATTAGATTCTGATAACTCTAACGCTAAGCCAAAATTCCTCAGCCCGTATTTAGGCAGCCAGAATTACAGAAAAGTAGGTCAAGGTTGTATTTAGCGGATCGTGAGGGTGGTAGGTGTTGTTGCCTCATTACATTTGAAATAAATTCTAAAAACACTTATAAACTCTTTTTCTTTTCTGCTTTTTCTTTCTTTCTAAAATTTTTTTCTATGTATATATATATAATTTTTTTCTTTTCTTTCTTTTGCATCTGTTTTTTTCTATAAATGTATATATATATATTTTCTTTTCTCTCTGTTTTCTTTCGCATCCAAATATCTACTAATGCAATGTAGTATAGTATACAAAACTTCATTTACGATGCATTATTCGGGATTATGGGTGTTCAAGAGGATATCGGGTGGCTTATTTGGTAGAAGTGCCTATTCTCAGCACCGGGAAGGGAATGGATAAGATAATGTATTTCTGACCTTGATATTAATACCCTCCTTCAGACGAGGATTCCGTAAAAGACGATCGTGACCATCCACCTCAGTCCTAGTTTTAGTAGAACCTGTTCTCTACGTATTTGCCTTATTTGGTAACTATCAAGAGATTCGCACTAAGAACTTATGCGCAGAAACTGAGCAAAAACTATGCCTAACTCCGAGTATCATTATCTCATTATCCAGAGTTTAAGATTCCTCATACTAGCCTTAGAGTACTAGTAGACTTTCTACTCTCACCTCACACTTGTTTGGTGGATCTATTAGAAGATATTTTGCCTGACTCCCTAATTACTGTCCAAGGGTTTAGGAGAAGCATTGCTTCTTCTCAACAAACTAAAGATGTTTATCAGTCTTCACAGAGGATCCATTGCAAATTCCATGTGTAAGTGTGAAATTATACTGGATTCTAAACTCAGGAATTAACTTAAGAATAAATCCCTAATAAAACCTTAATAAAAATTCTTTATGCCTAAATACATTTTTTTATTTAGACATAAAGATAAGACATGCAATGTTCACCCCCCCATGCCTATTCATTACAATATCCTCATTGAATTGTATGCATGAAAATCAAAATATAATAAGCAAGAGGAGGGGATATCACCTGACTATGCTTGTTAATCCAGGTCAGTATGGATGCAGAGGATGCAAAGCTACCTATACAGAGTACTGGGTTGCCTCCCAGCCAGTGCTAAGTTTAACGTCATTTTTCGGACTTGGTTCAGCTTTAATAAGATTCCAGAAGATTGATGTGATCATCGGGAATGGCATCACAGTTCTGCGTGATAAAAGGCTTCAATCTCTGACCATTCACCTTTGTCTCATTACTGGTCTTGGGATCTAGGATAAGCACAGCTCCATGAGGGTAGACTTTTCTTACAATGAAGGGACCTATCCACTTTGATCTTAATTTTCCCGGAAAGAGCTTCAAGCGTGTGTCAAATAACCAAACCTTTTGATTAGGGACAAAGCTTTTTCTGGAGATATACTTATCATGTAAAACTTTTGTCCTATTCTTATAGATTCTCACTCTCTCATAAGCACCATTCCGGATTTCATCCAGTTTAGTCATTTGGAGTTTTCTTTGTTGTCTAGATCGATCGAGATCCTAGTTAAATGTTTTGATTGCCCAATAAGCTTTATGTTCAAGCTCAACGGATAGATGGCAAGATTTTACATAGACCAGACGAAATGGAGACATTCTAATCGGAGTTTTATTCGTAGTCCAATAGGCCCAGAGAGTGTCATCCAATTTGGTAGACCAATCCTTTCAATTCGGGCGGATCATCTTTTGAAGGATCTTTTTAATTTCTCGATTGGAGATTTCAGCTTGTCCATTGATCTGCAGATGGTATGGAGTAGAGATTCTGTGAGTAACTCCATACTTGGCTAGTAAGGTCTTGAATTGGTTGTGAGTGAAATGGGACCCGCTATCACTAATCAGAGCTTTGGGCATACTGAACCGTCTAAAGATGTTCTTCTTTACAAAATCCATGACCACTTCATGATCATTGGTTCGAGTGAGGATGGCCTCAATCTATTTGGATACATAATCAACTACCACCAGAATGTATAGGTACCCAAATGAATTGGTAAAAGGTCTCATAAAATCAATGCCCCAAACATCAAAGATTTTGACTTCAAGGACTGGGTTTAGGGGCATCATGTCCTTCCTGGTCATGTTTCCTAAAGTTTGGCAATTGATACATGACTTACAGAAGTTGTACGAGTCACGGAATAAAGACGGCCAATACAATCCACTCTGCAGTACCTTGGCTGCCGGCTATTTTCCTGAGAAGTGACTTCCATAAGAAAAAGTGTGGCAGAATTCTAGTACACTTGTGATCCCCTCGTCTGGAATACAATGGATAACCTGATCCACAAAAACTTTGAATAGCTTCGAGTCTTCCCAAAAGTAGTATTTGGCATCGAAAATCAACTCATCCCGCTTATGCTTAGGCCAATCCATGGGCAGTTTTCCAATGGCCAAATAGTTGACAATATCTGTAAACCAAGGTAGTTTGCAAATAGTCAAGAGAGTCTCATTAGGGAAAGAATCACAGAGTTGAGGAGTTGTAGAGTCTACAAGGATTCTGGAGAGATGATCTGCTACTACATTTTGGGCACCAGATTTGTCTTTGATTTCTGAATCAAATTCTTGCAGCATAAGGATCCATCTGATTAATCTCGATTTTGTGTCCTTTTTAGACATCAGGTGCCTTAATGCAGTATGATATGTGAAGATTGTGACATGAGATCCTAGTAGGTAAGGTCTAAACTTCTCCAGAGCAAACACTATAGCTAGCAATTCTTTTTCTGTAGTGGTGTAGTTTCTTTGAGCCTCATCCAGAGTTTTACTAGCATAGTAAATCATAAACGGTTTCTTGTCTACCTTTTGTCCCAAGACTGCCCCGATGGCATAATTAGAGGCGTCAGTCAAGATTTCGAAGGAGGTTGTAAGATGGGCGATTGTGCAATAGCCTCCTTCAACTGATTAAAAGCCTTTAAGCAATTTGACTTAAAATTGAAGGATTGATCTTTTACCAACAAGTTGCTTAAGGGCCTCACCACCTTAGAAAAGTCCTTAATAAATCGACAGTAAAATCCCACATGTCCGAGAAATGATCTTACTTGCTTAACCATTGAAGGTGGCAGAAGTTTGATTATAGTGTCCACCTTGGCTTTATCCACTTCGATTTCTTTTTCAGACACAACATGGCCAAGGACTATGCCTTCCTTGACCATGAAGTGACTCTTTTCCCAAGATAGAATAAGATTCACCTCAATGCATTTTTGTAAAGTCTTTTCAAGATTGATCAGACATGATTCAAAAGAGTCCCTGAACACAGAAAAATCGTCCATGAAGATTTCCATGAAATCACCCACCATGCTTGAAAAGATTGCAAGCATGCACCTTTGAAAGGTTGCTGGTGCATTACATAATCCAAAAGGCATTCTACGGAAGGCAAATGTTCCGTAGGGACATGTGAAGATGGTTTTCTCTTGATCCTCGGGGTGGATGTTTATCGTGGCAAAATTGATTTTAAAATAAAGCATTATAATATAGTCAAAATCGCTTAAAAAATAAATACAATTTTTATTACTCAAAAAGATTCCGAGGTCGAACACAGGGAGCAAATGGAATTCACATACTAATCTCAACAATTAATGTAATTTGAACACAAAATATTACTCAAAAACTAATTTGCAATGTAGATCATATGAGTATATGAAGAATAAAAAGAATTTTGACAAAATAATGGTGATTTGAATCACCAATTATAAGTCTAATACATATAATAGTTACTCAAATTTACTAAAGGAGAGAATATGAAATCAGATGTCTGATTTTGCAATCAGACGTCTTAAATGGCATTTGCTACAGTACCCTTTTTGCTTTTCTTTGTCTGTGTGCCTCCTCCTTATTTTTTGCGGCTAAACCTTCTCCTTTCTTCTTCTTTCTTTCTCTGACCCTTTCTTTGTAACTCCTTTTCTTCTTCTTCACTTCTCTTCTTCCTCTTCTTATTCTTCACTTCTTCTCTTCTTTGGCCCTTCAGCTCATGCCTTCACTTCTTTTCTTCTTCCTTCTCTGGCTCTCCTCTCTCAAAATCCGGTTAAGTGTCAACCGAAGTTCCCTGTAGCAAAACCCTCCCCCTACCTGCCCAAGTCTCCTCTCTCTTTCTCTCTTAGGATCCTCTCTCCCAGACCCACAGGGTATCCGGGTTATCGGGTCAGGTGTGTACCCAGGTCCAAGCTCACCGACGTGCGGTGGTGAGTGAGGAGTGAAGGCTAGGTGGGTTATCGAGTCGACCAGGTCCGCGAGTAAGTGTCGCGGACGAGGCTGAGTGAGTGGGTGAGAGGGACCTCACCCCGTGAACTGAGGCAAACAACTATCATCACAAAATTAGTTTATGCGGGCACACGGCTTCAACAGTTTCCGATGTGGGACTATCCGTGCCCTTCTTCTTCACGTGTCTGTAGCAGGGGGTTCTCCCTTCAATTGCCTTAACTTGCGAGGCTTGCATCTTCAATTGAGGACCTGGACTTGTGTGCGAGATGCTTCCGCACGACCTGGGGCTTTAACCTAGGACCGAAGCGCCTGGAGTGAGCTTCAAGCAAGCTTGAAGCTTGTTCGTCAATGGCGAACAAGGCGAACACCTGAAATCAATGAAACAGCCTCTTGGCCACGTCAGAATGCTTAGGGAAGGTCGTCGGAGCATAGCGAACGTGATGGGGGTGGTGGCGTGGAGCGATAGTGGCTGTGAGTGCATAGCAAGGTCGAACTACGTGCGTGTGAGTGGGTGTGTTCGGGGGTGCGTGTGAGTGAGTGGAGAGGTGAATAAAGGAAAGGAAATGAGCAAAGAAGTGAGGCGGTGGTCATGGGCTTGTCGATGAGGGTTTTGGTGGTATGTAGAGGTGAGATGGCCTCGTCGGAGGGGGTGGCTGGAGATGGAGGAGATGGAGTTGTGGAGAAGCATCGATGGTCAGATTTAGAAAATAAAGAGAGGAGAAGAAAGAAGGAGAGATATAGGGAACCTAAGAATCTACTCTAAGGATAAAAAAGTGAAGGGATCCCCATGCCGGTGTGGTTGCTGGACATGGGGAAGACAAAACTCTGTAGGAGAGACGGCGGCAAAGACGGGGAAAGGACGACAATGGCTGGTATTGCATGACATGGAGGACTGTGAGGAAGATGAATCCGCCATTGGTTTTGTGGTCGGACGACAAGAGGAGTCAAAGAGAGACTGTCTGAGCTTGCAAAGATTTGCGGCCAAAGAGGAGAGAGGAAGAGGGGGAGTTCCGATCGAATTTCAAGCTGAGGAGCATGGTCGAACCCTGGGGAGTCTTTTATAGGTCTCAGGAAGAAGTTTTGAGCTTAGGAAGCAAGCTTCCCAAGCTTTAAAAGTTCGTCAGAGAAGGAAACTTCTTGATACCCAAATCCCTCATGCGTTCGCATGAGAGATTGGGAAAGATCTGGAGCACATGGATGGGCTTAGATTGAAAGGAATTTCTCGAGTCTCCCTTCCAATTTTGAAAGGGATTGATTGAATAGAGGAGTTCTCTTCAATCAAAGGTTATCAGAGAAGGATTTCTCCACGATAATGGTGGAGGGATCTAATTGTGAAGACGATGAAGAAGTTAGGAGGCTGAATGCAAGGGTTTTTGAAAGTTGGGGGTATAAATGTAATCAGACATGACCATTTTGCAAACTAGGTCAAGACAAGCTCATTTTAGGTCCAAATTTTGGTACAAACCTAATTTGGACCTAAGGAATCCAATGGTGACATTGGATTTTGGTTTTGATCATGTTTGACTGGGTAAGTTATGCAAAAACCTAAATCAGGGTAAATATCTATCTGAGACTCCATTTTGTGCCAAGATGGGTTCTGATAGTCAAATTGAAGGTACTAAACCCTAGAGAATATTTTTATATGATTTTTAGAAGATTTATGTGAATTTTATCCTGACCAGAACTTTGGTTAATTAAGTAGGTCTATTTTTAGGGTTTCAAAAATCATTTAATTCTTAAAACATATGCGAACCCTTTTCTGAATGATCTAACCCACTTGTTATCTTATTAAGACCATTTGACCTTTATTCAGCCCTTGAGAAAACCTGTGGTTGTACTGCATTCATGATAAGCTGGTAAAATTACAGTTTTAATCCTAGTTTCTTATTTTTCCCTCAGAATGCTTATGCAATGAATTATGACCTTCAGTTGGTTATGTAGGAGCATTTATTGACTTAATTGGATCAAAAAGAACTAGTTAGGGTTCATGATGGTATTCCCATCAGTGGATATCTACTTGATTGTAGCCGGAATAGTCATCCAAGAAATAGAAGAATTGTTGGCCGACTAGTCTTTCCAAGATTTGATCAATGAAGGGAAGTAGAAAGTAATCTTTCTTGGTTGCACTATTCAGCTTCCTGTAGTCGATACATACTCTCCAAGAGGAAGCTATACGGGTTGGAATCAATTCCCCATTAGTAATCACAGTCAGCCCGATTTTCTTAGGAACCACTTGTATAGGACTAATCCACAGGCTGTCAGAGATTGGATAGATTATTCCCGCATCTAACCACTTGATTATTTCCTTTTTCACTACCTCCTGGATGTTAGGATTCAACCGTCTCTGCATTTCTCAAGAGGGTCTCAATCCATCCTTAGTATAGATTCTATGGGTGCAGTAAGTAGGAATGATTCCCTTCAGATCATGTAATGTCCAACCAATTGCTCTACTATTTCTTCCCAACACTTGAATCAATTGCTTTCCTTGAGTTTAGGTTAGATGAGGGCTAATGATTAGAGGGTAAGTCTAATCAGATCCCAAGAAAACATATATTAGATGATCTGGAAGAGGTTTAAGTTTAGCTTTGGGTCCTTTGGATAAAGGGTCCAATGGTGGATTACAGTTACCCTCAAGAGGTCTTAGAATCAAGTCAGTGATTAGTGGGCTGACCTCTTGATTGGTTTGGGTGTCAAGGCCTATAGGATCAGATTGGGTTATTCTTAATTCCATACAATATTCAACAGTATGGTCCTTAGACTCTTCTATCATTCCACAATCCTCAAATTGTTTGATGGCCATAACGATGTTAATTTTTATCTTCTTATCCCCAAATTTGATTTCCATATTGCTAGATTCACAGTCAATATTTGCCTTGGTAGTAGCTAAAAATAGTTTTCCTAGAATTATCGGGGTGTTCTTCAAGTTCTCTAGTACCTCCATGTTAAGGACCAAGAAATCCACAGGAAAATAAAAATCACGGACCTTGACAATTATATCCTCAACAATCCCTCGTGGTGTGGTCACAAATCGATCAGCCAGTTGTAATATAACCTCAGTGGGTTTTAGCTCTCCAAAGTTAAATTTTTCATATAACATAGTGGGGATTAAATTTATGAAGGCACCTAAATCTAACAGAGTCCTATCAAAAGTAGTATCTCTAATAACACACAAGATCAGAGGGGCTCCTAGATCTTTCTATTTTCGGGGTAGGTTTCTAAGGATAACTGCACTAGCTTGTTCAGATATCACTACCCTTTTAGTTGATTTGGCCTGGCATTTAGGTGTGCACATTTCCTTTAAAAATTTTATACAGGCTAGGATATTCTCAATAGCCTCAAGAAGTGGTATGTTCACCTGGACTTGTTTAAAAATATCAAGCCACTGCTCTTATGGATTGGTTTTCTTTTTTCTAGGTTTGTTCAAGGCTTCAAGAAAGGGAGCTTGAGAGAAATCATGAGTGTTTGGGTCCTGATCCCTGTCTTCTTGATCTCCTAGGTCAGATTCGGGCTCCTCAAGATCTTGTTTAGATTTAGATTTAGAGGGGTAAGGATCTTGGATCTGTCTCCCACTTCTCAAGGTTACCGCACCAGCAAAAGCGTTAGGGTTAGAAAGTTGAGGTGGGTTCTGCAAAATAGGTGGAGCCTGATTAGGGTTAGCAAAACCAGGTGGGTGCTAGGGAGCAAGTTGAACTATATGTGCCTATTGCTCCCTTATGTTGTGCTGGTTAACCCTATTGAAATTTCTTGGGTTTGGGACGGGTTGAGATGGCAATATCCCATGTTGTCTAGCATCTACTAGCTGGTCCAATCGTCTAGTCAATTCTGTCCTCAATTGATTTATTTCTTACTTATGCCTTGGATTCATTTCTCTCATTTCTTTGAGGACTAGACTTAGATCAAAGGGTTGGTTTTCCTGTGTATGTTGTGGTTGATATGTACGTGGTTGTGTGTACCTACTAGGTTGCCCATAAGTGTTTGTCTTAGTTAAGTTAGGACCCTGGGCGGGTTTCTGACTTGACCAAGCAAAATTAGGATGGTTACGCCATCCAGGGTTGTAAGTGTTTGAATAAGGCTCATTTCTAGTGTAACCTTGGAGTGCATTCACATCCTCAGGCTACCTAGTTCAGAATTTAAGGGCATCAAGGTCCCTCCTTGGTACCCAGAAAGAGATGGGCCCAAGTATAGTTGGCTCATAGGTGGAGCCATGGTTAAGTCATTGATGTTGTGCATTGATTCCTGACCTAGAGGGTTAGGGAATTGATTGTGGGTTAATATAGGTACTCCTTAGGTAGGCATAGGATTTAATCTGGATTGTGTACCTAAGGAATTCCCGCCCTTTAGAAGGTTATCCAGCTTCTTATCCAAATTCTCCACATTCTTTCCCACGAGTTCCACCTTATCTAATCGTTGTGCAATTAGCTCTAAATCAACCAAGTTTGAATTATTGCTAACTTCATAAACTCTGCTCCTTGGTTGATTAGCTCTGTTAAAGGTGGACATTGAGGCAATGTTGAGTAAATTTTCACTAATATTCTCAAACAATTGAAAGGCTCCCTCAGCATCTCGACTTAGGAAATTACCTCCACATGCCGTATCAACAAAATTCTTTAGATTATCACTCAACCCATAACAGAAAATATGGGCCAAGTGACACTTTAGAATCCCATGATGGGGGCACTTCCTAGCTAAATCATTGAACCTCTCCCAAGCCTCATGTAGTTGTTCCCCGAGGTTCTACTTAAAGGTTGTTATGGCACATCTAAGGGCATTAGTTTCTCCTACGGGGAAGAATTTCTTTAAGAATGTGCTTCTCAGGTCTTCCCAAGTTAGGATTGGTCTACCAATTGTCCTTAGGCAATGTGCAGCTCTATCTTTCAAGGAGAATGGGAACATTTTCATCATCAAGGTACCTTCATTCATGTTCCTAAGGCAAAAGGTTCTTCCTATGTGTAGGAGCTCTTCAAGGTGGTGGAAGGGGTCATCTGACTCACGGCCATGAAAGTGGGGAATCAAGTTAATGATCTGAGGTTTGAGTTCAAAATCTTCCCCATCCTGAGGTACCCTAACAAAGGGTTTAGGTTGGGCATTAGGAGGGTTATAAAAGTCATGGAGGGGCCAATTTGCCCTTCCATTTTGGAGTCGAGTGATGGCCTGCACTATGACTTCCATCTGTCGGTCATGATGCTGGCTCTGCTTAGTGATCTGCCTTTGTAAGAGAGTCATAGGATTCAGATTTTATTCATCAATCTCTTCTTCCTCGTGATGACTAGCCATTGTAGAGGGTTCAGATTCAGATCCTGGATAAGTAGGTCTTCTCCTAGGATTTCTTTCTAGTGATGGTAGCAAATCAGGATTTTGAGATCTTCTGCCTTGCATACACTAGAAAAATGTCTGCCGATGAGAAGGAGAAGACAAATGAGAGAAAGCATTGCCTGCTCAATGCAAGCAATCAAACTGGTCTTTAGAGTGTAAACCCTAAGTAGACCTGATTCTGGCTCCCCAAAACACGACTGGGTTAGAAAAACCCTTGAATTACTTGGCTGGCTAGAAGGGTGGGACCCCTTAGGACACCCTACACGGTGGGACACCACTAAGGGTTAACACGGTTACCGCATTGACCTTTCTTGTCACCAGTGGGTCAAAGTAGACAGGCCTTGACTTTAACTCAATCTAGTTTCAAGTACCCAAGTCTATTAGTCCTGCCTAGGGTACGTCTACTCAGTTTTAAGCTTGGGTTTGATGTGCTTTTGGAATATGATGGGTGTTAGGGGATGTTTGCCCTTAAAGTTGATTTCAGATGTGTGAAATGCTCAGGCAAAGGGTTCACAAGCAATTCTTTTATGATAAGGTGATTTTTAAGATTCGAATGCTTGTGTTAATGAGTTTTAGGGTTCACTTGAGTTAATATTTTCAATCAAGGTTTTGATGAGGCACACAAGAGTTTTGCAAATCCCAATTTATTTGATAGATTTCCTTTAAATATGAAAATGTAGGTGTGCTCTATCCTTAATGTGGAACCTTAAGCACAAATAATTCTAGATGATTCTTTTAAGTCCACAATCTGATTAGTGGTGCGACCCAAGTAATGCAATCAATTAGTCTTCTTGCACCACTAACTAGGCACTCAGAAAATATTTTTCAAAAATTTTTAATGCATGTTTTATATTTTATTATTTAAAGTGTATTGGGGGTTTTGTAGTCTATTTTGACCCCCAGTTATTGATTGGATAATCCATGCAATCAAACATGCAAGAAACAATTTTTTTCAGATTTTTCCTAAATTCTTGATTATCTCAGAAATTCAGTGCCACAAATTTCAAGTCAACATGATTTGTATAAAAATTCCTATGATATTTTGAACTTCAAAAAATATGTGCACAAATTTATAATAGATTAGTGTGTGAATTTTCAAAATTTTTTTGTAACTCTAATTTGCGCAAAATTTAGATAGGTTGTTCCTGACTTTGAAACCCACCTCCAGTAAAAATTTGAGAATTTTTAGATGTGCGGATCTTTGGGAATTGAATTTTTAAGCTAAAACTTTATTTCAACCCGAAAAAAAAATTTATATAAGCAAACAAATTCTAACTAATCCTAGGGTTCAAGCAAATCCTAGATCTAACTAATCTAAACTACGGGTACTTACCTGAGGTTTGAACCTACAATTCCCATTGTTGTGTTTTGTTCTGATTTCCTTGCTTTCCTGTACACACGAAATCAACGAAAATAATAAGTTAGAAATCTCAAATTCGCACCAAAGAAAGCTTCAAAAATTTTAGTTGCATCCCGGCAATGGCACCAACTTGTTTGCCACGTAATTCGTGTTTTAAAAGTTAATTCAGTTATAGTATAGAGCGAAAACACATTGACAAATAAATTTATAAAACCGATGAGTACCAGGTCGTTCGCAGGGAGGCAATCGCAATTTATGCAGAAGCGTTTTAATAGAACTTGTTCTAAATAGATATTTATATATGCATATATGTATAGGAATCAGATATATGCATTCAGAAGATCATAATTTTATTGCTATTAAAATAGAGTTTTCACAATAGAGAATGCTACTAAAAACAAATGGATAGAGAGAGAGAGAGAGATAGAAAGTGGCAAAAAGACGACGCCACTTGTAGGATGCTTGTGTGAGGTGCGGCAGCACCTAAGATCCAGAGCGTCAGGATGAAGGTCGGAGCGGAGTTGTAGAGGGACGGAGAGTTGTAGAGAAGGTGGAAGAGTTGTATCTAGAGATGCCTCAACTGGGGGATCCTGGGCCTTCTTTTCTAGCTTTGATGAGGGGCAAAGTGGGCATTTTTACCCTTAATCTCGTGTAACAACTCCTTGGCAATTAAATCTGTCAATCGGGAGATCAACGGATTAGATTTGGCCTCAAAATAACCTCCAACGCGCCCTCTACACGCGGCTTCAATCTGGGCTCGACACGTGGTGCACCCACGTCCCTTGGATCTCCATCGCATGGCCACGCTCGCTCCTAGCACCCGCTTCAATGCCCATAGCGTGCTTATCTCTCTTCTTGCACACTCTTGCGAATTCAAGATTGTGCGCCTATCATTCACAGTCATCCGATCGCCACCTGCGTTGAATTAGCGTGTGAGAACACACATTTGATTGCGCATAAGGCCGCGGGGTGCTCCAGATGCCCCACGCATTCGCCTCCCATCGCTTGGATCAGCATCCAACGGACGATAGTGCCCGCGTGCCACCGCCTTCCAAATCCTCGTGTATCACTACTCAAATGCACGTCTCGCGCTTGCGGTTAAGTGCGCTCACCATTGCACCACGCGTCCACATTGTTATGTTTTTGTTTTAAGGAAACTTATTCCTGTCCGTTGGATGAAGATCCAACGATTGAGATTTTCTTTCCTTTGATGAAGTGCAACTGGATGGGAGACGTGGCGCACTCGTGGCTGTTGGATGAAGATCCAACGGCTCACAGCGTGCGAGGGTGGCCTTCCTAGATGGGGCAGTGATGAGGGGACAACTGTGATGGCGCCACGTGGCGCCATCATGGCCGTCCATCTTCTTTTTTTTGTATCTAGTGATGTAGACCTCCGATCGGGTTGATTTTTGTGTCGTTGGATTGTGATCATTGATCCGGATCCATCCATGCAGTTGGATTCTTCATCTGAGGTTCGGATCTTTGTCCTTTGGCTCCATGATCTCCATTCTTTTATGGACTACACATGATGCACTGGTTGTTTGATCGAGATGATTTCAGAAGCGTTGGACTTTCGTTGTCGTTCTAATCAGATCTGTCTAGTTTGATCTAGCATCTGCAGCTTCGACTCATCTGTGATTAAAATCATCTTTCTTTAGTACATAAAATGATGATATTAGCTATATGACTAATAAACTGTGCAAATTTTAATACCTATGAATGCATTAATCCTAAGTTATGCTAGGATCTAGCTTAATTCAGGTGATTTAGGTTGCATGATTACTGTGCAATCACCTAGCATCCTGAGTTTTCCTATGTTTTGGCTAGGTGATGTTCTTGAATGGAGGAAGGAGAGCCACTCACCTACAAAAATGAGAGAAAAATGAAAACAAAGAAAAAGAAAAAAATATACAATAAAGAAGTAGAAGGAAGAAAAGAAAAGTAAAGAAAATTTAAAATAAGAAAAAAATTGTGTGTAACAAAAATAACCCATAATAATAAAAGGAATGAGGTCTTAATAAGAGGCCAAACAGCTCAGCTGGGGAGATATACCTTTAAGGTTGACCCTAGGATAGAAAAGGGTGAGGAGAAAGTTGCCAAATCTTATTAAGGTAGAATTGAACGTAGGATTTGGGAGAATTAGGGACATTCCCGACTCGGGAAATTCATGCCTTTCAAAACCTTGGATGCTCACAAGTTGAGTCCACTGCATTGAACATAGTTGATTTAATTTTGCGATTTAACAAACCCTAGGTGGACCCCTTGAGCCTAAGAAATCTACCTTCACAACTAGAAAGCAGGGTCGAGAGGAAACCAAATGGTTCAATTAAAAACCCAGTTGTAGGTGTCGTTCTCCAGTGTTGTTGGACCCTTATGGAATGACAACTCTTATAACCTCCCTTAACATATATTGGCTAATAGGTATTCAGTCAATTCATGCACCCTAGTAGAGAGCTTTACATTCACCTATGTTTTGCTGGGGACTAGTAAAAGGTAGTCATGGGGGTGTGATAGATGCACATCTAGCATGCTTAATACGCTTATTTTATGGTAGTTCTTGAAATTACATAACATTATTAAGTTACAAATAGTGCATCATAAGCATCCTAGGCATATTAGGTTCATAATTGCATTTATACATAATTTGTTTATATTATAATAATCTTAATTGATATAGGAATAAAAATAAGGAGTGAAGCTTAAGAATGGAAGGTTGTAAAGAAGATTTAAGAGAAGAAACATTTTATGAGGGGTAGAATGAAAATTTACCAAGCTACGAGGGTATGGTCATAATTTGACCAACAACATGTAAAGACCTTTCTCCCAAAGAAAATCCAAGCCTCTCTAGACATCTCTGCAAAATTCCAAGAGGAGGGAACCACATATGCACCATTTTCAGCATGTGCATGTAGCTCGTGCGTGTGCCGCACACCAATCTCACCCCTCATGCACGCCTGACCTGTGCTGTGCATGCTAGCGCATAGCCAACCACCTACTCCAGCTCAAGCACATTCTACACATGCCTAAAACATGCTCCCATCATCACTGTAGTCTTCACACCCACAAGAGTCGACCCAGTGCTTGTGCCTCCACCTCAAGCTCCACACATGCCATTCGTGTGCAAATTGTGCCTCTACTCCTCCATGCGCAAACTACTAGCTACACATTTGGCTGAACAATTACCTCTCTCCTTAAACTATAAAAGGGCCTACCCCCCTCCAACTACAAACCATCTTCACCTACTCCCTCCTCACCTCCATTAGAGCTAGGAAAACCTCCCTAAGCTCCTTCCCAACCTCTGCCCAACTACCTAGGCCCCATATAGAGTAGTTTTTCTCTTTCCTCACCTCCCTTCAACCTTCTTCTCACCACCTTCATATGGTTGCCAACAACTTGCCTCTTACCTTTCTTCCTAAGTAAATATTGACCTACCCTCTCACCCCAATTTCACCTTAAATTTAGGTCCCATCCTCTCACCACCATTCCTCTAGCCTAGGTTCCTATCCTCTTACCCCCCATTCACCAGCTGGTGGCTGGACCACGCCAACTTTTCACCACCTTCTTCCTACACCTCATCCTCATCTCCAACTCCTCATTACTATCTTCGGGTTGCCTCCAATAAGCAGCCAACAGATCGGATTTGTTTTCTTACTTTTTCTCTCTTTCTTTTATTGTATTTTTTTACTTTTGCAATTTTTATAATAAACTTCCATTTGATAAGTGCTAGTCTATTTTCTTTCTCCATCCTTGTTATGCTTGTGTTATTGCCTCCATCTTCTCACCTCCATTCTCTTTAGATAAAAATTTATAAAAATTACAAAAGCAATAGAAATACCAAAAAGAAATAAAAGAGAGAAAACTAAGCATGCCTCCTCGTGTTCAACCTGGACTTACATCTGGTTATTTTATTTCATTGTAAATTTTTGCAAACTACAACAACACGATTTTAAAACTTTATTCCTTGCAAATTTTTTGCATATCACCACCATGGACCCAGAAGAGATTGCCAATTGATCATGAGAGGAGCTCCTCCTTCAAATAATGGCCACTCACTAAGATGGACTGAATTTCAACAAGGGTTTGCTTTCCTAGATCCCTACCTAGTTTTTAGTAGATTGCCTCAATTGAAGGATTGGAGACAAAGAATTTCACCACAAGGAATGACTAAAGCCATTCCCGCTTCTCATTCTTTAGCTGATGGATCTCGTTCAACCATTCCTCATTAAAGGCCACAATCACTTGGAACTCCCTCCCTAATAGTTGGATCTTCCTTTTAAGATGGGATGTCATGGTCTTCACCTCGTCTCGCACAATTTAGGCCTCATCAACAATAGTTGTAAGATCCAAGTGGGCCTTCTTGAACAGCTCTCGTCAAGCCCAACTCTGATTAGATAGGATTTCCATGGCCTCCCTCAATCCCTGAACCTGCCGAATCGTCTCATCCACATCAGCAACCTAATCCCCTAGTAAGGAGGATAGCCATGCTAAACCCCCATCTTGAAGCTTCGCAACCTGGCAATGCACTTCATTCACCCTTTGGGTGTTCAAAAGCTTACTCTAATAGGAGGACACCTCCACGTTAGCCTTGTCTAGTGTCTCCTTAAAATAGGAAATCTTTACCCCATTCGCTTGTTGTTGCCTCTCTAAGATAGCTTACTCCTCTTCAGCCTCCTCGATGGCAGCTGCCTCATCCAACTTCATTCGAAGGACCCGCGCATTTGTATAGGTGGCATTCGTCCAAGATGCCACTTGCTTAGCAGCAGAAGAACCCTACCCAAACCTATCAAATAAGGCCACAAATAAGGCACCACCATACAAGATGTCCTGCTAATTGCGCGGCAATCATAGGACTTAATTAACCTAAATTGTGTTAGAAAACTAGCCTTTGCTCTAAATAATGCACTCATAAATTGCATATCATGCATTATAGCCTTTGGTTCAACTGTACATAAAATAATGCTATTTTATTATACTAATTGATGTTTGTTCTCATTTACAAGCAATAAGGAGCTCAAGAAATGTTCCTAATCAAAATAAAGCAGGATAGAATCTAAAGAAGAAGCTGAGCTGGAGCTAAAACAGAAGCTAAGCTGGAGCTTGGGAATAAAGACCAGAATAAAGAAAGGAGATTGAAGATAGAGAGAGAGAGATAAATAGCTTGTATGAAATAATAGAAGAAGAAGACAAGGAACCCCTAGATATTCCTACCCCTATTCTTACAACCCTAGGATAACCCTATCCCAACACCATAACCTGAAACCACACTCACATTAGGTTAACTAAGCCCTAGAGCCTAAAACATGGATAACACTATCCATGATCCTATTCCACTATCCACACTCCTAACCCACCTATCCACAACCCAATTCCCATTGTAGAATCCTATTTAGGCTAAGAACACCCTCAATTTACTCAACCTGAGTCAATTTGTTCAACCACATTCTAATTAGGTCCATATGGACCTAATTGGGCTAACCTATGTTTGATTAGGCTCACTTAAGCCTAACTAGATTCGACCCTACCTTAATTAGGCTTACCGACACATCCATTGGATTAACTCGCACCCAATTAGACCCACACACTCAATTAGACTTCTTAAGACCTAGTTAGACTCAACCTAATCCAACCTAAACTAACCTAACCCAATTAATACCTACAACCACGACTTAACTCTACTTAATTCAAACCCAACACCCCCACAACCTACTCCATGCAACACCAACCCTCCCACCACAAAAAGTGGCAACCACCAACCTCTTTGGTGCACTAACTTATCCTCCCCTCCCACCATATAAACACCACTACCTAAAGACGCCCCCCATCTTCTTCTTCCTCCTCCCATTTTCCACCATTGGAGAACCACCTTCAAAGCCTCTCCCTTCCACCCTAAGGTCTGTCGACCCTCATTTTGGTGGCTGGCCACCACCACCACCCTCTTCCACCTTCCAAGGCCACCATTCACTCCTCATAGGTGCACCATTTGTGCCCTCCCCATTTTCCTATAGAAATTCTCTATTCGTCTTTTTATGATTTTATATTGTCATTGCAAGCATTTATTTTTCCCTCTTGAGTAGACCTAGACTCCTCCATAGTCTTGGGCATGATCCTCTGATCTATTGGCATGTAGGCAATCATCACAACCAGGCCTAGCCACTGCCACCCTCTAGTGTCAACGGCTTTGACGAGCAAATCCTAGTGGGATGGTTTTCTAGTAGCTTAGATTTATTTTCATGTCTATTAAGCTTTCCTCTATGCTTGTTATTTGAATATCCATGTTCATTATTTTGTTAATGCAATGAGAAGCTAATTCATTTCATTATTTGCACGTGTCAACAAAAGTTCGATCTCATGTTTTGATCTCTCAATCATCATGACCATCACCCACACACCACACGCCAACCCTACTGCCAAGGTAGGTTGGATGTCCACTCTACCACCACTTCACCACATTCACGCCCACCATCATCACCTTTAGATTAGGGTTTAGTTAACTAGTTAGTAGATTAATCAATTTTATGTAGTTTAGGTTAGTCATTTTAGGAATCATTTCCGCATTTCAAAATCCAAAAAAATCGCAAAGAAGAAAAGACAAAAAAATGATAGCCCTTGTTTTCATAATCACGCCAATAATTACCACAACCCAACCGACCCCCAATCCATTCCTGCATCTCACTCATCTCCTAATTCAACCAAACCACCAAATCACCTACCAAATTATGGTTGTCAGATTCTACTTCGCTTAGGTTTTTCATGATTTGATTATTGAAAAAGTTAAAAAAATAGCAAAACAAAAATAAAAAAAAAGCATATACAACACCAATTCACATTAACAACTCCCATGTATTTTTGAACTCGCTAGGTAGTGTGCATACAATTGAAGTCACGCAAATCAAAACACACACATTCAATTTTTATCTTTTTCTTACACATGCTTTTGTTATTCGTGAGCACAACACAACTAAGGAGGTCTACATGAGGGAGTTGGAAATGAGATTTTGAGGTTAGGTTAGACGAGTTTTAGGTTAGATTTAGGTTTGCTTTTAATCACAAGTAACGCAAAAAAAAGAAGACAAAAGTATGGTAAAAAATTAATTTAAAACACATTTTTGCCTCCCAGAGTTTGACCAGGACTCTACTTGAGTTTTGTTATTTATTTTTGTTTAGGATTAGTTTGCACGCTATACTACAACGTAAAAATCGATTAATACCTAATTTTGCACATATTTAACCCTAACACCTACCCAATCACCTCAACCTATAAAAGATAAATGAATGCAAGGTCACCGGGAAGGCAGGGTAAATGCAAGGTCTAGAAGACCCGACTACTTACCACCCTAAGGTAATTACACTAAATATTCCACAAGAGGGCCAATGTGCAAGGCAGGGTCACCCACTTGATGCTAAAGGGAAATAGTTCCAACACCTTATTCTACGACTGAAGGATCACCCACTTGAAAGCATCTGAGTGAACCTCCAAAACCTCATGAGACAAATCGACACTAAAGGCCCACTACTGCAGTTCCCATACCTTCTAAAGCACCTCCACCACTTGGGCAAGTCTTCTTCAATGTCAAAAGTGCAAACCATATTTGCTTTTGTTCCTTCTGAACCACGTGTGACTTAGGACCTCCCCTCTAAACGACAAGCAGGAAGGAAAGCTAGAAGCGACCTGCCAAGAGTCCTCAAGTGCCTCCTCTCGCTCGACTAGCCACACCTCCTGGAGAGGCAGGGGAGAAAACCACCCATCATAGGAGATGGTACCACCGACCAACGTGGAACACAAAGCTTGGATGCCCCACTGTGAAAAGGGGACAACACTGAAGGTACAAGAGGCTAAACATCATACCCCTCCAATTTCGACTGAGAAAAGAAGGAAGCTCGAACCTCCCCCTATGGCAGCTTCTTAGTAGTCTTGACCACGTTTTCCTCCACATGAAGAGGCTTAGATGAATCGGGGTCTGCCCTGATGTTGTGCTTAAAACATGAAGTTAGTCATTAATGAGTTGTTGTAGTGTAATTTTTGCATCTAATCACAAATCAAATAATTAACGAAACTACGTATCAATTTTTGTCTTTTGAGTTTTTGGTGAGTCCCAGTTGATTCTCAAGAAGGTAGATTTAGTGCACTCTCTCTCTCTCTCGTAGAATCTCACTTAACACTTTTATTCTATTTTTGTGATTTTTCTCATTTGAAAAGTTTTTTGTCTTTTCTTTTGATTAAGGGGAAAACAACTTGCTGCTAACTTTTATTACTTGTATTTACAATGTTACACTACTTGAAACATAAACAAAAACATTTGAAATTGAAATTACAACTTAATGTTGGTCAACCCATCTTATACAATGCAATAAAAGGAAAACAAATTGAATTATGCACCAAGGACAGTAACAAGAATGATGGTGGTAACAAGAGTGATACAGTGAATCCTCTGGTGCATGGAGCGATGTAGATAAGGAATGGGGAATGGAGTCGATTGGAAGGTGGTGGTCATGGTGATTATGGGAGTAATTACAATAATGTAGCTGGGTAGATAGGTGTGGGTTGATAGGTTAACATGTGGGTGTAGTGAGTAGGAGTAGATTGTGTGGTTGGGACACCTAAAGGTCCACTTTGATGGTGGTGACTATGGAATTGCTTGTGTTGTGAAATGTGGTGATGATAATAGTAGTGGTTAGGGTGGTGTAAATGTGTGTGGTACTGGTATGGTCGGGAATTTTAATGACGGTTTCAGGTGTATGGATGTCGAAGGATTCATTGTTACGAGGGATATGGTAGGGAGATGGAATGACCATGTGTGAATTTAGTGCATGTGGAGTGATTTAGTGAATACTTGGGATGCTTGAAGTGGTAATGAATAGGATGTTGATTAGGACAAGGAAATGGCAATGATGAGGGTGGTGTCGAGGTTTAGGACAAGGATTGATGGTTGATTAGGTTGGTAGTTGCTATTTGTGTTGTTGCTGCTGCTGTTTTTTGTTGTTGCTAATGCCGTTGGTTGCGAGGCGAAGAGAAGGAGGAGCACGCCCAATCTGAGGTAGGGGTTTCCTCTAATGTTGTACCTTCTTTTGATTCCCAAGCTTAGGAGCTATAACAAGGATTGAATTGGAAGTGAAATCAATGTTTTACATGCAAGGATTTTAGTGATGTATGTGGTGTTTTTATCCCATGATGGTTTATGTAAGTGGTGGTGAGATTTTTCTAGTCAAGCCTTGCCGTATTGTTTGGTTGGAGATTTTAATTAGTTCATTGTGTTCCTTGCGTGTGTGTTAGCTTGTGGTTAATGTTCCTTGGGTTTTGAATGAGTTAAGTGTGTGGTTTATAGGGTGTTCTATCACCATTGACTTCTTATACAAAGGTTCAATTGTGAGAGGTTAGGACTGCATGCTCCGTGGTCTTTCAATATTAAAGCAACTAATAGGTTTCCCAAGGTATTTTTGATTGATGGTCTAATTATGTGTGCACACCCTCGGATTTGTCTGTTTGAAGGTTCTTTGAAATGTGGATCCTTGGAAGATCTATGTTAGCTTTTCTTGAGATCTTAAACTATAATTGCCCTTCTTTTTGAGAGTGGGACAGTCTCACAATGTGGTTGACATGAGGCATGAAGTGAATTCATGGTAAAGTTGGTAAATCATGATGAAGTTGATAGGAAAAGACAATTATTTAAATAATCGTTTATCTAGATGGAAAATAGAATGGAATATAGGGGAATCGATTTATGAGGAAGGTGTTTTGTTGAGAATTAGCAATGGTCCACCTTGGCAATGAAGGATTGAACTGGTGGTGAAATGTTCCATTAGTTGAGTAATATTTGTTAGAAACTTAGAAATGGGCATTATGCTTATCAAAGTGAGATTTATAATAGGCTTCATATGCATTTAAGGTACTTGACAACTACTTTGGTTAGTGAAGGGGTTTTGTGGGGGAGGTTCTTTGGAAAGAGATTTAAAGTTCATAGAAAGGGATGACTGATGTTGAGGTTCGGTGTCAATCATGTTTAGGAAAGGAGTTGGGGTTTTTGTTGTGTTTGATTTGGTTGAGATAAGTATGTGGGTTTTTGTTTTTGGGCCTATAGGGATTATTAGCCTATAAGGTTTGCTCGTTTTGGCTGGAAAATTGCTCCTGGAGTTGGGCAAGTGAGGAAGGGCATAGGATGTGTAAAAGCTTATGAGTTGAAGATGTTTAGTTTCCCGGTAGTGGTGATACTAGTTTTGTTGGATGGGTGGTTCAAGGTGCTTGTTCTGTTCTTTAGCACCCATTAGAATTTAGGTGAGTGCTTTAGAGTCTAGATATTGGTTTCAATATTTGGTGTTTCTTATGCCATTTGTGATCGTATCAATTTAGTTAGCATGAAAATTCAGATATGTTAAGCATGGGAATTGGTCCCTTTGATTATTGGAGTCTAAATGTTATAAACCTTCAATGTTTTTTGTCACATTATACTCTGCGGATATTGGTGTAGACCCGGATAGGTTGTCTTAATATGGTGATTTAATCGTTGAAATGAGTATAGTGGTTAACCTAAATCGAGCCTAACCATCGTTTTACAAAATTTTTAACCTGGCCTACTTGATTTTATCTTGGTCACTTTTAGGCCCAGGGTCGAACATAGAGAAGCAGGATTAGAGGTGAATAAGTTTCTACGCCCTTCCTACAATGAATCTCTTCCGTTCGTTTATTATGTTTTTGGTATTTTTCTATTTAAGATTTTTTTTCTGATAATTTTGTCCTTGAGGTACACCCTCAAAATCAGGTCCTTGGCTTAGTGCCAAATTGTTCTTGGCATTGAACCAAATTAGGGTTCCAAAACTGGTCTTGCTATCTACAAGACTGAGTACCTACAAGACAAGGATTATCTTTTCTCTTTTACTATTTTTTTTTATCTTTTTAATAGCAGGAAAGAGAAATAGAAATAAGATAAATATAGTATATATATATATTATATTATATATATATATAGGGGTGGGGGTGGAGGTGGAAATGGCGTGTAGCACGGTGTCAAGTTGATCGTCGTCTAGGAAGATGCAACCAACAGGATGAAGTGCTGCATAGAGTGTTGGATGGATGGGTGGAAGGTGTGTGCAGAGACGCTTTCTGTACTCGTGTATCGGGGAATATCAACAACTGGTATAGATATTCCCGCGATATAACGTGTGGTAGGTGATATGAAAATATATATATATATATATATATATATATATATATATATATATATATATATATATATATATATATGTATATATATAAATATATATTTATATGTATATATATATAAGGTGGTAATTATATAGGTGTATATGTGGATTTATAGTAATATATGTATATAGATATATAGATATGTATATGTATATATATATGTATTTATGTATATAGATATATTAGTATAAGTATCTATGTATATAGATATATGTAGATATATATATATGTGTGTGTGTGTGTGTGTATTTATATCTATAGGTATATATGTATATAGGTATGTATATATGTACATATATGTGTATAAATAAATAAATATATATATATATGTATGTATATCTACTTATATATAGTGTATAGGTATGAGTATATATATATGTATATGTATATATATATATATATATATAAGTATATATAGGTGTGTACAAGTGTGTGTGTGCGTACACGTGAGCGTGTACAAGTGTGGTGTGTGAGTGAGTGAGAGAGAGAGAGAGAGCGTCTGTTGGAGGAAGAGGGCGCGGGCATTTAAGCCGTCTAGAGGCTGTGCCGGTCGTCTGATGGCGCGGGCTCGCACAAGCGCAGGCTCGCATAAGGATGCGCGCGCGCGCTGGAGGGAGCAGGCGTGAGGGAGATGTAGCGCAGCGCAATGCGTGACGCAGCGCACTGTGCTGCGCGCTGAAGCAGGTGCGGGCGAAGGCGCGGGCGCGAGCAGAGGCTGGAACGAGTGCGAGCATGGAGCGGGGATGGGCTGGAGGCGGTTGCGGGCGTGGAGAGAGAGCGCGCAGTGACCGGATAAGTGAGAAACTTTCCAGTCACCGCATTGTAGCTACAGTGTCGCGCTCTCTAGCGTGAACAGTAGCTACAGTGCCGCGCGCTCTGGACAGCCGGTTACAGCTAGTGCTACGTGTACGGGCGCATTGGAAGGCGCCTACACGTGCACAGAAAGAGGCTGCGGTCGGTGCCTGCGTGCACACGGGCTGCTGCTGCTGCTGCGGAGCTTCAGACCTTGGAGATGCAGCAATGGCGGGAAGGGTTGGAACGACGAAAACAGAGAACTGAACCACCATGCCCACCAGCTCTTTGATGAGCTGGGTGGTAGTGAGACTCACAGTGGTGGTCGAGGACCACTGTGAGCTGCTCCTGCCTGCAGCGTATCTCTTCAGTGGAAGAGGTGCTGCGTATGGAGGGGAGAGGGGAGGAGACGGCCTGGAGAAGGGTGTGCGGGTGTGTGTTGCATGGACCAGGCTCCCTTGCGCAAGGAAGCGAGGAGGGCTTTTTAAAGAAGATGGAGGCAAGCCCAGCCATGCCCTGGGCTGCGCATGACTAAGCATGCAGCTGGCAGGGCATGCTGTGGCAGAGAGTGGCACGAAGAAGAAGCAGCCATGCCCTGTAGCCGTGCGGAGAAGAAGAAATTCAAAGGCAAATAAAAAATGAAGATGGTGATTTTGCGAGGCAGCACTTGAAGAATATATTAATTACAAGGCCAATTTATTCACTTTCCTCCCCTCTCAATTAAATGCATGTATGCGTTTATTTTTACAAATGCACTATGGCTACCTAATATGCAATGGCAATGCTAGGAAATAGCATAAGATGGCACAATTGTTGGTGTATTTTTGCTGTGCAATCATACCCCAATGCCTATCTTTTGCTAGTCCCTGGCAAAATATTTTTGTATTGTATTTAGAAATGATCTTAAGCTGAAGATTTTCTTCTGAGGCGACATAGGTGTGTTTATTTGTTGGATATTGTGAGAACCAATTGCAGAGAAGACTACCAGTACTTTAAGTCTTATGTGACATAGACCATCTCTCAACTAACCTGGACTCTTGATATTTAAACCTTAAGTACGATTTTCAAGATCCAGGAGGTTTTTGCTATACTCTAGAGCTCAAGAGGTTATGGCTTGTGCATAGTGAAGGATCAAGACTGACCAGATGAATATTAAGACTCAAGCCCAGGGTTTCACGAATTTTTAAGTGCAAGTCGATCCCAGTTTCAGCTTGTGTCTTTGGATTGACCCTTAAAAAGATGACGGAAAACTCAACTCCCATTTTATTACATTTGTGGCTCAAAGAAAATAGGGTATTTGTAACTTGCCCTGAAGAACTTTTGTAGGGAGAAGACTTTACAGACATTTGTAAGATATAATGACTTATTTGCATCTTTTTTTTTTTTGAAACACGTGTCAGTATATCTCTTACAACTTTATTTGGAGGAGCACACTTTTCTTTTTGGTGGGAGAGTTCCTTTTTGGTAGAAAGAGTCTCTCCTAAACATAAGACTAAAGCCTGGAATAAAAAGTCTACCTGCGCGCACAGGTAAGGACTCCACCTTCCCTAATGAACACTAGGGTTGGATCTTATGTTCACCCGATCTTTCTTGGTATGTGTAGTGTGAACCAAGATTACTTAAGCTTTCGAGTGGACGCAATCCAACGGATCTTGTACTGATGTCTCAAGTACAAGAATACGTCCTTAGTTAAGAGAGATTCCGATCTATCTTGTCAATGCTTAAGTGAATTAAGCCGAGCCTGAGCGAATCAAGCTTCTGTGGCCAGGAAAGTCTTCAAAACAGTGGTTGAATATCCATAAACACTTATTGTATTTTTTTGTTTCAGCCTTCAGATCATTACTAAATACCCTTTTTTTTTTCTACATATTTATAGATAGGTGGAGACTGCATGATACCATAAGATACCCAGATCCTATGGATGCCTATCCACCCCCCCATGCCAAATGATGCTGTGTCCTCATATGCATGCAAGGTAGGGTAGAGGAAGGACCAAAGATCGGGTAACGAGAGCTGAGGTGCAGGGTATACAGCAGGGTGGTAGGGTGGGTGGATGGTGGGTGGTGAAGTGAAAAGTGAAGTGAGCATGACAGTGGCGGAGTATTGTTGGGGTGCCTCCCAACGAGCACTGAATTTAACGTCCCTAGCTAGACTCAGAATGAGGCACAACCTTAGTTACCCTCCAGTAGGGCAACAGTTTCTCCAATGGGGGCAGGTTCATGAGTAAGATAGGGTTTCAAACGCTACCCATTGACCGTAAATTTATGCCCAGATTTGGGATCTTCAATCTCAACGGCCCCGTTGGGAAATGGTCTCGAGACCAGAAAAGGACTTGTCCATTTGGACTTCAATTTCCTAGGAAAGAATTTGAGCCGAGCGTTGTAGAGCCAAACTTGCTAATATGGCTCAAATTCCTTCCGCCGAATACGGCTGTCGTGAAAAGCCTTAGTACGTTGCTTGAAAGTTAAGGTAGAATCATAGGCTCCACGACGGAGCTCTTCCAGCTCCTGGAGTTGGAGTTTCCTTTCTCGACCACACAGGTCTGGGTCGAGGTTACATTGGCGAACCACCCAATAAGCGTGGTGCTTCAACTCCACGGGCAAATGACAAGGCTTCCCGTAAACGATTCTATAAGGAGACATACCAAGGGGAGCCTTGAAGGCAGTCCGATACGCCCAAAGTGCGTCAATCAGCTTGTCGAACCAATCCTTACGGTCAGGCCGAACCGTTTTTTGGAGAATTTGCTTGATTTGCCTATTCGACACCTCAACCTGGCCGTTCATTTGAGGATGATACGGAGATACTATACGGTGGTGGACTCCGTATTTCCTCAGAAGTGCCCGAAAAGAAGCATGGGTAAAGTGGCTTTCTCCATCTGAGATAATGGCTCAAGGGATCCCAAAGAGCGCAAAAATGTGGTCTTTGACAAATCGAGTGGATATAACATGGTCAGCACGGCACGTGGGAATAGCCTCGATCTATTTCGAAACATAATAAACAGCCACGAGGATAAATTCGAAGCCGTTGGAAGGAGGAAAGGGACCCATGAAATCAATTCCCCAAATGTCGAAGATTTCCGCAGCTAGGATGGGTTGCAAGGGCATCATGTCACGACGTGACATTGATCTTAACGACTGGCACATAGTGCAATGTTTGGCACAATTGTGTTCATCCTGGTGAAGAGAGGGTCAAAAGAAACCGCACTGCAACATCTTGACTGCAGTTTTCCTCCCAAAGAAATGGCCTCCGCAGGCCTGATCGTGGTAGAAAGATAGCACACTGGGGAATTTGCTGTCAGGAATACAGCGACGGATGATTTGATCAACACCTATTCGAAAAAGAAGTGGATTATCCCAGAAATAATACTTTGCTTCTGCCATGAGACGCTCGTGCTGGTTTTTAGGCCAGCCACTTGGAAGGGATCCAGAAGCAAGGTAATTGGCAATGTCGACATACCAAGGTCCACTTGCCACATTAATTACCAATAGGTGCTCATCAGGAAAAATTTCATTAATCACAGATTAAGTCCAATATGGTCAGGGTCCAGTCTAGAAAGATGATCAGCCACAATATTTTGGGCTCCGGCCTTATCGCGGATCTCAATGTCAAATTCTTG
The DNA here is from genome assembly GCA_037157565.1 of Thalassia testudinum. NCBI lineage: Eukaryota > Viridiplantae > Streptophyta > Magnoliopsida > Alismatales > Hydrocharitaceae > Thalassia > Thalassia testudinum. Next base: position 66,290,539 of record JAZHRO010000035.1, on the reverse strand, counting down.
GAGCAGAAGGATCCAACGAATCAGTCTAGGCTTGGCATCCTTCTTGTGCATGAGATGGCGAATGACCGCGTGATCAGTGAAAACAATAACGTGTGAGACCAGAAGGTAAGAGTGGAATTTCTCCAGCCCAAAGACGACCGCCAGTAGTTCTTTTTCAGTGGTAGTATAATTACGCTGGGCTTCGTCCAACGTCTTACTGGCGTAGTACACCACGAAGGGGTGTCTATCTCGTCTTTGTCCTAGGATGGCTCCGACTGTAAGGTCGAAAGCGTCACACATGAGTTCAAAGTCGAGGGACCAATCAGGTGGCTGGAGAACAGGGGCCTTGGTGACAGCATTACGCAGCTGCGTGAATGCTCGTATGCAGTCGGGGCCCATATCGAAGGGTACGTCGGTCGATAGGAGATGAGTCAAAGGTCAAGAAATCTTAGAGAAATCTTTGATGAATCTCCTATAGAAACCGACGTGTCCCAGGAAGGAGCGGATTTGTTTGACAGAGCCAGGCACAGGTAAATTAGCAATCACATCAAGCTTAGCTCTGTCAACCTCGATACCCCTATTGGAGATGATATGTCCGAGAACAATTCCCTCGTGTACCATAAAATGACTTTTTTCCCAGGAAAGCACGAGGTTTACATCAATACATCTCCTAAGGATACGGGTCAGGTTGGAAAGGTAGTCATCGAAAGATGGTCCAAAGATCGAAAAGTCATCCATGAAGACCTCGAGAAAGTCACCCACCATGTCATGAAATATCGCCAGCATACATCTCTGGAAAGTTGCTGGCGCGTTACAAAGTCCGAACGACATCCTTCTAAATGCAAAGGTGCTGAAGGGGTAGGTAAAGGTGGTTTTCTCTTGGTCTCGGGAGTCAATTGCCACCTGGTTGTATCCTGAGAATCCATTCAGGAAATAGAAAAATTTATTTCCTGCTAACCGCTCCAGGATTTGGTCAATGAAAGGTAGTGGAAAGTGATCTTTCTTAGTTGTAGCATTGAGTTTCCTATAATCTACACACACTCTCCAAGATGTAGGAGTGCATGTAGGGATGGATTCGCCCATGTCATTGACATGGATGGTGAGTCCCGCCTTTTTGGGCACGGCGTGAATCGGACTCACCCAGGGGCCATCGCTGATCGGGTAGATTATACCCGCATCCAGCCACTTAATAATTTCCCTTTTAACGACCTCCCTCAAGTTAGGGTTGAGACGTCGATGCATCTCGCGGGAAGGTCGAGCCTCCTCCTCTATATATATACGGTGAGTGCAGTAGGAGGGGCTGATGCCAGTTAAGTCTGATAAAGGCCATTCAATGGCTGCCTTGTGCTCCATAAGGACCTTCGTTAGTTTGCACTCTTGCTCCCTGGTCAATTTTGAACTGATGATTACGAGGAGCGTTTCATTTGGTCCCAAGAAAACATACTTAAGTGTACTAGGCAGCTCTTTCAGCTCGGCATTTGGTCCCAAGAAAACATACTTAAGTGTACTAGGCAGCTCTTTCAGCTCGGGAGTAGATGGTGAAAGATCTGGCATTTCTTGGGATGAGAGTGTCCCAGGCGGATCGAAAAACAAGTCAAGAGGAAGAAGTTGGCCTTCAGATTGGCCAAGAGGAGGAGCTTCTTGGATAGATGGATCCAAAAAGGAATAGCCCCAGTGAGTAGTATGTGGGCTCAAGGTCCCAGTGTGGAGTTGCAACTCCACCTGATTTGGCAGGAAAGAAAGGGCAATCCAGTCTTCAAGAGTGTGGATCGACGGTGAGTAGCCCGGATATGACTCAGACCACGAGGTATGGGAAGCGGAGGAAACCTCGTCAGAAGTCTAGTCAGGAGAAGGTACGAGAATAGGGAGGGATGGGGGAATGTCACAATATGTGTCGGTCAGGCAATCATCAGTGTTTAAAGGCAGTCCACAGTAGTCAGAATAAGTCCCAATTAGTCCGACACACGCACTGATGGCCATGTCCTCGTCAGACATGTCATCCTCGATGCAATCACAATCAAAGTTCTTGGCTGCCTTGAAGATGTTAAGCTTGAGCTTCTCAAATCCAACAACAATCTCAATACAACCTGACTCGCAGTCGATATGGGCGCGGGCTGTGGCCAAGAAAGGTCGACCAAGGATGATCGGACAATCAGAAAGTGAACTAGGAACTTCCATATATAAAACAAGAAAGTCAACAGGAAAATAGAGACTGTTGACCCTAACCACCACGTCTTCCACCACACCCTTTGGAATTTTGACAGAACGATCTGCCAACTGTAATGTGACAAGGGTGGGTTTCAGATTTCCCAAGGAAAATTTTTCGGGCATGATGATTGGTATAAGATTGATGGAAGATCCTAGATCAAGCAGGGCACGGTTAAAATTGCAGCCTTGGATGCTACAGGAAATAAGCGGTGTGCCCGGATCTTTCTGCTTCGGTGGTAGATGTGACAGTATAGCACAACTTGCATGAGGCGAGAGAACCACCAGATTCTTAGTTTTCTTTGACTGTCGCCTGGGTGTTGTGTAGTCTTTGAAAAATCGGGCGACAGTAGGTATGTGGTCGATAGCCTCTAGTAGGGGTACCTTGATTTCAACATCCCTGAATAAATTACGTAGGTTATCAAAGGCCTGCGTATCCTTCTTCTTGCTTTTTGGCTCCCTCAGTAGAGCCTCAGGGAATGGGACTGATTCTGGCACCAATTTGGGTGTATCGTCCTCTCGCGAATGCAGCGCGCATCCCGAGTGAGAGGGCGATAAAGAAGACAGGCCAGGATCAGGTTGAGGCGGATCGACGGTCTGCTTACCGCTCCTCGTAGTGATCGCATTGGACGATGTGGGTCCAGTGGGATCATAAGGCGGAGGAGGGTTCGCAATAGGGACATAAAAGTGAGGTGCTGCAGCGGGATTTGCCTGAAATCCCGGTGGAATGCTCGGAGCTTGCAGAATCTAATGAACCTGCCCCTGAGAAGGTCGTACCTATGGTTGAGGACCACAGGGTATGAAATTTTGTGGGTTGGAAACAGGTTGGGCTGGGAGAGTACCTTAAGATCGAGTCGTCATGTGTAGTTCCCTGATCTCAGCATTCTGCTGTGCCAATTGGTGCTAAAGAGAGGTCATGTTCTCTTCATGGCGCTTTGACATTTCCGTCATCATTCGCATCACTTTATCAAGAGGACTTGATGCATGTTCTGTTTGCGGTACGCAAGGACCCGATGGCAGATTCGCCATAGGATTAGACTGGGCCCTTGGGATGACGAATGCAGACGGTCGCATTGGTCCACCCACAGGGTTTTGGCACTACGGGTTGCTGGACCATGCGAAGTTTGGATGATTTCGCCACTCTGGGTTATAAGTGGTAGAGAACGGGTTGTTCCCCAGGGTGCAAGCATCTTCTATGCCAGAAGACGCGTCCGCATGTAAATATACTTCCGAGCACACGGAGGCTTGGTCCTCCGTGTCAAAATACTGGCTTGCAGAAGCCAGATCCACATGACTTACCCAATCGCTCGGCGCGACACTCGGTAAGGAAGGTCTTACAGGGTTTCTAGGGATAAGCCTGGTGTTGGAAGAATTGGGATTGTGACGAAGTGGTGAGGTGGGGGTGTTTGCCATAGAACGGGCGGGGTTGGCCAGAAGCTCGTCCAGCTTCTTGTGCACGACGGAGACTTCATCCAATTTCTGTGTGATAAGGTTGAGATCTGTGGATGAATTGGAGGGTCCTGTGTCAACTTCGTGGACATTACGGGGCAGGCTGGTACGATTAAAGGCGACAATGGAAGCATTGTTCATTGAGTTTTTGCTCATATTTTCAAATAATTCGAATGCTCCATTCTCATCTTTATTCATGAAATTCCCTCCGCAGGAAGCGTCTGCAATTTGCTTCAAAGTCTCATTTAGCCCATAATAGAAAATCTAGGCTATATGCCACTTAGGCAGACCGTGATGCGAACACTTCCTGAGGAGGTCATTATATCTCTCCCATGCCTCATGAAACTGTTTGCCGTTTTGTTGCGTAAAGGAGGTGATAGCACGGCGAAGCGTATTGGTTCGCCCGATTGGGAAGAACTTCTTGAGAAACGCTATTCGCATCTCTTCCCAAGAGTGGATGGTTCTCCCAAGGGTGCATAACCACTGTGACGCTTTATCCCATAATGAAAACGGGAACATTTTCATGAGGACTATTGGTAACCCAATATTTCTCGGTTTAACTATTTTAGCCAATCGGATTAGGTCTTCCAAGTGGAGAAAAGGATCTTCACTTGCAAGACCATGGAAGTGAAAATTTATCAGGCCAATTACATTAGGTTTCAATTCAAAGTCGTCCCCGCCCATGGGGACCCGAATTTGTCCTATGGTCTCTGTAGCAGCAGGATTCTGATAGGAGCTAAGAGACCTAGGCTCCTCCCATTCGGGAGGGTTCTGCATTTCCTCCAATGTTTCCCTAATGGCTTGAATTTGTTCATTATACATTTCCATTTGGGCTTGGAGGCGGGTTATGGGATCTAAGGCTCCACCACCTGGTGGGTTTTGAGGGCGATTTCCTCCCTCTAGATTTGGTGGTGGGCATGCAGCCATGTTTGTGGAGGAGGACGACGATTCGGCTTCTTTCCTAAAATTGTCAGACAATTCAAACAGTTCAGGGTTTTGTGACCTCCTCCCGAACATGCACTACCGCAGGAAGAATTAGGGGGATACGAAGGGAAAAGGAGATGAGAGAAATGACACCGCAAAGGTACACTTGATGACAAATCAATACAATCAGATTCCTAACCTCTACAGTGTGCCCTTAGACCTAAAGATCTAAGTTACCTACTATCACGACCTACGGAACCGAATGTGAGCACCGCGGAACCACCGTGCCAGATTGAAAGGCCGTTTGCCCTAGTCTTAAACACCCGATAGCACGTGGGAACCCTCACTAGCACGTAGGCGCTACACGCAGGTAGTTAGACCTCCAATCCTTAATAAGGGTCAAGTTGCTACCAGTTTTAGTTAGAGGCTTAGGATCAAGTGCTTCTGGAATGTGAAGGGCATTATTTACGAGTAATGCCCAAGTGGTTGATTTTATGAAGTGTGTAAACCAAGCATGCAACGGGAAAATCTCCCTGAATTGAAGTTTTAATTGGTGAATGATTTTTAGAGTTTCAGCCTTAAGTAATATGGATTTTAGGATTTCGCTGAATTACCAATTCAACCAATCTCCGGGTTTTGAGAGAATACAAGTTTTTTCTAAACCCAACAAACCCTTCTTCAATGTCAGTTGGTTAATGCATGCTAAAATGCAATGGGCTTCCCTAGATGGAGATTTCTATGTGTGGATACACGAGTCAATTTTAGATTAGTGTGAAAGGGAGCCAAAGCACTTCAATTCAAGTGCTTCCAATCACCAGAATGATGTTCCACACACAAGGCTCAACCATAAGATAAAGAAAATCAAATTGTTGGGGTTGAAGCATTCGGGATCAAATCTTAGGCACGTAAAAGGTCGTGGTGGGGTTGGAATCAATGCAATTCTAAGTCTCCCCACCAAAAATGTGATCCTGAATTGCAGATAAATGAGGCAAAGAGGGATGGCAATCAATCTTTTTATTTTTGCCTCAATGAATACTTCACACGGCGAAAGATTCAAGAATCAAGATTCTTGGATCTTTGCTAGGCGAAGTTTGGCGGGAAATCTTGGGGCGGTGAGAGTGATGGCAAACAATCAAACAAGTGATTTTTAATCCACTTACCCCAAGAGATCCCAAGAAGTGTTTTTAGTTTCTTTTTTTTTATTATTATTAAGGTGACAAGTTGACCTAAGTTGCTAAGAAAGAGAGACCTACCTGTCCAGCAACGTGGGTGAAGCTCTAGTGCGGTGTCGACGACTTCACGCTCTCGTTCCCGCCTTGGATCTACCCACATCTCTGACTTCGTCTGCCTACCTTCTCCTTGCAACTGATTCACCTGCACACCAACAAATAGAAACACCCGTGAAGAGAAGGGTGTGAAAAGAGAAAAATTAAAGGAATGGAGTAGAAACTTACCTGAATGTGCACTTCCCCGGCAACGGCGCCAGAAAAAGTATGGTGTAGACCTGGATAGGTTGTGTTAATATGGTGATTTAATCGTTGAAATGAGTATAGTGGTTAACCTAAATCGAGCCTAACCATCTTTTTACAAAATTTTCAACGTGGCCTACATGATTTTATCTTGGTCACTTTTAGGCCAAGGGTCAAACTCAGGGAAGCGGGATTAGAGGTGAATAAGTTTCTACGCCCTTCCTACAACGAATCTCTTCCGTTCGTTTATTATGTTTTTGGTGTTTTTCTATTTAGGATTTTTTTTCTGATAATTTTGTCCTTGAGGTACACCCTCAAAATCAGGTCCTTGGCTTAAAGCCAAATTGTTCTTGGAGTTGAACCAAATTAGGGTTCCAAAACTGGTCTTGCTATCTACAAGACCGAGTACCTACAAGACAAGGATTATCTTTTCTCTTTTATTACTTTTTTTTATCTTTTTAATAGAAGGAAAGAGAAATAGAAATAAGATAAATATAGTATATATATATATTATATTATATATATGTATAGGGGTGGGGGTGGAAATGGCGTGTAGCACGGTGTCGAGTTAATCATCGTCTAGGACGATGCAACCAACAGGATGAAGTGCTGCATGGAGTGTTGGATGGATGGGTGGAAGGTGTGTGCGGAGACGCTTTCTGTACTCGTGTATCGGGGAATATCAGCAACTGGTGCAGATATTCCCACGATATAACGTGTGGTAGGTGATATGAAAAAAAATATATATATTTATATGTATGTATATATATATATAAGGTGGTAATTATATAGGTGTATATGTGGATTTATAGTAATATATGTATATAGATATATTAGTATAAGTATCTATGTATATAGATATATGTAGATGTGTGTGTGTGTGTGTGTGTATTTATATCTATAGGTATATATGTATATAGGTATGTATATATGTACATATATGTGTATAAATAAATAAATATATATATATATGTATGTATATCTACTTATATATAGTGTATAGGTATGAGTATATATATATGTATATGTATATATATATATATATATATTTATATAAGTATATATAGGTGTGTACAAGTGTGTGTGTACACGTGAGTGTGTACAAGTGTGGTGTGTGAGTGAGTGAGAGAGAGAGAGAGCGTCTGTTGGAGGAAGAGGGCACGAGCATTTAAGCCGTCTAGAGGCTGCGCCGGTCGTCTGATGGCGCGGGCTCGCACAAGCGCAGGCTCGCATAAGGATGCGCGCGCGCGCTGGAGGGAGCGGGCGTGAGGGAGATGCAGCGCAGCGCAATGCGTGACGCAGCGCACTGCGCTGCGCGCTAGAGCGGGTGCAGGCGAAGGCGTGGGCACGAGCAGAGGCTGGAACGGGTGCGAGCATGGAGCGGGGATGGGCTGGAGGCGGTTGCGGGTGTGGAGAGAGAGCGCGCAGTGACCGGATAAGTGAGAAACTTTCCAGTCACCGCACTGTAGCTACAGTGTCGCGCTCTCTAGCGTGAACAGTAGCTACAGTGCCACGCGCTCTGGACAGCCGGTTGCAGCTAGTGCTGCGTGCACGGGCGCGTTGGAAGGCGCCTGCACGAGCGGAAAGAGGCTACGGTCGGTGCCTGTGTGCACACGGGCTGCTGCTGCGGAGCTTCAGACCTTGGAGATGCAGCAATGGCAGGAAGGGCTGTGTTGAGCGAGACGAATCTACGCTAACGTGTTTGGTTTTTTTGAAAAACCCGTCGTTGTAGTTCGAAAGCGAAGGATTCGTGTTCAACAAATAAAATTTATACCGAAATAAGAATTCCGGGTCGAACACAGGGAGGCGAACGTTTGATTTAAAAACTCCGCGTTTCTTTTTATTTTGTCACCAAGAAATTCAATTTAAACTATCTAAGTATCTACAACAAATAAAAGAGAGAGAGGGAGTAAGAGAGAGAGAAGGAATACTATACATGGAAATCAAAATGAGATGTAGAATAGACAAGGAATTTATCATAAAAGAGTTCTTTCATTACAACTAGAAAACATAAAACAATTACTCTAGAAAGCATTAAAAGAATGGAGGGAGAAATGTCCTCCTCGACGATCGCTCGGAGGACGAATAGACTACTCTAGAAAGCAGTAAATCTATACTAGAAAGCAGTAAAAAGAATAAGGAGAGAGAAATCCTCCTCGACGGTCGCTTGGAGGACGAGCCGGACGGGACGACGCCTGGACGAAGGAGAACGAAGCGGGACGAAGGAGGACGAAGCAGAAGAACGGGAACGAAGCAGCACGCCGTCGTCGTCGCGGGATCCACTTCCGAAGGGGGACGAAAATTTGGACTTTATCTCGCGAGAAGCATCCCGGGTGTGGGACAAGCTTCTCTTGAGCTTTGGAGAGGTAGAGAGGAGAAGGAAGGGATGAAAATTTCGTATGGAGGGGGTCTCCTTTTATAGTTGCAAGGAGTGGGGGCAAAATGGACATTACATCTTCAAAATAATAAATAAGGGGTCTTTAGTGACGGATAAAACCGTCGCTAAAGCCCCGCCGTCGCCGTCGCCGCCGCGCCACGCGCGCCCGCTCGGCTACCTGCGTGCGTAACGCAGACGCACGTCCGCGTCGTCTCAGCCGTCCGATCGCGAGATCGGACGGCTTAGATCGCGCCCGCGCCCGCTGCGTAGCGTGCCGCCCGCGTGCGATCGCGCGCCCACCAGGGCGTCCAATTGCGCGTCGGCGCTATCGGGCGCGCGCGGCCGTTGGATCTTCATCCGACGCTCGTGCGCGCCCGCTCGCCCGCGCCTTCGCCCCCCTCTCCGCGGCTCGAACCCGCGACCTCTGCTTCGCCCGCAGCTGCGTCGCCGCTGCGCTACGCGGGCGAAATGGTCGCACGGACGTTTTTAAACGCGCGCGACCGCAGCCGTTGGATCGAGATCCAACGGCGGAGAGGAGACGTTGCGTGGTCTTCACAGGACTCCTGCGGCCGATTGGGCGGCTGGGATGGCGCCACGTGGCGCCATCTTGGCCGTCCATCTTCTGGAAGTTGTAGATGGTGCCACGGATGTCGGATTGACTCGATTTTTGTGTCGTTCGGCTGCGATCGTCGATCCGAATTCATCCGTGTGGTCGGATTTTCCATCTGAAGTGCGGATTTACACCATCCTGGCCCTTGATCTTCTAGGGTTCCCCGGTCTCTATCTGATGCTACGGATGCCTGATTAGGGCGATCTTGGAGTCGTTGAACTCCAATCGTCGCCCTGATCATATCCATACGGTTGGATCTTTGATCCGAGGCCCCGATAAAATATTTGCCCTGTCCAAGCACATAAAAGGAGACAATTAACCTCCATTTTATTCAAACTACTCTAAATGCAAGATGATGCATGTAATGCAATATTTATATCATGAAATGCAATCCTATGCTTAAGAACATGCATAAATAGACATTTTAAGTAGTGTAAATGTGTTTACATCAGGCTGGAACGACGAAAATAGAGAATTGAACCACCACGCCCACCAGCTCTTTGATGAGCTGGGCGGTAGTGAGACTCACAGTGGTGGTCGAGGACCACTGTGAGCTGCTCCTGCCTGCAGCGTATCTCTTCAGTGGAAGAGGTGCTGCGTATGGAGGGGAGAGGGGAGGAGACGGCCTGGAGAAGGGTGTGCGGGTGTGTGTTGCATGGACCAGGCTCCCTTGCGCAAGGAAGCGAGGAGGGCTTTTTAAAGAAGATGGGGGCAAGCCCAGCCATGCCCTGGGCTGTGCATGACTAAGCATGCGGCTGGCAGGGCATGCTGTGGCAGAGAGTGGCACGAAGAAGAAGCAGCCATGCCCTGTAGCCGCGCGGAGAAGAAGAAATTCAAAGGCAAATAAAAAATGAAGATGGTGATTTTGCGAGGCAGCACTTGAAAAATATATTAATTACAAGGCCAATTTATTCACTTTCCTCCCCTCAATTAAATGCATGTATGCGTTTATTTTTACAAATGCACTATGGCTACCTAATATGCAATGGCAATGCTAGGAAATAGCATAAGATGGCACAATTGTTGGTGTATTTTTGCTGTGCAATCATACTCCCTTGCCTATCTTTTGCTAGTCCCTGGCAAAACATTTTTGTATTGTATTTAGAAATGATCTTAAGCTGAAGATTTTCTTCTGAGGCGACATAGGTGTGTTTATTTGTTGGATATTGTGAGAACCAATTGCAGAGAAGACTACCAGTACTTTAAGTCTTATGTGACATAGACCATCTCTCAACTAACCTGGACTCTTGATATTTAAACCTTAAGTACGATTTTCAGGATCCAGGAGGTTTTTGCTGTACTCTAGAGCTCAAGAGGTTATGGCTTGTGCATAGTGAAGGATCAAGACTGACCAGATGAACATTAAGACTCAAGCCCAGGGTTTCACGAATTTTTAAGTGCAGGTTGGTCCCAGTTTCAGCTTGTGTCTTTGGATTGACCCTTAAAAAGATGACGGAAAACTCAACTCCCATTTTATTACATTTGTGGCTCAAAGAAAACAGGGTATTTGTAACTTGCCCTGAAGAACTTTTATAGGGAGAAGACCTTACAAACATTTGTGAGATATACTGACTTATTTACATCTTTTTTTTTTTTGAAACACGTGTCAGTATATCTCTTACAACTTTATTTGGAGGAGCACACTTTTCTTTTTGGTGGGAGAGTTCCTTTTTGGTGGAAAGAGTCTCTCCTAAACATAAGACTAAAGCCTGGAATAAAAAGTCTACCTGCGCGCACAGGTAAGGACTCCACCTTCCCTAATGAACACTAGGGTTGGATCTTATGTTCACCTGGTCTTTCTTGATATGTGTAGTGTGAACCAAGATTACTTAAGCTTTCGAGTGGAAGCAATCCAACGGATCTTGTACTGATGTCTCAGGTACAAGAATGCGTCCTTAGTTAAGAGAGATTCCGATCTATCTTGTCAATGCTTAAGTAAATTAAGCCGAGCCTGAGCGAATCAAACTTCTGTGGTCAGGAAAGTCTTCAAAACAACGGTTGAATATCCATAAACACTTATTGTATTTTTTTGTTTCAGCCTTCAGATCATTACTAAACACCCCTTTTATTTCTACATTTATTGATAGGTGGCTGCTACAGTGTCGCGTTCTCTAGCGTGAACAGTAGCTACAGTGCTGAGTGCTCTGGATAGCCAGTTGCAGCTGGTGCTGCGTGCGCGGGCACGCTGGAAGGTGCCTGCACGCGTGGAAAGAGGTTGCGGTCGATGCCTGCGTGCGTGTAGGCTGCTGCTGATGTTGCTGCAAAGCTTCAGACCTCGGAGATGCAGCAATGGCGGGAAGGGCTGGAACGACGAAAACAGAGAGTTGAACCACCACGCCCGCTGGCTCTTTGATGAGCTGGGCGGTAGTGAGACTCACAGTGGTGGTCGAGGACCACTGTGAGCTGCTCCTGTCTGCAGCGTATCTCTTCAGTGGAAGAGGTGCTGCGTATGGAGGGGAGAAGGGTGGAGACGGCCTGGAGAAGGGTGTGTGGGTGTGTGTTGCATGGACCAGGCTCCCTTGCGCAAGGAAGCGAGGAGGGCTTTTTAAAGAAGATGGAGGCAAGCCCAACCCTGCCTTGGGCTGCGCATGACTAAGCATGCGGCTGGCAGGGCATGCTGTGGCAGAGAGTGGCGCGAAGAAGAAGCAGCCATGCCCTGTAGCCACGCGGAGAAGAAATTCAAAGCCAAATAAAAAATGAAGATGGTGATTTTGTGAGGCAGCACTTGAAGAATACGTTAATTACAAGGCCAATTTATTCACTTTCCTCCCCTCTCAATTAAATGCATGTATGCGTTTATTTTTACAAACGCACTATGGCTGCCTAATATGCAATGGTAATGCTAGGAAATAGCACAAGATGGTACAATTGTTGGTGTATTTTTGCTGTGCAATCAGATATAGAGGCAAGCCTTTAACTTGATTGTAATTTCAAGGCTTAGCTTATGGCCACTGTTTGCTCACTATAAGGATTAGTTATGTAATTGTCAGAACACTAACAACAATAATCATGTAGGTATATGAATGGTAAGATAATGCTTGTAGCCAAAGTTATACGTATTTCTTTTTGGGGTGTGCCCACATGTATAGTTGATACCTTTATAATGTGTAATTATTATTATTTTTAGTATGTATTGACACAAGTAAAGGATCCCTGAGCATGAATGACAAAATGCTAATTTAATAGGGGTTTTGCATTATATTTTAGTGGAATATGGACAATGAGGATGCTTATGGAATTGTGTTTGTAGTAATATGGCTTGGTTTCTCGTTGTTTTTCTTGTGTTTTTATCGCTTTTGGATGCGGGGTGTGCCTGCCTGTGTTTATCGTTGTTTTCTGCCGTTGGGTTGTGATGGTGGGGAGTACCTACCTATATAATTTGTGGTATGCATGCATAGATGCAGGTTGCAGGTACTGATTTTGGGAAAATATCTAATAAACAAGAAACTCTACCAGATTTCCGATAGGTTTCGACCTTATAATTTATTTAAAATTCAATTGTCCTATGACATACACGATGGGATCTTGAAGTCTAATTCGAGCCACTCAGTAGCGGGAACCTTGGCGTGGTATTGGGGTATAGTGTTTGGGGTGCCTAGTACATGTACTAATATTCGATACTGGCATGTTATGGCCTAATGGGGGCAATGGGTGCCCAACACCGGTTCCTAGGACTAGGATCAGTACTGGTGTACTTGTTCTACCCTGCTTGAACTCTAAAAGATGATTAAAAGTTGATGGAACCTGGCTAAGCAAAGAATCGAATCCAAAATGTTGAACTTGTATTGACTTGGTCAGAGTTTAATAAATGAAATACTTGGATCCTAAGGTCTTTTGATAAGACCCTAGGCGATCCACTAGGTCCTAGGGCTTCGTTCCGCACACAGAACCCAACAAAATTAAATGATAGTAGGTCGACTAGGTGAGCTCGTAAGGCTACACCCTTGGACTTGGTGAACCATGAGTTCACTGCTCGGGTAGAGAACCCGAGCTATTGCGGTAGTTGGAGGCTACCAAGGAATCTGCCTCGGAACTTGGAAGGTTCCCAAGTTTGGTGATAGGCCTTGGGCTGTCATCGGTATTTGGTACTTGAATGTAGCCGAATCTGACTCGATGTAGAGGTTCTCGTGGCTCTAGGCTCTGTCGGCACCTGCATGCGCAATAGGGGACGCCAGGGTGCATGGTATTCGTATCTAGAGGCTCACTGGGTACCTGTAAGTATGGAAGTGTCAGGGTACTGTGATGGATTTGTTGAGACCTCGTCCGACGATGGATTGAGAGGACACGCCCGTAGACTACGCTCCTACGGGGAGTCGCTTCTAGCGGGAGCATTGGTGTGGTTCGATAGCTTTGGCCAATTCTTTGATGATAATCTGGTTTTATCTATGACTGGTCGTTGTTGGACACGAATCGAGCTTGCGCTTTGTGGTCTCAAGGTATATGCCTGGCTAGCTCTCAAGAGGCTCGACTTTTCTGGTTAAAGTCAGCAATGTACTTGATACGTCGAGAATGAGGATGCCTTGTTTGAGGATCAATAGACTTGCTAGCTTCTCCGCTAGCCAGGGTGAGACTATCATCTGGAATCCAAAGGAAAGGATGCATCTCAATCTCTTCTGGTAGAGAGAGATGATTCTTAGAATCTGATCACTAAGGCGGGTGAGAGAATCAATTTCATATTACCAAATAACGGGAAGGAGGGGGAATTGGATTGACGGGTTTTGGACCACGATGATTGGTCAGGTTAAATTGGGATTTGGGAGTTGAAACCTGGGATGTTGAGTTGGGTTAGGGATCTAGCTAATTAGTGAGACCATACACTAACCTGCATTTTTTATTGTAATACAGTAGTTGTTTGTTCCTTACTAGGTCGATTGGCTCATTCCAAGGTGTTTGTCGTCGTGTGTTGACACTCGGGATTTGTCACTGCACGGGTTTTTGCCGAGATTTCTGGCATGTAATCTTTTATGCTTTATTTCCATTGTAGCTTCTTATTTAGCGCATGTTTAATTTCTACGTTTCTTTATCGATTATGTGCCATCCTTCTCATACTTTCTTCCATTTTATGTATTAAATGGAGCTTTTTTATAACTCAACTTAGTTAGGTACAACTTGAATTAAATAAACCAACACCTCTTCTGTTGTTATTCCTCGGAACTCCGACTCTCATTTAGAGGCTTGGGTTTTGGGGCGTGACCGTGGATGGTGTTTTTGTGAGAAAAGGGGACAGCTATAGGAAGATGGTAATGGTGGTTATGCTGGCCGTGGATTAGGGGGAGAATATGGAGGTGGTTTGGACGTGGATATGGTGGTGATGGCTAAGGTATTGGTGGTTGTTTGTTTAGAGGTGGATAGGGAGGATGAGGAACGATCAAGGGATGGAGGTGGTGGTGGATAATGAGATGATGATGGTCGTGGATAGTAGGGATGGAGGAGAGGGTCGGCTAGATGGTTAGGGAGGTGTTGATGGTGGTAGTGAATGATGGTGTGAGAGCACGGCTATGGGTGGTGGAGTATGGTGGTGGCCGTGGATGATAGGAATGAAGATGGTGATGGCCATTGATAGTCGACTATAGAAGAGTACGTATAAGTGTGTATGTGTGTGTATAGCAAATAAGAAAATGATAAGAACAAGAAGAGAAACAATAAGAACTATGGGATTAAAAATGACAACTAGATTGTTGCAAATAAAAGAACAAAGTGAAGTAGTAGAAAAAGAACCTACCACACTGAGAGGGCACGATGGTCATCGACCTTGTGTGGGAAGTGGGGTGAGCACTTGGCCATTAATGATCGCTTGCACCACCACATGGTGGTGACCAGGAAGGGCCTATGAGTGCAAATTGCTGACGTTTGTAATTTTAAGAGCGCGAATATAGTTGTTAATAAATCATTGTAGTGCAGGTTTCACGTCTAGTCACAAAATCAAATAAGTAACAAAACTACAAATTAATTTTTCTTTGAATGGTTGGTGAGCCCCAGTTGAATCCTTAAGGAGGAAGAAGTAATGCTCTCTCTCACTTAGAAATCCGCCTAACACTTTTATTTTGCTTTTTCATCAACCTTTTTTGGTCATTATTGATTAAGAAGAAAGCAACAAGAAGAACACAACTACTAAAAACTCAATATTTTATTGCTTGTATTTACAAAGTTACACTACTAGAAAGCAAAACATTGAGAAAATGGAAATCACGATTACAACTTGATGTTGGTTGCCCAACTTATACAACTCAATAAAAAGATACAGAAATTCAATTAAACACCAAGGTGGTGACAGGGATGACAATGATAATGAAAGTGATCTAATGAGTCCTCTGGTGCATGGCATGGTGAAGGTGAGGAATGGGCATTACAAAAAAAATAGCCTTTAGCAACGAATTAAATAGTGACATATACTGCATTTACCAGTAATTTCTTTGATTTAGTGGTAAATTTTTTGTATATGTCACTATAACATTTTTGTGGATGACAATTAGTTTTTATGACAAATATATATGTCACCATATGTATGATTTAGAGTCAAAGTAAATTATGCTACTATTTTTCTTTTTGTCAAACAATGATTAATGTTAGTGATAAAAATGTTTACCTCTAAATGTATGATGCATATCATTAGATTGATCTTTCAAAAGTAACTTAATAGCGATAAAACTATGTGCACTAAAAATCTTTTGATGACCAGCAATTGAAATTAACGGTAAATATATGTGCTGCTATATGTGTATAACATATTTTCATTATTATTTTTAAGCATATTTTAGAGGTATAAAGAAATGGTTTTTAGTGGCACATAAAATAGTGCCATAAAAGACATTTGCCTATATTATCTTCGATTTAGGTATAAATCTTTTGTCAACTAACAATTAATTTTAGTGGCAAATGTATATGTCCTATATATATATATATATATATATATATATATATATATATATATATATAAAAGCAACCTAGTGACAAAAGAAATATATGTTGCTAAATAGACTTAGCGATTGAGCACTAGAGATGAATTTATGTGCCTATATACATCATATTTTTTACCATCATAATTTCTTAAAAAAACTTAGTGGCAAGAAATTGCCTCTATAGATATCTTAAATATTGATAATTAATGTTTGTGGGAAATAGACCCAAAAAGATATTTCTTTATTATATCATTAATCTATACATCATGATATTAAGTGCATTGATAAAAAATATTTGCTTTATAAAATTTCAAAGTAAAGAGGAAAAAAAAGATATTAAGTCCATTTATCATCCTAATGCAACTTGATTTGCAGGGAAAAAAATCTCATGAAAGGCATGCCACAAAATTTTTCTCAAACCATCGGGCGAGAACCCCGCGTGCGTTCCTTCCCTGATGGATTGGTAAATTCACATCCGCGTGCGTTCCCTTTCCTATTTGCGAAGGGTTAAAAAAAATTAACCCTCGTCTCCGACCTCCGTTGACATTTCGTGTTCGCTATCATCTGCCATCCCGATCTCTCTTGATACACCATCATCAACTCTGATCGCCTTCTCTGCTCCACCATCTCCGCAAGGTATGGCCTTAATCTCTCGATTGCTCAATCTTTCTCCATCTCTCATGCTTTCTTCCCCTCTTGATCTCGCCTCCTTCCCAGCGATCTCACTCAATCACGTCGTCTCTGCCTTGATGTCATCTACCTTCATCACTGCGATCCCCGCCGCTACCGATCATCCTCTAGTAAAGGTACCTGCCTTATTCACACCCTACCTTTTGCGTTCTTGTTGTGGGTGTTCGGTCCATATGGTAGTGGCGACGACGGCAGTGCCTTCACGGTGGTGGTAGTCTCAAGGTGCTGGTTGTAGTGATCTTGTGGTGGTGATTACTATTGTGGTGTTGTGCCTACAAGGTGTTTGATGAAATGCCACCAACTGAACAGGCCCATCCTTGTGGCGGGTTTGGGGATGGATATGAGTGGAGCTTCCTCGTGGCTAGAAGATCTTTATTCTTTTGGGGAGGGGGGGGATGCAAATTGTGATGACTTTCAGGTTGCTTTGGCATGGTCATTGTGGATAGGCCTTTCTTTTTTCAGTGGTAATGTCATTAAGAACTTGGCATTATATATGCAATTAATTGCTACAAAATTCTTCATGAACAAAGTATTTCTTTTTGGACAGCATACATTAAATACAGCAAGCTTAACGAAGAACTAACAAGTGAAGTTTCGGTAAATTGGCTTACACAAGTTCTTTGCCAGCTACAAATCAAAAACTTAGTATTCTTAACCTATCTATCTACCAACTGATGAGACTTTACTCTCTCAGGTAGGCATGTAGACCCTTCATTCTTGCTTGTAGTAATTTACCCTTCAAAGTATTATCTTCCAGACTTTGTCTTAATTTCAGCAGTTGATTTACCATTTTGACACTTAGGAGTGCATTGTGGATATTCATGTGAGTTACAGGACTGCATGGAGAAAGAAAATCACCAGACTCCATAGGAATATTTGGCATGATTGATTCCAGAATGACCATTAACATTAGAAAAGTAGGAATGACCATTTAAGCCACCATTCTTGTGGCTCATGCTGGTGATTGCATTCCATTCAATCTTGGTATCACAGTCATTCTCTCCAACTTCATGAATTTGAGAACTAGGATGGCTCGAGTCTCTACTTTCCTTTGCACAATGCATATAATTTTCATGCATTTTGTTGAAGAGGACATGTGCCCATTATCAATGTTGAACCTACTCCTCTCTTTGAGTTACTTTCCAACAACACATGAGCTATGACTCATGACATTCTCAAAATACCCAATCAATCTCTCTAACTGAACTAGATCTTGCTTCATCTAGCCTCTCTCTGATCACTAAGTGTATCTAAGTTGCAATGAATTACACTACCTTTTGACACGTTAAGCTCAAAACAATGCATGTCACTAGTTGAATCCTCATCTTCTCCATCTTGAGGTACACCAACAATTTCATTGAAGGGAAGAGCTCGTGAGATTCACGATGCATGTGATATCCTTCTCTTGTTTCGTTTTTATTAGAGACAGAATTGTCATAACTGATATCCTGTTTAACTTCAAGGAAAGATTTTACTTCACATCCTAATTGAGCTAGTATGAAATTTACCTTTTCAGCATCTACATGATCCTCAGCCAGCTTCATTTGCAATCTGTTATCCAACCATGCTTCAAAAATATGGGGCATCAACTGATGGGAACTAGGATCACAATCCCTTCCAACTTTGCACCTCAATTCTCACATCTGCTATTCACAACACACAATACCCTCTGCAAACACATCACAGAGATCTTCTAATAGTATCTTGATTTTTCTTTCCGTTCAAGATCATCCATTGATTTGGTATAAAATGATTTTACTTCAGATAACTCTTTAACTAGTTTCTGATGTAAACCCTCCAAATGTCGCCTAGCTTTCCTCTCAACTTCTAGTTCATCCTTAACAGTCTTAACTGCCACTTTGATCATTTCATGTTCTTTGGTCTTCCTAATTGATTTTTCTTCTGCAATTTTGTTTAGCAGTTCATCTATTACTTGTTGATTTGCCAGTTGCTCTTGTATCAGGTCCTTTATACGTGCCCATGCATGGTCTAGCTCTGATCTCAGTTCCTTAATAAGTAATATGTTAGATTTTTGTTGTTCTTTGAGCCTCCATATTTGATTTACTATCTTCATAAGCTTCATTGATGTCATGACACTGCATTCATTTTCTTTGCTCCTGATCATTCATGTCACTTGCTTTAAAGAATTGGCTAATTGATGCCATAATGTACTTTCTTAAACTTCCAGTGAATTCATTTTGTTGATCATTAGCACCATGATTACAAAAACCACCAGATATGAAGCCCCTCTCATCCTCCCTCCTCTGTTTGACACCCTTCCTCACCTCCACAGGCCCAAAGTCCTAAATCTCCCATAGATTGGCCACAAGCTTACTTGCAAAAACAACATTACTGCACCCACTAGTAGATTGATGTTGTTGGCTCCAAGAAGCCATAAGACCCTCCTCTCCTTAGGGACAAACCCTTTCTCAGTTTTGCTCTTGCGGTCAACCTCCCCTCTTCCATCCTCACTCACCTTTCTACTCACCACCACTCACCTTTCTCTCCATTCTCCATTCCAACCCACTGACTTGCACTTTGGCGATGGTGTGTATTCCTAACACTGCCCTTTGAGCTTCTCTGACATGAAGAATGGGAAGGGTTGGCTGTGAGGAGATCGTGATCTGTTGTGGACAAGCCTATTGCTTTCCTTATCTTCTATAATGTTTTCCTAAGCAGTTTGATAAAGATATACGATTACATTATAGAAGATAAACAGTTGGAAATGTGTAAGATATGTGTTAGCTTATCTTCGATCACCACTATTCCTCTATGATTGTTATCATCCATTTATGTGTTAATGGTGGGGTACTTTTCTCAAATCTTTTTTCTTTCCTTTCTTTCCTTTTTTCTCAAAGTTGTATGTAAACACTTGCATTCATACATCTCTATAGGATAAAAACTGCAAAGCCTATTAAAACATGACATAGCATCAGGCAAGTTGGTCAATTTATGTTGTTGCAATTATCGGTCATTAACGTGCTTTCCTGGATTAAATCTAAAAGGAAATCTACTTTTGAATAATTTTTGGCACTTTTTATGTATTCCCATTTGGATACAGACTATAATTTGTGGCATTTGTTATGTACCAACTCGTTTTACATTTGCTGTTGCCTTATCCATAATTATACCACAACCTAGCTAATATATATTTTTTATTCTTTTCGTTGATTTGTAGGAAAGGGGCATCTTTTTTTTACAGGAAAGGGGCATCGGTGTTGGGACCTATACATTGACTTTTGGTTTGGAATATCCTAAACAATCTTAATCTCTAATCAAACTGTTAACTGAGCCTTTTGAATTGTGGGACTTATAGGATTAGAAACGTATTAAGCAATCTTTATCTCTGATTAGAGTCTTTCGACCTGCTTTGACTTACTGAAATGATGGTTTTCAAGCCTAAAACTAAGATATATGTCTTGTTTGTAATAGGGAAGAAAAATTCTCAAACTATTAATTGGGGTGTTATTTTTTATTCATGTCAAATAAGGATTTATGTTCTTTTTATGTAGCCATTCTTCGAGTCATACAACATAGGATGGTATGATTCCACATTTTCATCTTATTCTTCTACTAAAGGAAATTTGATCATGCATGCCATAGGATTCTGCTAGATAGTCTTTATGTTGCTTTAGCATGCTCAGTTTATTGCAAGATAGCATAAATCTTTACTTTGCACAAAATGTGTGGGCCATTAGATTGAATGCCATGACCAATAGGTTGCCAACCATGTACTTGGGGCAAACTATTTTTTGATGTCGTGAAAACTCAAAGATTTTTGCATCTCTTTTCATATCTTCATTTATTTGTATTGCCTATTCATAAAAAGCATGCATTTCTGTAAACCTTACGCAAATAGACGAAATAATTTTTGTCATTTCGTTTGGAAGGTTGGGCAAATTTAATGGCCTAAAATCTAGCTATATTTTCCTCTTGAAAGAATTTACCAATATTTCACTTATGTAATTCATGGAACCTGAGGATAGTCTTGATCCTCTGCTTTGGCTATCCATTTAAAGTTATCTATGTCAAATATGAAATCTTTGCTTCTATATTTTTGTCAGTCAGGAATTACTTTTGAAGACCATGAGAAAGTGCCTCACCTTTGACTAGCTTTACCCTAAGGATTCGACTAAGGTATGTTTCCTATAGATTTAGTATGCATAGAAGAAAGCGTAGAATTTATATTTATTTTATAATGGTCTTAGTTTGTTACCTTCTTGTGGATATGATGATCTAACTAATAGTCTTAGATTTATCTATCCTTGCAGTGGATACATGATGAACCACTAGTAAGTAAAGGTGGATGTAGTGTTGACTTGCTTTGGTTTGAAGAGGCCTATTGCTTTGTCATCCCTAAAGTGTCCTCACCAACTATCTTGCCTTACTCTCCACAACATCACTAACTCGTCCTCCATGTTGACACCATTTACCTGCCATCCACGTCATCAACCCATTTACATCTCGTCATCAACTCGTCTCCATGCCATCGGCCTTGTACTTCACATTGGCTCCACACCATCAACCATGTGTTTAGCACAACCTACCCACCTTTGCCACTAACCCATCTATGCCTTGCGCAAGCCCCTCCACACCACTGATTTAAATGCCGACGGCATGCTGTCGACAAGGCCGATTTTGAGATATAACTAGGCCGATATGGTTGCAGTGTCAAAAGTCAGGTGTTTCGACGGCATGCCGATGTGCCGATGCTGATGCTATGTGCTTGCTGCAGACTGCCACTGCCATCTCTTCCACTCCGCTAATGCTACTGTCATTGCTATCTCTACCGCTACTTCAGACTGTAGCATGCATCGTTACTTATGGAACTTCTCGCCTTCTTAGTGGTGGACTTGTTGCATGCTGGGAAGGTGGGGAAGCGTCTCCCTGTAGAGGGTGGCGACCGCACGTTTAGGATTTCCTCAAATGATGACTCTTTTGGAGGGAAGGGGAATGGGGACAAAGGTAACGGGAGATCGTGCGGTACCAGTGCCCGCACTGGCTGGTGGCTTGATGCAATGGCCAATGCGAATGGGGTGGGGTGGGAATTAAGGTGTGTGCACTGTGTGGTGGATGGTGGTGGATTTGGTGGTGGAGGAGAATGGGTAAGAAATCCATAAAATATTTATTGACAATTTGCATAGTAGACAACACCGACGGACGTAATCGTAAATATATCGAATCAAATATTTACACAGTACGTCATCGACCGACGGACGTAATCACAAAAAATCCATAAAATATTAATCGACGATTTGCACAGTACGTCACCGACAAACGTAATCGTAAATATACCGAATGAAATATTTGCACAGTACGTCACCAACCGACGGACGTAATCATAAAAAATCCATAAAATATTTATCGACAATTTGCATAGTAGACATCACCGACGGACGTAATCGTAAATGTATCGAATCAAATATTTGCACAGTATGTCACTGACCGACGGACGTAATCACAAAAAATCCATAACATATTAATCGATGATTTGAACAGAACGTCACCGACGAACGTAATCGTAAATATACCGAATGAATTATTTGCACAGCACGTCACCAATCGACGGACGTAATCAGAAAAAATTCATAAAATATTTATCGACAATTTGCATAATAGACATCACCAACGGACGTAATCGTAAACGTATCGAATCAAATACTTACACAGTACGTCACCGACCAACGGACGCAATCACAAAAAATCCATAAAATATTAATCGACGATTTGCACAGTAGACGTTACCGATGGACGTAATTGTAAATGATCAAATAAAATATTTGCACGGTATGTTACCGATCGACAGACGTGATCATAAAAAACATATAAAATATTAATCGACGATTTGCACGGTATACGTCACCGACGGACGTAATTATAAATGTATCGAATCAAATATTTACACAGTACGTCACTAACCAACGGACATAATCATAAAAAATTCATAAAATATTAATTGAAGATTCGGACAATATACGTCTCGCGTTGCACTCATCGATAGCGGATGGACTTAATTATAAAAATTACATAAATTATTCGAAATGATTGGTTATAAATATCAACTATCAGTTGCTGCAATTCACACTCACAACCATAGATACATCGATTGAGCTCACAATCCCAATTCAGAGTTAGTGATTTGCTACTGCTTGCTGTTGCCTATTGATTACTGATAGACGCTGATTCGCTGAGTTAGTGAGTTGCTATGGTGAGAGTTTCTTTAAAAAATCGAGCAGAAGGTTTCAGTTATAGCTTTCGTACCTTTTTTCCTACCTCTTTTTCATTTATGGTAGTTTTCATTATCATTTTTTAACTATCATATTTGTCAAGTTCTAAATTTAGCAATACACAGTAACAAATAAAGTAGTAACCACTTGTAAAGTATAATACATACTAGCCCCATACTTTCCAACAATAAGGCCCAACAACTACCAATACTCATCAGTGAACATATATATTAGACTTTCCAAAAAGTATGATTAGATCCAAACCTAAAAAAAAGTAGACGTGTCAACTAAGTTGGATAATTGTCTAAGTCATATTAGACTTAATTGGATCATTCTGGGGCCTTGTCTACTTGGATCAACTAGTGACAAGACGGGTCGGTGCGGTAATCGCGTTAACCTTTAGTGGTGTTCCGTCGTGCGGGGTGTCCTAGGGGGTCCCACCTACCTGGCCGGCCAGGTAATTCAAGGGTTGGGGTAACCCAATCGAGTCTAGTAGGATTTAGATTAGATACAAAAGGTGTAACCATTTAAGGTAGATTTTTCTCGCTTGTTTGAATTGGATAGAGACAAATACATCAAAGGTATAGTATGATTATATAATGATTATGAATTATGAAGTAAATGTAGTATAGCTGTGCAAAATCAATATGTCTGGAAAAGGCAAGGCTATTGTTGGAGGAAGTGGGAGAGGAAACGTCAAAAAGGATAAGGAAGACATTGGATGGTTGTATTGCACCAAAGTGATGGATGGAACCAAACTTATGACAGAATGTAATTTTTGTGGAAAACAGCTAAATGGTGGTGGAATTACACGATTCAAGCATCACCTAGTTGGTGACGATAAGAATGTTATAAAATGTGAGAATTGTCCAGATGATGTTCGTGATTTGATTGCCGAGTCAATGACGTCAATGCGAAAGAAGGAATCAATAAAACAGAGGTCAAAAGTAGTCCGTGAGGCCCTATTTGGTAGTTATGAAGATTATTACGATGTAGACTCTGACTCGGATGAAGACTATGAATATCCGAGTGATGTGAAGGCTGATCCAAGGAGGAGACAATTTAGACAAGCAATGAAAGACTCACTTAGAAGTGAGCATGAACGACAAGCTGTGGCAGGTGATCGAAGAGCAGAGAGCATGAGGTATACAGATGCTGGTGGTAGTGGCTCAGGTTTTGGACTACCTCCACACCCATCCAAAAAATAAAAAATGGGTTTACGTAGTTTATTTCGATCTGGTAGCACTAAGGGGAGCCTGGGGGGAAAAGCAAACCCAAAATAGAAAACCATTAAGGGCATGTTTGGGAATGCAAGGGAAAAGGTTGGTAGAGCAGTCACGAGCTTAGTTTCGGCTCATGGGCTGCCAGCTAACATTGCAAATGGGTCATGGTTGCAAAATGTTATTGACGTCAGTGCTCAATATGGAATTGGAGTTAAGGCTCCTACAGCATATGAAATAATGAACAAATACATGCTTGTGGAGAAGGCAGATTTAGCTGAGTATATTTCTGATTTGAAAAGTATGTGGTCCCATTATGGAGTTACACTGATAACAGATGGTTGGACTAGCTATACAAGGAGGCAAATCATTAACTTCCTTGTATATTGTGATGGACGATCCATTTTTTTGAAATCTGTCGATGCATCGGATAAAGTAAAAGATTACAAATACCTTTATTACTTATTGAAGGATACGATTAATGAAGTCGGGAAGGAACATATTGTTCAAATTATTATGGACAATGGCAGCAACTTCAAGAAGGTGGAAGAAAAGATTATAAAATCAAATAAATATGGAATATTCTGGACGCCATGTGCTACACATTATATAGATTTAATTTTGAAAGACTTCGGAAAGAGGAAGTCAATTTCGTCTGTTATGGATAAGGTCCGATCGATTACATCATTTATTTACAATCATGGGCATGTCTTGTCGTTAATGAGGGAGCATTGCAATAGCGAATTGGTGCGTCCTGGGATAACACGATTTGCTACAAATTACATTGCCTTGCAAAGTATTGTAGACAATAAAGTTGGATTAAAGTCAATGGTAAATTCTACCAATTTGTTTACCATGGCAGAAACTAGGACACAAGGTGGGAAGGATGCAGAGGACTTGATAAACAATTCACGATTTTGGGATGATTGTAGCCGCGTTACTCGTATTATGGAGCCCGTCGTATTAGTTTTGAAGTTGGTGGATGGAGATAAGAAACCAACGATGGGCTACATATACCAAGCACTAGAAATTATGTATGAAAAGGTGGAAGAAGCAGCGGGAAGGTCTAAAGAGTCATTCTTAAAGATAATAAGAGAACGAAGGCAAAGCATGTTACCCTACCCGTTCCACCTTGCCGGTAAGTATATTTCATTATAAATTTATCTTATTCGAATAATTTTGTATCATTTTAACTATTTATTTTTTATCATAGGCTATTATTTCAACCGAAAATTTAACTATAAATACCACCTTAGCACGTGCGAAAATCTCATTCAAGCTGTGCAAAAAGTTGTTCAAAAGTTTTATCCTACAACTGCTACGTAAATAGCATGCATGAATGATGTAAGCAAATTTAACTTGAAATTTGAAGCTTAAATAAGATATTTGACATCTTCATGTCAACATATTGTAGATTAAATTATTTAGAGAAAGGATGGGATCTTTTAGGAGTCATATGGCACAGCAGGCTATTAAGGTCACTCATCCTGGTAATAATCGACATCCCTTTAATATTTACTAATAATAATTTACTCAATAAAATCCAATTTTTGACTAGAATATGTTTCCCTACAGCGGAATGGTGGAATTTGTATGCAACGAAAGCTCCAAATTTACGGCAGGTGACTGTTAAAGTGTTATCACAAACATCATCTGCTAGTGAGTGTGAAAGAAATTGAAGTACATTTAACCTTATCTATTCCAAAAGAAGAAACAAGTTTGGAATTGATAAGCTTCATGACCTTGTGTATATCCACTACAACACAAGGTTACGAATGAGGCACATTCAGGAGGGCTTTGATTTTAAAAACAAGGAAATGGCCGATCCAATTGATCTAGCTTACACTTTCCGAACCGGAGATAATGTGCTAGAAAGTTGGATAAATGACATTGGAGGAGAACCTGTGATGGATGTTAGGGGAAGGCCAGATCCAGAGCTATCAAAGAAAATGGGTGCTGATGTTGAAGGACATATGGTCAGATCTGGTCTTGATACATTTCCTATAAGAGTACTGGATGAAGAGGATGAAGAATGACAGTTATCACAGTCTACTTCAACCTCAAAGGATGACTCAAATGATGGCTTAAATGTAGATGCATTTGTAATGGTAGAAGGATCTGGATCAGAAGGATCATCCGACAGAGGGAGACACGGTGGTCAAGTGCAAACTCAAGGTGTTAAAGAATATGACGAACGACACACCAATATCGATGGCGAACATATTCCAAGTCCAAGTCCACCAGCCATGATTACGAGGGATATCCAAGTCACGATGCCTACATGGAGGATTTGAGCTCCTCAATTGGTTCCATGAGCATTAGTGATCAATTTTTTGGTTCTTCAGCACCTGGATCTGGATATGACATGGGATCATACGACACAACACGTGAGACGGGATCTTCGTATGCTCAACCATTCTACCCGCAATCATTTGCACCACCATCGCCTTCATATAATTATCTATCATATTCATACGCTGAGTCTGAAAATGTTGACACTTCTGGGACTAGGACTGGGAGTGAATATTCTTACCCATATGAGTATGGTATGATACAAAATTATTTTCCTTAGCATTTCCAACCCCAAGCTCCCCCTCAAATGCCAATATCAGAAACATCACAAGATGATTCTAGAACAACAGGATTCTCACAAACACGTGCAACTAATCGTGCACGTGGGCAGCGTGACAGACCATACACAGATAGTAGATTTCCCCGTCTTGGGATTTTTGTTAGCATGAATGAACATGAATACAGACAACACATAATGAATTACCAGACAATATATTCATATGTCTTGGAAGGATTATTGTGAATACATTCAAAGTATTCTTCGACACAATAGTCAACAATGGTATCAATCAAGTGGTGATAGTACCCATGATAAAGATATGCATCCAGCAAGACACTCTTGGTTCTGGTGAAATCTGTCTTTCAAGTTCCAAGTCCTAACTTACGATACATCATACATCAAGACATTACAGTTTTAACTTTTACTTTGAAACTATACACTTTGATTCTTTCATTCTTAAATTCTTTGTATTCTTAAATTCTTTGTATTATTCTATTATTAAATTTTCTGTATTCTTAACATGGTAAGAATATTTGATCTCATTATTGAATTTTAACATTGTATGG
Organism: Thalassia testudinum; assembly: GCA_037157565.1. Taxonomy (NCBI): domain Eukaryota; kingdom Viridiplantae; phylum Streptophyta; class Magnoliopsida; order Alismatales; family Hydrocharitaceae; genus Thalassia; species Thalassia testudinum. Next base: position 66,263,352 of record JAZHRO010000035.1, on the reverse strand, counting down.
TCATGTTGTATATGAATATTATGATGTAACACTCTTATTGTTATATAATCAACATTTGATTTTCTTGAAACTGATATTATTTTGATCACTTCTACCATTTTTATCGGTATACATCGACATGCCCTCAGCATGCCCTTGGCGTGCCTTCGAAATGGCATTTTTTCGAGCTATCGAAATCTGTCATCGAAAAATAGGTATTTCTCTGACATGCCCATAAAATGCACACTTGCAATTTCATCAGCATGACGTCGAAATCGATATTTCAAACCTTATTCCACACCTTCGGCCATCTACATCACTTTGAAGGTAAATATCAACAATTTAATTCTTTCCATATTTCATAGAGTTTGAATTTATTTAATTGATGGAGGTTTGCTAGTGGTGTTATTTTCTTCATCCTTTTCTAAAACAAGAAAACTTTGCTACATTAACTTAAAATATTAGCATATAGATTATTTCCATCTCAAGAATTATGCACAATATCCATGAGGCAGCTAGCATTTCCTTAGTAGAGAACTTTTCATTAGAATGTTTCTTGTAGAAGATAGGATCACATTTTTTGTCTAAACCTATGATGCACATTTCAAGAGCCACCATTGTCACAAGCATGATATATGTGCTAATTGTAGTTTAGTATTAATACCCCCCTTATAGAAGTTTCTGTGTGGATCAGGCTCCACATAGAAATATGACATACCCTCTACAATACTTAATAGATAAATAGATAGAGATAGCCCAAATGCAAGATCTACAATCCTTGCAATAGAGCATAGGAGCTTTGTGGTTCCACACGTTTCAACAATGATCTTATAAGGGTAGAGAAAGAGGTTGGATTTTGAAAGAAGATAAGAATTAAAAATTTCATTTGAGTGGCTTGAGGTAATATACAATGAGCTAGTTCAAAAATAGAATTAATGTGGACCCTAAAAAGAGTTTGAAGACCACTCCTAGGAAGAAGTTCATCAAAGAATGTAATCATAAGGTGTTTCCCATAGCCCTCAAAACCAATGGGGCTTGAAATTGGTGGATCTTTAGGTTGAACAAGGGCAACTACCATGGTATCCATTGGATCCAAAAGAAAGTAAACAAAGTAAATGGAGGTAAAAAAGAAAAAAGAGTGCAGAAGGTTGCTCATTTGAGAGTAGCCAGCCTAAGGTGGATGTTATTAGGGGAAATGGGATAAAGGAAACAAAAAAAACCACCTAAATGTAAATGCAAATGGCAACCATAGGGATGTTTAGTTTTCCATTTTGTTTGATTTTGTGGTTGGGTGTGCCTACTATGTGGATGCTTACATTTATGCTTCCGAAGGTGATGAATATGTTGTGGAGTGTACGCATCTTGTTAAATTTATATTTTTGTACAGGTCCTTATAAGTACAAGAATTTAGGAAAAATACAGTAAAATAGGTGAAATTTTGTCAAATTTTTGGTAAAATTTAGTCCCTTAGTTAATTGACCTTTCCTTAAAACTTGTCATCATGTAACTTCGTAAACGATGTAATTAGATATCCTAGGGTGCCATAAGTAGTGGCTACGAGGTCGCGACGTTGATCTTGAGAGTTCTTTGTTCCGGGACGTGACAATGATTATCTCATCACACTAGAATATTTTAATCCCCATTACTACCTTGTGATTATCTAATCACATTGGAAATTTTTAATCTACCTTTAATGGCCACAATATTTGATGGAGAAATGCTACATTATTTGCCCTGATCAAATTTGTAGACCACGAATCTAGTTCAGATACTTTGCTTATGGTTTTTTAACTTTTAATTTCTTTCAGATTTTAAAAATCTCTGAAGCATCATCTTAACAATCTGTAACTTTCTTCAAAATTAATCAAACAAGACTCAAGACCAGTAGCTCTTGGATTATGCAACATCCAAAACAATCCTTACAATCTTCCAATCTAGAAATTATCATAATTAGGAGCACATGTTCTTAGTAGTGAAATTAGGGACAAAATGAGAGAAGAAAACTCAATGACATAACAGTACCGTTATAATGAAGATATAATCATTTGGAATTTGCTTTTGGTACATTTGAATATTGCAATTGATAGTAGGAATTTCTTTATTTCAATGTATCAGTGTCTTCTTTCGAGACCTTTTATATTACAATTGCTTTGGCTTCAGATTTAGCTCAATTCCGTAGATTTGCTAGTTCATACAAAAATGGGTAGCCAGAGAAATATATTTCTTTCCAAGTAAACCATTGATCATAACATTCATTTTTCTTGTCATCATTGCAGACTTAGGTTGTTGAATGGTGTATGCCTTGGCTGCTTTCTTTTGTATTTACTGATATTTAACATGGTCTGCATGTGGATGCTTTAGTTTATTTATTTCTGTTTGGTTCATGTAGATAGTATTTACTTCATGCTAGCTTATTCATATCCTCTCAGCTGAAAAGAAATAAACATGTACCATCAGTCTAGTTATGATAAACTCCTATTGAAGTTTACCTTTTTTATACTATAGCTACTTAATTAGGTCTTCAACTAAACCTTAACTATTGCTCTATTTTTAGTGGCCCAACACCATGTTGCCCCTTAATTAGGTTGCTGCTGGCTTTTTAATGTTGCCCCCTTTTAGTTGCAGATACCAACATGGCCTTTGGGATGTGAATATTGCCTTTTTCTTCTTGCCTATAGAACCTTCGTGTTTCATTCCTGGTGTCTCAAGACTCAAAGCTGGGATGAATAGAGTAAAAATCAATTCTTTGAAATATTTTACTGCTTTATTCATCATACCTTTATGCATAATAAAGCATAAGGTCATCTAAATCTTAAACTTGGAGATTTCTCTTTCTTAATTCTGAATGAAATTGACATCATGTAATTATTTCTTTTTCTAACTTTTTGAAATTATCACTACTGCTTATTGCCGTCTTGAAAGTTATTCAAAGTTGAAAATTTGATTTTTATTGTCAAATCATGGCAAGCTTACACTTCTAGAATCAGCAGCAATTGATGTTCTGGGGTTCGTTTGTTGGAATGGTGGTCTGTTTTCTAGGATATTTTTATTGCCATGAAGAATGAGAAACATTCAGAAGTTGCAGCAGCATACATAAAGGTATGCTTTTTAAATCTTTCTATTCTATTTTTCTTCCAACAGATGCTTGAGTCAAACAACACCTGACCTTGTCCTTTAGGCCCAACGAAAGGTAACACCAACAACAGCAACAACAAGTGCTGATGCAATAATTTCAACTTCAACAAAGGCAGGCCCAACTACAGAGGAGAGATGCTGGCCATCCTTCTCTTAGTGGACCCATAAGTAATATCAGCTTTGATGGCATCGTAGGTCCAAATGACAGCATTTTGGATGTTAGGATGTATGAAGAAAGTATGAAAACTTTGCATTCAATGGACATTTAGACTCCACAACTTTTTGATCACAGCAGGATGGCTTTTCTAAAAGCAATCACCAATCATCTAAGGTAATTTGATCCAATGACTTCATTATTTTCCCTGCATATGACTTTTGGATGGAAAAATTTCTTCACTTCTCAATGGTTAATTAGTTCAAGGCAATCTAGGTAGTGTATCTGTGAACTTACTGCAAATTTAGACACGGGTTCAATAGTCTCCTATAACTATTAATTGTATCTTCATTTTGGATTCATGGTTTTAAACTTGTAGAGCGCCTGGATTCCATCATGCGTGTTTTCAGAGATTTTTCTATTGGCAAGATTGATATATCATAATGTTCTTTTACTTTCCGAATGAGGTTAATCTAGGACATGCCAAAGGATTGTGTCTATGGACCTAACTTCAATTTATAGACCAGGAGTGATGCAAGTGAAGTTTGGCATAGGGTCCACTGGTAAATATTTTATCTATTTGAAATTGATAATCCATAAAGTTGAGATGGTTAACTTTCATTTTCATTCTGAGTTGTATTTTTATAACATGATAAAATTACTTGGTTGGTAAATTTAAGGTGGGGATATAGGTTATCCTTGGAGGCACTTTCGATCATGAAATATTTAAGAATGCTATCTAACATTGCTTTATCTTTAGTTCCTTTTATACCCTAGAAATTTATTTTACCTTTTTGGTTTCTTTTTTTATTACAGAATATTATTGGCAACAGTATGGGGTTTAATGTTGTAGGACAGTTGCTAAAAGGGCAGATTGACATCAAGATGATTAAGGATCTATTAATGAAACATGTATGGCCTTTAGAAGTTGGAGCTGTCAATCCTTTGATTGACGCTATAAGCTTGCTGCATCAGATTGAAGATGATGGATGGAAAAGTGTGGAAGTGATGAGAATAAAGAAGCTTATTCATGGTCATATTAAGTTTATGGTAAAAGAATAGAATGCAATGACAACAATGGTTAGTAATGACAATTTTTTAGGACATCCGGTGGACATAATGGATGGTATGCTTTTTTAGTTGTATTGTCAATTTTTCTTGTATTTTTCTTTTCCTTTTTTTATCACCCTTGATTGGGGAATTATTTTAGTACTTGAGGATGTTATGTTTTTTCTTATTTTATGATGTATCCAGTAAAGGGTATTATATGAGGATCAATAAAATTGGACTTGCCTAAGTCCTTATGTTTCAGGTTTATTAAAAAAGAATATTTTTGATTAAAGAATATTAGTAATGGTAATTAAGTGATATTACTAAATGTTATTGAAGTAAATCAATAGTGATAATTAAATAGTAAAAGAAAATATCATTAAAGTAAATCAATAGTGACAATTTAATACCATAAGAAAGTGTCATTAAAATAAATTAATAATGGTGATTTAAATCAAACCAATAGTGGTGATTTAAAGTAAATCAATAGTGATGATTTAGGGATAAATAATTAATGGTAAATAATAGTAATAATGGTAATTAAGTGGTAAAATAAAGCATTATTAAAGTAAATCAATAGTGGTGATGTAATGGCATAAGTAAAAGTTGTTAAATGAGGTATATAGTGTTACGACTCGATATTCGAATCCTTACGAGATACGAGAATCGGATCGACTCGAATGATCCCAAGATCCAGTCGTCCAACGAGAAAGTAACCAAAAGAATAGTAAAATAAATCACATTCACCATGTATATAACTAGCAGTAACAAAAATACAGCAGTAAAGAAAAAAAGTACAGTACACATCACCACAATAGTAGAAAATTAAACAGATACATAAATATGATGCTTACAATAAAAGAGTACAGTGGTAACAGAAAATACTCACTACAATAGAATAAAAGACAGCAGATATTACAGAAGTAAAACTACGGGGCTCTACTAGATCCAGTACTCTCTGCAGCTGCCGGCTCTAGCTGCTCAACACCTGATCCTGAAAAGGTGACAAAGGTGACACGTCAGCGAAACGCTGAGTAAAGTGGCAACTAAAAGAAGAAAAACAGTAAGGTGGATAAGTAGCTGTTATTTTTAATCTTTTTCTTTATTTTTCCATTTACTCATTTTTGAATTATTTCTCAGATCTTTCTCTTGATATCGAATGTTCCTCGTGGGAACGATTTTAATTACAATCTTTTCCAAAAAGTAGAAGTAGCACGTGGTGCTCTCCTGTCTGGGAGAGTTTCCCATGGTGATTCTACCCTCAGTCAACCACCCCAAGGTCATTGACAGACGTAACGGTGACTACGGCACGCGCGATAAACGCACAGGTAGCTACCCTGCACTGGCACGCAGTCAGTCGTTTTCGTTAACGGGTGTACCTCAAAGCACAGCACGGAACCAGTATAGAGTAGAGCCCTCTCGGTAACAAGGGTCCAGTCCCTCCACAGTAACCAAACAAGGGTCCAGCCCCTCCACAGTAACCAAACAGGGGTCTTGCTCCTTCACAGTCCGCGCACCCTCGCCTGACTACCCTGATTTACCCAGTGGGCCTAACAAGTCGGTGTAGGAAGACTAGCAGAACCTTGGGACCCGTGGGATGGCTAGTACTCTCCCTACACTGGTAGCTCTCCCCGATACTGTGTACGCGAGGGCCAAAACTCTGTACAAAGTGGCGAGACCTAATCCCGGGTCCCTAAGGCGGCTAGCTCCGCTCTACACTAAACAGGGGAACAGTTGCTCTCCTTGGTACTCCGTACTCAAGGGTCAGCTCACTTCCCCAATTCTATTCCATTCACCTCTCAGGTGTTCTACTCCTAATTCCCCGTAGGGTTCAGACTCATATTTCTTTAAATAAGCCAATTTAGGTTTCATCATTTCAGCTTTATTTTCATATAACCCATGTTCTCAGCAGTTAATATCCATTCATAAACAAGTAACTGTCATCCAATTACAGGCAATTATCATTTTTCTTTCTAATTTTTTAAGACTGCAATTCATAATTTCACGACATTCGTTTCGGTGTTTTCTGTTCCTAAGATCTATCATTCAATCTAGTTTTCCAGTCCTATGATTCATGCCATACCCTAGGCTCTATCATTCAATCTAGTTTTCCAATCTTAAAGTTCATGCCACACCTTAGAATCAATTAATTATCTCACAAGTACATAAATGTTGGTACATAATTAAAGGGAGCCACTCTACCTGCAAAATCAGGAGTATTGGAAGCGTGATCGGTAAGCCCGCGTGCCTCCGCAAACCCCAGAGCTGCAACAGAACGGGATCCTAACATAAGGACCAAACACAAGAAATTACTCAAAATATGATACAAATACTGTAAACAAGTAGAGGAATGAATTCTGAGAAGAACGAAATTTGAAACGCGAAAAATGAACTTCGAACGGATCCTAAATGGGTCAAAAACGACAAGTCTGCCCAAAATCAGACGCCTGGAACATCTTCTAGACGTTTTAAACGATGGTTCAGGTCATACCTTCTTTCTGCGTGGTTCCTCAAACGTCCAGAAGCCCGCTGGACCGTCTGGACTTAGTTCCAGACGTCCGATTGTCACTCCGGACGTCTGGAGACCCTCTCCGCCGTCTGGTGCTGTGCCCAGACATCCGATCTGTGTGGGGGGACGTGCCCTTGCCCCTTCCCAAACGAGACTTGCACGCGTACGCAACTATCCTCAACACGAAAAAGAGGCAGACCCCTCGGCGGAATGGCCTGCATGGCCGTACACGCGAAAGAAGAAGAAATGGAAATATCGTACCTTTCAGACGTCTGGATCTTCCTCCAGACGTCTCCTGCGTCGTCTGGACGTAGGTCCAGATGTCTGATTCTGGGAAATTTTCCCAGAATCAGAACCTCCTCGCCCTCCGCCTGCTGCCTGAGCTGCAGCAGCACCTCCCCAGCTCCACGCTCCCACTGTGCGCTCGCCGGCCAGCCCTGGCTGCTCCGGTGAGCTCGCACCCTCACGCTTTAATTCCCTCCCTTTCGCTGCAACCCCTCTTCCCAGCGCACACACGGCAGCAGCTGTTGCCCTCGCCCGCTCACTTTCACGCTAACAGGAAGAAGGCGGTGGAGTGATGGTGAGGGAGAGGAGAGGGGGAGTATTTGAAGGCGTCGTGGGGAGAGAGAGAGAAAGAAGGCTGTGCCTGCAGGGAGGAAAGAAGAAAAGAGGGCGGCAGTTCAATCTGCTCGCGCATGCACGCAGATGCGAAATCGTACGCCGAAAAAATTAATTTCCAGACGTCTGGGAAGGCTTCCAGACGTTTGGACCAAATCCCAGACGTCTTAAACGATGTTTGATGCTGGGGTCATAACAAAATAACAAACTCAAAGGAAGTTTCGTCTCCGAAACTTGCGCTAACAAGGGTGCGGAAAAGAACGATATTTGCATAACAAACTCAAAGAGGACCAAAGCTGGTTCGAAAAGATGTACCCTCAAAAAGCTCTGGGTATCGCTCCCGCATCGCCGCCTCAGGCTCCCAGGTAGCCTCCTCGTACTGTTGGCTCCTCCACAAAACGTTCACCAGGGATACTTGCTTCCGTCTCAGATTGCGGACGGCTCTGTTGAGAATCTGCACTAGCCGCTCGGGGTAGGTCAGGTCGTCACCCACCTCGACGCTCTCGTGACTCAGGATGTGACTGGGATCGGTGACGTACTTCTTGAGGTTGGACACATGGAACACGTCGTGCACACCAGAAAGTTGGAGAGGAAAGGCAAGCCTGTAAGCAACGGGTCCAACCCGCTCCAGGACCTCAAAGGGTCCCACGAACCTCGGCGCGAGCTTCCCTCTCACCCTAAACCGCTGCAGGCCCTTCATGGGCGAAACGCGAAGAAAGACGTGGTCCCCAACCTCAAACTGCACATCTCTGCGTTTTCGATCTGCATAGCTCTTCTGTCTGCTCCTGATAGTGCGGAGTCGCCTGTGAATCTGTTCGACTACCTCCTGACTCTACCGGATCAGCCTGGGACCAACCTCCCACTTGGTCCTCACCTCAACCTAACTCAAGGGTGTCGTACACCTCCGTCCGTACAGAGGCTCGTAGGGTGCCCCATGCCGATGCTCGAGTGATAACTGTTATTATATGCAAACTCCGTCAGGGGCAAGTGTTCCTCCCAAGAGCCCCTTCAGTCTAGTACACAAGCACGCTAAAGGTCCTCAAGTGTCTGTATCGTGCGCTCAGACTGTCCGTCCGTCTGGGGGTGGTATGCTGTACTGAACCTCAACCGCATCCCCAGGGCCTGCTAAAACTTAGCCCAAAACTAGGACGTAAAGCGGGTATCCCGGTCGGATACGATCTCCCGCGGAACTCTATGTAGACGTACCACGTCACGGATATACCTCTCTGCCAACTGTGCTGGTACCAAGATGACTCGGATCGACAAGAAGCGCACCATCTTCATCAATCTGTTAACGATTACCCAGACTGCGTCGTGTCCTCGCTGGGTAACGGGCAAGTCCACCACCAAGTCCATGGTGATGCTCTCCCACTTCCACTCTAGCACTGAAAGTGGCTGTAGCGGCCCTGCAGGCCTCTGATGCTCGATTTTCACTTGCTGGCATACTAAACGCTGTTGCACGAATTCACCCACATCCCGCTTCATTCCCCTCCACCAAAAGTCACGTCTCAAGTCATGGTATATCTTTGTGTTTTCGGGATGTACGGTGAATCTGGAACCGTGTGCCTCAGTCAGGAGCTCTCTCAACAGCTCCTCGTCTCTGGGAACGTACAACCATCCCCTCATGCGCAGCACCTGGTCTATAAAAGAAAAATCCCCAGGATCTCCTAACAGTACTCTGTCATGCAAGGACTGCAAGTACGGGTCGGCCATCTGTCCTGTGATGATGCGATCTATCAGCTCTGGCCTCGTCTGTCACGTCACAGTCACTGCCCCACAGTGCCCCCGTAACTCTAGGGTCGCCAACTGCCCATCTCCTCCAAGAGGCTCCAACTTCGCACCTGTAAACTGGCCAGGTGTGCAGGCGCCTTCCGGCTCAAGGCGTCAGCCACCACGTTGGCCTTTCCCAGGTGGTAGGAAATGCTGCAGTCATAGTCCTTTAGGAGCTCCAACCAACATCTCTGTCTCATGTTGAGCTCCTTTTGATCAAACAGGTATCTGAGGCTCTTGTGATCTGTGAAAATTTCAAGGGTCTCACCATACAAGTAGTGCCTCCAGGTCTTCAGCGCGAAGACGACAGCTGTTAGCTCCAGATCGTGGGTAGGGTAGTTATGCTCATGGGACTTCAGTTGCCGTGAAGCGTAAGCGACAACGTGACCCTCTGCATGAGCTGTTACGAACGCGGCTTCAAGACGTTTTTTTAAGACGTTTGGGAGGTGGCCCAGACATCTGACCAGACGTCTGGGATTTAATTTCTGCGGCACGCAGACCTGCGAACGCCAGTCTTTTTCCCTCTCTCCTCCTGCAGGCGCAGAGCTGCGCTCTCTCACTCTCTCTCCCCGCGCGGCCTTATAAGGCCCTCGCCCTCTCCCTCACTCTCATCTCCTCCGCTCCCTTCTTCTCCTTCCAACCGGTGCGAGAGCGAGCAAGCAGCGGCAGCGGTACCCGCGGTGAGTTGCGGGAGGAGGTGTTGCGCGAGGGAGGAGACGCTCGACCGTGAGGGCTCGAGCTTGCCGGGGCAGCTAGAGCCGACCGGCGGGGGAGCAGCGGCCGTGCGTCGCGGGCGGAGAGCGAGAGGAGCTCTGATTCTGGAAATTTTTCCAGAATCAGACGTTTGGGCTTCCAACCAGACGACGGTGAAGACGTCTGGAGGACTGTCCAGACGTTTGGCAAGTAAGTTATTTTCGTCCTTCCTTTTCTGCGACCCGTCGTATTGAGAGCGAGGAATGGATACGTGCAGGTTCTGAGACTCGCCATCAACGCGAATCGGACGTTTGGCCGCAGTGCCAGACGACTGAGAGGAGTTCCAGACGTCCGGGTTGACTATCGGACATCTGGGAACTAAGCCAGACGCCCCCGCAGGCTTCTGGACATCTGAGGGATTACACAGAGCGAAGGTACCATCTGACCCACATTTTAAGACGTCTGGAAGAGGTTCCAGACGTCTGATTTTGGACTGTTTCGTCGTTTTCGACCCGTTTAGGGCCCGTTCGGAGTCCGTTTTCCGCATTTCGAGTTGCATTCTTTTCGAAATAAGATCCTCTACCCGTTTATAGTAATTATATACTGTTCTGAGAAACTCCTTGTGTTTGATCCTTGTGTTAGAACCCTATTCCATTGCAGTCTCGGGGGTTGCGAAGGCGCGCAGGATTTCCGACCATGCCCCCAATACTCCCGTTGTTGCTGGTAGAGTGGCTTTAAAAATTATTAACATAATTTGTTATAATTATGGAACAATTAATAGAACCTAGGGCATTGCATGAATCCTAGGAATGAGAAACCAGATTGAATGATAAATCCTAGGGTATTGCATGAATCATAGGGCTGGAAAACTAGATTTAATGATAGATCCTAAGGTACGGCATGAATCCTAGGACTGGAAAACTAGTGATATGAATATAATATTGCAGTCTTGGAAAATGTGGAAAGGAAATAATAGCTGCCTGTAAATTGATTTAACAGCTGCCTGTTATGAATAAATAAACATGATTAAAGACATGGGTTACATGAACGTGAAACTGGAACGGTGAAACCTAAATGTGCTGAGTAAAAGAGCTAGAACCCTACGGGAAATTAGGAGTAGAACTCCTGGAAAGAGAATGGAATGGAACTGAGAAAGAAAGACGTGGAAGTGTGTTGTCCCTTGGGTACGAAGTGCCAGGGGTTTTAGTGCAGAGCGGAGCCAGTCGCCCCAGGGACCCGAGGTTAGGTCTGGCCACTTTGTACCGACTTGCTGGCCCTCGTGTACGCAGTACCGAGGAGAGCTACTAGTGTAGGGAGAGCACTAGCTACCCCACGGGCCCCGGGGTTCTGCTAGCCTCCTACACCGACTTGTTAGGCCCACTGGGCAAACCAGGGTAGTCAGGCGAGGGTGCGCGGACTATGGAGGGGTTGGACCCCTATTACTGAGAGGGCTCTGCCCTATACTGGTTCCGTGCTGTGCTTTGGGCGCACCTGTTAACGGAAACGACTGACCGCGTGCCAGTGCGGGGTAGCTACCCATGTGTTTATCGCGCGTGCCGTAGTCACCGTTACGTCTGTCAGCGACCTTGGGGTGGTTGACTGAGAGTAGGATCACCACGGGGGACTCTCCCGGCCAGGAGAGCACCATGTGTTACTTCTACTTGTCGGAAAAGACTGCAATCAAGATCGTTCCCACGAGGAACATTCGAGATCAAGTGAAGGATTTGAGAAATAGGTAAATTGTGAAACAATAGAAAGACGTAAATAAAGAAAGAAAGAAAATGAAACAGCTACTGTACACTTTACTGCTTCTTTAGTAGCAGGCCCAGCGTACCCAGCGTTTCGCTGACGTGTTACACTCGTTACTTTTCAGGACCAGGTGTTGAGCAGCTAGGGTCAGCGGCTGCAGAGGACGCTGGGCCAAGTAGGGTCCAGTAGAGTTACCGCAGTTCTTTTGTACCCCTTTTGTTCTACTGTAGTGAGTAGTTCTTGTTACTCTCTGTACTTTTCTTTACTTGTAGTTCATGTTATGTTATAAATGTTGTTCTACTGTTGTGGTGGTACTTGTTGTAGTAGTTCCTTTTTTTACTGCTGTATTTTGTTACTGCTAGTTATATTCATGCTGAAAGTGGTTTATTTTACTGCTCTTTTGGTTACTTCCTCGTTGGACGACTAGGTCTTGGGATTAGTCGAGTCGGTCCGATTCTCGTGTCTCGTAGGGACTCAGGAATCGGGTCGTTACATGAGCACACCCCCTAACCCCTGCAAAGAGGCGTCCGTGTACACAACGAACCCGCCACTACTATCTGGGATGGTGAACACGGGAGTCGAAGTCAACCTCTTCTTCAACTCCTGAAAACATGCCTCACAGGCGTCTGTCTAAGTAAAGGGCACGTCCTTCCGGGTCAGCTGTGTCACAGGACGTGCAATCTGTGAAAAACCCCTGATAAACCGCCTGTAGTAGCCTGCCAGTCCCAAGAAACTGCGAATCTCAGTGACCGTACGTGATCTCTCCCACGTGAGCACTGCCTCGACCTTGGCTAGATCCACAGCCAAGCCATCCCCGGAGATCACATGACCTAAGGTCACCTCCCTCAACCAGAACTCGCACTTGCTGTTTTTGACGTACAGCCTACGTCGTCTCAGTGTGTTCAAAACCATCCGCAAATACTGTCCGTGCTGCGTCTGATCTCGAGAATAGATGAGCACATCATAAATGAATACCATCACGAACTAGTCCAAGTACGGTCTAAACACTCGGTTCATCAAATCCATGAAGGCAGCAGGAGCATTGGTCAGCCCAAACGGCATGACCAGAAACTCGTAGTGTCTGTACCGAGTGTGGAAAGTTGTCTTGGAGACGTCTGCCTCTTTGATCCTCAACTGGTGGTATCCAGACCTCAAGTCAATCTTGGAGAATACCGTGACACCTCGCAGCTGATCAAATACATCATCAATCCTCAGCAGCGGATACCTGTTCTTGATGATGACCCTATTCAGCTATCGGTAGTCCACACAAAGGCGTAGGGTACCATCCTTCTTCTTTACAAACAGTACCGGGGCTCCTCAGGGAGACACGCTGGGCCTCACAAAGCCCTTTTCCAAAAGATCCTGCAACTGAAGCTTGAGCTCTCGCAGCTCAACTAGTGCCATCCTGTACGGTGCTGTGGAGATGGGGCTGATCCCCGGTACCAGTGAGATCTCAAACTCGATCTCACACTCGGGCGATAGTCCTGGCAACTCGTCTGGGAACATGTCGGGGTACTCTCTGACCACTGGAATACTCTGGAAGTCTACCACAAGGCTGGGTTCTGCCACCACACAAGCTAGGAAGCCCTCACACCCCTGGCTCAAAAGTCTCGCCGCCCGAAGTGCAGAAATGCACCTGAAGCCTCCATCCACTGGCTGCCAGTGGAACTCGAAAGAAGGCAACTCTAGTATGGAGAAGACGATCTTTCTCTCAAAGCAGTCCACCAAGGCATGGTAAGCGGACAGCCAGTCCATCCCCAGAATTACGCCAAAGTCCTCCATCGTATCATAATCAGGTCAGTGGGAAGGTTGTGTCCCCCAACACTGACCTCGCAACCCGTGTATACCTCCTCAGCTGACCACTCGGATCTCTGATCACGAACGAATCCTCTAATAGCATACAGTCCTGCCCCAAACTAACCGCGAAACTGGCAGCGACAAACGAGTGCGTAGCGACGGAATTGAAAAGCGTGTAAACGAGTCTGCCAGAAACTGAAACCATACCTGCCACCACTGATCCCGAAGCTCTGGCATCCCTGTGTGTTAGGGCGTTGATACGCCCCTCAGCTCTAGGTGCGGACGAAGCAGCCACGCTCTGTGTCGGACGGGTAGCTGCTGGCCAGTACCCTCCTCGCGCCTGGAAACCGCAGCCTCCTGCTCGCCCTCCAGTGCTCGGCGCGGGAAGCATCTGCTGACCTCCTGCCCTAGACGGGCAGTTCCTCCTGATGTGGCCCGGTTGACCACACTGGTAGTACAGGGTTGCACCTCCTCGCCGGCCAGCCCTGGCTGCTTCGGCGAGCTCGCACCCTCGTGCTCTAACTCCCTCCCTCTCGCTGCAACCCCTCCTCCCCACGCACACACGGCAGCAGCTGCTGCCCTCGTCCGCTCACTCTCACGCTAACAGGAAGAAGAAGAAGGCAGTGGAGTGATGGTGAGGGAGAGGAGAGGGGGAGTATTTGAAGGCACCGTGGGGAGAGAGAGAGAAAGAAGGCTACGCCTGCAGGGAGGAAAGGAGAAGAAAAGAGGGCAGCAGTTCAGTCTGCGTGCGCATGCGCGCAGACGCAAAATCGTACATCGAAAAAATTAATTTTCAGACGTCTGGGAAGACTTCCAGACGTTTGACCAGACGTCTGGGCCAAATCCCAGACGTCTTAAACGATGTTTGATGCCGGGGTCATAACATGTAGTGACACTAATAGTGTCAAAAAGAATGTCACTAATATAAATTAATAGTGGTAAAATAATGGTAAATAATATGTTATTAAATAATATTATTAGCGACATTAATTGTGGCAATTAAAATGATGTTAATATCATTGATTTAGTGGTAATTGAATAATTGTCGTTAACCTTTTAGTGATGCCAACGAAGGTGGCAGATAAGTAGCATATATTTTAAGCGTCGCTAATTTGATATAGCGGCAAATATGAGGTCTATGGTGGCAAATGTCAAATGTTGCTAAAGACATTTTTTGTAGTGGGGAAATGGTGTCGGTGTGAAGGTTGTGGTTGTGGTGATTGCAGGGGTGACTATTATAATGAAGTTAGCCATATAGGTGTATGTGTTTGATTAATATATGGGAGTAGTGACTAAGAGTGGATTGGGGTTAGGACACCAATTGATACACTATGATGGTGCTGACTATAGATGTGTTCGTGTTGCGAAATGTAGTGATAATGAGGGTAGTAGTTGAGGTGGCGTAGATGTGTGTAGTATGGTGAGGGGTGGTTATGATGATTTGTTGTGTGTGAATGTCGAAGGAGTCGATGTTATGGGGAATATGGATTGGAGATGGAATGATCATGTGTTTAGTGCATGTGGAATGGTTTGGGAATTTGTGCGACCACGCGAGTGTGTACGGAATAGGTTGTTAATTAGGACAAGGGATGGTAATGGAGAGGGTGTGTCGGGGTTTAGGATAGGAGATGGTTAGAGTGTGATTAGGACAAGGACAGTCTTAAGGTGGTAATGCTGGTTGTAGTGGTGGTGATAAGATGTTGATTACGACAATGGGTAGTGGTTGTATTGGTGGATATGAAGGTGACTAGGACAAGGCAATGGTAAGGGTTGTTAGCTTAGGACAATGGAATATGAGGTGGTGGTTATGGCTGTTAAGTAGTAATTAAGACAAGGGAGGATGGTGGTTGTTCCTTAGATGGTTATGGGGCAAGGTTGTTGGCTTAGGGCAAGAGAAATGGAGGATGGTGGCTGTTTGGTGGAGGATAGGAGGGTGGATTGGAGTGTATAATGGATAGATAGGTGGTGAATAGGTGGTGGGATGGGTGTGGATTAATGGATGGGATCAGGGAGGATAAGGCATGACTAAGGAGGTTGTGTTAGTGATTGTAGCCTTGGATAGAGGTGGATATGGGGATGAAGAGGTAGCTAAATGAAAGTGGAGATGAGGGTGGTTGTGGATATTGGGAATGGAAGGCGTATTTGGTGGTGAGATGGTGGTTAAAGAACTAGGGAGAAGCATGCCTAGAAGAGGATGAAGTTGTGGATATGACTAAGGGGATTTGTGGCCATTTGGTTGAAGTGGTGGATAATGGTGATGGTGGTGGTTATGGAGTGGATAGGGAGGTTATGGATATGGATAAGGGCACGGGTAGGTGGAGATTAAGGTGTTAGTGGTGATTGAGATGGTAGGGAGCACGGCTAAGTTGTAGTGGTGTTGATGAATGGTCAACCAAGGTGGATAGGATGGTGGATATGGGAGTTATGAGCAAGGGAGGCTGTGGAGATGGTGTATAGGTTGAGGAGTGGAGTGGCTAGTCGTGGATGATAGTGGATAGGGAGGTGTTGGTGGTGGTGAAGTGGATGGATAAAGAGGTGGTCGTAAATGGTGGTAGAGAGTGTGGTGAAGATGAGAGGTGTTAGGTGTGTAATGGAGGTAGAATGGGTATGGTAGTGGCATAGCTAAGATGAGGTGAAGGTGTTGATGGTGGTGGAGTTGAGAGGTGAAGTGGTTGGCTGTGAGTGAAGAGATGGTGGTGGAGTGATGGTGAAGGGCATGGATATGTGATGGTGTGGAAGTGTAGGTGGAGGTGCTGGCCATGAGTTAGTGATGGAGATGAAGGTGGAATGGCATGGATGGTAGGATGAAAATGAAGGGTGTGTGTGTGCATGTGAGTATGTATGTGTGTCTGTGTTTGTTCAGCAACTAAGAACAAGAACAAGAACAAAAGTAAAACAATAAGAACTTGAGTAATGGGAATTGAAATGGTGGCGTGGATGGTAGGATGAAAATGAAGGGTGTGTGTGTGTGAGTATGTATGTGTGTCTATGTTTATTTAGCAACTAAGAACAGGAACAAGAACAAAAGTAAAACAATAAGAACTTGAGTAATGGAAATTGAAATGGAAATAGAACTAAGCAACTAGATTATTGCAAATGAAAGGAAATCAACTAAACTATGGCAATAAGAAGAACAAAAAAGAGAAGAAGAAAAGAACCCCACCCCGTCGAGAGGGCTCAGAAGTTGTTGACCTTGGGTAGGCGTGGGTGAGATCTTGACCACAAGGCTGCTTTCACCACACTTGGTGGTGGTTGGGTAGGGCACTATGTTAGCCGCTAGCCACCTAGAGGAGGAGGGAGGAAACTGTGAGAGGGGAGGAGAGGAGAGTAGATTGGAGAAGAGAAAATGGAGGTGGTGGGGGCACCGGCTATGGGTTGGAAGGGTTTTTATAAGGCTTTGGTTTGGGTGTGTTGTATCTTAGGTGAGGTGTAGGCATAGCTTAAGGTGGGTGCAACTTAGTGTTAAGGTGGTGGAGCATGAACAGGAGCATTCTAGGCTAAGGTGGTGATGTGGAGGTTGACATGGCAATAAGGTGACATGATATGTTAAAATCGTAATAGCAAATAACATGATCATTACATTGTGAAATCGAGATCACTTTAAATTTGTGAAGTCAAATTTGTAAGATTTTTAAATTGAAAGGTTTAGTCTGACTTGTTTGTGGGGGGAGGCATGTAGAGTTAACTATAGTTTGGAAAATGCATGATGGGAAATATTTTTGGTATTTTTTATTTTTATAATTTTTTTGATATTTTTTTAATAAAAAAGAAATACGAGGTAGAACTACGAAACTACGAATGTGAATGCGGAAATGAACGGAATTGAGGATGCTAAATCTAACTATAAAAGTAAATAAACTAATGTAAATAACCAAGGATCGAAACAGGAACTTTTATTAATACTCAAAATTCTGATTATAACTGTCGAAAGAAAGTGATTACAACTAATAATTAGAATAAAGAAAATAATTAGAAATAAAATTGTAACTAAAATTAGAAATAAAATTCAACTAAGATTAAATAGTAGAAAATGCAGAGGTGAAGATGACTACAAAAATGGAGGCAAAGGCGTGTTAAGAATATCTGCACCAAAGGTAGTGTGGACTTACCTTTATCAAGAAGAAGGCTCCAAGATCAAGGTGGTAAATGATGGAAGGGAGAGACTAAGTATCAATGTATGTATCAATGTGTATGGGGGAGAATAATCAGAAAGATAAAAAACGCGGAGGGCTGTAGAGAGGTGGAAGGAATAAAATGACGGAGGAGAGAGATCCATCCCCCGTAGATGGCAGCGAGTGGTATTAAACAATGAAGGGAAGAAGGTTGGGTTGTAGACGTCGTTGGGAAAATTGGAGGGCGTTGGAAGATAATTAAGATGGCCGAAGGAAATAGAAATGTGGAGTTAAAATAATTGGAGAGGGAGAGATCGATAGAATTGGGAGAGAGGGATCGATTGGAGGGAGAGATAGGAATTGGCGGCTGGAAAAAGATTGAGTGGGAGAGGGAGGAATGGGATGTGCATGGAAAAATACTAAGGTATCGTTTGTTTAGTAGGATTGTGGTCTTTATCCCCCTTTTTGGGAGTGATAAGTTGCGATTGTCCTATTCTGGGAATGAGGTCTCAAACTCGGTATTATCTAATTTCAAAGGGTGGGATTGTGTAATCGTGCGCACAATCTTGTGGGTTTGGATGTATTGACTTGGGGCGGGATTAGGAAGGTGCGACTTATTATGTGTGATTGTTGGAAGAGTAATGGAGAGGTCTGGCATTGATAGTGTGGTGTGGAGATCTACGAATGCATAAACAATATTTTGTAGTAATATCGAATAGTGGTTTACACCTGCTTTCTGGTAATCCCTACTCTTTTTCCTGCAAGACTATGGTATATTGCCCACTTTTGCTTTGTCTTGGGTCGTATTAAAGCCGTCGCTCACTTTGAATCTTTCTTGATGGATGGATGAGACTTCAATGTTTTGAGCAAGAGATTAGGTCTACGTAAATACGTCTGATGGGAACCTCCAGCTACTGTTCACATGCCTTTGATCACATTTGGAAGGTGGAGGAGATTAATGAAGCGGAGGTCTTCTTGTACGTATATAAGGAATAGGCATGTAAGGTATTGGTTAGTGATTCTTGTGGCCCTTTTAAGTTTGCCGAGTGGCGAGGGGGACGAGAAGGAAGCATCAACTCCACAAGGTAATGTACTAAGGGTGTGGGTAGGGAAACACGAGCTGCAATGTGTTTTGCAACACGCGTTCCTGCCCAACCAAATGATTCCCGCCCAACCAAGAGATTCGATTGGTGTATTTCAACCAGTGTGTTTCAATCGATTTTCACCAATATCAAGCATACCAAAGCACACCGGTTGGAAACCCATTTTCCACTGGTTGAAAATTAAAATCAACCAGTTGAAAATCAAGCAAACAAAAAATACATCGGTTGGAATTGATTTTCAACTGGTTGAAAATCAAGTAAACAAAAAACACACCGATTGGAAATTTTTTTAAACCGATTGAAAATGAAAACACATCGGCTGAAAATCAAAACACATGAAAATACATTGGTGTGTTTGGCATTTCAATGGTGGAAAATGATTTTTCAACTTAGAATGTAGTTTTTCACCTATGGGAATTAGTTTCACTTGGAAAGTGGGTTTTCAATGATCAAAAGTGGTTTCCACTTTCCACCAATGGAAAACTAGAATAAACCGGTTGAAACCACAAATCTCATTCGTGCGTTGCAAAATGTATTGCACAGTACGTTTCTTTACTTTTTGGCATGTACTAACTAGATATGGAAAATGCGTTCCTTGTGTTATTTGTAAGTTTTGTAGTCATGTGTTGTTTAATATCGAGTGTAGCCTGGTTGGAGAGGACGATCATCACGTTGAGTTTGCTCGAGATCATCCTTTGTCATCTCCATTACAGGTAATTATTCATTTCATGTATGTTATGAATGTAGAAAATTTTGAAGAAAATGTAGTGAAATGATATTTTATGGTGGATAATAGTAATTACCGGTGGATTACAATTGACAGCAGTTGATAATAGGAATACATCAGTGGATTACAATATTCCACTGGTGGAAAGTGCGAATACATTGGTGGATTGTATGGATAATGGGAACACACCAGTGGATTGCAATATTCCACTAGCTGATATTAAGAATACATCGGTTGATTTTGACAATCCACCGGTGGATTCTAGGAATACACTGGTGGATTGCAATATTCCTTTAATGGATAATGGAAATACATCGGTGGTTTTTTACAATCCACCCATGGATAATGAGAACACACCGGTGGATTATATTGCTCCGGTGGATAATGGGAATACACTGGTGGATTTTGACAATCAATCGATGGATAATGGGAACACACCAGTGATTGCATTACTACGGTCGATAATGAGAACACACCGGTGGGTTTTGAAAATCTACCAGCGGAGAATGTGAATACATTGGTTGATTTGGATATTCCACTGGTTGACAATGAGAACACATCGGTGGATTTGGATATTCCACCGGTGGATAATGGGAACATATCGGTGGATTTGCATATTCCATCGGAGGATAAAGAGAACACACTGATGCATTTGGGCATTCCATTGGTGAGTAATGGGATCGGAATGATTGGTTTGAAAAATCAACCGGTTTGATGGCCTAGGAGATGTTTTCCATTAATCCATCAATTGCTCATGTAGAATGGCATCGTCTTAGCCTTCATCCTCTAGTGCAGAGAAGGCAAAAAAATTCGATAATGCGATTACGATGGAGTTGCTGAAGATTTTGTCGAAGTGGCATTTGGCAGGACGTTGGTAAAAGGGATCATACACTAAGACGATGCAGAATGAGATAGATAAGCAGTTCATTGTAGCTATGGGATTGTCGTACGAACACAAGCAAATCCTCAATCGATGGAAGGAGTTGAAGAGAAAACACGATTTGTGTGTCCAGCTTGGCAGTGGCATAAGAAGGGGGGGTTGAATTGTGTAATAAAATTCTCAAACAATCGCAACAAAAAAAAAACATAGGTATTTAAAGAGGAAACCCTTGCATGAAAAACCTCTACCTAGATCTCTCAATCTAGGATTTTGCCCCTACCCAAGTAGGAATTACTAATAACAAGTAATCTTACAATTCCCCTCTTCTTGGATAAACCCCAAGAAGAGTTTTACCCCTCTACTAAGAGGAAACGGGAAACCCACAAATTGGGTACCTAAATAACTATCAAAATAATAAAATATATTCATATAAGCCTTGAATGAAATATGAAATAAAAGGATTAGAATACTCCCTTATCAAACCTATAAGCAGCAGGAAGAAAATTTGCTTTCAAGGAGCAATAACACAAGTGGAGCACAAATGAGATCAAGAGCTTTTCAAATGAGTAGAATGTATTTTTCTTTGTTGTGTTTGATTAAGGCTACCTATGGGGGTACATATAAGTGTATAGGGTCTAATTTAGGTCTAGGTAGTCATTGGAATTTGAATTGAAATGAAATAAACTAAGGTAGAATGGCTACAATGCATTTACTCAAAGTCTAACTACATCAGATGCCTGAAAAACCATGACAGACGTCTGAAAAGACTATTTCAGACGTCTGAGAATAAACTAGGACGTCTAAAAAAGCTCCAGAGGAAAAATAGTCGTTACTAGATTTCACAAGATCAAATGTCGGGACGTCTGAACAAAAAAATAGACATCTAAATAGTTAGTTTCAGACGTCTAAAAAAGCTTTAGTATCACACCCCAAAACGCAAACCCCAAAAATGAGGGTCAGAGTCCCGAGGGATGGAAAGGAAAGAGGTGCTGGTTTATTTAATTCGAGTTGTACCTAACTAAGTTAAGCTAGAAAGAGTTCAATTTACAACATAAAATGGAAGAAAATCCGAAAAGAATGGCACATAATTAATACAGGAAAACAGTAACAAACATAAACTTGTACACCAAAGCATAAAATGTACATGTCAACAGTGCATGCACACTTGAGCAGTGACAAATTCCGTATGTCGACGACCCGCGACAATGACCTGAAAGTAGGGAATAATCATCTACTGTATCTCAATTAAATAGGATTGTGTACAGTTTCAATTACTGGCTAGTTCCTAGCCTAAACCCACACTCTAGGTTCTAGTTTCTCAAACCCTACCTGGTACGACCAATCACCTTGGTCCAGTAACTCGTTAACAAGTTACCGAAGTTCCTTCTTCAATTTGGTGTAATAATTTATTCCCTCACTCGCCTCAATGATCCGATTCTGGAAATTCATCCCTTTCTACTAGAGGAGATTGAGACACATCCTTTCCTTTGAATCCCAGCCTAATAGTCTCGCCTTAGCCAAGGGAGAGATTAGTATTCTGTTAATCCTCTCGAAAGGCATGCCCGTTCTCGATGTATTGAGAACTTTGCTGACTTCAGTCAGAAGAATCGGGCCTCTTGGGAGCTACCTAGGCCTATGGCTTGTAATCACGAAACATGCGCCAAAATGATGTCCAACAAGGACTAGTTACAGAACAACCAGATCATCATCATAGGATTGGCCAGAATTGCCGAGCCACACCAATGCTCTCGCTAGGAGCAGCTCCCTATAGGAGCTCAATCCTCGGGTGTACCCTCTCAATTCGCCATCGGATGAGATCTCAACCAATCCATCTCAGTACCCTAGCCATCTCCCCATATGCGGGTGGCTAGTGAGCCTCTTGCTCGAGTACCTTCACATCGAGTCGGATTCGGGCACATCCAAGTACCAAACACCAGTGACAGCCCCAAGGCTTGTCACCAAATCTAGGAACCTACTTGTTTCGAGGCAAATCTCCTCGGTAGCCTCTTGCTACCGTAAAAGCTCGGGTCTTGTACTTGAGCAATAAACCCGTGGTTCACCAAGTCTAAGGGGGCAGCCTTACAAGCTCACCTAGTTGACTTACCATCCCTTTGATATCATTTGGTATCCATGCCCGGAACGTAGTCATAAGCACCTAGTGGATCTCCTGGGGTCATACTCAAGACCTTAGGATCCAAGCATTTCCTCTTATTAGACTCGGATTGAGTTATAGGTGTCATCTCTTGGGATTCAAGCCATTACTTAGTCAATTCAGATTACTTTTAATGTGTTTAGGGAGCTTCATGGTCAAATTATAGGTGTACACACACACACACATACATGTGCTTCACCCCTCTAGGGTCTAATTGCATTTTCCCATTCATCCTTATCCATTGGGGTACTTGCTAGACTCCAAATTAAGTTATAACATTTCATGGGATTTCTAATTATCAGAATCACACAATTCAATACAATCATTACATTTAAAAACTATCAAACATCAGGGACCTGCTCCCTATTATTAATACACTTAAACAACATACCTTTGTTATCAGGTAATCCTGACCTATTGCTAGGTCAAGATGCTTGTCCAAACCAGGACTGCAAAACCTGCCTTTCGTGCCCGAAACTCGGGTTTTGCACCACTAAGATCCTCTATAATCCAAACCTCCAATACACACACACGTCTATACCTAGAACCCAAGAGATCCTTGATCTCAATATTATAGTTTCACCCTTACCCCGATCTATTCAATTAATCTCTTCATAGAGTTCAACGATTTAGAACGAGCACAGCAATACCAGTCCTAGTTTTAAGTACCGGTGTTGGGCACCTTCGCTGCCATGGCTATCGAACTCACGCGGTATCGGTACAAGCCACCAGTACCGATACAAGGTGCCTTTGGTACCAGACTTAAGTCCCTTTTTAACTTATTTCGGTTCAACAAGTACCAATAACTGCCATCGCTACCAGTATCGGGAGTTTGCCACTCCCATACCCTGGCTTAAACCCTCCGTTTGATTACCCAAATTATACAATTAATAGAGGGGTGGGTAAGTCCCGCAACCTCTCAAGATGGCCATCCCCATGTAGGGGCAAAGATTTACATGAAACCCGTATTAGCAGTCCATTGCTAGAGTTGATCCTCTCCTCACCTAGGACCTACACTGGGTACAGGAGTACCTCCCGTGACATACGGTTGGACCCTAAATCTTTATTGTTACAAAAGTTCCTAATGGAACTTCCCTTCCACCATTACAAGATTGCACTTATCTAGCCCGCTAGGATTTCTATGCCTTTACCAAGATCCACTAGGTTTAGTTTATACCATGCATTTTGACCTTGTGGGTATTCTGGCGACATGGCCTTATGCATTCACTTTAGAATCTTCTCTTTATTGTTTTCAAATTAGGATTTGCACCACTAGTGGGTTTGTTTTATTTCCATTTAGGACCAACCACCCCTGGTCCTAGTCATGCCCAAAATTCGAGTTTCCTGACATTAAATGCTAACCAGGATTCTTAGCTTACATTCATGGTTACCAGGTTGGGGTTTAACTAATTAGATTAAGCTCCTGATTCCCGTGGGAAAATTCCGTGAGAAACGGAACCACAAGCCTCAAATTGGATGCCCAGCATCATGTGTCAGACATCTGAGAATAAAATCCCACTTCCAGCAGCTACCGATGACCTGCTGATTCCTCGGCTAGATGTTTGAATCGAACATATTGGGCGCTTGATGTAATATTAGGTGTCCAATTGCTAGGACTTAGTCCTTGGAATGGCAATCTAGTTGCAGGGACATCTAACCAAGGGATCAGACGTCAGGATTGAAGGGTATCAGATGCCTAATGGATTATCAAACGTCGGATAACCCACTCAGAATCGCATCTGAGTTCAGGATGAGTTCCTAACATCCAAAAGCCACGTACAATAACCTTTACCCAAAGAATTATTGTTTACAACCTAAATTCAGTTTATAACCATATATAACCACAAGTATTTGCACATTCTGTCTTCAAACTCAACTTGGCCAACCCCAGTACCAAATTCACAAGTTCCAACTAGTACCGATACTGGGCACCAATACCGGTACTGTGTGCTATCAGTTTTGTATCAACATAACCTAGCCAGTACCGGTACTAAACACTAGTACTGGTACTAGGCACCACCGGCCTTCTACCAAAAACCCAACTAGTACTGGTACTGAACACCAGTACCGATACTGGGCAGCCCCAGTTCACCGACTAGAATCATCCAGTACTGGTACTAATCACCAGTATTGGCACTGGGTACTCTCAGTCCCCTTTTCAGTACGTTACATTGTAGTGCTAGGTCAAATAGTATCGATACTGATCATTAGTACCAGTACTAGGTGCTCTCAGCACCTAGTTAAACATATCAAAACACCTAGTTAACCCTAATCCAAACCACCATTTACATCTACAACCCAGAATCGATGGTAAACACGTAAAACCACATGAATTTATAGACCTCAACATTAATTTCAACCCACAATGGAAACCCTCCATTTGGCATTCCCAAGATTTAGCCCATAACTAGGGCATAACCCAACCATTATCACAAGAAACATAGAAATTTTAAACCAAAACAACCCTTTCTTTTGGCTATTTCAGATCATGGAATCAAGAGAATGAACAAGAGAATAAACTCGACCTCAGTTGGAGTCTCCTTTCTCTTCTCCTCGTAGCAGTAGCAACAATAGCTGTAGCAGTAGCTCTCCTCTTCCCTTCTCATCCTCCTTGTAGCAGCAGCAATAGTTGGCAGGGAGGAAGGGGCACCGGCTGAGAGGGAGAAGAAAATGTGATTTTTTTTTTTAATTTTTAAATCTCTCTCTCTTATATAAGGGTTGTGAAATTTACATTCAAGCTCTTCAGCTTCTTTCTTGAGCCTTAAGAAAGGCCTCCAAACATGTTTTTCTTACAAATGGCTCCTCAACTTTTCATTTATTAACATTTTGTTAATGACTTAGGGGATTTGCTTAATTCCAAGGCTAATAATCATTAAATTAGGGTTCCCTAAACCCTTAATCTCACATTAAGTAACCAATTAAGGTTTTTAATTAGCTTATTAAGAGTATTACAAATTCAGGACGTTACATTTAGGTTTAAAGTGATCGTTACTAGAATGAAGTTTGACCCAAAAAGGGATCTAAAGACATATGATCAAACATCTTACTGGATGTCTGGTTAAAAATGGAGACATCTTAAAATGAATGATTAGACATCTGATAAAATATGAAGATGTCTGAGGGTTGATAATATTCCAAAATCAAAGTATAAAGGAAATAATCAATTGCGGTCAATTTTAACATTGGATAGAAAGTGAACGTTGGTTATTTTTAGACATCTGAATAACAACTAAAATTATGGCCGTTGTTTTATTGAAGTTAAAGAGATATCAAAAGCTCGAGGAGGCATCTGAATGACACTACTAGACGTCTGAAGTAGAGAATAGACATCTGAAAAACCTAAGTGACAGTGACTGGCTGTGAATCTAGGCTCTGGACAAGATCATAGATGTCTGGTGAAGTATATCAGACGTCTTTTAAATCATACTTAGACGTTTGAAAAACCAACATAAGTCAATCTTTACAAATTTAAGGATATGAATATGGATAGGAAGATTCTAAAGACATCCTAAGGATAATTCAAGGCTTTTTTACATTCTAAACAAATAAAATAAACTATAACAGTTCTTTTGCCCTTGCTTTTCCTTGATCCTTTTCTTTAAATCCTTCCTGCAATATGTTAGTCTTTTCCAAGGAAATAGCTCATTTGTCATTATCAAAAATATAATTATAAACATTTTAACAATACAACTCTACAACAAGAGCAGTTGGGGGATGGATCCTCATATTGGTTGCCCTGTAGCACTTTCCCTATTTGTGTGGAGTGAGGTAAAGAAGTGTTTGCCATCCATAATTTTCCATTCAATTCTTTCATAGGGGGTAAAATTGAAGTTGACCTCTTTCAATGCCTTGTAGTTCCCACCATAACTTGTAAAATTACGTGATAAGCCTTTCATATATTTTGAGGATGTCCACAAAATCATCGGTAAAGATACCTCAACCAGCGAGCAGGAAATGTCATCCACTGTCTCTGGGCAAGCAGTGGAAGATATTGATGACCATATCAAAGAATCTCATGGTGATATGAGTTTTTTTGACACAACACAAAACACCATCAATCTTCATTTTGGAAGCGGCTTCGTACCATATGAGTCCATAGTTGGTGATGACATGTGGGCGTCATTCCTCCATCAACCAAACATAGGGACTTCCGTAAATGGTACCCCATATGAGTCCAGTAACCCTTCACACTACTCGAATATCCCTCCTCAAATGCATGCAAGTGAACCTCCACCTTCATCATGTGTGTCACAAGGCTCGAAGCGTGCTTCGGAGGACACTAGTGCAAGCAAAGGAAAACTTAGGAAGAAGGGGTCCTCTATGTCGAATGAGTTTACAGAGTTGATGAAGACCTTGGTGAAGCACTACATAACCCTAGCACCAAGGGTTGACTACTTAAGTGATGAGATTTGCGAGCGCATGAGGATTTTTGCACATGTGGGTGCCGAACATCACACTCGACGATTTAGTCTCATTGGCAGATGTTTTCACTCAGCCTAGCTGGAGGACCATTTTAAAGGACCTCATGCACTTTGATGCGGAGTTAGGTGCATTCTATAGAAGCATGTTAGAAGTGACTATGATTTCTGATCTTTTATGAATCATGGTGCCATGCTATGGTGGTTAATTTTGGTTGAAGCTTTATTTTAGGTTAATTTTATTTTTGTTGTGTTTGTCGTTCCATTATTGACATTCGCTGGATGCGTTTGAGTTAATCATTAGTTGTAGCATGTTTCACGACATCAATTTTAAATAAGAATAAATGGACATGGGTCTGAGTGTTGAACACAGGGAGGCGTGAAATTGGATCAAATACTCGCTTTGTGTCACAAAAATTCGTCGTTTGTTTCGCTTGCAAACCAGATAGAACTAGAGAGAGAGAGAGAGAGGAGATAGTCTTAGAAATCCATGATAAGATATGAGGATAATATACAAAAGATCTAGTCTATTAATTATCAAATGTTGTAATCCAGAAAATATAGAGGAATGCTTAAATGAAAGAAATGAACTACACTATCACATAAATTAAACTAAGAACAAGGAACAAGAAAGCATCGAGGCTGCCACGTCGGTGGAGGAGCTTCCGTCGGTGGATCGACGTCATCACAACCTTGCTTGGGAGCTCTTAGAGTGGTGGAGTTGCTTAGGTAGATGATGGATGCAAATAGGAGGGGTATGTCCCTTTTTATAGTTGAGGAAATGGCTTAAACTCGTCACTGGGTCAATAGTAACATTCAAAATGTTGCTAAAGACCCGCCGCATCCATTGCCCTTGCCTCCTCCGCTTTCAACGCACGCATAATTTCCATGTGATCCGCGTGCGCTCTGCTTAAACTGTCCGATTGAAGATCGGACGACTGAAATCAAACCTCCACTGCTACTTTCGATCGCACCTTGTGCCCATGTCAGATGGAGTGTTTGCTCCGGCGTGATCGCGTACGTGAGTAGTGAATGGCTGAAGGCGCGCGATGAGGCTACTCCTTGGCCTTAGATCTGATTGAACGACCAAATTCCAATTGGAGCGCGCGATGGGAGGCACCTTTAGTGATTCAAACCTGCCCCCCCTGAAGTGGAGAAGACGCCCGACCACTGAGCTGTTGGTGCAGATTATTGTGAAGCCATCGCGACGAGCACTCGCGGGATGATTGTTGGATGATAATCCAACGGTGGATCTCGTGCGATGTTGAGGCTGCAGGTGCTGTTGGCATGCGATGGAGAGCCACAGGTACGCCACGTGTCGCGTCATGAGCCGTTGATCATCAGATCAACGATTAGCGTTTCTTAAGCTTGTTATTGAAGTTTCGGCCCTACCAGGAGGGATGACGTAATAATTGCGGAAATAAAATAGAAACAATCTCACTAAATAACAATCGCACAAGTACACAAGAATTTTTAGGTAGAAAGCCAAACCGGGTGAAAACCACCACCTAACCCTCTCGAGTTAGGATTTTCCGATTAACCAAGTTGATCAAAATCCACTAAACCGAATCACCTTAAACGAGGGTGATTCAACCTCAATACAACCACGCTACTTAAACGAGGGTAGCGTACCTCAACCCCTTCTCTCCACGAGAAAGATTTTGTCTCACGAAGGAGACGGGAATTCGCAAAGCGAATACCCAACCAAATAACAAAGATAAAATAAACAAGTAATCCTATAGAGCCAACAAAGTAATTTTAAGCCTAGCTTCTATAGGAATTAGGAAACTCCCCTTTGCAAGGAGTGCATCGAGTTGATGACGCGGTGCGTGAGCCACGCGACGGCGCAACTTCACTCTCGTGAACAACGGCGGGAGAGCGGGTGCGCAACAGCTTGATGCTCTCAAGATGAATGGAACTAGCGCTTCGAGAGCAAGAGAGACATAAAATGGTTTGAAAGTGTATTGCAAGGTGTCTTGGTGTTTCTTGGTGTGTGTTTGTGTTGCAAAAGTTTCCCTCTATTTATAGAGGCCTTAGGAAGGCTTTGAAAGGCTTAGGAAAGGTTCTATAGCCGTTGGGTGCAAAGTCCAAGAGAATCAGCCCGAAATCAGGAACAATCATTGTTCTGACAGGCTTATCAGACGTCTAATTCTGGCATCAGACGTCTGGAAGTTCACTTTAAGACGTCCAATTTCAAGGTCAGACGTCTGATTTTGGGCGGGTCTCTTCCTGACTTGGATCAGATCTAAACAGGGTTCTAGTGCAAGTCCATCAGACGACATATATGACATCTGGCACTATGTCTGGACGTCTGGAAACCTACTTTTACTGTGGGAATGGATTTCCAAATGTTGCAACGGCTAGAAAATCTCAGAGAAGAGATTTGGGTCAGCCGAGGCAAAACGGTCAATTATCAGACGTCTGGACAGTCCTATGGACGTTTGATAAGGCTCTAACGGTCATATTCTTGAGTGTTTGCTAAGCCAGCCAACGGTCCACTAATTAGACGTCTGGCAAAGTCATCAGACGTCTCCTAAGACGTGTGGTCTAAGGTCTGGACGTCTGATTTCATCAGACAGAACTAACTATGTCCAGCCTAATAGTTATCAGACGTCTGAAACAACAGTCAGACGTCTTAAAATCCTTTATCAGAAGTCTGATTTTGGAATTAGACGTCTGGAAATGCTATTTAAACCCTATATTGATTTTCTAAGTTCTCTACAGAAAACCTAAGTATCTTAGGGTTGTGCCGGTGTTCCTAGGACTACTGTTAGGGTACTTTGAGGCTCTTTAACATAATTATCTAAGGAAATAAAGTGCAACAAAAGAAACGAAAAATACAAGTATAAGAGAAGGAAATCTATCATATTCTTCATTTCCTTCCATCTTTTATCGCTCCTCGTGAATCTCTTATGTTTTCCATCAAGCTCCTCCAATCCATCCTGGATGCGAGCTCGAATTCCATCTAAACACGTCTACATTTGCAATTGACCTGAAATCGAAGACTCCAAGTGCAAATGTTAAATAACACGTATTTTGTTATCGTCAAAACAAATGATCGTGGTGCTCTAGCACCAACAGTTATGGAAGCTACGAAGGTTGGATTGGGATGATTTTGAGTTCGTTGGACTCCGTTCGTTGGTTCGGATCCATCCGTATGGTCCGATTGCTCATCCGAGACCTATTTCAAATTAGACTTGTACACATGTTCATTAAACATTGATTCTAAGCGATTAAAATGTAAAGATCATGCAATATGCATGCAATGCTCCCAAACCCATTATAATTTGACATTATCGCAAAATTACCCTTGAAATTAACTCTAATTGATGTTATTAACACTTGTAATTATAGAATCATCAATTATGCATCATAATCATTTAATTTATGAAACATTTTAAGAGTATTTGCACTTTTATTGCATGTTATGTTACATTCCAAGTTTGATTGCCTACTCTTATTACCTTCCATGATTTGTCTTTCTAGAGAAATTTGCAATTTATATATGTTAGAATTAATACAATATGGATGAACTCTGAAGACAACCAATTCGTAGAGGAGGAGGTGGACAATGATTTGTCTCTGGTGGAGGTGACCATGCCTTACACATGTGTACTACTCCTGTGTTTATATCCAAGTCCTACGACGACAACATGATGGAGCATTGTGTTACGACCCGAGCCCCCACCCTAATAGTGGCTCGAGTCGATTTGTCAAACACCTAAGATTTGGTCATCCATCGTGTATACATTGAATAATAAAAGCATACACGGCACATCGCACCATAAGTAATATGAAATAAAAGGAAAATTTGATTATTCATAGCCATCTCATACACTGATGTAAAACTAAGGGAAACAAAATGAGTACCAAGAGAAACTAACAAGTACAATGGAAACAAAACAGAAAGGGAACACCAACTGAAACAATTATATCTACCAACTACTGGGTTATGTTCATATTGGCATCGTCAACTCCTACAGTGTAAAGACCCGAACTGGCTTTTCAAGGTCATTTTTGGATTAAGCATGTTAAGACGAACCCATTGGCACTTGTTGAGCGTGAATCAGATTTGTGTACTATGAAAATGGGAAAATTACGTTTTTGGTTAAACATGGTCAAACCTCGCAAAACGTGCTTGAACGAAGTTCATCTGTGCCATCAAATTTCGCTCATTGTAAGTTTTCCAATGATGTCCATTTCGTGAAGTTTGGAGTTTTATAGTGAAAATCATGTATAAAATATGGGATTACGTAAATGAATTTAGGGGTGTTAATCGAACCGAACGAACTCGAACATAGGTATGTTTGAGTTCGAGTTCGATAAAATATTCAATGTTTGAGTTTGGTTCGAATTCGTTAAATGTTCAGCTGCGAAGGTTCAAGTTCAGTTCGATTACGAAACCAAACATTCAAGTTCGGTTCATTATTACTTCGTTAGCTTTTGTTTGAATTAACGCGTTTGATTAAGTTCGATAATATGTTCGATAACAATATATTTGCTAGTAGTTCGTTCGATAGTTATCTTTAATTGAAGCACTAAAAAAAGGATATTTTGCATCCTAGCATAGATGCATTACGCACTTGTCATATAGGTGATTTATTTTCAAACTGAAGTAATATCTTTTTGTCTTACACTTGTGACTGTGGTTAAGAAATGTGACGACTCGAGTCTTGCCAACCGACGAAACTTTAGTCGCCGTGTGCTAACAACCAGCACAACACACCCACAAGATCGCAATCAACCAACACATAATCATAAAATATGAATATAGCCAACAAACAGTTCATATTGTAAAATTTAAAAGAACATAAATTGAATACTAACCGGAAGATTTATCGTAGTATATAAGTCCAAGGAGGTGTACAACGGAAATCCTCTTGCGAATTATCAAGTATACCTGAGTACGAAACCCAAAATCACGTCAGTAAAAACTGAGAGTAGAAACAATAATAACAGAGTGCAACAGTAACCAAGCACAAGAGAAAATGGGTACTATAGTTTTAATTAATCTATTTATTAAGCATCTCGTTATCCAGTTCCGTTTCTTAACTTGGAAGCCCAAGTTATTACAGTTCACAATCTGTTAATCAACATCTCTGGGTACGAGACGATTTCATGTAACTTCCTATGATGCAAAATTGATATAAGCCACCCTCCTGGCTGAGAGGGCTGCTTATATCCATCAAGTCGCCACGCTTCGTTACCCTGGGGTCATCGCGGAAAGGGGTGACGGCTACATCGTATGGTGTGAACACGTACATGTGCTATGTACGCTGAGCCATAGACAGCCAATGACCTTCCCACCGACAGAAAGAACTGCTCTAAACCCCGAGCCCTACGAATCTGCTGTCCCAGTTGGTCACTAAGCCTAACCAAAGAGTCGTAGGGAGGCCAGCAACTCCATAAACTGACCCCTGAACTCGATCTGAAAAGACTTAAAGCTACAGCCGAAATCCCGGCAAGTAGCGAGGTCGAAAATCAGTTATCTATTTCCTTTACTTTCCAACAATTCTGTCGCATTGTACAATCAATTTCTAGATAACTGTATCTCATATTTTATTAATTCAGAAAATCCTTAGTAATTTTATACTACTAATTCCAAGCCTTGTAATTATTCACATTATCCTTATCCTTTTACAAGTAGTTTCAATCTTGTAACAGTGACCTTATGTTACTTAGATGTTTTTGGAAATAACAAAACTCTTTTTATGAAAGATAGGGTTTGTTTCATAATGCGATAATAAGGGTTTGTTAATCTAAATTATTTACATAAAACTTATTATTTCTCATTTAAGTGCCCATAAATTAGAGAAATTATTGGAAGGTTCCGAACTGCACAAAAAGAAGAGTACACGTCGACCGAGGCGGTATACGAAAAAGACAACTCATGACAGGTCCATAAGTACTAAAAAAAAATGACCGAAATGAAAGATGGGCAGACTACAGGGTCTCCTGTGAGCATCTAATCCCAAAGAATCTGTAACTCGACATCGTCCATCTGCTGGTCAACTATTTGGGATATCAGATCAAGGTGGGTTCGTTTCATCACCGTGACCCTCCGGTGGCATTTGGTAGAGTAGTCTCTCTCTTTCCTATATGTTTTGTCTACATGGTGATTTTCCTTGTGTAGTGCACCGTTTGGTGTGCATTCTTACCTCTTGTTGAGTGTGGAATCCGTTTTTATGCTTCTTGCTATTTTTAGGTACTTGAATATTGAATATCAATGTGGTAAATCAAGTTGGTGACTTTGATGTGAAAAATTAATTGAATTTAATTAACTCAGAATTAATTACCTATAAATGAATGAATGTTGGTTATGAAAGTTAATATAGACATATCTATTTAGGTTAAAATGCCTATTCATGTATGTTCCTAGGCTTAGATTTGCATTTCATATTATAAATATTGCATAGCATGCATCATTTTGCATTTAGAGTAGTTGTATATATTTTAGGTTAATTAGATCCTTTTTATTGTCAGGAGAGAAGAAGACTTATTTCAGGGTCTCGGATGGATGATCGAACCGTATGAATCTGATTAGGACGACGATTGGAGTCTAACGCTTCTGAAATCGTCTAGATCGGAGAACCGTAGCATCATACGAAGTCCGAAGAAGATCAACGGCAAGGGGACAATGCGACATCCATATGGGTTTCGGATGAAAAATCCGACCATACGGATGGATCTGGAGAGACGATTGCAGTCAAGCAGTGTGAGAATCATCTTGATCTGAGCACCGTGGCACCCTCTACAAAAGAAAGAATGGACGGCCCAGATGGCGCGACGTGGTGCCATCAAGGCCGCCCAACGCCGGCCAGCAGCAGTGACACGCACAGCCGCAGCCGCGCGACGCATGCCAGCACGCGCGCACCTGGCACAGGGAGCACAGGCACATTAAGCACGCTGCGCGCGCAGCGGAGTGGGTGCCAGTGGAGGATAGGCGCGGATCTTTAGTGATGCGGGCCTTTAGTGACCCTTGCAACTGTCACTAATGGTTTGCGCACGCCAACAATTGGAATTGAAGGGCAGATCTTCGGCAACAGCTGCAGCGACGTTTACAGACGTCAATAATGACCCAGATGCAGATTTGTTCTTCCTCCTCCACTATAAAAGGACCTACCCACCACCATTCCAAATCATCTCTTCCTTTCTTCCTCTCACCACCTCCAAGGCTCTAGAGAGAGCTTGTCCCAAGCCTGGGATGCTCCTCTAGAGTAGAAAAACAAATAGTTTTCCCACCTCTCATCCCCATTCGTAGAGCATCCCATGGCCATCCTCTCACCGCCCTTCGGGAAGAAGATCTTCGCTACGACGCCATCCTAGCCCGTCCTCCGTCCTCCGACTCCATCCTCCTTCGTCCCACTCCTCACCACTTTCCTCCAGGTGACATCAGAGTGAGTTGTCCTCCGAAAAGCCGTCGAGGGGGATTTCTCTCACCTCTTTCTATCTTTTTACACTTTCGTAATGTAGTTTTCCTACTTTCGTAGTTGTAACAAACAGTTGTTCATGAATAGATGATTGTTTCTCTCTCCCTCTCTCTTACTCCCTCTCTCTCTTACATTTTTGCAAGTAGATAAAGTTTTCATTGACCTAATCTCTTGCCCTATTAAAAATATCAAAAAAATTAGAAAAGGTAAAAACAAAATAAACAAATAAAAAGAGAAGCATGTATTTTCAAAACCAAACGTTCGCCTCCCTGTGTTCGACTCGGGACTCCCTTGGAGTTTTGGTATCAATTTTATTTGATCACGAATTTTGCAATCACGACGACAGGTTACTTGTAACCTCGATTTCAAACACGCGAAACACGTGCAATTAGATGTTTATAACTTTATGTTAGGTGACTGTGATCTTGTGGGATTTCATGCTAGTTGTTAGCATATGACGGCTCAGGTCTCGTCGGTTGGTGAGACTCGGGTCGTCACAAGCAACATTGCTATCGTGTAAACTTGTCACATTTCATATCCATGAACAAAGAATTGAAGCTCATAGAATTTCATGCTTAAGATTACTCAGTATTTTATCCAAAGGGATGTTCTGCAAAATTGAATATTACCTACTTCTCAAGTTCTTGGACTCTGCTCTCTACCTCTTCACACCTTCCCTTGGTGGGCTCAAGCTTCAAATATTGCATTCATAAGCCCATAAGCTCAACAAAACCATTTAATACAAAATGGAAATGCATGATTAATCATATTATCTGAATTATAGGTTGTAAGAGTCTGCGTATCAAACCTTTCCAGAAGCATTCTCATTTCTTCTTGCTCAATGTCAATCTGCATGTCAAATTTAACCGAGATAAGGTAAATTTTTGAAATGTAAAACAAGGGATCAAACTATGAATTTAAAAAGTGCAATTCATGCCTAAATATCAAACAACTATAACATGATAAAGGGAGCAGGTACCTCATCTTGGATGCAGGAAGAGGAGTATTGATGCACAGTATCTCTCATGTTCAAACCCCCCATATCTGTTCTGGAGATGATGAAAAGGACAACAAATAACATAAATGTACTCTACCATGAATATTTAAGATATATCTACTTTTTAAGGAATAATTTTAAACCTTATTACTTTTGTTTATATATGCACAGAAGTATGAACTGAAGTTGCTGAAGTGAAGATTGTCAGTGCTCTCACCACTGCATCCACAGGAACAAGTTGACCAGTAAGGAGTTTCGTAAGAAGAGGAGGGCAGGGGTCTCGATGACCTCACAGGCGATGCCCCTCCTGAGGATCTCGTTAAGCCTCTTGTAGCACTTGTTGAGGTCATTGAACTTGTCCTTACACTACTGCGGCGACACGTCGTAGCCCCTCTTGGCTATCACCTTGGAGACAAGCTTCCACTTGCCCTTCTTCTAGAGGAGGGACATCCTGCACTTGCGTGGTAGTCACCGGTTGGAGTAGATTAGGTCGAAGGAGGACTTGACTCTGGAGGGGTGGAGGGTAGTGGGGAGAATGGTTGGAGGGCGGGTTAGTGGGTGGAGGGTGGTTGGAGTGGAGGGGAGGGGAGGAGGCTGGGGGAGGATCGGAGAAGGGAGGAGGTGAGGAGCTTACCTTGAGGACAACGTCGACGAGGACGGAGCTACGTAGCAGCTAATGGAGGAAGTGGGTAGAGGGGAGGGATCGGAGGGCAGTGGCGCCAGCGATGGGGTTAGGGATTAGGGTTGGCACTGGGAGGGAGAGGCTGAGAGGAGAGGGACTCGTTCAAATCGTGACTCTAAGAGGGGTAACTTGAGTTTAGGAGTTAGGACCTTAGGCTTAGGGCAATCGGGGGGAGCGAGCGAGTGGATCTGGACTTGGGTTCGAGACTTCAAGTGGCTTTTTGTTTTCGAGCTTTTGATGCTGGGAGAGGGGAGGGGAGG
This sequence comes from Thalassia testudinum, assembly GCA_037157565.1. Classification (NCBI taxonomy): domain Eukaryota; kingdom Viridiplantae; phylum Streptophyta; class Magnoliopsida; order Alismatales; family Hydrocharitaceae; genus Thalassia; species Thalassia testudinum. Next base: position 66,227,137 of record JAZHRO010000035.1, on the reverse strand, counting down.
GAGGGTGAATGTTAAATTTTTTAAAAATTAAATTAGTTATTTTTATCTACGTAAATATATTATTTTATACGTAAATATTTTTATTTATATATATTTTTAAATTTAAATTTTTATTAAATAAATATACATTACATTCATATTAGATTTGTTAAGTTAACGAATATAATTTTAATATTTATATTTAATTTGTTAGTTTGATTAACGGTCCTAAATAAATTTAAATAATTAAAATTAAATGGATAGTAGGGATGCTATGATTTTATTCCTACATGTAATAACGTTGGGGAAAGGGGAGACCATAAATAGTAGGGGTTGCCTTCACAAGGGGTCCAGGAAGAAAAAATAAGAAGAAATCGACAAAGAAAGACGGGAGATTGAGAGGGAACGTGGAAGGAAAGAAAAAATGATGGAGAGGAGGGGGAAGGCTTCAATGGAGGGTCGTCTACGGTGGAACGATCAAGTGGAGGAGGGAGGAGATCGAGAGCTGAGAATGATTGGGACGAGAGAGACTGGGGAAATCGGAAATCGGAGGGAGAGGAGAATGTTTGGAGATCGGTGGGAGAGTAATCGAGAGATGGGAAAGGGGTGGCCGAGTGGAGGAGAGACTGCATCGATCGGTTGCGCGTCAGCGGAAAGAGAAAAAAAAAAAAGGAAAAAGAAAAAGAGAGGAAGAGAACGCGCGGTGCTGATTTCAACGGTGCGCAATTCGAGTTAGGTGGGAGTTTTATATACACGTGGGATTTTTGAATCTAGGTTTCAATCATTTGGGTAAAACTACGTTTGTTTTTATGTTTTAGGATTCATTGGAATTATATTTTCACGAGCAACACATTTCAATAAAGCCCATGTGAAAGTTTTAATATATATGGGCCTCTAGAATAGTGAAGGAGTAAATTATGATTATATCCTTGAAAATACTATTATGGAGTCTCCAACACATTTTCCAAAGTCACCATGACCTCCGATGATCTTTAGTAGAGTAGTTAGATTTCTCTCCTTGATGTTGGACGTTATTTCATTTCTCATTATTATAAGTGTAAATTATGTGTGCTTTTCTTTGCTAAATATTAAAGTCTACAGATGTCATGATGTCTGATTTCTTCTTGTGGGTACTATAATTATTAAAATGTGTTGAAATAAATTATTGGATGCATCATAAAGAGGATGAATTAATTGAAATTTTTGCCTATAGAACTAGTGTTAGATTATAATGTTGGATAATTAAATTAAGATTGGCATAATGGAAATAAATGTGCTAACCTTGTTGAATTTAAAAAATAAAATATACTTGTTTCCTTTTCTAGACTAGATGAAAAATTTGGTAACGTACTTATCACATCATAGGATAAATGGTGGTCTACATGTATATAGTTGTTGGCTTATACTTGAGAATTGTTAACAACATTTATTCATGTAATAAATGAACGTTTGTTGGTGGTGGAATTGATAACGAAATTTGAATAACCGAATGAGACCATTTGATTGAGGTTATTGGTGGATCAGGGAGTGGGTTAGCCTCCTTATGGCTGTGATAGGCCTATTAGCTAACCAGGTAGCGAAGTAAGGGTATACATGATATTTTGGGTTGGATACGTACCCAGGACGTGGAGAGGGCTATCTACAAGTCAACGTAGGTTGCGTCTACGCATATAGCTTGCGGTATGCATCAACCACACTACCTACGCTAGGATCCCAAGGTGATGGAATGAGATGCAGTGTGAGTGTGGAGTTTCCTCCCAACTAAAGGGACACCACGTACACGTCATATCTCTCGAGAAATCACAACGAGATCCTCTTGTGCCTTCCAAGAAATTGATATGAAATAATTATGACTATAATATCAGAGGCCACACATGGTTAAATTAAATAATGAATAACTGAGAAGTAAATTGATAAGGTATAAGAAAAGTAACAAATTAATACCCCTCTTTTTTGCATCTTTATTTATTTATTTATTTTGTTCTATCACCTTTCCTTTACATGTACTACTTTATTCAATGTTTGTTGACAACTACTTTGGACTCCGTACTCAAGCATTGTTGAGTAGTTGGGAGCGTTTATGCACGGAGTGACCGGTATGGGACCCAATTTAGTTCTCATAGACGATCTGTGACATTTGGAGTTCCTTGTCGATAGTTTTCAGTACTTTTCCTTTCTGCTTTTAGATTATTATGGATAGCCGTTGATACTTTATTTTATTTATTGCAATGTAATATAATTAGTTTGTCTGGTTATATTTATATTTTATGATTATGTGCTGGGTGGCTGTGATCTTATTTTGGTGATTCTCGTACTAAGCGACCCGCACTCCATCGTTCGATTTGAATGGTGGGGCTAGAGTCGTCACATACAGTCGTAGGACTCGGCTGTAACTCTCCAGAACCTGAGTATAGACTCCACGTAACATGTTGATTGTTGACAACTGTGTTCAATAAAAATAATGTTTTAAGTGTCGTTGTTGTAGTATATTTGTCACAATGTAAATAGATATTACGTCATTTTACTTATTTACTTAATTTTTACTAGTTTATTCTAGGTCGTTCACTGGAAGATAGTTATTGATATACATCACTCTCTTTTATTCCAAAAATATGAATTTTATTTACAACATGAATGAATGAATGAATTGAATTGGTTAATTATGTACAAAAGAATCAATTAATTATAACTACAATGCCTTAAACATATTTACAACTAACAGGCATCAAAAACTAATTAATACTACACTATGTTAATTATGTACAACTGTCTTAGACAATACCTAATATGTACAAAAATAGCTACTAATAATTATTGTATTAAGTTATATTAACACATTAATATCTTAAGTAACATATACTCTATATATAGTAACATATATATGTGTTAGTATAGACCTTAGTAAAACATATATATGACATAAGGCAAAAGAATACTTTTATTAACATATATACATATCCACAATGACGGATACATTCATCACTGTTGAAGCGCGAGAATCGTCTTTTAGAAATACGCATCGTCGTATAGGACAAAAATCGCGACAACACTTAAATTTATAAAACTCAAAATCAAGAAATGAGTCTAAGGTCATTCTAAGGGAGCAAATTGACAGTTTCAATCAACTAATCACAATATCAAGAAAGATATGCAAGAATAATGCTCAATGTAATCAAAATAATATTTCAATAAACTCAAGAGTGAGAGGGCAAAAAGATTAGGTTAAATGGTGGTTTTAACCACTAATTTAACCTTATAATCAAGTTCTAATTAAGGCAAATAAACCAACAGTATCCATAATCAAATGAATATTCAATATTAGAACCAACACAAGTAGAACCAAATTAGGCGTCAGGTTTAGGCTTCAAACGCCTTAACTCGATACCTCAGAGAACTAAGGCAAAGCACCATAGAAGAGACACAAGGGTCTCGTAGGCTAAGTGCTGAGAGAGGAGGGCACAAATCTCGAGGTGCAAAAACCCCCTCCTTCCTCAGAACCAAGTCGGACCTAGATAACTAGGTAAACGGATCTAGCCCAAACTTGCGGGCGTGATCGCGGGCGAGGGCGCATGAGCAGGTGGATAACCAGGTGGACTGTGGTGGGTGAGTTCGGGGAGGAGTTGGAGAGTATGGAACCCCAAATAGATTTAGGGTTTTTGAAGAGGAAGGTGAAGTGGAGTTTTAGAGGTGGTCGTGTGGTGTTTGGAGCAGTGTTAAGGTCATGCAAACTCGTCGGAGTTTCGCTGGCTGTGGAGAAGATGAAGTGTGTGCGGGCGATGCAGTGGTTGAAAGTGAAGCTAAGGTGGATGATAGTGAAGTGGAGAAGTGAAGGAGATTAGAGGGAAGGAAGAGGAGAAATAGGGAAGGAAAGGCACTGCTGTTGGCAGGTCGGTGTCGAGGAAGATGGAGTCTGGTAGTGTGTCGGGAACGAAGAAGCGGTAGAGGGCAGCCAAACTTTGGCTGGTTGCGGTCGTGAAGAAGAGAGGAAGCTGAAGGGCCATCCAATTTGATGGTTGGACGGCGAGAGGAGGAAGACAGAGGTGGTTGCCGGAGCTAAGTTGTGGAGTTGGCCGAAGGAGGAGAAGAGGAGGTTTTTCCGATTCAGATTAGGCTCAGCATAACGGCTTGGTTGAGGGGGTCTTTTATAGGTCTCTTAGAGGCGTGAAAACAACTAGAATAGGCAACCCTCAAGTAGGTTTCGAGCTTGAGATTCTAGGGTTCGCCAGAGGTGAATCCGGCCAAAATTGATCTCAAAACCTAGTCTAAATTGTAGAGAAGATCCTTGCGACCATTCTCTCCAATTTTGGAGAAGTTTGGCCTTGATTTGAGGGAGAAAATCTCCCTCAAATCTCACTGCTGATCTTCGATTCACACCAAGGGCAGTAGGGACTAAAATGAAGAAAATGATGAAAAATTAGGGAGCCGTTTGCAATAAATCAAAACCTGAGGGTTAAATGTAAGAAATAAAATTTTAAAGGGCTAAATTGCGAACTAGGTCAAGATGGACTCTAATTGAGCCCAAATTTTGGTACCATCCTAATTTGGACTCAAGGAATCTAATGGTGAACTTAGATTTGAGTTTGGCCACATTTGACTAAGTAATTTGCATAGAAGCCCAAATTAGGGTAGAATTCTGTCTGAAACTCTATTCTAGGTCAAAATGGGTTTAGATGGTCAAACCAAAGGTACTAAACCTCTTGGAATATTTTTATATGAATTTTAGGAAGTTTAAATGAATTTTAACCTGACCAAAGCCACTTTAATTTAAGCGAGTCTGAAATTAGGGTTTTGGTGTGCTGTTTTGGTTCTTGAAACTCATGAAACTCGTTTCTGTTAGTGCTGACCCACCTTTTGGACTTTTGAGCTCATTTAACCTTTATTTAACTTCTGAGTGACCCCATGGTTAATCTATGTTCATGATGTGCTGTTAAAATTATAGAATTAACCCTGATTTCTCGTTCTTCTCTCAAATCAGAATAATACGGAATTACGACCCTTAGATGATTATGTAGGAGCTTTTATCAATCATACCTAACTAAAAGTGGCTAGTTAGGGCCTATGATGGTGTTCCCATCATACCCCCATTCTTAGATTTTGCTAGTCCCTAGAAAAATCCTATGGATCAAACCAAGTCTTTAAGTCGGATGTAACCGTCAGGATGCCCTACTAAGTCGCATCCCTAGAAATCAGATCAAAATACTGACAATAGGTTTAGAGGTATTCAAGTACTAGCCAAGATCCATTCTTAACCTCGACGTGATTCCAACAGCGGATGGATAGCTGAAATCGAACTTCAGATGCTCCTTGAATTAAATAAGGAAACAACCACTAAGGATCCACACATAATAATGAAAACCTATAATTTAAAGACCAAAATTTTTTTTACTCTTCAATCCTTCTCTTCTTCTTCCCTTACACCGTCATTCTTTTCGTGCATGCACTACTCACACGTGCATGCATGCATGTCTAGCTACCGGTGGCTGTCGATTCCCCTACCAGCCGGCCGTTTGTTGGCCATGGTAGACCTTACTGTCGTCGTCAACCATATCCCCAACGACCCTCCTTCTCCGGTCGATCTCCTTCATTCTCCCTCTCTTCTTCTTCACCAGTGGTGGGTGCACCCGCCGTACACCATCACCTCCATGAGCAAATCGACGTCGAATGACTGTCGACAAGCATGGCCGTCCTCGCTAATAGCGAAAACACGCATTTTGTAAAAGTGGATTTTTGTGTCGTTGTAACGCCTAAAATCGCAATCAACTTTTAATATTTACAAGCATAGATAGTGGTGGTATCTAGGGTCGTCTAAGGAGGCAAAATATTAGTTGAATTCTTGATTCTCTCTTTTGCTCTCTCAAATCACCACTTTATATTTTTTGTTTTGCAATTTTTAGGATTTTTTGAAATAATTGGAAAATCGGAATATGAAGACGAGAAAAACTCGAAACAAAAACTACGCCTACGTGACAACAACTAATCCCTCTTTCTAAGCTTACCCTAGGCTGGTGCGCCTAAAGTAATTAGAAAGATGGAGAGTGGGTGCACTAAGAAAAACAAAGTAAAAACTTGGAATTGGACACACAAAATGGAAAGGCGAGAAAAGCTTTTTGTATTACTAGAAATGTTGAGTTAAAGCTACATGAATGCTTGGAATTAAAATCTAGCTAATACGAAAAGATAAAGATGAGGATGAAGAATCTCTACATAGACGGGAGCAGCCTTTGCTCCAAGCTCAGCAGCTTTTGAACTTGAAGAAGGGTCCTTCCTTTTCCTTGGCACCTTGAACTCCTCCAATGGTGGATGTCTCCACCCTATTCTCCTCCTCCAAGGTGGACGTGCACCAACTTGAATTCTCCTCTTCCTGGACATCCTCATTGATGGTTGATTCGTGGCTTGGACCAAGGAAGAAGGGAGGAAGAAGAAGGCACCAAGAGTGCAAGGTTGCTCTCTTAATCTTCTTATCTTCTCTCCTTCCTATGGCTGAATATGAAGGTGGATATAAGTTGAATTATGTGAAGCCAAAGATGGCTCTTTTGGTGGTAGAAAGGGGGTTTATATAGGAAGGGAAGGATGGTGGTTAGCGTGGATGTAGTGGAGGGCTAGGATTAGGTTTTGGTGGGTGGTTATAGGATTAATGGCTAGGATAGGTGGTAACAACCTAAAGAGGTGTGGTGGTGGTGGTTATGGATGGTTGACCACCCTTGGTGGGCGGCCATGGTTAGAAGGATGTGCGGTTTTTGGTGCCAAGAACCAAGGGTAGGGATGGCTTTATGGGGTAGATGTAGGGTGTAGATTGAAGGGTTTAGTTGGAGCAAAAAATGGGGCTTCTAGAAGGGACTTTTGGTACCACTTTTAGGTGGCGATTGTGGGGCTAACGGGTGCCTCTACTTGGTGGCAAAAGAAGGGGTGTGATTGGTGGTTATGTTGGTGTCAAGTAGGGAGGAAGGGGAGGTGATTTTTGGTGGAGCTAGCTTATGAGGTGGTCATCCATGATAGGAGAGGTGTAGGAGCTTAACTAGTAGGAGAGTAGAGGTAGGAGCTAGGGTTTTGCTACAAGGAGGGAGATTGAGCAGCTTTGATTATGCCTGGAGCTGATTGTTGCGGAAGAAGGTCCTTTAAGAAGCTCAGCTACTCAGCTTAGCTAGATAGTTCTTTTCTAGCTGCTAAGTTGAGTAGGTTGAGCTAAGTTGAGCTAGTCTCAACTATTTTGGAGCTGAGGGGAGCTAGCTGAGATCTCCATGAAGACTCCCTGGCTAGCTAAGCTAGCTAGCTTAGGTCAGTTGACAAGCTCAACTAAGTTGAGCTAGGGTGAGTCTTCAAGATCTGGTGTGGTACTACCCTGAGCTAGTTGTGGACTTCTTAGCTGACTTAGCATAGCTAGTTGAGGACTAGTAACTAAGCTAAGTTGACTGGAGCTCCCATGAGCTAAGTAAAGCTGTGTTGAGCTAAATTAAGCTGGAATCCAACTCAGGTGAGCTGGACTGAGCTGAGATCCAGCTGGAATGGGTTCTATCTTCATCTTCTGCTTTCTACATTGCCAAGGTTTAGGTGATTTCCACTGTGTGATCATCCCTGACAATGATAGGAAGCAAATAAAAGCAAAAGGAAAGGGAAAATAATATGCATGCCTAAACTATAGAATGCCTAAATGCAACCCAATACCATAATTTTGTTCGGAAAACCTAAGAAGTAGACGTGATTTTTAGGTTAAGAATAATGATAAACTGGTATTTATTACTCGCAATTATACCTTTCTCCTTTTCCCCCCATCCCCCTCTTGATTCTCTTCATCTTCGTTACTCTCGTTCCATGCGTGCGCCACACAAGACATTAATGGAGGAAAATGATTTTCATCTTTGACCTCGCAACCGTCGTCGACTCTCTCTCCGACCGTCGATGTTGTTGATGCGATCTCCTCTCACACAACGTGGAGGGGAGGAGATTAAAGGAGGAGAGAGGTCTCCTCTTCTTCTCCTCATTCTCTCTCTCTCTATCGTGGAAGGAAAATCGAGAGTTAGCTAATGGCGTTTGCAATCTTTAGGCTTAGGGCTAGGTGTATTTAAATAGGAAGAGAGGATGAAGAATGAGATAAAAGAGGGTGGGGATTTATAATTAAGAATAAAAAATAAATAACCAATTACAACTTCAAAGTTACGTACTCGTCTTGTAATCATACCAAACAATCTCCGATTTTCACGAAACAGGTTTTGTTTGAAGGTTTGCGACAAGAGGAGTCCAATGGTATCAAGTATGATACCATCAACGCAAAATTGCCTAAGGGTTGACTAGAGTTGACCACAACTCAAAACTCTTCATTTCTAAGCTACGTGAACTCGATCCCCGCTGGACAAGCATCAACAGGTTCACATTACACGCTTAATTTATGTTCAGGCTTTGATTTAAATTTTGGGACATGACAATTGTTAGGACACGACTGGGTCCGCAAGGTTATTGAGAGCCACTCGAGTCATTCGAAGAAAGCATTTAGGGTGAGTAAGGAGGGCTTCGTTGTGCTCTCTGAATACTTTAAGGATGCAATCGGCCTACAAGATTCACGAGGTGTTACCGTGAACAAGCAATTAGCAATTTTCCTTTACCCTATTGGTCGGGCTCGGATAGGTTGTGTTAATATGGTGATTTTATCGTTGAAATGCGTATAGTGGTTAACCTAAATTGAGCCTAACCATCTCTTTACAAAATCTTTTTACCTGGCCTACTTGATTTTATCTTGGTCACTTTTAGGCCCAGGGTCGAACTCAGGAAAGTGGGATTAGAGGTGAAAAAGTTTCTACACTTTTCCTACAATAAATCTCTTCTGTTCGTTTATTATATTTTTGGTGTTTTTCTATTTAATATTTTTTTTTCTGATAATTTTTGTCCTTGAGGTACACCCTCAAAATCAAGTTCTTGGCTTTGAGCCAAATTAGGGTTTCAAAACTGGTCTTGCTATTCACAAGACTGAGTACCTGCAAGTCAAGGAGTATTTTTTCTCTTTTGTATATTTTTTTTATCTTTTTACTGGCAGGAAAGAGAAATAGAAATAAAGTAAATATAGTATATATATATATGTATAAAGGGATGGGGGTGGAGGTAGAAATGACGTGTAGCACGGTGTCGAGTCGGTCGTCGTCTAGGAAGACGCAACCAACAGGACGAAGTGCTGCGTGGAGTGTAAGATGGATGGGTGGAAGATATGTGCGAAAACGCTTTCTGTACGTGTGCATCAGGGAATATCAGCAACTGGTGTGGATATTCCCGCGATACAACGTATGGTAGGTGATATGAAAAAATATATATATGTATATATGTAAATATATATCTATATGTATATATATATATATAGTAATATATGTATATAGTTATTTATATGTGTATATGTGTATATATATATATATATATTAGTATGAGTATCTATGTATATAGATATATGTAGATATATATATATATGTCTTTATAGTTATAGATATATGTATATATGTATGTATATTTGTATATATATGTATATATATATATATATATATAGATGTATATATACTTATACTTGGTTATATAGGTACTAATATATGTATATAAAAATATGTATATATATCAATATATATATGTATATGTATATATATATAAGTATATAATAGTGTATAAGTGAGTGGGTGTGTACGAGAGAGTGTGTGTGTGTATATGTGTCTGCAGGAGAGAGAGAGAGAGCGTTTGTAGGAGATGGCACAGGCGTTTAAGTCGTCTTGACACAGCTACCGTCGTCTGATGCCACGCGCACGCGCAGGTGCGTAGGCGCGTGAAGAGGCGTGCGCACGCAAGAGGGAGTGAGCGCGAGGGAGAGACCGCAGCACACTATGCTGCGCGGTGAGGCGGGTGAAGGCACTATGCGCTGAAGCGAGCGGATGCAGACGCGAGAGCGGGCACTGGAGCGGGCGCGGGGAGAGACGCGGGCGCGGGCATGCGCGAACGGGCTGGCACCTGTAGCGACGTGGAGAGAGTGCGCCAGGTGGCCGGATAAGTGAGAAACTTACTGGGCACCACACTGTAGCCACAGTGTTCCGCTGAAATGCGTGAACAGTGGCTACAATGCGCGCTCGGCTCGTGCGACCGGGTGCTGGCGATTCCGTGAGTGCGGGCGCCGCAGAGTGAGCTGGTGTGTGCGCGGAAGGACTACGCCGGCTACTGGCGCATGCGGAGAGAGGCAAAAGCGGCCTGCAGGCGCGCGCGGAAAGAGCTGCGTCGGCTGCTGCAGGGGCGTGCGGTGGCCTGTGCGCGGGCGAGAGGCCGCTGCGCCGTGCTGCTGCTGTTGTCGAGCTTCAAAGCTTGACCCTGCGGCAATGGCGGAGATGCTTGGAACGATGAAATCAGAGAAGAGAACCACCACGCCCACCGGCTCTTTGATGAGCTGGGCGGTGGTGGGACTCATGGTGGTGGTTGTGCACCACTGTAAGGTGCTCCTGCCTGCAGCGTGGCTCCTCAGAAGGAGAGGCTACGTATGAAGGGGAGAGGGGAGGAGACGACCTAGAGGATGGAGGTGCTGTTGTTCTTTGTGTGGACCAGGCTCCCTTGCAAAGAAGCTAGCCGTGCCTTTTTAAAGAAAAAGGAGGTATGCACAGCCATGCCCTGGCTGTGCATGGCTCTGCATGGCTGGCAGGGAGTGCTTTCTGCAGAGAATGGCGCGAGGAAGGCCAGCCATGCCATGCAGCCACGGAGAAGAAAGTCAAATAAAAAAATAAAAATAAGAATAAAGATGGTGGATTTGCGAGGCAGCACTTGAGGAGTACGTTAATTTCAAGGCCATTTTATTCACTCTCCTCCCCTCTCAAATAAATGCATGCATGCGTTTATTTTCACAAATGTGACTATGGTTACCTAATATACACTGGCAATGCTGGGAAATAGCACAAGATGGCACAATTGTCGGTGTATTTTGCTGTTCAATCACCTGTTTGTCATGCCGTCTCAAATAGGCATCTTGTTGAAAGGTTTCAACACTCTAGTGAGATGATCTCTATGTATTTTAATTTAGTACTGGAAGCATTGGTTACTCTCAAGTGTAGGTTTATTTGGATGCCAGCAATTCATGTGGTTGTCCCACCAAATATTCGACAAAATAAAAAATTCTTCCCTTTCTTTCAATTGCTCGTTACGTTAATGACAATATTAACCTATCAGATGTTTGAGCTAATACCACATTCATTATTTCATTGTCTTTTGAAGGATGTGGTGGGAATTATTAATGGATGCCAAGTATGCGCTACTGTTCTAGCTGCGAACCAGGCTTGTTTTCGAAATTAAAGGGGTTGGACGATTCAAAATGACATTGTTGCAGTGGACTACAACTTGGAATTTGTGTTTGTGGGTACCAGGTGGGAGGGTTCGATCGTGGACATGTGTGTAGGTTTTGACAGAGGGGGGTGAGATGTGCATGATATGAAAGATAATGCAGAAATGTAAATCAATCACACAAAAGAGAAATCTCATAAATGACACAATGGATTTTTAGGTGGAAACCCAAATCCAGGTAAAAATCACTACCTAAACCTCTTTGTTTAGGATTTTCCGATCTACCTAGTAGATCAAATCAACTAATGAACTACTTAAATGAGGGTAGTTCAACCTCTTACAACCACGCTACTTACACGAGGGTAGTGTACCTCAACCCACACTACTTTACAACTAGGGTAGTGTACCTCAAACCACTCTTCACGATGAGTATTTTATCTCATGATTATTCGAGGCGTAAATCACATTTTAAAGTAAATTAGTCATAGTATAAAGCGAAGTATGTCGAAACAAAAATTTACGAAACGTGAGTTGCGGTTGCACTCAGGGAGGCAGAAAACGTTTCCGATTTCATAACTGAATTAAAATGCTAACTAGAGAATATGCTACTAATTGCAAACTAATATGTATATATATGTATAATACTAATGACAATATGTATATCATGCAAATCGTTTGATCGTGAATTGCAGAAATAGAATTATGACTAGAACATATACTTGCTATCTATCTATTGTTGGTGCTAGAGCACCACGATCATTTGTTTTGATGATAACAAAACACGTGTTATTTAACATTTGCAATTTGAGTCCTAGATTTCAGGTCAATTGCAAATGAGGACGTGTTTAGACGGAGTTCAAGCTCGCATCCAGGACGGATTGGAGGAGCTTGACGGAAAACACAGGAGGTTCGCGTGGAGCGAAAGATTGGAGATGGAAGACAAGAAGAATAGGATAGATTCTTTTTTATCCTTTCATGTATCTCTTGTATTTATTTTCTTACTCTTTTTGATTCCTTAGAACATTATGTTAAAGAGCCTCAAAGTACCCTAAAAGTAGTCCTAGGAACACCTGCACAACCCTAGGATACTTAGGTTTTCTGTAGAATACTTAGAAAACCAATATAGGGCTCAAACAGCATTTCCAGACGTCTAATCCCAAAATCAGACGTCTGATAAAGTATTTTAAGACGTCTGACTGTTGTTTCAGACGTCTGATAACTGTTAGGCTGGACATAGTTGGTTCTGTCTGATGAAATCAGACGTCCAGACCTTAGACCAGACGTCTTAGGAGACGTCTGATGAATTTGCCAGACGTCCAATTAGTGGACCGTTGGCTGGCTTAGAAAACACTCAAGAATATGACCGTTAGAGCCTTATCAGACGTCCATAGGACTTTACAGACGTCTGATAAATGACCGTTTTGCCTCGGCTGACCCAAAATCTCTTCTCAGAGATTTTCTAGCCGTTGCAACGTTTGGAAATCAATTCCCACAGTAAAAGTAGGTTTCCAGACGTCCAGACTTAGTGCCAGACGTCCTGTATGTCGTCTGATGGACTTGCACAAAAACCCTGTTTAGATCTGATTCAAGTCAGGGAGAAACCCGCATAGAATCAGACGTCTGACATTGGAATCAGACGTCTTAAAGTGGCCTTCCAGACGTCTGATGCCAGAGTTAGACGTCTGATAAGCCTGTCAGAACAATGATTGTTCCTGATTTCGGGCTGATTCACTTGGACTTTGTTCCCAACGGCTATAGAACCCTTCCTAAGCCTTCCAAAGCCTTCCTAAGGCCTCTATAAATAGAGGGGAACCCTTGCAACACAAACACACACCAAGAAAGACACAAGACACACTTAGCTAGACGCTCTCACACTCTTGTGTCCAAGAAGCTCTTGCTCTCTAAGCTCAAGTTCTACATCTTGAGAGCATCCAACCGTTGCGCACCCGCTCTCCCGCCGTTGTCCACGAGAGCGAAGTTGCGCCGTCGCGTGGCACACGCACCGCGTCATCGTCGACGCACTCCTTGCAAAGGGGAGTTTCCTATTTCCTATAGAAGCTAGGTTTAATTTTGTTGGCTCTATAGGACTGTTGTTTTATTTTATCTTTGTATTTTGGTTGGGTATTCGCTTTGCGAATTCCCGTCTCCTTCGTGGGACAAAATCCTTCTCGTGGAGAGAAGGGGTTGAGGAACGCTACCCTCGTACTTGTAGCGTGGTTGTACTGAGGTTGAATCACCCTCGTTCAAAGTGATTCGTTTAGTGGATTTTGATCAACTTGGTTGATCGGAAAATCCTAACTCGAGAGGGTTAGGTGGTGGTTTTCACCCGGTTTGGGTTTCCACCTAAAAATTCCTGTGTACATTTTGTGATTGCTTATTTTTGTGAGATTGGTTATATTTTCAATTCCGCATTTTTTTTGTCACGCTGATCTCACCCCTCCAAGTAGGGAACCTTCATCTATAACTAGAGCATGAATGAAAACCACTATCTAGCAAATTAAGGGCACCACAGGTGGTTCGTGGTGTCCTTCTGGAGAGGCTGGGGAGAGCAACGGTGGTCAACCAAGGTGGCTTGGTGGGTGCTTAAGAGGAAGAGAGCCAGAGACGGAGAGAGTTGGAGAAGAAGGTCTGAAGAACTGGAGAGGGTCTGGAGAAGTTTTGGTGGAAGATGACCTTCTGGGGGGGCCCTGGGCCTTCTTTAATAGCTTTTATGAGGGGCAAGATGGGCATTTGTGCCCTCAAAACTGTGCAACTACCCTTTGGTGATTAGATCCATTGATCGGGAGATCAACAGATCATATCGCACCTCAATAGGCCTTCCTAAACGTTCTCTACGTGTGGATGCAACATCTGGCTGACATGTGGCGCTTTGGTGGCCTTCGATCCAAGATCGCACGGTCCTGCACTCTCCTCGCGCCCGCTCTTCAACTGTAGCGCCTCTAATCATGCATTCACGCGTGCACCAATCCTCAACCATTCGATCTCGCAATCGGATGACTTAAACATGCCCTAGCCACCGCCTTCAAAATTTTAAACGCACGTGCGTGTTTGGTTTCACGTGAAAGCACGCATTGTCACCTGGGGCTTCTCCGTGCGCTGCGTGGTCACCTCTGTACTGCCCGATGGCCATCCAACGAATGGATTTCATTTACACCAGCACCTTCGTTGATTTCTTGCTTCAAGTGGTTCGAACGCTAGCCCTTTGATCTCCCACCAGCGCGTGAGCCAACATGCTATGTGAGCGCTTTGTTGCATTTGCCGTCTCATGCTCAGCCGTCATCAGCCGTTGGATGAAGATCCAATGGCTAAGGTTTGCTCATCTTTGATAAAGCATGAGGGAGCGGGTGACGTGGGTGGCTCATGGCCGTTGGATGGCGATCCAATGGCCCAAGACGCGTAGGGAGACATCTTCAGTAGTTGGGGCTAGTGTGAGGGGTGACTGTGATGGCACCACATGGTGCCATCATGGTAGTCCATCTTCTCTCTTTTGTAAACAATGATGTAGGCCTTCGATGGAGATGATTCTTATGCCATTGGACTACGATCGCTGATCCAGATCCATTCGTGTGGTTGGATTTATCATCTGAGGTCTGAATTTTCTCCTATTTGCCTCTTGGCTCTTGCTGTTCTGCAGATTCCATAGGATGCTATGGGAGTTTGATCAATGTGATCCTGGAAGCATTGGACTCCCGTCGTCGTTCTGAGCAAATCCGTATGGTTGGATCAGTCATTCGTACCCCCAAATTTCCTACAATTGTTAATGCCTCTCAATTAGCGCATAATATGACATTATTATTTACAAGACTAATAAATCAACTACGATGCAAAGTACAATGCGAATGCATGTAGAATGCCTAAGTTAATCTAGGTTTTAACTTAATTCAGGCAGATTAGGACCTATAATTGCTGCGCAATCATACCCCCATGCCTAAATCTTGCTAGTCCCCAACAAGTGCAAGACTGAATGCATTCTATCAAGAGTTTGACTAGGGATTTATTTCTTTTTGTTTCATCTAAAAATTTAGAATCTAGAAAATCGTGAACGTGTAGTGGTGTAGCTTCTACAACGGATACAAGCGAAAAGTCAACATATATCTAAAGCTCGTATGTGACACTTAGTAAAATTTTATTGGGATAGGCAAACCTCTTCTCTCGGGGTCACAGAATATCCTGTAGTTTTAGCCTCGGCTTTTTGGCTTAGGTAGAAGATGTTTGAGTTAGACGGATTTGTATTTGGTGGCTCACTTTCTTCTGGTGCTACATAGAGACTAGTATTTTAGAATCTTGATTTCCAGATTATTAAATAAATCAACTTAGAGAGAGGCTGTAAAACTGTGCTCTCTTAAGTCTTTTATGCTTTTTCTTCTCTCTCTTTCCTTTTTCTTTTTCTTTTTCTCTTTTCTTTTTCTTCCTGAGCTCACATCTCACCAGTTTTATGGATATATTTAGTGGTCTCTCATGGCATTATACTTCAATTAGGTTCTGATAACCTTATGACTAAGTCAGAAGCCGTCAGCCCATATTCAGGTGGTCAGAAATACAGGAAAAGTAGGTCAAGGTTGTATTTGGTGGTTCGTGAGGGTGGTAGGTGTTTTGCCTCAATATACTTGACTCAATTTAAACATAACTCACACTTTTCAACATGCTTTTTTTTTTTCTTCACTTTTTTTTTCTTTATTTTTTCTTTGTTTTTTTTTCTTTCTAAAAATTTTTCTCTATATACTCTTTTTTCTTCGCAACCATATCTACCAGCGTAACGCCATATCTATTAACACAATGCAACATAACAGACATACTTTTATTTACGAGGCATTATTCGGAATTGGGGGTGTTCAAGAGGATATCGGGTGGCTTATTTGGTGGAAGTGCCTATTCTCGGCACCGAGAAGGGAATGGATAGGACAGCATATTTCTGACCTTGATATCAATACCTTCCTTCAGTCGAGGATTCCGTGAAGGATAGTCATGACTATCCACCTCAATCTTTGTTTTATCAGAACCTGCTCTCTATGTATTTGACTTATTTGGTGGCTCTCGCAAGGATTCTCTCAAAGAATTTGTACGCAAGAATTGAGAGCGAAACTATGCCTAACTCCGAGTATCATTATCCAATTATCCATAATTTAAGATTCCTTACACTAGTCTTAAAGCACTAGTAGACTCTCTACTCTCACCTGACACATGTTTTTGGTGGATCTACTAGAAGATGGTTTGCCTGACTCCTTGATTACTGTCTAAGGGTTTAGGAGAAGAAGTAATGCTCCTTCTCGACAAACTAGAGATGTCTATCAGTCTTTGCATTAGATTCATTGCAAATTCTACGTGCAAGTGTGAAATTGTACTGGATTCTAAGTTCAGGAATCTACTAAAGAATAAATCCCTAATAAAACCTCTTGATAAAATGATCTATTACCCCCAGGTGTTGGCAAAAAATTTTCAGTTTATATGTACCATCCCCCCCATGCCTAAGTTCTTGCATGTCCTCATGCATGAATAAAAGAAATTGAAATAAGGCAGGGTGCACGTGGATAGAAAATCACCTGAAACTACTCCTGACTTGTCATTCAACTCATGCCAACACTACAATGTTAATCACAATATGCAGAATACTATGCTAGAATGAAATATGCTATGTACAAAGGATATGTATATATGTATAAGTCTAAATGTGATGCCTAAATGCTAAGTCTAAATGCTATGCCTAATTGCTATGCTGAGTTTAATGCCTCCAGCTGGGCGAAACTCCATCAGATGGATCAATGAGTGCAGGAGATAGAGTCACAATGGTAACCATTTGGAGTTATGTTATCATTAACGAGCCAACAATGTAGAGTAGTTGCTCATGAATACTAAGCCCACAAGTTCGGCAGAATAAAATCACAAGGCTTGGAACTAGTTGTAGCCAGGTGCTACAAAAGGAATGAATCCGGGTGCCAGAGTGATAGGAAGCAAGTGGCAGCCTTGAAAGGTGGTGTTTGAGAAATGCAGATGAGATGGATGAAGAGTCAGGAGTGGGAAATAAGTCATATGGATCCTGAAAGTAGTGAAAAATGAATGGAGGGACCCGCATGGTGTAATTTGAAATGGTGTAAACAACCATTTCGTGAGTGGATCTAGGTGTTGGTGGTTGCAGAGTAGGTGTATCAAATAAGATTTTGTGTTCCATCCTAACAGCTCTATTCGCATCCCTGGGTTATCAGAAATCTTGTACGGATCGCTCAAATTCTGTTCATGGTGTGAATCCTCAAATGTATTGGGCAACAATTTATTTTCCCTAGGGTGTGGAGAATCAGATTATAGTAAAGCCTCGAATTTTTTCATTTTCTACTCTGTGGCTTTTGTGAAATCCTCGATATCCAAGAGCATAGATGCAAAAGAATATGTGATAAATTTGTCCGACTCCAAATCCAAAAAATTCTCTATATTTTTCAGATTATTTTGACAATCGAAAATGTAGTTTTTAGTAGATTCTTTCCCAACTTCAATAGGATTCTTTGGTAATTCATAATCACCCTCATGGATTTCAATGTTTTTATCATCTAAGCTTTTCATGAGGGTTTTAGGCAATTCCACTCCAGATCTCTCGGAATCCAAATCATGTGCCTCATCAAGCATATCTACCTAGGTCTCAGAATGTACCGAGTCTTGGGTGTCATGATCCTCCATCTCTATCTCCTAAGATTTAGGATCTTTAGATTGAGAATCGATCTTGGGACTTTCCACATCATTTTCTAGGCTGGGGGTCTCAACTGATTCCATTTTAGATGTGCCAAGAACATTTCCCCTAACTCCATTAGATATCTCATCTTTCATTTGAAACTCTCCTACATCATCTACTTCGGGTGTGTAACTTGAGGAATCCCTAAAAGTCGTCTCAAGTTCCTTAAAATCCTCTAAGACAGTCTGAACTTGGTACTGCAAAAGGAGTATATCTTGAAGTGTGCGAGTTTGTTGATTCATCCTAGCCATGGATTCTAGTTCTTTAAGGGCTTCCATCAGAGATTCTTTGATTGCAATCAAAGTCTGTCTCTGCCCTAGATCAGTAGTGATTTGGATTTAATGTAGATATCTCATAACTGTGTCCTTGTACTTTGCTACTGTTTGTTGCAGTCTGAGAAGTAGTTGCGAGTCCATTGGTGGTTTCCCAGTGGTGATCTATGTGGATATGTCCTCAGATGCCAATCTCGAGGAAGATGGAGGGTTATAATAGATTTGGTCTAGAGAATCATAAGGGTGGTGGATGGGCTTAGTGTAGTCATAGGTTGCGGTTGAATCCTCAACTTTGAGTGGCTCACTATCCACCTGTGGTGCATTCTCACTAAATTCAGGGCCCCTAGAGGTTATGTCCTGGGTTCTTTGTCTTTCATCCTAAATTGCTTTTCTCAAGTCCTCAGATTCCCTTTTTTTGACCTCCTTTGCTTCCTGGACTATTTGGAGCAGTTCAACGATCTAGGAGTTTTGTCAGGGGTAGGGGTATGCCTTTGGTGGGACTGGTTAAGACACTTAGTCATCATGATGAAATCCCGGTCTCGCATGGACAGTGTCTCTAAGGGTTGTGATATCTGTGTGGCTGTCCAAGAGGGTGAGGTGGGTATGTCCCAGGCTTGAGGAGCATGCGTATACGAATAATGAGGAGTAATCTCCCACTCATGAGAAGTTGGGATCATAGTTGGGTTGGGAGGAGACCCCTGATGATGGTAGGATGGGAAAGAGTATGGGTCCATGATCAAGATGGTCAAAAGACACTAGAAGGGTCTTAGTAACCATACACTAGTTACAAGGACTGGTGGCAAATCATGACTAAGGCCTTTTTAATTAGATTGGTCCTTAAGATCAGATGACTAGATTTTTCATTTAGGTTCAAATTATTGAAGAAATTTGTCAAGAAATCGACTGAAGATAATCCCCGCCTCTTAAGCTAACCCAACCAGTCTGGTTACAAAGGGACTAATGGAAAGGTTCTTCTTTCGACTTTTGCCTCTGGTTCCTTTGTACCCCTTAGTCACGGTCGTTTGACACTACCCTGCAGGCTTAGTCACCAGGTTTGGCAGAAGAGGTTAAAATCACCCAGTAGTTTCAAGACAAATGCAGGTTATTAGGTGTGTTCTTGTTATTTTTAACCTTTTTCTTCAATTCAGTAGGTGGTGAGCGGTCCACAAGGTGACTAAGCTCACCGGCTAGCCACTAGACTTGATTTAGTCTAGGTTAGCTCAAATGTGTGGTCTTTAAAAATTTTGACCCTAAAGGTGTAGCCTAGGGTTCATGCAGTTCGAGGGTTTCAGCAGACTAACATGAGTAAAATATTCTCTGAGGTACAGATGGAATCCAAATAATTTGAAATCCGATAGACAGATTCCTTTTTTAATTATCTTTTCAGAGAATATTTTTTTGAATTTTGTATTATATTGACCGAATAAATAGGAATTTTTAAATGTCAGTGGTCAGATTTGGAATTTTGACCGTTTGTCAATTTTCTACTTTGTAACAGTATCAAATAAACTCTGAAAATTCAATAAAAACATGGAAATGAAAGCTAATTAGATCAACTTTCAAACTGCACTATTTTTGGTTAGATCAGATTGGTGGATTGTTCGAAATTGCTATTTGAAATTTGAAAATTTTCAAATCTGGGTAAGTTTGACCCCCTTGTAATTTGTGAATTTTTAAAAATTACACAATCTGAATTTTCTCAAATAAATGGTGCTGTTTGAAAGATGGTTTGAAAATAATGCTTTTGCCTAAATTTTAGAATTTTTAGTTCAATATATTTTTGGAAAATGAATTTGTAAATTACTCTTTGAAATCAGGTTAAAAATCAGGGATGTGGTGGAAAGGCTTTTGAAAGGTTTTGAAATTCAAATTTCAAACCTTCCCACAAAAATGATTTTTTTTTTCAATTTTTTATCCTTTTTTTTCAAAATTTTTCAAAATTATTTAGAGGAAAAACTTTTTCAAAATTTTCTCTATTTTTTCTCCCAAACAAACTAATTCTAACCTAAGATTCAAAACAAATCCTAATCTAGCTACGTAAATTTCTTCTTTCGAAAAGCAAAATCTAACTAAAATTCAAATCTAACATAAGATTTAGAAAGAAGCCTAAAACTAAGGTAGAGAAGATGTGCACCTGATTTGTAAAATTCGTGCTCGATGTGTGTGTAGATCCCTGCTTCATCCTACAAAAAAAAATTAAATCAACTACAAAATCAAAAATCATCGTGCCTCCCCAGCAATGACGCCAATTTATTCGAGGTGTAAATTATGTTTTAAAGTAAATTAGTCATATTATAGCACGTAGTACGTCAAAACAAATAGAATTTACGAGATGTGAGTCCCGGTCGAACTCAGGGAGGCAGAAAACGTTTCCGATTTCATAACTGAATTAAAATGCTAACTGAAGAATATGCTACTAATTTCAAACTAATATGTATATATATAATACTAATCACAATATGTATATCACGCAGGTGGTTTGATCATGAATTGTAGAAATAGAATTATGACTAAAACATATACTTGCTATCTATTTATAACTAGAGCATGAATGAAAACCACTATCTAGCAGAATAAGGGCACCATGGGTAGTCCATGGTGGTCTTCTGGAGAGGCTGGGGAGAGCAACGGCAGTTCACCAAGGTGGCTTGGTGGGCACTTAAAAGGAAGAGAGCCAGAGATGAGAGAGTCGGAGAAGAAGGTCTGAAGAACTGGAGAGGGTCTAGAGAAGTTCTGGTGGAAGATGGTCTTTTGGGGGGGCCCTGGGCCTTCTTTTATAGCTTTTATGAGGGGCAAGATGGGCATTTGTGCCCTCAAAATTGTGCAACAACCCTCTGGTGATCAAATCCATCGATCGAGAGATCAACGGATCAGATCGCACCTCAATAGGTGTTCCCAAACGTTCTCTATGTGCGGATGCAATGTTTGGCTGACACGTGACGCTCTGGTGGCCTTCAATCCAAGATCGCATGGTCCTGCACTCTCCTCGCGCCCGCTTTTCAACTGTAGTGCCTCTAATCACACATTCGTGCGTGCACCAATCCTCAGTCGTTCGATCTCGCGATCGGACGGCTTAAACAAGTCGTAGCCACCGCCTTCAAAACTTCAAATGTACGCACGCGTTTGGTTTTGCGTGAAAGCGTGCGTTGTCGCTCGAGGCTTCTCCGTGCACCGCATGGTCTCCTCTGTATCACCCGATGGCCATCAACGGAAGGATTTCATCCACGCCAGCGCCTTCACTGATTTCTTGCTTCAAGTGGTTCGAACGCTCGCCCTTTGATCTCACACAAGCGCTTGAGCCAACATGCTACATGAGTGCTTTGTTGAGTTTTTTGTCTCATGCGTAGCCGTCATCAGCCATTGGATGAAGATCCAATGACTGTGGTTTGCTTGTCTTTAATAAAGCGTGATGGAGCAGGTCATGTGGGCGGCTCATGGCCATTGGATGGCAATCCAACGACCCAAGACGCGTAGGGAGACATCTTCAAGAGTTGGGGCTAGTGTGAGGGGAGGCCACGATGGCGCCACATGGTGCCATTGTGGCCATCCATCTTCTCTCTTTTGTAAATGATGATGTAGGTCTTCGATTAAGATGATTCTTGCGCCTTTGGACTACGATCGCTGATCCGGATCCATCCATGCGGTTGGACTTATCATCTGAGGTCTGAAGTTTCTCCTATTTGCCTCTTGGCTCTTGCTCTTCTGCGGATTCCATAGGATGCTACGGGAGTTTGATTGATGTGATCTTAGAAGCCTTGGACTCCCATCGTCATTCTGAGCAGATTCGTATGGTTGGATCAGTCATCCGCACCCTCGAATTTCTTGTAATTGTTAATGCCTCTCAATTAGCACATAATATGACATTATCATTTACAAGACTAATAAATCAACCAAGATGCAAAGTATGGTGTGAATACATGCAGAATGCCTAGGTTAAGTTAGGTTTTAACTTAATTCAGGCAGATTATGACCTATGATTGCTGTGCAATCAATGATAGAGATGGGAATTCGCAAAGCGAATACCCAACCAAAATAAGTTATAAATATCCTATACAGCGACAAAGTAAATATGTTAAATTTAGTTTATATAGGCAAAGGATACTTCCCTGAGATGGAAGTGCATCAGCTAGCAACGTGGTGTGCATGAACCATGCAAGGCACGTAGCTGCTGTCGTATATGCGAAGGCGGGAGAGCGGGTGTGCAACTAAGATGGTGCTCTCAAATGTGAGGTGAAGATCTTGGAGAGCAGCAACTTCTCTAAACGATTTCTCTCTTCTCTTGGACACAATAAATGTGGAAGTAGTATTACGTGGGTGTTTTCAGCCAAGTGAAGGCCCTCTCCTATTTATAGAGGTCCTAAGAAGGCTTAAGAAGGCTTTGGAAGCCTCTTGTAGCCGTTAGGAACAAGGCTCAAGAGAGTGGTACAAAACCCCACTGAAATCAGAGTCATTAAAGAGTCTGACAGGGTTTTTAGATGATTGAATCTTTGGTCAGATGCCTGGGTCATTGTCTGATTTGAAGGTCGGATGTTTGATTTAGAAGGGTTGATTATCTGGATTGGGTTGGATCAAGACGGACGTCTAAGAAGGCATTTTAAGATGTCTGGGAAACTAATCAGATGTCTAATTCTAAGATGGGTTTCTTCCTATTTTGACCAGATTGAAACAGGTTCTAGTGTTTGTTGGTCAGACGATAGACCCGACATCTAACATAATGTCTGGTCGTCTGGAAAGAGGATTCTCTACGGGAATTGATTTCTCGAGACTCAAATGGCTATAAGGGTCTGACAAAAGCAGATTTGGATCAGATCTAGCCTAACGTTTCTTTATCAGACGTCTGGGAGGCTCTATGGATGTCTAGAAATATAATTAATACAATCATAAGCCAATCCTCGAAGATATTCTGTTAACAGCCCAACGGTCCTCTAATTGGACATTAGGTATGGTCCTTAGATGTGTTGTAAGACGTCTAGATTATGAGCTAGTCGTCTGAAAGTAATGATCAGAGAACACTAAGTCCAGCCTAAGTGTTTGGACGTCTATACAAACTATCAGACATCTTAAAGTTGATTATTAGACATCTATTGATCAGGTTAGATGTCTGACAGGGCTATTTGATTTCTGTGATGATTTTCTGATTCTATTCTAGGGTTTGCCTAAGTGTCCTAGTGTAGGAATAGTGTTCTTAGGACTAAGGTAAGGCACTTTGGGCTCTTTAATAATAAATCTGAAAATAAAGAGCAAAAAATAATAAAACAATTACAAAATACAAGAACAAGATATACTTCTATCCTATTCTTCATCTCCAAGATCTCGCTCCACGCGAGGCTCCATCTTTTCTCCTCCATCAAGCTCCAATTCACCATGGATGCGAGCTTGAGTTTCTTCACACTTGATTCCATTTGCATTTCTCCTAAAATCTCAAAATCAAATGCAAATGTTAAATACCAAGTATTTTGTTATCATCAAAATCAACGATCGTGGTGTCCTTGCACCAATAATGCGGGTTGGGTAGTCATAAATGGTTTGAACATCCTGAGAGGACGTAGGTTTCTTGTCAATCTTTGTTACTCTATCACGGACTCCTTTCTTACTCCATTTCATGGCGTATCATATCACTTGCAGGAGTATTGGAATCAAACTAATCGATACCAGAATTACAAGGAGCTATACAACCACTAGCATGCCCAACTTCAACATGTTGTAGAGTGTAAATTTGGAGTTTTGAAAAGGTGTTTTCAAGATTATTGATTCTAGGCCATTCTATAGCTTCAACACTCAACGCAAAATCATTATGGCATGTTGTATCATTCACAATATGATACGGTACTGGAACGTGGATGACGACATAGGGGACACAGAGGTGCAAGATGACCTGGTTGATGAGAGTGCTGTGAAAGTTGGGATTTTTTAAGGGATCAAATTGCCCACACTTTGTGGGTAGATCACCGAGGGCATTGAGTTCTTACAATGACATTGGTACTTCATGCTTGTGTTTTGTAATTTACTCAAATTGGCTTCCCATTGCATTATACAATTCATAACTGCTTTAGCTTCTGTTCTGTATTCTTATTTAAGTTCATTTCATGTGTGCAAGGATGCATTTCTCCAACATCAATGTTCAACTTCATTGCTTTACTTGGAAAATGGGGCATTTTCACATCTTCAAATACTATTCCCATCCACATATCGTGTACAATGAACATTTTACTTGAATGACTGGAAGAGTTTATCACTTGGTATTATTACTTGGAATGAATGGGCCTTCTAAAATAACAACACACCGGTTGATTGCATGTATGGAAGAGTTTATCACTTGCTATCATTACTTGAAATGAATGGACCTTCTAAAATAAGAACACACTGGTTGATTGCATGAATGGAAAAGTTTATCACTTGGTATCATTACTTGGAATGAATGGGACTTCTAAAAGAAGAACACATTGGTCGATTGCATGAATGAAAGAGTTTATCACTTCGTATTATTACTTGAAATGAATGGGTGCTATAAAATGGAAATACACCGATTGATTTTTGAAATACACCAATGGATAATGGGAACACACTAGTGGATTTATAAAATGAGAACACACCGGTTGATTTATAGAATACACCGGTGAATTTTAAAATTCACTGGTTGATTTTCTTTACACACTGGTGAATTTTTATAGTTCATCGATTGATTTTGATGGCACACCTGTGGATTTTGCTGGTAGATAATATGAACACATCGGTTGATTTCAATAGTACATAGTAAGTTAAATATAAAATGTATGTAAGAGCTTCAGTTAATTGTATACATCTGCTAATAAAGTTGAAACACATCGGTAGATTTACGACATATACACGTAACATCAACATAAAGTTCATGTACATCATTACATTTGCAAGGTTTTCATGGACACACCAATGAAAATTCTATGTACGTGTTACATTTATAACGTATATGCTTAAAACACCAACATAGAAACATCATGATGAGAGCCTCATCATGAGCCATAACTAGCTCATTTTGACCTAAGAAAGAGAATAAGAGCTCCTACATAACTTAGAGAAGGACCTAGTTCAAGGAATTAATGTTTTGAGAAGAAAACATGAAACAAAAGTTAAAACTGTAATTTTACCATTACGGTACATAAACGGGATTTCTCAGAGGCAAAACATAGGTCAAATGGTCTGAATAAGATAAAAAGTGAGTTGGTTCGATGAGAAAAGGGTTCATAAGTAATCTAAGAATTAAATGACATTTGGTAACCCTAAAACAGACTCACATAATTTCACAAGGTTCTGGTCAGGATAAAAATTAATTAAATCTTCTAAAATTCATGGAAAAATATCCCCTAGGATTTAGAACCTTAAATTTGGCCTTTGGAACCTATTTTGACTTAGATTGGGGTCCTAGCTCATTATTTGACCTAATTTGGGTTTTTGTATAAAATATCTAGTCAAACGTGGTAAAACCTAAAATCCAACTTCACCATTGGATTTCTTAGGTCCAAATTAGGTTCGTACCAAAATTTGGACCTAAGGGGAGGTCATCTTGACCTACTTTGCAAAATAGTACACCCAATTACATTCTGGCCCCTAACTTCCTCGCCACTCTTACAATTAGGTCCCTCCACCATAAAGCATGGGAATCCTACTCCGGCAAGGAATGGAGGGAGATTACTCCCTGATTCCTCAGAGATCTCCTCTTAGATTTGGAAGGGAGATTCTCAGAGGAATTTCCTTCCATTTGAGCATGGTCCCAATCTCTAATTCGCACCCAATCTCTCATGCGAACGCACTAGAGATTTGGGTCTCCAACGGTTTCCATCTCTGGAGAGGTCTCTTGTGCTTGGAAGCTTGTCTTCCAAGCATAAGAGCCCCTGCCAGTGCTTATAAAAGGTCCACCACCTCCGGCCGCGCCTATTTTAGCTTGACTTGGCTGGAGAAATACCCCCAATTTCGTCTCCTCTCCTTTGGCCAAGGGTCCAGTGAGCTCCGGTGAGCCCTCCTCCTCTTTCTTGTCACTCTGCCACAATACCAGTGGCAGAGCCACCTTCATCACCTTCCTCCGCGTCGCGTAATACCTGCGTGCGTGTTCCAGCCCCTTCGTCGTCACCGCTTTCCCTCCAATAGACATCTTCTCCCGTGGCGACAGGTACGGCCAGTCGCCTCCTTTTCCCCTTCGTCCACTTAGCTAGGTTAGAATTACTCCCCTCTCTCCCCTCTTCATTTCCCCCTTTCTATTTCCACTTTCGACCCCTCGCAACCACAGATCACCTCCACCTTCTCCATCTTCGATCGATCACCGGTGAGGCGCATCCACCTCTTCGCACTTCCACAAGCCCCACCAGACCCCTCATCAGCTCCGCCATCACCCACTGAGCATCATTTGCCCTTCCATCGACCGCCAACACCTCCACAAACATCCACCGAACACACCCATAAACACAGCCAAAGAGCGACCTAGGCACGTACTCCTAAGCTGCCCCGCAGCTAGCCACCCACCGTCTCACCTTCGCCTTGACACGGTGAAGCTTCTCAGGTGTTTTAATGGGGTCGCAAGGCCGTACTTGTGTGTTTCAGGTTAGGCTCCCGTTCCGCCATTGACGCATGAAGCAAGCTTGCTTGCGAGCTTTCCCCTAAGTTACTGCACTCCAGGGAAACAAGCCCAGGTGATGTGTGATGAGTGCGTGCACATCTCCAGCCAAGTCAGTGGCTCTGTAAGGAGCTTTGTTGCCCCAATTAGGCGAGAACTTCCCGCAGGTGCGAGCGAAGAAGCGGGTGGGACTTTTAGTCCCACCTTATAAACTTAGGGGTGAGTGGCGTTGTTTATATTGAATTTGTGATTTTAGATCTTCGCCTCCTGTACACGGGGTGAGGTCCCTCACCCACGTTTGCACGCCTCGTCTGCAACCTATGCCCCGCGGATCTGGTTGACCGACTTGATTATCCCTCGCACTCCTCTCGCACCACACCCACACCGGTGTGCTTGGACCTGGGCACGCGAAACCTGACTTGATTACTCGTCTCTGGGAGAGTGTACCTAAGAGAGAAATAAAGAGAGAGAGCGATGCGGGGAAGGGTAGGGGTATGTTTTGCTTCGTTGTGTGCAGGAAAGAAGAAGAAGGAAGGAAGAGGAAGGCGTGGCTGAAGCTAAGGCAAGGAAAAGCAAAGGCCAAAGCTTATGGGATGAAAGAAGAAGAGGAGCGGTTGAAGAAGAAAGCCAAGGGCAGAGGCTGAAGAAAAGGCGAAGCTAAGGCCAAGTAGGGAAAGGACTTAGCCGCAGCAAAAGAGAAGTTAGAAGAGAAGAAGGAAAGACACGGAAGGAAGAAGAAGCACTGTTGCAGAGGTGTGGCTAAAGAAAAGAAAGGCAAGGCAGAAATCAAGACAGAAAGAAGAATCAAGGAAGAAGAGAAGTAAAAGAAGGAAGAAGAACTTGAAGGCAGAAGAAGAAGACAAGGGTGCGGCCAAGGCAGAAATCAAGGCCGAAGAAGAAGACCAAGCAAGCATGCAGAGAAAGTCAAAGAAAGAAAGAAGACATCAGAGAAAGAAGAAAGAGAAGAACCAAAGAGAAAGGAAAGAAAATAAGAAGAAGAAGAGAGACAAAGGAAAATCAGATTTTTTTGCCCTATTCATTTCAATCTCTCTATATTTTTGCTACATTTTAATTCATAAACTCTTGCCTGATATTATGAATTAGATTTTGAGTAGATTTAAGTGTTCAATTACATTGATTGAGATTAGTGAATAAATTCCATTTGCTCCCTGTGTTTGACGTTGGATACTTAAGTTTTCGAGTAATAAAAACTCTTATTTGTTTTCGAGGCGATTTCATTTATACTACAACGAACATCTTTTAAAACCCTAATCTCACCTTCGTCAACATCTTGGCGCCGTTGTCGGGGAGCAACGCACAATTTATCACTAATCTCTGCATTATTTGTGATTATATTTGAACACTAACTTGCCCTATTTGTTTTGCAGTGATCTTGCAAGGTATTTCACGAGAAGATCTCCCACGCAAGTTAACCACGCCAGGGCAGGTAATCCCTCTTCTTCCCTAAATCCACTGATGAGAGCCTCATCATGAGCCATAACTAGCCCATTTTAACCTAATAAAGAGAATAAAAGCTCCTACATGACTTCGAAGAGGGCTTAATTGGAGGAATAAGTGTTTTGAGAAGAAAACATGAAATAAAGGTTAAAACTGCAATTTTACCATTGCAGTACATAAACGGGATTTCTCAGAGATAGAGCATAGGTTAAATGGTCTAAATGAGATAAAAAGTAGGTTGAATCAATCAGAAATGAGTTCATGTGCAATCCAGGAATTAAATGACATTTGGTAACCCTAAAACAGACCCGCTTAATTCAACAAGGTTCTGGTCAGGATAAAAATCAAGTAAACCCTCTAAAATTCATGGAAAAATATACCCTAGGGTTTAGAACATTCAAATTGGCCTTTGGAACCAAGTTTGACCTAGAATAGGGTCCTGGCTCATCAATTGACCTAATTTGGGTTTTTACGCAAAATGTCTAGTCAAAAATGGCCAAACCTAAAATCCAACTTCACCATTGGATTCCTTAGGCCCAAATTATGTTTTTACCAATATTTGGACCTAAGGGGAGGGCATCTTGACCAACTTTGCAATTTAGTACACCCAATTACATCTCGATCCCTATCTTTTGAAAACCATCACATAAACCCCCTAGCTTTCTCGCCAATCTTACAATCAGGTCCTTCTGCCATTATTGGGGAAGAATCCTTCTTCGACGAGGATGACAGGGAGGATACTCTCAGATCCCTCAGAGATCTCCTCCCAGAATTGGAAGGGAGATTCTCTGAGGAATCCCCTTCCATTTGAGCCCGATCATGATCTCTGATTCCTATCCAATCTCTCGTGCGAACGCACAAAAGATTTGGATCCCAACCACCTTCCTTCTCCGGCGAGACAACGGTGGCTAAAAGCTTGCCCTCCACGCACCAGAAGCTCGGCCAGCACCTATAAAAAGACCTCCGACCCTCTGCGAAATCTCTCAGACTTGTCTTGGCGGTAGAATCCTCCAAATTTCGTCTCTCCTCTCTCCGGCCAAGAAACCCGCAAGCTCCGACGATTGCCTCTCCTCCTCGTCGCTCTGCTGCCATACCAGCAGCAGAGTCTACTCCACCTCATCTTCTCGCGTCGCGCCGCACCAAGTGCATGCTTCCCTGACCTCCTCCTTGTCGCCGTTATCTCCCTCAGGGTTATCTTCTCCGATGACGGCACCAACGAGCCATTTGACTCTGCTTCCCCATTTCTCTCCCAACAGTCTAGATAAGTTCCTCATCTTCCACTCTTTCATTTCCCTCACTCTATTTCACACAATCGACCCTCGACCGTCCTTGTCCACCACCACCTTCCTCAACTCCAGCCACCCTCCGGCGAGACGCTCCCGTCGCTCCGCAACCCCACACGTCTTGCCAACCATCGCATAACCTCCACCTCACCTCACTGAGCACCCTCCACTCATCTACAATCCCGCTACACCACCACAACAACCCCCCGAACACACCCACCCATTCAGCCACAGAGCGACCTAGGCACTCACGCCTAGGCTGCCCCGCGGCCTGCCACATAGCTCCTCTCCTTCGTCGTGACATGGCAAAGGTCCCCCGGTGATCTGATTAGGCTGCGAGGCAATTTTTGTGTTAGATAGATCTTAAGCTTCGGCTGCCATTGACGGCAACTCGAGGAAGCTCCACGCTTGCTCCAGGCCTCAGGACTGCAAGATTCCAGGTGCTGCGAACTTGGGTAGGGCTTGCGAGGATAGTTGACCCAGCAAGCGACACCAACAGAGCCTGCAGTGAGGGAATTGAAGGCACGGTCTGTTGCTGGCGCGCGAGGGAAAGAGTGGGCTTTAGTCCCACATCGATAAGTCATGAGGCGCGTGTATCGTTTATATTGTTTTTGTCATATAGGCCGGTTGCCTCCAGTCACACTTGGGGTGAGGTCCCTCACCTTACCACTGCGCCTCGTCCGCGAGTTCGCCACGTGGATCTGGCGCAACCCGACCCAACCCTGTCCTGAGCACTCCTCGCGCACCACCCTCGCGCCGGTGCACCTGGACCCGGGCGCGCGATCCGACCCGTTTACCCGCTCTGGGAGAGTGTGCTGAGAGTGGTTTACACATAGAGAGAGAGAGAGACGCACGGGTAGAGGGCTAGGTTTTGCTGTGTGTGGTTGTGTGCAGGACACAGGGACTTAGCTGCTGCAAGCAGAGGAAGAAAGAAGGAAGGAGGCTCTGCCAAGGAAGAAAGGCAAGGCAAAGAAGAAGAACAAATGCCAAAGGGAAACAGAAGGAAGAAGAAGAAGGAAGGAAGCTCTGCCGAAGAAGAAGCAAGGCCAAGGAGAACAGAACTGAAGAAGAAGAAGACAAGGGGCAGACAAGGATTCTAAAAGGCAAAGGAAAAGAAAAGGAAGAAGAAAGAGAGAGGAAAGCCAGACCTTGGTCTCAGGAAGAAAAGAAATAAAGGAAGAGAAACAAAAGCATCAAGGGAAGAGGAAGAAAAGGAGCTTTATTTTAAGGCATCTGATATTGTATCAGACGTCCATATTTTTTCCCTTTTGAGCAATTTCTTTCTATACCACTCTCATTGAACTAGTCATATATTATCATTTAAAAAGTTGTGTTCTCAAGTTTTGGAAATACTTAGATTTTTTCCTGTGTTCGACCTCGGATACTCTGATTTTCGAGTTATAAATCTTTATTTGTTTTCGCGGAAAGTTCGCCTATATTACAATGCAGTAATTGTTAAAACACGATCTAGCCGTGTCAACATTTTGGTGCCGTTGCCGGGGAGCAACGAGCACTTCTAAAGCTTTTGATTACAACTTTTGATCCAATATTTGACCTAATTCCTCTCTTTTATTGTGCTTGTCTCAGGGAAAGCAGAGAAAAGAAGAGCAGCTGCACAATAGACACTCCAAGGAATAGGTAATGTTCATTAGCCCTCTCTCTTAACTCCCTCAAAGTCTGAAAAGGAACAAAAGAAGAATCAAGTTAGGGCTACTTGTTTCATACTTAGTAATTCATCAAAGTTGCCTGATTTTCATTTCAACACATTTTTAACTGCTCATCCAACTAAGGTAACTAGGGCTAAAACTTTCTTGATTGAGCCCTAGATACTAAATTTTGAGGCAACTAAATTGGACCAACTAGAGCCAACTTAAGGATTGAAAAGCTAGGGTTTTTAGAGACACATCTTCTTTTAAACAAAGAAAAAAGTTTTTCCAAAAAGAGGTGTGCCTAAACCTTGTTTGAAAAGATCTATACAAGAGAAATCCTAAGCAAATCAGGCTTTTAAGTCCATTTGAACCTTAAAAGAAAGGACCCAAAAGCTCTCAACGGAACAAGAGGTAAAGTTGATCCCTTGGGTCAACCAACCTTAAAATTTGGTCACTTTTTCACTCAAAAGACCTAAAAGTTCAAGTGGAACCTTAAGCACCTTGATCTTAAAGTAAAAAAGGTAGACTTAAGAGGTCAAGATCCCCATTCTGGTCTACCTGGAACCGCAGTGACAAGAGAGGTCGTGTGGGGGAAACCCTGTAACTCATGGGGATGCTCTACCGTGTAGGGGTCTTTGCGGGACTCTCCCTCTCTGGCTGCCCAGGTACTTCTCAAGTGGACGACCTTTCTAACTAAGGGGTATCATCCGCCCCAAACCTCTATAGTCACCCAACAATTTTTGGGTGTTTCGATTGGGTCCAGCACCTTCTAATCTCATCACATCCTTCGGTGCATGTTCGGTAGGAGGTCCTTAAGACCATCCTTAAGACCTCCTTGAGAAATTCACTCTCGTCGAGGCCAAGCCTCGACGCCCTTGTTTGTGCAGCAACCCCACCACATAAATCTTTCATCTGATTCAGAACCAAGTTCTCCTTCTTCTCCCATCATGGCACAACCCATTGAAGAGGAGAACAACCTTGAGCACCAACTTCAACGCCTGAATGATCTCTTTCAAAACTTTGTAAACCCATCGCAGCGACCTATGATGCGAGATCACTATAATCCCGCTGCGGTGGCGATCGAATCTCGAGTCCGAATCCCGATTGGAGGTCCTGATTCTAAACTAAAGTCCAATATGATTCATGCCATACCAAAGTTTCATGGGCTTAACTTTGAGGATCCATTTCAACACATTAAACAACTCAAGCATCTGGCCTAGACCTTCAGGTCAGATCCACAAAACCAGGATATCCTACTCATGAAAATGTTTTTGTTCTCCCTCTTGGACAAGGCCGCCCATTGGTATCAAACTCAGACCCGTCCGATCAACACATGGGAGGAACTTCAGTCCGAATTTTTAAAAATATTCTTCCCCGTTGGCCGAATGAATGCCTTGCGCCACCAGATCACTCATTTCACTCAACAACCGGGAGAACCTCTTCACGAAGCATGGGATCGATTCTTAGATCTCATGCGAAAGTGCCCCCATCACGGAGTTCCTAAATGGGAACAAGTCCAGTCTTTTTACCAGGGACTCCGTGAAGACATTCAATTATTTGTCAATGCAATGTGTGGAGGAAACATCATGGGTCAACATGAGGACACGGTGTGGGAGATTCTCGAAAACATGTGCGAGAACTCCATAAATAATGACTCCATGGGCTTCTTCGACAGGACAAATGCCCGCGCATCGACGAATCTGAGAGGGGCACATGAGACGCAGGACCTGTCCACTTCCATCGACTTGGAATTGATGGCCAGTCGGTTGGACAAGGTTTCTATCATAGAAAAGAAGGTGGACGAGCTAACTCGGCATTTGTAGCAAGCCACCTTTGCTCAAAACTCTTTTGCACGACCACCTCTGGCAAGGGAAACTGTGCAAAACATCTATCACCAATCTGTTAAGGGGATGGACCCATATCCACCCCCGTCTGCCTCTCGGACCGGAGTGACCTCCGATCCATTCTACTCGAGTTGGGGGAACTTTGAACCCTCATATTCTGACTTTCCTGAGGTTCCTTAGAACTGCGAGGACCTCAACGCCATCCAGAATGACCCATTCTCCAATACCTACAACCCTGGATGGCGAAATCATCCTAACTTTCAGTGGACGGGAAATTCTCAGACTCAAAGACCACCATATCAACCCCGTCCACCAGCCCCTCGTCCATATCAGCCGCCTTAGCCTCGGCCCAATCCCACCTGCCAATCCGAGCCAAACTAGGATCAAATGACTCTTATCCTTCAAGCACTGGCTGACATTCAAAAGACGAATGCGGCAATGCAAAAACAACACAAGGACGAGATCACAGAGGTTCGCAACCAATTGGCCCAGATGGCAAATTCCCGCCAACCTAGCACCCTTCCTTCGTAACATCTGCCAAACCCAAATAACGTGCCGACCCAGAGGCGCGTTATGAATCCAAATTTAGGCCACGCACATTTGATTTATCAGGCCCCTGCTGCTCCATCACCAGACGAGATGGAAGCTTCGACATCTTATGCGGGATTTCAGCAGCAGCCACCCCTCTTACCAAACCCAAACCAAAATCAGGTCGGATTAAACTCTGTAACAACACGTAATGGTAAAACAACCCAAGACCCACATTATCTAAACCACTCCAAGATTGGTAATAGCCAAGACCCTAGGATAGTCATCCAGGATACCACTATCCCAGATCAAGAACCTGGACCTATTCTAGAGGAACCAACTAGGATCCCATTTCCTGAGGCCTTGACCAAAGGAAAAAGGATAACCAAACCTATGGCCCCCGAGGATCTGGTCAAGCTCTTTGAACAGGTCCAGATAAACATCCCCTTGATGGATGCAATTCGCCACGTACCGGCTTACGCAAGATTCTTGAAAGACGTTTGTGCACCTAAACGTAAGCCGCGAACCAAGGATAGGAATCCGATCATACTATCAGAGCAAGCCAGCTCTGTCATCTTGAGTAAACTCCCACCCAAGGCTAAAGACCCTGAAACTCCCCTGATTTCTTGTAAAATTGGTGAAACCCAATTTGATAGAGCCTTACTAGATCTAGGTGCCTCCATAAATCTAATACCTACATCCCTCCTTGACCACCTTGAAGAGTCCGAACTTAAACTAACTGAGGTGACGTTGCAGTTAGCCGATCGATCCATCAAGTCACCTAAAGGAATACTCGAGGATGTCATTGTTAGGGTATGGGATTTCTACTTCCTGGTGGACTTCATAGTACTGGACATAGATGCACCTGAGAATCCAAGGGACACACCAATCATATTAGGGAGACCCTTTTTGGCCACTGCTAGGGCCAACATAAACTGCGAAGAGGGCCAGATAGAATTAAAATTTGGGAATCAAACTCTGAAGATTGACATTTTTAAGGCCCAACAAGGGATTAATTGCGGGGTTATAGAGCAAATATGTGATATCAGAGTTGTGGTTGATGAATTGTATACAGAGGACAACCTGATTATCCCTGATCAACCACTAGAAAATCAAAACCCACCAACAGAGGAGTGCGAGCATGATCTAGACACACCTATGACTCCGACCCTTATTCCTGATACAAACCCCGAACTACCCGCTGCTGCTGACAATCCTGTCATGGAACTCAAGCCCCTTCTCGAGCATCTGAAGTACGTCTTTTTGGATTCCAATCAGACGTTTCCTGTGATTATCAACTCTCGACTCACACCTGACCAGGAACTCCGTTTGATTATTGTTCTCCAGCAACATCGTAGAGCCATTGGATGGACTCTCAATAATTTGACTGGCATAAGCCCTTCATACTGCACACATCGAATCTACACAGAAGAAGGCTCACGACCTTCATGAGAAATGCAAAGATGCTTAAGCCCTAACCTACAGGAGGTTGTGAAAAAGGAGATCATAAAGTGGTTAGATGCAGGGATCATCTACCCGATCTCCGACAGTCGTTGGGTGAGTCCAATACAGGTGGTGCCTAAAAAGGTCGGACTTACCATCATCACGACTGAAACTGGAGAAGTCATTCCTACCCAAATAGCTAACTCGTGGAGAGTCTGCATTGATTACAGAATACTCAATTCCTCCATGAAGAAGGATCATTTCCCACTACCATTTATTGATCAGATCCTTGAGAAACTAGCGGGAAATAGGTTCTTCTGCTTTCTTGACGGGTACTCCGGTTACAACCAGGTGGCAATCCATCCAGAGGACCAAGAAAAGACCACATTCACCTGCCCCTTCGGAACGTACATGTTTCGAAGGATGCCTTTTGGTCTCTACAATGCACCTGCAACTTTTCAGCAGTACATGCTTGCCATATTCTCAGATATGGTAGGTGACTATCTGGAAGTCTTCATGGATGACTTTTCAGTTTTTGGAGCATCATTTGACGATTGCCTCCAACACGTGGTCCAAATACTCAGGCGGTGCATCGATGTGAATTTGGTTCTTTCCTGGGAAAAGAGCCATTTCATGGTACCTGAGGGAATTGTCCTGGGACATTTAATCTCGAAGAAAGGCATCCAAGTGGATCGAGCTAAGGTTAACCTGATTTCCAAGCTCCCTATGCCTAGCTCGATTAAGGACATCCGATCTTTTTTGGGGCACATCGATTTTTACCGTCGATTTATCCCTGATTTTTCAAAAATCGCGTGCCCCCTGACTACTCTTCTCTCCAAGGATGTGCCTTTCGAAATTTCCAAGGAATGCACTCAAGCATTTGAGATCCTACGTGATCGAGTCACCCAAGCCCCGATCCTATAGTCCCCAGATTGGTCTCAACCCTTTGAGATCATGTGCGATGCATCTGACTTCGATGTAGGAGTGATTTTGGGACAGAAAATTGATGGGAAACCTGTGGTCATTTACTACGCCAGCAAAATACTGGATAAGGCTCAGCGTAACTATACGGTTACTAAGAAAGAGCTGCTGGCTGTAGTATTTGCTCTAGAAAAATTCAGATCATACCTTCTGGGTTCCCGTGTTATCATATACTCGGATCACATAGTTGTGAGGCATCTCCTTACAAAGAAGGACGCGAAACCTCGATTAATCCGATAGATCTTGCTGTTGCAAGAGTTTTACCTTGAGATTCGCGACAAAGCGGGAAAGCAAAATGTGGTAGCTGATCACTTGTCCCGTCTTCCTTCTGAAATAATTGACCCTTTTGGACCCATCATAGAACATTTTCCTGATGAGCACCTCCTGACTATCAGTACAGGCCTTCCATGGTTCGCAGATATAGTAAATTACCTGGCATCACATCAAATTCCGTCTGATTGGCCGAAGGCCAAGAAGGACAAATTGCGTTCCAATGCCAAGTATTACCTATGGGAAGACCTGTATCTATTCCTCATTGGTGCTGATCAGATAATTCGACGGTGTGTCGCGGAAGTGGAAATCAAAGGCATACTCTCATTTTGCCATGACCAGGCATGCGGTGGACATTTCTCAGGACATAAAACCACATCAAAAGTCCTTCAGTGTGGCTTTTACTGGCCCACAATTTTCAAGGATGCATACGATCACTGTAAGGCATGTTCCCGTTGCCAAACTTTGGGCAACATGAGCCATCGAGACATGATGCCTCTACAGCCAATCTTGGTATGCGAAATTTTTGATATCTGGGGGATTGATTTTATGGGACCCTTCCTGATCTCGGATGGCTTCGAATACATCTTACTCGCAGTTGACTACATGTCAAAGTGGATAGAAGCCATTTCGACCCGAACCAACAATCATAAAGTTATTATCAAATTCATTCATCAAAACATTTTCTCAAGGTTCGGGATTCCACGAGCAATAATTTCCGACGGAGGGACCCATTTCACAAATGCTCAGTTCAGGTCACTGATGATCAAATACGGGGTGTCACACCGAATCTCTACTCCTTACCACCCCCAAACTAATGGTCTAGCTAAGCTATCAAATCGAGAGATCAAGAAAATCCTTCAGGTTAGTGTTCGACCTGACAGAAAAGATTGGTCTTCTCGACTTCCGAAAGCATTATAGGCCTATAGGACCGCCCACAAGACCCAATTAGGAATGTCTCCCTTCAGACTAGTGTACGGGAAGGCATGTCACCTCCCCGTCGAATTGGAGAATAAAGCTTATTAGGCAGTACGGAATTGTAAGTTAGATCTTTCTAAGGTTGGAACCCACAGAAGACTTTAAATAAGCGAGATCGATGAATTACACCATGATGCGTATGAGAGCTCACGAATTTACAAAGAATGGGTTAAAGCTTTTCACGACAAACACATTTCTAGAAAGATCTTTCATCCTGGTCAAAAGGTTTTACTCTTTGATGCCTGACTCAAATTATTCCCAGGAAAGCTACGATCTAAGTTGGTCGGACCCTACATAGTCCGACAAATCTTTGGAAATGGAGCCATTGAAATCAGCTCACTCAGCCACGATTCCGAACCCTTTGTTGTGAACGGTCAGAGACTCAAACCGTTCATTGACATGACTGATACAAATTTGGCTAAGTCATCCTTTACCCTCCATTCCCCTTGAGCTCATTGCGCCCAGCCGATGGCGTAAAACTCAGTGCTTAACGGGAGGCAACCCGTCATCCTTTGAAAAACCTGAAACCTTTTCTGGCATTTCTACGCGAAATTCATATTGCACTTTAGGGTTCATCCATTAGAACAGCCGACTTCACCTCAGGTACCCCTACCCGAGATTAGAAATCATTCGCAACAAGTCACTTCAACCCGTTCACTCACCAAACACCTGTCCTAATGCATGAACTAAGCTTAAATCGAACCCACCTAATTTACAATGGGGACATTGCAAATCTTAGGCATGGGGGGGGTATGAAAGTGCAAAATGTCAGGAAAATTCATATCAAGAAAGGGTTTCATATCAAAAAAAAAAAAAAAAAGACTTGAAGGAGGGGAGAAACAATTCAGGGTCATACAAAATGAGAGGAGGAAAAGAGTAAAATGCCAAAAAAAAAGGAGCACAAAATGAAAAAGAAAAAGAAATAGTCATTAGTAAAAAATTAGGGGATTAACTGAAGTTCTAAATCGGATCAAGAAAGAGAAAAAAAGTGGTAAGGTGACATAATAAGAGATTAGTGGGAACGATGATTTTAGGCCTCTTGGGCTAGATTCTTTAGCTTAAAAATTCACGTATCCGCTAAAATCTGGATAATCCTCAAGAGGTTGGGGAAAATGCGAAGCTTAAGTATTAGGTCTAAGGCTTAGGAAGTATTCGACCTCGTTAACTGACCTTCGATTTGCGGGATTCGGTAACCTAAGCACCCCAAATTCACACACAGTCTGGTTCAGTGCACATAAATATCCAAATCACGCAAAAGCATTTAATGTTCTGCAAAAGTCACCTAGATTAGGAGCGGCCGATCAACACAGGTTGATTTGGACGAGTTCCCGACGCGGAGAGGTGAGAAATTCCCCTCGAAGATGAGTAACATCATATCATCTCCTCGGTGCTTGTCTTTTAGGATATTTAAATATCCTACTGGGGGCATGTAAGCACTCTGCTGGTTCAGATATCATGGGTGGCATTATCACGAAATGTCGATTGCTAGGGTCTGAATTCGGCCACGAAACGCCATGGGCGGGATTATCTCAAAATCTCAAAAGTTAGGGTTCTGGGGGTTGCCATGGGCGGTGCTATCTTGAAGCATCGATAACCAGAGACCCTTGAGGATTGATGATGGGGACGAGGAATCCGATACAGACCGTGTTGAGAAGCTAATCTGAAGCTAGAAATAAAAAGAAAAGAGAGAAAGCTCTCCAAACAAATAAATCTTCTGTCTCTCTCTTACAAAAACACACTGCAAACTGAACCTAGGCTAAAAATGTCTCAAGCACGGGTGCTTTAACCGCGGAGTCCAACAAACCCTAGGTTAGTTTTTGTGGGCCTTAAAAACCTTTGCGGAGGACTGAGGCTAAAGGGGGTCAGGTCCGAATTTTGGTTGGTACTTGATTACCTCTAGGCCTATTGTTGGCATTCTGACCTAATCACAAAGAGAAGCACTTTTCATAAATGATGACAGACACTCAGGGTCTAGAACGGAAGTTAAAACTTCGAAATTTTGCTAAAGGACTAGCAAAAGCTAGGCATGGGAGTATGATGAGAGCCTCATCATGACCCATAACTAGCCCATTTTAACCTAATAAAGAGAATAAAAGCTCCTGCATGACTTAGAAGAGGGCTTAATTGGAGGAATAAGTGTTCTGAGAAGAAAACATGAAATAAAGGTTAAAACTGTAATTTTACCATTGCAGTACATAAACGGGACTTCTCAGAGGCAGAGCATAGGTCCAATAGTCTAAATGAGATAAAAAGTGGGTTGAATCAATCAAAAATGGGTTCATGTGCAATCCAGGAATTAAATGACATTTGGTAACCATAAAATAGACCCGCTTAATTCAACAAGGTTTTGGTTAGGATAAAAATCAATTAAACCCTCTAAAATTCATGGAAAAATATCTCCTAGGGTTTAGAACATTCAAATTGGCCTTTGGAACCTAGTTTGACCAAGAATAAGGTCTTAGCTCATCAATTGACCTAATTTGGGTTTCTAAGCAAAATGTCTAGTCAAAAGTGGTCAAACTGAAAATCCAACTTCACCATTTGATTCCTTAGGCCCAAATTATGTTTGTACCAATATTTGGACCTAAGGGGAGGTCATCTTGACCAACATTGCAATTTAGTACACCCAATTACATCTCGATCCCTATCTTTTGAAAACCATCACATAAGCCCCCCTAGCTTTCTCGCCAATCTTACAATCAGGTCCTTCTGCCATTATTGATGAAGAATCCTTCTCCGGCGAGGATGACAAGGATGATACCCTCAGATCCCTCAAAGATCTCCCAGAATTGGAAGGGAGATTCTCTGAGGAATCCCCTTCCATTTGAGCCCGATCATGATCTCTGATTCCTGTCCAATCTCTCATGCGAACGCACGAAAGATTTGGATCCCAACCACCTTCCTTCTCCGACGAGACAACGGTGGCCAAAAGCTTGCCCTCCACGCACCAGAAGCTCGGCCAGCACCTATAAAAAGACCTCCGACCCTCTACGAAATCTCTCAGACTTGTCTTGGCGGTAGAATCCTCCAAATTTCGTCTCTCCTCTCTCTGGCCAAGAAACCTGCAAGCTCCGGCGATTACCTCTCCTCCTTCTCGTCGCTCTGCTGCCATACCAGCAGCAGAGTCTACTCCGCCTCATCTTCCCGCGTCGCGCCGCACCAAGCGCATGCTTCCCTGACCTCCTCCTTGTCGCTGTTATCTCCCTCAGGGTTATCTTCTCCGACGACGGCACCAATGAGCCGTCTAACTCCGCTGCCCCATTTCTCTCCCAACAGTCCAGATAAGTTCCCCATCTTCCACTCTTTCATTTCCCTCACTCTATTTCACACAATCGACCCTTGACTGTCCCTATCCACCGCCACCTTCCTCAACTTCGGCCACCCTCCGGCGAGATGCTCCCGTCGCTCTGCAGCCCCACACATCTCGCCGACCATCGCATAACCTCCACCTCACCTCACTGAGCACCCTCCACTCATCCACAATCCCGCTACACCACCACAACAACCCCCCGAACACACCCACCTGTCTGGCCACAGAGCGACCTAGGCACTCACGCCTAGGCCGCCCCACGGCTTGCCACATAGATCCTCACCTTCGTCGTGACACGGCGAAGGTCCCCCAGTGATCTGATTAGGCCGCGAGGCAATTTTTGTGTCAGACAGATCTCAAGCTCCAGCCGCCATTGACGGCAACTCGAGGATGCTCCACACTTTCTCCAGGCCTCAGGATTGTAAGATTCCAGGTGCTGTGAACTTGGGCAGGTCTTGCGAAGATAGTTGACCTAGCAAGCGACGCCAACAGAGCCTGCAGTGAGGGAATTGAAGCCACGGTCTGCTGCGGGCGCGCGAGGGAAAGTAGTGGGCTTTAGTCCCACATCGGTAAGTCATGGCACGCGTGTATCGTTTATATTATTTTTGTCACATTGGCTGGTTGCCTCCAGTCACACTTGGAGTGAGGTCCCTCACCTTACCACTGCGCCTCGTTCGCGAGTTCACCACGCGGATCTGGCGCGACCAGACCCGACCCTGTCCTGAGCACTCCTCGCGCACCACCCTCACGCCGGTGCGCCTGGACCTGGGCGCACGATCCGATCCGTTTACCCGGCTCTGGGGGAGTGTGCTGAGAGTGGTTTACACAGAGAGAGAGAGACGCGTTGGTAGAGGGTTAGGTTTTGCTGTGTGTGGTTGTGTGCAGGACACAGGGACTTAGCTGCTGCAAGCAGAGGAAGAAAGAAGGAAGGAGGCTCTGCCAAGGAAGAAAGGCAAGGAAGAGAAGAAGAAGAAATGCCAAAGGGAAACAGAAGGAAGAAGAAGAAGGAAGGAAGCTCTGCCGAAGAAGAAGCGAGGCTAAGGAGAACAGAACTGAAGAAGAAGACAAGGGGCAGACAAAGATTCAAGAAGGCAAAGGAAAAGAAAAGGAAGAAGAAAGAGAGAGGAAAGCCAGACCTTGGTCTCAGGAAGAAAAGAAATAAAGGAAGAGAAACAGACGCATCAAGGGAAGAGGAAGAAAAGGAGCTTTATTTTAAGACGTCTGATATTGTATCAGACGTCCATATTTTTTTCCTTTTGAGCAATTTCTTTCTATACCACTCTCATTGAACTAGTCATATATTATCATTTAAAAAGTTGTGTTATCAAGTTTTGGAAATACTTAGATTGCTTCCTGTGTTCGACCTCGGATACTCTGATTTTTGAGTTATAAATCTTTATTTGTTTTCGTGGAAAGTTCGTCTATATTACAACGCAATAATTGTTAAAACACGATCGAGTCGCATCAACATCCACCTCTTAATTCCTGAAAGACAAAAGGAAGCAACCAAATTAGGAAT
This sequence comes from Thalassia testudinum, assembly GCA_037157565.1. Classification (NCBI taxonomy): domain Eukaryota; kingdom Viridiplantae; phylum Streptophyta; class Magnoliopsida; order Alismatales; family Hydrocharitaceae; genus Thalassia; species Thalassia testudinum. The sequence goes on along the minus strand of JAZHRO010000035.1, from coordinate 66,185,041 downwards.
CAAATGCCATCTTTCTATAGTAATTACCAACTTAAAAGGCTAGTTTCTTGATTTGCAAGATAAATTTTTCAAATCTTATTGAAGTAGAAGCGATTTTTAGAGATCCTATCCCACAAAATTCTTGTGCCTAGTAGAAATCACGCTTAATCTTCGTGGACAACATACTTCTTGTTTTGAAGTCCAAAGAGAACTTTTTGGAAGTAGAACCAAATTAGGGTTTCTGCAGTAAGGTTTCGGAGTGCTAGTCACACATGCTTGTTTAAAAGAAAATAAACCCACCTGCATTTGTGTGCTTCCCAAACCCTTGATTGAAGAGATCTAACCAAGGTAAACCCTAAAATTGAGCTCTAAAATCACTTGAATCTTAAAAATCTTGGACCTAATAACTGGGGAGTCAAATCAGGGTGATCTCTAGGTCTTAACCTAAAATCATTCTGCCATCTTTAGGGTAGGTCTGGTGAAGTTGACCCCTTGGGTCAATCAACCTCCAAATTAGGTCACAACAGCAAAATATCTAAAGTTCAAGTGAAAACCCTAAAAGCACCTTTGATCTTAAAAGTGGTAGACTTAAGAGGTCGAGGTCCCCATTTTGGTCTACCTGGAATCTCAGTGACAAGAGAGGTCGGGTGGGGAAACCCTGTAACCTGTGGGGACACTCTACCGTGTAGGGTCTTTGCGGGGCTCTCCCTCTCTGGCTGCCCAGGTAATTCTCAGGTGGACGACCTTCTGATCCAGGGGTATCATCTACCCCAAACCTCCATAGTCATCCAACATCTTTGGGTGCCTTGATTAGGTCAAAAACATCTCCAGTCCCTCATCTTTTTCTTTAGAGCACACACATAAAACTTCAGTGGGACTCTTTATTCAGATCTAATCGCTTCATAACTTTATTCTACATCTTGATTCAAACTCTGATTCTACATCTTGATTCCACCAATTGATCCAAATATGCAGCCAAACCACTTAGGACTACCATTCAAGAAACCTGAATCCTGGAGATCCATGAGAGATAGGATGATTGAGGATGCCCTGAAATTCTATGAAAATGAAGACAAAACCTCAACACTAATAGAAGACATTCAGGTTGATGTTCCAACAACCACAACCTTCATCATAACCTATGCCCAAGTGTTGTTGGCAGAAGCCACAAAAGGATCAACCCTAGACATTCTCATCATAGGATACATAGAGATAGAAAAATTACACAATTTAGAATACCTTCAATGCATAACAAATCCTGTACTTTGGGAACAACACCAAGATGATCTTGAAAAATGGGAGGAAATGATGAGATTATTGAAACAGATTATCGATAAGAAATACCCGTATATGCCAGATGATGAACCATCTTGGAACAATATTGAGGATCAATCTGATTTCCCAGATCTCGGGCTTGAGGCACAGAATGGTTGTGGATTCCCAACCAAGAGAGAAGATAACATGCCTGATATTGAATTAGGTTGGGAAATTGCAGGAGAACACAATGTTAAGCCAACCTTAGACCCTAGATCACCAAGCTTAGAATTCCAAAACTCCTGCAATAATGAGATTAGAATTGAACCTCTTGAGGGTGTAAATCCCGCCCCTTATTCTGATAAGGTGACCCTTGAAGGTTATTCAGACTTAGATTCTAGTGATTTAACCCACATCCTAAGCCAAGAATCTGGATCTGAAACCTATTGGGAAGATTACGAGGCCCCATATGAAGCAAATCAAAGTTTCAATGAAGAATATGATTATGGGCCTCTATTTGATGAATATCCCTCTCCAACATCCTCAGAAAATCAAATCGATTTTTTAGAAGTCATGCCAATCTACGATACAGAAATCGAGTTGGACGAGTGGGGTTTCAATTGGGTTTGTCCTACCAACTTAGAACTGGAGCCTAGTAAGAACATAGATTTGAGCACAGAATTGACATATAGGCTAGACCCCAATCAGGCTACTGAATCCACATCAGGTGGTTTATTTTATGGTGAAACTCATGATCTTGAATCTTATTCAGAACTTGATTTTCGCAAAGTCTCCGATGATTTCGAATCTGACCATGATTTCAGAGAAACTCTGCTTCCTGATTACAACAAACCAATCTTCGACCTCAGCTCACATGATTCATTCTCTGACTCCGACTCTGAGGTCCTGGTTCCCGAAATCACTAATTTAAGTTTAGGTTCCGGTGAAGCCACCTCTTCTGAATATTCAAAACCGATCAAAATCCGTTTTCAACCCCGACCTGCAACAGGACTCAATTTCTATTTTGATTCACCTCTTTCTGTGCCGTTTGCAGATGATTCAACTTCATACACATACCGGGTATCAAACATTGATCAGACTAAAAAACATGATCCACCATTCTCTGATCACCCCCGTAGGGTGTCCGCATCATTCACTGATCATTTTTCGGAGCTCTACTCTGACCAGGCTGATTTGACTCAGCCAAAACCCAAGTTTTCACTTCCATATCCATCCGAGCCACATTGCATATGGTGGGTTCCGCATCTGTTAATCTACATATATCAACCCACCAGATTAATAGGGTTTGGATTGCATCATCAGCCCTCTGATCTGAATAAGCACCTGGTTGGACCAACCATGCTCTTAATCAAGATGCTTGTTTTACAAAACTCTGCTGATCTGACCACTCCCTCTCCATCCCATTTCCCACTCGGCTGAAGGCGTTGAATTTAGCGCTTAACGAGAGGCAACCCGTCATTCCAAAAACACGAGATCCGTCTGATTATCCATTTGTACTCCACGTTTATTGCACCTTAAGTTCAGCCTTAGGCAGTTGATCCCACCTCTGGTACACGTATCAGAGCTTGAAATCGTCTGCATCAATCACCTCCTGACCCCTTCACCCACCCGATATATCCTGTTCTGAGTCTCTGAACCCAACACTGTTTCACACCCTTCATTTACAATGAGGACATTTCAAAACTTAGGTATGGGGGGGTGGTAAAGTGCATACATACAAAATCAAGAAATGTTAGAAGGATTCTCACAAAAAAATTCACATATGTCAAAAACATAAAAATTGAAAAATTATAAAAAGAACAAAAAAAATGGTGGGAGGAAATTTTGTAAGCCACATAATCATGAGGAGGAAAAGAGCAAAAAGCCAAAAAGGAGCACAAAATGAAAAAGAAAAAGAGAGTCATTAGTAAGAGATTAAGAAATTAACCGAAGTTCTAGACCACATCAAGAGAAAAAAGAATAAAAGTGCTAATGAGACACAAAAAGATATTAGCAGGAATGTTGATCTTAGGCCTTTTGGGCTAGACTCTTAGGCTTAAAAATTCAAGTATGCACTAAGATCTGGATAATCCTCAAGAGGTTGGGGAAAATGCGAAGCTTAAGTATTAGGTCTAAGGTTTAGGTAGTATTTGACCTTGTTAACTGACCTTCGATTTGCAGGATTTGGTAATCTAAGCACCCCAATCCACACATAGTATGTTTCAGTGCGCACAACTATCAAAATCATGCAAAAGTTTTTTAATGTTCAAAAAAAGTTGCCTAGATTAGGAGCGGCCGATCAACATAAGTTGATTTGGACGAGTTCCTGGTGCGGAGAGGTGGGAAATTCTCCTCGAAGATGCGTAACAACATATCGTCTCCTCGGTGCTTGTCCCTTAGGATATTTACATATCCTACTGGGGGCATGTAAGCACTCTACTGGGGGCATGCTGGTTCAGATACCATGGGCGGCACTATCACTAAATGTCGATTACTAAGGTTTGGATTCGGCCACGGAACGTCATGGGCAAGATTATCTCGAAATCTCGAAAGCTAGGGTTCTGGGGGTTGCCATGGGTGGTGTTATCACGAAGCATTGATTGCAAGGGACCTTTGAGGATCGATGATGGGGACGAGGAATCTGATACAGATCGTGTTGAGAAGCCAATCCGAAGCTAGAAATAAAAAGAAGAGAGAGAGAAAACTCTCTAAACGAATAAATCTTCTATCTCTCTCTTACAAAAATGCACTGTAAACTAAACTAAGGCTAAAAATGTCTCAAGCATGGGTGCTTTAACCGCGGAGTCCAATAAACCCTAGGATAGTTTCTACGGGCCTTAAAAACCTTCGTGGAGGACCAAGGCTAAAGCTGGTCAGGTCCGGATTTTGGTTGGTACTTGAGTACCTCCAGGCCTATTGTTGGCATTCTGATCTAATCAAAAGAAAAAGAAAAACACTTAACATAACTGGTGAAAGAAACTCAGGGTCTAGAATAGAAGTTAAAACCTTGAAATTTTGCTAATGGACTAGCATAAGCTCGGCATGGGGGTATGATGAGAGCCTCATCATGAGCCCTAACTAGCTCATTTTGACCTAAGAGAGAGAATAAGAGCTCCTACATAACCTGGAGAAAGACCTAGTTCAAGGAATTAATGTTCTGAGAAGAAAACATGAAACAAAGGTTAAAGCTGCAATTTTACCATTGCAATACATAAATGGGATTTCTCAAAGGCAAAGCATAGGTCAAATGATCTAAATAAGATAAAAAGTGAGTTGGTTCAATGAGAAAAGGGTTCATAAGCAATCTAAGAATTAAATGACATCTGATAATCATAAAACATACTTACCTAATTTCATAAGGTTCTGGTCAGGATAAAAATCAATTAAACCCTCTAAAATTCATGAAAAAATATCCCCTAGGGTTTAGAACCTTAAATTTGGCCTTTGGAACCTATTTTGACCTAGATTGGGGTCCTAGCTCATTATTTGACCTAATTTGAGTTTTTGTGTAAAATGCCTAGTCAAACATGGTCAAACCTAAAATCCAACTTCACGGTTGGATTCTTTGGGTCCAAATTAGGTTTGTACCAAAATTTGGACCTAAGGGGAGGTTATCTTGACCTACTTTGCAAAATAATCCACTCAATTACATTCTGGCCCCTAACTTTTGAAAACCATTGCACAGACCCCCCTAACTTCCTCGCCACTCTTACAATTAGGTCCCTCCACCATTAAAGAGGAGGAATCCTACTCTGGCGAGGAATGGAGGGGGATTACTCCCGATTCCTCAGAGATCTCCTCTTAGATTTGGAAGGGAGATTATCTGAGGAATTCCCTTCCATCTGAGCATGGTCCCAATCTCTATTCGCACCCAATCTCTCATCCGAATGCACGAGAGATTTGGGTCTCCAACGGTTTCCATCTCCGGTGAGGTCTCTTGTGCTTGGAAGCTTGTCTTCCAAGCATAAGAGTCCCTACCAGTGCTTATAAATGGTCCACCATCTCCGGCCGCACCTATTTTAGCTTGATTTGGCCGGAGAAATACCCCTAATTTCGTCTCCTCTCCTCCAACCAAGGGTCCAGCGAGCTCTGGCGAGCCCTCCTCCTCTTTCTCATCACTTTGCCACAATACCAGTGCCAGAGCCGCCTTCATCACCTTCCTCCGCGTCGCGCAATGCCCGCGAGCGTGCTCCAGCCCCTTCGTCGTCGTCGCTTTCCCTCCACTGGACATCTTCTTCTTTGGCGGTGGCAGGTACGGCCAGCCACCTCCTCTCCCCCTTCGTCCACTTAGCTAGGTTAGAATTACTCCCCTCTCTTCCCTCTTCATTTTCCCTCTTTCTATTTCCACTTTCGACCCCTCGCAGCCACAGACCACCTCCACCTTCTCCATCTCCGACCGATCACCGGGGAGGCGCATCCACCTCTCCACACTTCCACACGCCCCGCCAGACCCCTCATTAGCTCCTCCATCACCCATTGAGCATCACCTGCCCTTCCATCGACCGCCAACACCTCCACAAACATCCACTGAACACACCCATAAACACGGCCACAGAGCAACTTAGGCGCGCACACCTAGGCCGCCCCATGGCGAGCCACCCACCGTCTCACCTTTGCCTTGACACGGTGAAGCTCCTCAGGTGTTTTAATGGGGCTGCAAGGTCGTACTTGTGTGTTTTAGGAAGAAGCACTGTAGCAGAGGTGTGGCTAAAGAAAAGAAAGGCAAGGCAAAAATCAAGATAGAAAGAAGAATCAAGGAAGAAGAGAAGTAAAATAAGGAAGGAGAACTTGAAGGCAGAAGAAGATGACAAGGGTGCGGCCAAGGAGAAAATCCAGGTAGAAGAAGATGACCAAGGCAAGCATGCAGAGAAAGTTAAAGAAAGAAAGAAGACATCAAAGGAAGAAGAAAGAGAAGAACCAAAGAGAAAGGAAAGAAAAGAAGAAGAAGAAGAAGAGGAGAGACGAAGGAAAATCAGATTTTTTTGCCCTATTCATTTCAATCTCTCTATATTTTTGCTACATTTTAATTCATAAACTCTTGCCTGATATTCTGAATTAGATTTTGAGTAGATTTAAGTGTTCAATTACAATGATTGAGATTAGCGAATAAATTCTATTTGCTTCCTATGTTCGACCTCGGATACTTAAGTTTTCGAGTAATAAAAACTCATTTGTTTTCGAGGCAATTTAATCTATACAACAACGAACATCTTTTACAACCCCGATCTCGCCTTCGTCAACACATCATACTAAATCGACTAGCGCGAATCTTTGCTTCAAAGCATGGCAACGTAAGTTGCTCAATATTTATGTACATCCTATTTATGTGTCACCACCATCAGATCTGGACCATGCATCAAGCATTCTATCCATCGTGTGATAAAGATGTCACAGTCATTGCTTGTGCTACCTTGCTGTGGTACCTCCGTGTAGTGGTGCTCTTGCAATCCCTCAGGACTTATTCCTCGCCGCATTAATAATTTCGCCATCATATCAAACTAAAATCAAAACTAATATTGTGACTCATGCACTTTCATTACAATGGATGAACATCAACTTAATGGAAACATACATGCATTTTGCTATCCTTTTGGACCCTCTGGGGATGGTAGCAGGCGTCGATGTCGTATTATATCATCACCTTTCGCCTAATATCAATAAACACAGGGGTCCAATTGGAGACCTCACTTGTGTTTACTAGTATTGCTATATATTTACATGTATCCCATTGATCACTTGCATTCTCTATGTATGCGTTTATTTGGGTCATGTTCCCATTTTAACAAATACAGAATAGTTTGTAGCAAATACAAGCGTATCGATTTTCATCTTTTCTTGTTCAAGGGTGTCTTTGATGGCATCAATGATCCCATTGATGATCTGCAAATGACGTTAAATAAATTCGTGACACAATTACATAGATAATCGACTTGTAACCAATATCAGCTTACCTCACCATTAGTGAATTCACTATTTACAAGTAGGATAAGCATCAACCTTCTCTCAACAAATCTATTTTTCATTTTCCAAAGAATGTCATCGGGATTCTTCCTCTACTCAGTGAGTCGGCCAATGAGACATCTATCAAGATCTGAGAGGCCCTCCAAGATGCCTTTATTCAAGTTTGCAATCTTTCTGATTGTCCTCGGCCTCTTGTTTTGGGTTGACCTCTTCACAAGACTGATGGGCCTATGGGCAACAACTTTTGTATGCCATCCTCGGATGACGTCGTTCTACATTGGAGGCTCGTCATCATCCTTTACAAGAAATGTGAAATCATGCGATGGATAATAGGAATACACTAGTGGATTTATACAGTCCATTGATTGATTGATATAATCCACTGGTGGATTATAGTTTACACCGATGTGTTCTAATGACATGTCGGTTGATTATACGAACACACTAGTGGCTTTATTAAATCAACCAGTGGATTTACTACATCAACTGGTGGATTTAATAAATCAATGGGAGGATCTATTAAATCAACCAACAGATTTTTAATCACAAAAGTGGATTTATATGTTCCACTGGAACACAGGTTGATTTATTAATTCAACTAGTGGATTTAATAAATCACTTGGTAGATTTCATAAATCAACCGGAGGATTTACTAATTCAACTGATGGATTTATTAAATCAACCGGTGGATTTTTAATCACAACAGTGGATTTATATGTTCCACCGGGTGTGCCATCGGAACACATCGGTTGATTTCCATGACCCACCAATTGATTTACGAATTCAACCGGTTAATAATGGCAACATATCAGAGGATATTACTAACAAATTGGTGGAAATTATAAACTTCATGTTACCTCAACCATCTCTGGCTCAATTGGCATGTTGGTTGCCTCCTCCAACTACATGGGGGCATTAACATGATGCTTATGACTCTCCTCCCCAACTTTCAACTCATTCTTCTTCTTTTCCTCTTCTACCACATCGTGCTTGTCCTTCCTTTCATCCTTCTCCTCCTCTTCCCCCACTCCATACTTCTCCCACTCCTCATCCTCTTTGTCCTCCTCCTGTCTCCCCCAATCACCCTTCTTCTCCTCATCCTCCTTCTCCGCCTCATGTATCCCCCCATCGTGCTTCTCCTTCCCCTCCTCGTCCTTCTCCTCCTCATTCCCATTCTCTTGCTGCTTCTCCACTCCTCCTCGTCCCCCCTCAACCTCGTCCTTCCCCTTCCCATCCTCCTCCTTCTTCCCCTCCTTTATTGGATTCTCCACCTCCTTTACCTTCCCTTGCTTTCCTTCCTCATTATTCTCTTCTCTCTCCTCCTCTTTCATGTCTTCCAAGAAGACATGAAAGAAACCTTCCATTATATATCTCTCTCCTTCCAATTCCAAATTCTCATGACTTAGCTTCCTCATTTCCCCTCTTAATCGGGTATTCTGCACTCTCAACTTCTTTATTTCTTACTTGAGGTACGTCAAGTGCCTTTGCTCCACCCAAATTTTCTTCAGCCTTTCAACATTCCTTACAACTTCCCCTTCCATCCCAACAGCTACCTGAGGTAGCTTCTTGCTCTCACGAGCTACCACTCTCACCTCTCCCCCTTGCTTGCTCCTCTTCCTCCCTTCCCTTTCAACCACTAGATCAGATTTTCACTTCCCATGTATCTCCACATACTCCTCTCCAAATCGTGATTCCCTTAAGTTCTCCTTTGTGGCTTTTTTCAAAATCAGATTGTCACAAGATCAACATCTACATTCATTGGGTCACCAATTTTGAACATCTCAGTTGCCCAAATAGCCAATAGAATAGCGCAACCTTTGAGATATGCTTGCTCCTTCAATTTATTCTCTTGGAGCCCTTTGTGGACAAATTCGTGTACCACCTCAACCTAATTGTAACAATGTAGCAATTGCAAATCTTTCACTGTATCAAATAGTGAAGTTATGATGGCTTGATCTCCATAAGAGAAGAGGAATGACCCAAGGGTGATTAGCACCAATAGCTTTGCCTCTTTCGCCACTTGCTCACTTCTCTCCTCAACCATTTCCTTTCCTTTGCCTTCGCCTTCCCTTTCCCATTCTTGACATCTGGATTGAATTCATGTAATTTCTCGGCTACAACCTTTACCTTAGGCTTGACAGTGGAGAAGTTCTCTGTTCAAATCTTTGGCTTCTCGTTCACATTTTTCTTGCCATCAACCAAGGCAAGTTTCCTTCCTTGGTTCTTCAATCATATCATCTTCTTTGTTTGATCAGCACTTAGCTTCAGCTTTAGATCACCAATGTGAAACTCCTTTGTCTCTACATCGTATGCAACTACTAGATGCCTATATAATTCCTTATCCTTATATTGAGGGAAGTACTTCTCATTTTGTATGATTCCACCGATTAGAGTCCACTCAAATGACTCTACAATGTCATCCCTAACATACTTCAGTGCTCTCTCGATCGGTACAAGTGTACATTTGTGATCAACCTCCTTGAAGTACAAACGTGGATTGATTACATATGTGAATCCACCGATGCATTTTTTGTTATCAACCGATGTGTTTATATTTTTCACCCTCCATCCAAACATTCCACTGGTTGATTCATTAAACACACCAGTGGACTTTACATCTCCACCAGTTGATTCTAAGAAAGCATCGATGGATTATTTAAATACATCGATGCAGTCGTAAAATACACTGGTGGATAATGGGGATTCACCGGTGGATTATTTACATACTACAATGCATTCGTAGAACACACCGGTGGATTCTCTCAATCCACTGGTGCATTGATTCATTATAAATTCATTCGACCCAAACATAAAAAAAGCAACTACTATTTCGATGAATGCATTGGTGGAATTCTTAAAATCTACAAGCATCCTTTCATAAATTTATCAAACTACACGCTCATTCTACAAACCACCGGTGGATCATGACAATACATCAGTGTATTATTCTCCAATCCTAATATCCTCCTACACTCCGATGGATTATGTCAATAAACAATGTGTATGTATTTGACACAATGGTGCTCTTGCAACATTGCGATACTCCAAAACAACAATTTTTATTACCTGCTCAATTGATGATCTCAAAACACACATCAGTGTGTTCTCTGTACCATATCGACAAGCGTACCTCATTTGCATGTTGCTGCCGATGCTGCCCTTGCTGCTACTTGCCTTCATTGCTCTTCTATGACAAGCTTTCGCTCTAATAATGAACAACTTGCATGACGTAGCTAACTTCATCAATCAAAAGGGTTCAAAGGTTGCTTGGATGCAACGACTTCACCTATGGAACGTGTAGGGTGACGGTTGCATTTTTGAAAACACTTTTTATACTGTCTCTCCGTATCCACTAGTGTTTTAATTTTCTTTTTCAAGTTCGGGCACACTTTTGCATTGCCTCACTACAAAAAAATTACCCTACACCAACGGTGTATCTACACTGAAAGCAAATATATGTTGATATAGGTCCTATTATATGTTATTAATAATGCATGCTACACCGACGGGTACCTTTAAGTAAAATAGAAGAACAATGGAGGGCAAATATGTCTTTAGATTCTTGCATCGCTAACCCTACTACTCATCTCTTTCCTCCTCGACCTCTTTCTGCACCACTCCTCCCCGACCTCAAACATGTCTACTTCGACGCTGCTTGAGCCCCTCCAACTCTACCCCTGATACCCTAATCTTCTGCTCATCCTCGAATCTTCTTCGAGAGAGCATCGACAATCCCTTCCCTCTCCATGTCTCTCTCTATATATCCGCTCACATTTGGTGGAGGGGGAGCGAAGGAGTGGTGAGTCAAGATTTGGAAAAGCTTCTAGGGTTCGTGGATCACAAGGCAATGCAGATCCCCTGAAGGAAACACAGGGGAGCGAGGATTCGTAGGCCTCCTGAGGTCATTGTCGCATCTCAAAACCCCAGTGTGAGCTTCTTCTAACTCACTTTCCCTTGCTTCCTGGCAAAGTTCTCCTTGCGATCGTGCTTGTGTGTTCAAATTTGCGTTTAGAGTGTTTATGTGGTGTTGGTGGCTGCGTCAAGTTGGATTAGGTCGAGTTTGCTGAACAATGGGTTTTCAGCTATCCATGCTCCCTATGCATATGGATTTGCCATAACCTTACTCACAGTTATAGTCAAAATAACCACATTTCCATTGACAAAGAAGTAGGTGAGATGATATAGGTAATATCTTCTTTGTAGCTGACAGTCTCAATTTTAAATGAGTTATATATTATTCTTTTTGCTGGGAGATATTGTGATTTATTTGGTAGTGAAATTTCCAGAATAGCTGTTACAATTTGGCACTTCATAATTACTTTGGTTGCTTTTGTTTAATATCTTTGTTGCTTCTGGTATTACCCGGAAAGTAAGCCATCACAGACTATTGGTGTATGACAGGTTGAGTCAACATTGGCAATGCAGAATCTTCAGCCAAAGATCAAGGCAATTCAACAATGATATGTAGGAAATCAGGTTAAATTTGTCAATTCTACTTGGCAATTCAAGATGATAATATCTTTCATTAGCAATTGATGCTCTTAGAAGTGATATATTTGCACTCCGAATCTATTTTGTTTGTGACACTTCTACAAATACCTTGTCTCCAACTTGAAATTGAGGTTCTTGTCTTCTCAAATCATTGTACATTTTGTCAATTTTGTGCTATCTTATTTCTTTGTTTTTTTTTTTTTGCTCAACAAAGCCAATCTAAAGAACCTTAAAACCAAGACTTCTTGCTTTCTAATGTTTCCAATATTTCAATGCAGGAACTGATCCAACTTGAGGCATCTCGCTTATATAGGAAAGTTGGGGTTAATCGATTGGCTGGTGATTTATCGTTTGAAAGCTTGTTGCCATTGCCACTTTATGCAATTTTAGTTAAATTGATGCTGTTCACATGATAAACTGTTGTTTACCCCCATCATCAAAATATAGGCTAAAAAGTTTTGACGCTCCCTTATTGATTCCTTAGCAAGATGCTTTCCCACTTTGGCCACTATACCTGTCTGGATTGGATTATATCAAGCTCTTTCAAATGTAGAAAATAAAGTAAGTTGAAATGTTGCAAGTGTAGATTTTGTCCTTATTTGTATATCGTTTTGGTGCATGCTATATTGTGAGAAAGAGGGAAGAATCCAAAATCAACTCACTGCAACATTTGTAAATATGTGTATGAAGATGCATCATTCTTGATTTAAGCATTAGATGGCTGTTTTTGCCTCATGCAGGGGTTGCTGACAGAGGGGTTTTTTCGGATTCCATATCTCGGAGGCCCAACCATTGTTGCTTGACAGAGTGGTGCTGGGATATCATGTCTTATACCTTTTGTGATAAAGTAGAGCTATTATTTTTTCTTAGTTATGAGAAGAATTCTACACTCTCATTAATAGTTTCTTTCATGATAACTTTGCTCCTTGTTATGTGGTTAAATTCTTATTTTCAACATTTTTTGCAGGATGGTCATCCACCACTGGGTTGGTCTGATACAGCTGCATATCTTGTTTTACCTGTACTTCTTGTTATTTCTCAATGTCTCCATGGAGATTATGAAGCCCCCCTAAGTAAGGTCCCTTCCTGTGATTCCTAGAATTTTGTTTTATATGACAACTAAGAGTTAAGGAAACATTTGGAATTCATGGATTCAATGTTGGCAAGCTGATGTTCCTGCTTCCAAAAATACACTTCTTATTTTCAAGTTCCTTCCTTTGATGATTGGATACTTCGCCCTAGCAGCACCTTTGGGATTATCTATTTATTGGTTGGTAAAGCTTGCAATTTTCTTTTCCTATTTATTATGCTTCTTAAATTTGGTATATGTTTGATATATGTTAACTCAAGTAGCCTTTCACATTTCTGATTCGTATAAATTTACAATTACAGGGATCTGCAAGGAATTATATTTAAATCGGTTCTTCTTACTGTATTTGCAGATAAAATACATCCTGGCACCTCATGATGCTGATCCTTGGGGAACCTGGAATGACTGCAAAGCTAACATAAGAAAGTGTTCTAGAGCCCAACTCCATATCTTGAAAGGTTGACTACCCTAATATGCTTTGATTAGACATCTATATATCTGCATTTTTGCTTCAGATCTTTCGAATTGCATAATAGGGTTAAATCCAAGGAGTGAACTTCTGATTTTAATTTATATCATTTTGTAACTGTATGATCATTCTTTACAATTAAATGGTAAATTGATATTTCACATGCAAGAATTTAATTCTCATTAAAAAATATACTTTAGATGACTTTGTTTATTGATTAATCAGCTTCTCATAATAACTAAGGAACTACAATTGGATTGACATTTATAGAAACCTTGATTTCAACTTATTTATTCAAAAACCTTCTAAGGCATTTTTTAATGTCAATCTAGGTTCACCATTTCTCTACAAACTATTTGACTATAATTTCAGGCCTCTTTTAATGTAAGGAGCTACTGAAGGCATGGTGAGAGAAGGTATTAGAAAAGAAAAAGTAGATTACAATGATAAACTGCTACAAGGTGATGTTACTTATGCAGTTTTTATTTTTTGAATGAAATATAATATGCTTGACAAAAGCCAGAATCAGTCATCATCACCAAGTAACCCTCTTTGGATAGCATATGCCACCCATCAAGAAGACCAAAGTTCAAATCTTACCTTACCAAATAAAAAAACAAAGAAAGAACTTTAATGTATATCCCTATCTTGTTTTCTTGCATAAAGAGCTGGAGTGAGATTGGCAATGGCCAACCATCCCAGATCGGTAGCTTTCCTTAGAACTAGACACATATGCAGAGTAGATTGACATGAACTTGGCTCCTACTTAGAAAGTAGGTTCTGAATGGCATCAAGTTATTGTTTTTCTGTCCATTTCTTAATGGAGTATTGCATAATCGAACGTGTGGTTGTTGTTTAGCCAAATGGCTTTTACACTAATCATGAAAAAGAAAAGGAACAAGTATGCATTGTTCCTTTTCAAAGAAAAAAGGATGCATTTCCTTAATCCTGATATATCCATGAAAATGAGGTGATGTAGACCATGGAGATCAATACCCCTTTTCTACTACATTGTTTGTTTTTTGCATTTTGTTAATGATAGGAATACCATCATGAGCCATAACTAGCCCAATTTAGTCAGATAAGGTTGATAAAAGCTCCTATATATCCATCAGAAGATCTGAAGGGTACATTATCCTATTTTGAAAAGAAGAGAAGAATACAAGGTTATTTATGCAAAATTAACAATATTCCATAAATATAGAATAACCACAGGGTATTTCAAGGATTTATTAAAGGTCAAATGGTCATTAATGTCTAATAAATGAGTTCATGCAGAATAAAACGGGTTTTCACGCATTTCAAGAATTAATGAGCATCTGAAATAATAAAAATAGACCTGCTTAATTAACTGAGGTTCTGGTCAGGATAAAATTCATCTAAACCTTCTAAAAATCAAAGAAAAATATTTGCTAAGGTTTGGTATCCTTGATTTGATCATCTAAACCCATTTTGACCTAAAATAGAGTCTTAGACAGATAGTTGCCTTAATTTAGGTTTTTACATAAATTACCTAGTCAAACTTGGTCAAAACCAAAATCTGACCTCAACATCAGATTCCATGGGTTCAAATTAGGTTTGTACTAAAATTTGGGCCCAATCTGAGATCATCTTGACCAAGTTTGCATTTTAATCCTGTTCTGACTCTTTTTCTTAGAAAAAGCCTCCCAACTTTTGAAATTCTTACAAAAAGGCCCCAACTTCATCTTCTTTGCAAATTGGACCCTACTGCCATTGGAGGTCAACCGACCTTTAGGTAGGCTTTGACCAAGCCAAATCTCACTCAAATGGAAATCAAATCCCACCAAATTTGGTGGGATTGATGTTCACACCTAGGGAAACCTATTGGGATTGGTTCTAACTCCTAAATCCCTCTGATTCGTGTGTGTGAACCCATGAAATCAGTGGGGTTCTTCTTGAATCCTAAGCAAGATAACGAAGCTTGTTTCTTGCTCTAGAGCCCTCTTAAGCCTTATAAATGACCTCCCTCGCTTGACTCACCTCCTTAGCGAGTTTTTGAGCCAAAAATACCTCTTCTTTCCCTACCTTCGGCTCACTCCAACTCATCTTCGGCGACTCCTCTACCTTTGGTTTTTTCACTAGCCATCACATACCAAAGGCGGTCGGTTCCAACTCCCTTACTCTTTCTGCACATTGCAATACCAGCGAGGTGCCTCCTAACCCTCTGTCGTCGCCATTCTACCCCACCGAAGCTTTCATCCCCTCTGGCACTAGCCATACCAGACCCAGTGCTTCCTCCATCCTCCTTCGTTCGCTAGCTATCTTTGTCAACTCCTCGACCTCTACTCATCTTCACAGTGCCTCCAAACCTCGACTTCGACCACCGACTTGCCCGCTCCATCATCGTCTTCCCCACGGCTGGCATACCTCCGGCGTGGTCGCTACATCGCTACAGTCCACTGTTCATCACACCACAAGTCCCTACAGTACCGCCTTACCTCACCAATCAAAAGCCCCAAAGAAATTTGGGGCTTTGATCTCTCAAACGCTCAACCCCACACACACGCGTCTACACTGTCATCTTGAGGTCGTTCGACCTCCTCACTCACATGCATCGCGAAGACCGCCACTACATTCGCCATGTTCTGGTGGACCTTCTGAGCTATTTTCACGAGGCCGTGTTGTGGATTTCAGGTACACCACTGGAGATCCACTGCCACCGCAATTCCTCCAACTTCGTCTTCAGTATTTTGGCCACAAGACTTCCAGGAGTTATTCCCAGACGTTGCAATTGATCCCCAGGACCTGATCCAGACATCCAATTAGGCCAAAGACACACTACTGTGGCTTCAATTGAACATGTTGATCTTCTGCAGCTGCATGAGGAAGGGTGTGGGACATAGTCCCACATCAGGGACTAATGAGCATCAGAGGGTGCATAAGTGGAATTTCTGTTCTCACCCTTTCGCCCAAGATCACCGGGGGTCAGGTCCCTACTCACGCACCTCCTTGAGCTCACTCCTCACCCGCTACACCACGCAAGCGGGCTCGGTCCCTGATTCGATAACCTAGCTAACCCTTGGTTTGAGAGAAAGAAGAAGAGAGAAGAAAGAGAGAGGGGGTTTTGTCTCACTCTCTAGCTCTCTAACACTTAGAAGAATTCAGAAAAGGCCTTTGCCTCTATTGTGCGTGTGCTATTGTGCCCCTCCATGAGGCTTGAAGAGAAGAAGAGAGGCCTTTGCCTCTACTGGTTAAGGTGTCTAAGCGCCTATTCTATCATCTGATATTCTGAGGACTTGATACTGTGGTTAAGCTTTCATATATTAAGTGCTTGTAAAACTTAAAGAGTATTTTGGTGATTCAAATCACCATTTTACTCTAATCTTTTTGTACTTTCAAACTTGAGCTTTCTGGTATATGATTTTTATTATTCTTCTTGTTATAAATGCTCATATTCGTGGTGATATTGTGATCTTTGAGATTAATTGTAATTGATTGCTCCCTATGTTTGACCTTGGATACTCTTTAATTTGAGTTATAAATTGTATTTGTTTGTGTGCTAGTTCAGCTATATTGCAGCGAAGTGATTTTAAAATCCTAATTTTACACGCAAACATTTTGGTGCCATTGCCGGGGAGCAACACGCAATTTGATCTCTTGGATTACAATTTCTGATTAGGTACTAACTTGCTCTATCTCTTTAGCTATGATCTATGCAGAGATTCATTGGAGGAAGATCAACCGCACATCAAACACTCCAGGGGCAGGTAAATTCCATCTCCTTTCCATTAAACCCTTGATTATGAGAAACGCTAAAAAAAAAGGAAGAAACCAATTAGGATCAACTTGTACTTTATATTTAGAATTAATCATCTATAGTTGCCTGATTTGTTTCATTTTAGAAAAATCCCGAACCTAATTTCTGCACCTATTAGGGATTTAAGACAACTAGGGGTACTCACCTTCTTGATTGAGCCCTAGGTGCCAAATTTGGATGAAATTTATTGGACCAATTAGAGCCAAAATTAAGGTTTCTATTCTAGGGTTGAGGATCACACTTACTTAAAGAAGAATCAACTTTCGCAAATTGTGTGTTTCCTAAGCCTTGGTTGAATTCACTTAATCAAGCAAACCCTAAAAACAAGCTCTAAACAACCATTTGAATCATAAAATTCGGGACCTAATAATCTCAGGACAAATCAGGTGAAGTTGACCAACCTTATAGGGTCAACCAATCTTCAAATTAGGTCACCACTCATAAATACATCTTAAAGTTCAAGTGGAATCCTAAGCACCTCATCTAAACTTAAAATTGGTAGACTTAAGAGGTCAAGTTATCCATTCTAGTCTACCTAGATCCATGGTGACAAGGAAGATTGACTGGGGGAAACCTTGTAACTCGAGGGGATGCTGTACCGTGTAGGGGTCTTTGCGGGACTCTCCCTTCATGGCTGCCTAGGTATTTCTCAAGTGGACGACTTTGTGATCTAGAGGTATCATCCACCTCGAACCTCCATAGTCATCCAAAGATATTTGGGTGTCTTGATTGGGTCCATCACACCTTTTGTCCCTCATCTACTCCATCGATGTACGTTTGGAAGGAGGTCCTTAAGACCACCCTTGAGGCCTCCACTAGCTTTCCACTCTTTTCGAGCCCAAGCCTTGACTTTGTTTGTGCAACTACCCGATCACATCGATATCTCTTCCAATTCTTCCACCTTTGAACCTGAATCTCCAGCCACAGCCATGGATCATCAAGAAGAACAACCTAACATTGAACCACAAGAATTCTATGACCTTCGAGATATGGTCCATGCACATTTCAACCCACCACAACGTCCTCAAATGTGAGATCTACAATCTCGTTGCGGTGGAGATCGAACCCTGAATCCACATTCCTGCAGGAGGACCCAAGGTGGAGCTCAAGCCTAGTATGCTGCACATGACCCCAAAATTTCATGGCTTGAACTTCGAGGATCCTTTCCAGCACATCAAGAATTTGAAGCACCTGGCCCACACATTCGGGGAAAATATGCAAAATCGAGATGGCCTACTCTTGAAAATCTTCTCCTTCTCTCTAGTTGACAAAGTCGCCAATTGGTTTCAGACATACCCTCACCAGATCAATACATGGGAAGAACTTTAGACTACTTTCTTGCAAAAATTCTATCCCATTGGTCTGACTAATGCAATGCGGCATCAAATTACACACTTCTCGTAAGGAGCAGGAGAATCTTTACACGCGGCATGGGATCATTTTTTGGATCTCATGTGCAAATGCCCCCATCACGGAGTCCCAAAATGGGAACAAGTCCAATCCTTTTACCATGGGCTCTGTGACGACATCAAGCTTTTTGTCAATGCAACCTGTGGTGGCAGCATCATGGGTCAACATGAAGACATGATTTAGGGGATTCTCGAGAATATGTGTGATAACTCCCTGAATAATGAGTCATTGGGTGTGTACGTTCGGACGACCACCTGCGCATTGACAAACAATCAGGGGGTACATGAGACTCGAGGCCTTTCCACATCCGTCGATCTGGAGTTGATAGGCAGTTGCTTGGATTAGGTCTCCATTATTGATAAGAAGGTGGATGACATAACTAGACATCTACACAGAACCACCATTGCATCACAGAGTCCATATGTGCACTCACCCTCTGGTAGAGAGGCTGCACACAACATCTACCACTATCAGGGGATGGATGCCTATCCACCGCTGTTTGATTTCAATCTTGGAGGAAACTCCGGACCAACCTACTCTAGTTGGGGGAACTCTGAACCCTTATATCCTGATTTCTCTGGAGTTCCTCAGACTTGCAAGGATCTCCACGCCGTCCAGAACAATCCTTTCTCAAACATCTATAACCCTGGATGGCGTAATCATCCCAATTTCATGTGGTTAGGAAATAACCCAAACCCAAGACCTCAATTTCAACCCTGACCACAAAACTCGCGACCCTATCGGCCCAATCAAAATTTCCAATATGGACCACCTAAGGAGGACCAGACATCTCTTATTCTTCAAACCTTGGTTGACATGCAGAAACAACACAAAGAAGAAATCACTGAGCTCCGTAATCAATTGGCCCAATTGGCAAATACTCGCCAACCTGGAGCACTTCCTTCTCAGCCTCTTCCTAACCCAAATAATGTGCCGAATTAGAGGAGCGTTATGAACCCAAATCAGGGCCAAGCGCATTATGTTTATCAAGCCCCTTCTGCTCCATCGCCTGACGGGATGGAAGCTTCAACTTAATATTCCAAGTTTCAGCAGCAGACACCTATTTTACCTAACCCGAACCAAAATCAGGCAGGATTGAACTCTGTCACCACCTGTAGTGGCAAAGCAACACAGGACCTTCCATTTCCTAGCCACGACAAGCCTGATACTGCAAATCCCAACCCTAGATTGGTAATCCAGGATACCCCTATCCTAGATAAAGAGCTTGAGCCAATTCTAGAGGAACCAACTGAGGTTTCAATTCCTGAGGCCTTGACCAATGGAAAGAGGAAACCCAAGATCGTGGCACTAGAGGAGGACCTAGTCAAGCTCTTTGAGCAGGTCTAAATAAACATCCCTTGATGGATGCGATTCGTCACGTACTGGCTTACGCGAGATTTCTAAAAGACGTATGCTCATACATGCACCCACCATGTACATGGGTGCCTACCTCCTCGTATTGCTTCTTGATTTCTTTTTCTAATAAACTTCAAATTCCTTTTTCAAAAAAATTATTAGGAAGGACTTCAATATTATTCATTTTCTAACCACTCCTAGCTTGTATTAATTGAGGTTCATGAAACATGAATAGCACCAATGGTTTAGTGGTAGAATAGTACCTTTTCATGGTACAGACCTGGGTTCGAATCCAAGTTCGTGCATACTACTAGAAAAATGGGATATGCCATTGGTTCCTTGTCGTCAGTTTGTAAAACTAATGGCAAAGATATTTTTACCATTGCTTAATCAAATAAGCGACGGTGAAGGCATGTACTCGACCTACCGTCAACTGAAAAAAAGCGATGGGCGGGCGCTGGTCATTAATATTTAATGTCGCTTTATAAAGGGATGATAAATATATCTTTGCCGTCAATTAGCGTATAAAGCGACAATTAAAAGACGAATAAAATTTGTGCCTAAAATTTGGGTGGGTTAAGTGGTTTAATTTTGACTTATGTCATCAGTTGGCGGAATAAGCGACTATGAAATGAAGGTTAACATTAGCGTGTAATATATGGGCGGGTTTGATTTTGACTTCTGTCATCGATTAGTGTAATAAGCGATGGCAAAAGTATATGTACCATTGGTTAGTGAATAAGCGACTGTGAAAAGAAGGTTAAAGTTAGCGCTTAAATTTGGGTAGGTTTGATTTTTGATTTCTGTCATCGGTTAGGGGAATAAGCGATGGAGAAATGATCGATTAAAATTTCCAGCCAAAATTTAGGTGCGATGGAGGAGGGATTTAATTTATCCTTTACCGTCGATTTATGATATAACCGACAGGAAATATCTGTTCGTCATACTCACGCGCAGAGTCCTCTTCTCCCTACACAACTTACAAAAACCCTCACCACTCCTCCTCTCCTGATCCTCCTCGGCGATTGCCTTCCATCATCTGTGCGTCGCTTCTCGCCCTCTGTCAGTCGCCGGCGCTCCTCCTCCTTAGGTAACTCCTCGCTGTCCTGCCCTCCTCCTCCTCATCCCTGCCCTCCTCCGCCTCTCATCCTCCCCGCCATCCTCCTCCTCCTCCTCCTCCTCCTCCTGTCGACATCCTCTGCCATCCCTGACCCCTCGGCCTGCCACCCTCCTCCTCCTTCTCGAAACCCCTCCTACCACCCCCTCCTCCTCCCCAACTCCTCCTCCTCCTCCTCCCCCCCTTCCTGCTATCCTCCTCTGCCATTCCTGACACCTCAGCCTGCCACCCTCCTCCTCCTTTTCGACACCCTCCTGCCACCCCCCTCCTCCTCCCTGACTCCTCCTCCTCCTCCTACCCCTCCTACTGTCCTCTTCCTCCTTAACCCCTCCTTCCCAACACCCTCCTGCCATCCCCCTCCTCCTCCCCTTCCTCCTCTCCTCCTCTTGCCATTGTTTCTCCTCCTCCTCCTCCTCCCCCTCCCTCCAATAACCTCCTCCTCCTCCTCCTCCCCCTCCTGCCGCTCTGTTGGTGAATTTTGGAAGTGGAAGAATAGCTTTTAAAGGGGGCATGCCTATGAATTTTATAAGAGTGATTGATCTAAAGGGCCTTGGATTAATGAGAAGTTGATCTAAAGAGCGTCCTCCTCCTGTTAGTTGATCTCTTGTTGGATGAATTTTATAAGATGTGAATTTTTAATCATTGAATGTTATAAGATTGAAGGAGAACCTTTGGATAGGAGATGGATGGTTGAGATGTGGCTGACCAATTAAGGTATTTCTTATGGTGATATGGCTAGCCACTTAGGTTGGTTTTTAAGGGATAAGGTTAGGGTTTCCTAGGTGGATTTAGGGCCATAGGTTATAGGTTTAATTGTTGGAATTTTATGCTTGGTGGTCGACCTTAAGGAGAGGATAAGTGGTAGGAGGGGGCAACTAACATGGTTGTTGGGAGAGGATACGTGCTAAGGTTTATCTAAAGGAGTAGCCCATAAGATCTAGGATAAAGGGTAGGGATTAAACCTAAGTTTTAGCTAAGTAAGGTGGCCAACCATATGAAGGACATTAGGGTTACCTAGGGCCAGCTACTTAGGTGCTTAATTGGTGGCTAGGCTAGATATAGGTGGTAGCTAAAGGAGGAGGATAGGATAGGGTTTGTTTTAGGTTTTAGGGATTGGGTTTTCTATAGGATATGAACCTAGTTTGTCCGACCATTTAGGTTAAGAATTAAGGTCCATGGTTGACCAGGAGGGTGACTAATTAGGTTAGGTAGGTGAGTGCTAGGTTAGGATGATTGGGCTCACTACTAGAAAAATGGGATATTCGTCGGTTCCTTGCTGTCGGTTTCTAAAACCATTTAGGAATGTGGTTTCTAAACTGTAGTGTTGGAGAATCTTTGATATACGTTCATTTAAAATGGGATGTTGGATCTTTCTAGAACCACCTACCTGCCACATATCACAACCGCAGTGCCTTTCACTACCTCTCCTCCTCCCATTAAAACCCTCCCGTTCCCCTGCCTACTCCACTTTCTTTCATTCCGCTATTTATCTCCATTCTATCCTCCCCTCCATTCTTCACCTCCAAGCCTCCGTATCTCTTCACCCCCTCCTCGCCTCCAACACCACTCCTACCCTTTTCCCGCAAAAGCTTAACCATGGCATCGGCCTTTGCCCCCCTCCCCTCCTTATCTCTTATAACATTTCATATTATAATATGTTATTTAATTAATTTTGATTTTGAAATTGTAGGTTATCAGTGTTGGGCACACTTGAAGGCTTGAATAGTTAGAGGTATATATACATTCGATTTTTTTAATTTAATTAAATGATAGTTTAGTTTTTTGTTGAATTTCTTTAATGTTTAAATTACTTATTGTTGAGATACACACACTTGCTAAAGAAGATATATACATGCGAGGCCAAATATTAGGTATTCTAACCCCTAGAGGTAAAAGACCTCCGAGTCAAATTGTGTTCAAATTACTCTCTTGTTGAGCCTTATGATCATGTTACACGGACTATGCAGAAAATATATGTATACCTTACTTATATGCATGATGTGTTGTCTTTGTAGCATGCCATAAGACTCGATCGACTTTAGTTCGATGAAGTACCAAACTAAAGAAGGTCCTTAAAGATTTGATCACAACTTAGTTTTGCTCGTTACATGTAACCTTGTGTAGTGAAATTTCTGTTGCTTCTTCCTTCTCTTCTCTTGTATACCAACTAATCTTATTTAGTTTCCTGCGGTGCCCTTAATTGGGTGTTAAAGGAAATCTAGCTAAGGTTAGTATGGAGAAGTGTTAGGAGATGTTGTCGAAATTTCACCGCACTAAGGTTACATGTAACGAGTAAACCTAAGTTGTGATCAAATCTTTAAGGATAGGCTATAAAGTGAAAATCTTAATCAAGATACACATCATTCAGTCCTTTCCCTTTCTAATAAGTGATTTGTTTACATTAAATTTTAGGTTATAATGGATAAATCTTGGATTAGATTGAGGTCTTCAGATTACACTAGATATAAGGATGGAGTAATTTCATTCCTAGATTGAGCTTTTGATGACGATAGGAAGATATTTAGGCGAGGAGGTCAACTTTATAATATCTTTTGCCCATGCAGAAGATGTTTGAATGGTTCCTTGCATGATCGTAATACTGTGCTTAAGCAGTTGATTTGTAATGGGTGGTGGCAGCATTACACTACTTGGGTAGCTCATGAAGAGGAGTTGACTGAGAAAGTTATAAACAATGAGAACACTGTTGATGAAGAGATCAATGAGGAAATTTTTGATAGCAGAGGTGAAGAAATACATGAAATGTTAAACGAGATGAGAGCAGAAGAGGATATAAATATAGATGAGGAAGATCCGTTCAGTTGTGATCCGTTCTATGATGCTGTTAAGGTGGCTAAGGATCCTATTGCTCCCAGTGTTATGAAAATGTCAAAGTTGTTTTTGTTAAATATGTTTCAACTGAAGGTTATGAATAGAGCTAGTGTTAAATTCATGTCAGAAATACTTCAATTTATTGCTGAGCTATTGAATAACCCTAATGGTTTTCCGACTTCATGGTATGAGGCAAGGAAACATATTCATAAGCTTGGTTTGAACTATCAGAAGATCGATGCATGTCCGAATGGTTGCATTCTTTTCAGAAATGAATTCGCAAACTTGAGTAATTGTCCCGAATATGGACTTGAGAGATATAAGGAAGGTAAAAATGAAAGTAAGAGGAAACAACCTCAGAAGGTTCTTCGTTATTTCCCACTAACACCTAGGCTTCAACGTCTTTTTATATCAACTAAAACTACACGGTGGATGACATGGCACCAGGATTGTAAATCTCAAGATGGAGAATACGTCATCCTACTGATTTAGAGGAGTGGAAGAGATTTGACAAAAAAAAAAATTCATTTGCTTTAGAAGCAAGGAACGTGTGGTTGGGTCTTGCAAGCGATGGATTCAATCATGTTCTTGTCATATTCTATATGGCCAGTGGTAATGGTCACTTATAACTTACCTCTCTGGTTGTATACGAGATTGTCATTCATGATGATGACCCTATTAATCCCTGATCTAAAATAATTAGGAAATGCAATAGATGTTTATCTCTAGCCATTAATCGATGAACTAAAATAGTTGTGGTACACCGGCGTGAAAACGTATGATGTAGACAAGAAAAAATTTTACAACATGCATGCAGCATTGTTGTGGACCATAAACGACTTCCCGGCGTACACAAATTTGTTAGGTTGGAGTGCTAAAGGAAAGCTTGCTTGCCTAATCTGTATGAAAGACACTCATTACCTATGACAGTCGGAAAGTAAAAAATTCTGTTACGTAGGACATCGTAGATTTCTACCTATTGAACATAGATGGCGAACGTCACAGTTTAGGAGTAAATTTATTCGTAGGACGTGTCTGTATTCCAAGAAAAATTCAAAAAATAAACTTTGTAAAGATTCTATTAGGTTGTCGAGTCAGGTTATAATGGAGAGATTATAAAAAATGGGTAGGATATGGTTGGGTCGACCATTCAAACATGACCAGATGACCTTGAGAAATTCTGGATTTTGAAAAAAAAGCATTTTCTTTATGGAGTGCCATCCGGAAAGATCTTACAATATGTCATAATTTAGATATTATGCACATCGAAAAGAATGTGATGGATAACATCTTAGACGTATTAAATCTACCCGATGATCTAAAGGACATGGAGAAAACAAGAAAAGACATGAAGAGTTTGGGGATACGTCCGAAGCTGCATATTCATGAGGATAATGGATACTTCCCACCTGTTATTTACAGCTTGAATCAAGACCAGAAGAATAGATTGTTCTTCTTAAAGGAAATTTGGGTGCCAAATGGGTTTTCCTCGCAGCTTTCTTGTTGTGTGAATGAAGTGCAGAAAAAGATATCTGGCTTGAAAAGTCATGACTCCCACGTATATATGCAAATATTGTTTCCACTGGCAATACGGGAGATGCTGCCAGAGCCAGTTGTTGATTCATTCACAGAGATGAATAGGTTTTTCAAAGCTATTTGTTTGAAGGCGCTACAAAATGATACGCTGGATCACTGGGATAAACAAATAGTCATTATTCTCTGTAAGATGGAACAGATTCTTCCCTACCCTCCTTCGATGTAATGGTTCATCTCACACTGCATCTTGCAAATAAAGTGAGAATCGGTGAACCTATACAATACAATTCAGATGGATGTATCCTGTGGAGTGATTTTTGAAAAAGCTTAAAGATTATGTTTTTAACAAGGTAAAGCCGGAAGGATCAATTGTAGAAGGCTATCTCATGGAGGAGTGTATAAATTTTACCTCAATGTGCATAAATAAAATAGACAATCGCTTTAATAAACTTTGAAGGAATTATGAGGGGGAATACAAAGACAGTGATGAAGAATGTTTGTCAACTTTTGATATCAGAGGAAAGTCAATTCTTCATATAGAGTATAAGGCTATTTCAGAAAATGATAAATGTTGCACACATCTATATATTTTAAAATAATTCTTGAAATTGATCCATTTTACAAGGAATTCGAATGATTAC
Organism: Thalassia testudinum; assembly: GCA_037157565.1. Lineage (NCBI taxonomy): Eukaryota > Viridiplantae > Streptophyta > Magnoliopsida > Alismatales > Hydrocharitaceae > Thalassia > Thalassia testudinum. The sequence goes on along the minus strand of JAZHRO010000035.1, from coordinate 66,159,130 downwards.
CTCTTTCAAGGACAACCGAATTTGACTTCTTAAATTGGTTTAAAGATCGAGTTAATCAATTGAAAGAGGATGAGGACCCACGATAGATACCAAATTTTGATGTAATTGCCGATTCACCATTACATTATGCACATTACCACTCTGGGTACATAATAAATGAATTTAGATTCAGAATAAAAGAAATTGATGATAGAAAGGTTACACAATAGGTTAGAGTTGTTGATTCAGATCTTTCCACTGGTCTAGATGAATATTATGGTGAGATCACGGAAATTGTGAAGATCAGCTTCATATATGATGGCAGAGTTATCCTATTTAAATGTTATTGATTTGATGTTTTAAAGAGGGCACTGGTTTCAAAATTGACAAAAAACATAATTTCTTGAGTTTAAATCCTAATCGTCAAATTCTTCAGTATGATGAATCATTCACATTGGCATGTCAAGCGGCACAAGTTTTCTATGTCCCCGATAATTGCCAAAGGGGATGAGTTATACAAAAAAGAATAGTACTACGCAATCATTTTGATGCACAGTCAAAAGCATACCAAGAATTAACAGAAAAAGGTCATATAGATTCAAATATAATAGATGTGGACATCTAAGATTAGTAATAATTTCTTTACTTTATTTCATTTATGTTTATATCAAATTGATATTCAAATTTAAGAATCCTAAACTACAACTGGCATTTTCTATACATTATAAATATCAAAACTTAAACCAGTTACACACACATGTTCAAAATATGTTACTCTTACTCTACTGGCATTTTAATTACTTTTATTTTTCAAATTAGTAGTCATCGGTGATGGGCATACTTGGAGGCTGTTGTACTTAGAGGTATAATTTCAATGCCTTAAATTTAATTGGATTAAATTATAGGTTTTTGCTAGATGTAGGTGTGTCCACATATTATTTTTTATTTCATTGAATAGATGTGGGGTGTACGTACTTGTGTTGCATGTTTTATTTGGATGGATGTGGGGTGTACCCACTTGTGGTTTGTCTTTGTACTTTTTCTTATGTGAGGTGTGCCCACTTTAATTTTAATATGCAGGTTTATAGAGAAACCTCCAAATTTAAGGGGAAACTTGCCGAAATTTTTAAATATATATTTTTTTATGTTTGGCAAACTTTTTTCATTAATGATTTATATATTAATGATTTTCAACTGTATTAATTATTACATTTTATACTTGTTATATATGAAGTTGTTTAAGAAAAATCCCAAAAGAAAGGGTCCTCCTGAGACAGCCATCCACCCAGCCCGATTCGTCTTCTCAGGCTCAGCTGCCATCCCGACAATAGGTTCAGCCATCCCCCCAGCACCAGGCTCCCCTAGTCACGTTTCGTATGTCTTGGGGAAATGGCACGTTTACTACATGCGGGTGGAAAGGGAAAGGGGAAGGAGATTGCTTAAACCTTGCTAGAGCGAGTAGAGGATGATCCAGATTATGAAGCATCAGATGAGGAGGGGGAGGAGGCGGAGGATGAGATGGTGGGGAGTACGTCCTCAGTTCATGTGGACCACTTAGCGATGGGTACAAGTTTTGGTAAAAACTCATATACCTTTAAGTCATAAATTACTTATATATTTTAAAGTTTAATATAACTTCCAAAATATGTAATGAATATGATTAATGTTTTTGTAGGTAAGCTCAGAAGAGGACGGGGGAGACAAAGAATCTAGACCTCCAACATATCCTCGAGGGCCTGAGAATAACCATTAGGCTTAGAACCACAGGGGAGGCAGAGAATTACCTAAGCTTCATCAGTAGATTAGGCACAATTGTTAAATCTATTGTGCCCATTTGCTACTTCAACTAGAGGAAGGTGCCACAGAGCTTAAGCGGCAATTCCTTCGTCAGTTGGAGGTAATTTCATTTATTAAAGTTATTTCTTTTATAACTTTATCTTAAAATTATTATAAATTAAGATTGGCATATTTTTTAAAAAATTTAATGTAGGCAAATTATGATTAGGGTGATGACCCCAATGCCTCTCGATATATTCTTAAGCATGCTGCCAAAATTCATAGAGATTGAAGGACGGGGACCAAGAGAAATGTAATATTTTTTAAAAATTTACACTTTTATTATATACATAATTTAATATATTATTTCTAACAATTTATATTTATATTTAGTTTTTTTCAAACTATTATTCACCCGAGGAGGCAATAGAGAATTATCCTCCTGATGTCATGCTTGATGATTGAAAGAAGACATGCGAGCATTGGTTGGATTCGAAGATGGAGGTTAGTAAATGATTAAATTTTATTTTATTAATTTCATATATCTTAAATTCATAAAAAATATTATTGTATATGTCTACAGGAGCAAGTAAAAAAAAAAAGGCCAATAGGGCTAAAGCTCCACTACAGACCCATTACTTGGGTCGAAGAAGCATCGAGACAGTTAGGAGCTGTTATGTAAGTGTTGAAATTACTTTTTAGTTGAATATTACTTAATTTTTAAGTTATTTTAATATAATTGTATTGTTTTCCTATTTTTAATCCGCTACACATGATGGGATGGAAATGACTAGATGGATATCTATGAGGTCACCCACAGTAAGGCTGTAACTGAGGGTGCTCATAAGTGGATTCATGAGTCATACCAGGAGAAACACGTATGTTTCCTAAACTCAAAAAATTTATAACTTTATATATATATTATAATAATATTTTTTAATACATTTAAGAGCAAATGATACAATTAGTACATCCCCCCACTGACGAGACCTTCGACAGCATCCATTAGCCTTTGGATCCAGAGGATGCATTTAGGAGAGTAATGCCATCAGAGCATGGTAGCTTCGTTCGTAGTGCGGGGGGTGGGGACATACACGTTATCCACCTGGTATGGGAGGAAAGGTGCCGTCTGATCTAGTGTCGTCGATCAACTGCATCAAAAGATTGACACACTGCAAAGATGAGAGGAGGAGAGGAAGAAAAGAGAGGTAGATATGTAGAATAAGATACATGCCATGGATGATAAACTTCAGATGCTTATAACCCTTCTTCAGAAGAAGGGTCAGTTAGAGTATCCGTCTTCAACAGATCCCAGCATCTATAGATGAGACGATGACAACTCCATGGGTGGTTTAAGTGGAGCTGGTGGCATCGGGGCAACTGTATTTTGATTTTTATCCATTTTCTTTTTTTATGTTTTTCATGTTACCTTGTTTATGTAAATATTTCATTTTCAAACTTTTTATGTAGTAGACTTTATATTTATGAAATATAAACTTTTCTTTATTTTCATTACTCGTTTTTCTATAAAAGCAAGTCTTTTAAGTGGGTTTAGTAGGTAGTTTCCATCATTTTGTAATTTAGAAAAAAAAAACCATACATTTGCCATCACTTATTGATTCTTCTCTTCCTTCAATCTGCCTTCTTTTCTCTTCTTTTTCTTTTCCCTTTCTTCCTCTCTGATTTTCTTCTTTTCTTCCTTGCAGCTGCAGAGCTTCTGTCTTCTTTCTCTTTCAGCTGCTAAGTCCTTCTTCCTTCTTTTTCTGCTCTAGCCATTCCTCTTCTTTTCTTTCTTTCTCCTTCATGTCTTCTTCTTATTATTTGCGTCTTCTTTCTTTCTTCTTTCTGCTGACCTTCCGTCATCTGACCCGGTGCTCAGACGACTTAACTATGCATTTGCTACAGTGCGGCCCCTTTTCTTCTTATTCAGCTCCTCTCCTTCCTTCTTTCTTCAGCTCCTCAGTGAGGCCAAGTCTTTCAGCCGCTCCTCTTCTCTTCTTCTTCTTTGTCCTTCTTCCCTGCGCGGACACACAATGACCAGTGCAAAACCTATCCCTACCCCTTCCCCGTCTCTCTCTCTCTCTGAATCTCTCTTTAGGAAAGCTCTCCCAGAGCCGGGTAATCGGGTTCGGGTTGTGCGCCCGGGACCAGGCCCACCGGCGTGCGGTGGTGGGCGAGGAGTGCTTGGTCGAGTAGTCGGATTCGACCCAGACCTGCGGGGCGTAAGCGCAGGCGAGCACGTGGCGCGCTGCATGCGGGTGAGGGATCTGACCCCTGTGTATCGAAGGCAAACAACCCAATACACTTTTTCAATTTAGGTGTGGGTGCGAGGCCATACACTTACGAGGTGGGACTAAAGTCCCACCTCCAATCCGCGCACCCGCAGGCGAGAAGATGCTTCCAATTGGGGCAGTAGCGAACGTTCGCACCCCAATCGCAAGCCTGGGTATGCTTGCGGAACCAACCCGCGCTGCCTGGAGCGCGTGCCTGGGCTGGAAACATCCTGGAGCTGCTTGCAAAGGAGCTTCGGCAGCTCTTCAATGGCGGCAAAGAGGTGCTGACCTGAAAACACAAGGACAGCCTCGCGACCGCATCAGATAACGTAGGGAGCTTCGCCAGAGGGTGGCGAAGGCAGTGCGAGGGTCGGCGAGGCGCGGATGTGCCTGTGGAGGTGCGCCTAGGGCAGATTGTGAGTGCAGGAGTGGGTTTGTTCGGGGGGTGGTCGGGCGGTGAATGGCGGTGAATGGAGTGGGGGAAACGGTTGAGTGGAGTGAGGGGGAGCTTCTGGGCTTGTCGGCGAGGGGTGAGGTGGTCTGTAGAGGTGGAGTGTCCTCGTCGGAGATGGTGATCGGAGATGGAGCAGATGGAGGTGGAAGTGGCGGTAGGTGGATTAAAAGGGTAAATCAGGAAGGGGAAAATGTAAGGAAGAGAGAGAGAGGAAGATTCCTACCTACTTAATCGACGAAGGGGGAGAGGGAGGCATCCGGCTTGTGCCTACCGGAGCTAAGGACGAAGATGCCCGGGAGGAGGTTATTGGCGACGAGGAGGCAGTCTGAGGGTGCCAGCTGGTACGGCCTGGCGTGGGACGATGGGGCAGAGTGGACCACGCTGCAGGTAGGGCAGCAGAGCAATGAATAGGAGGGAGGTTCTCCGGAAGCTCGGGCGTTCTGACCGGAGAGGGAAGAGACGAAATGTAGGGTTTCTCTCGGCCAGAAGAAGCTTGAAGGAGACGGCAGACCTTGCAACTCCTTAAATAGGTGCTGGCGAGGGGAGGAGATCGAGGAGACGACGTGCCAAGCTCGCCAGAGAGTGGCCGGAAATGGACACCCATGCCTTTCGTGCATTCGCACGAGAGGCATGGTCGGTTGCAGAGGTCAGGGGAGGGTCCCTGCGACAGAGGATGACGTAGGGAACCCCCCGCTTGTTCCTGAGGACGACCGCCCTGCCCTGCGCGGCGCCATCCTCCACGCAAGGTCGCCGGAGGTATGGTGCTGTGCAGAAATGACAGGGGGGACCGTTCTGCAAAGAACGACGAGAAGATAGGGGGCTAATAGCAAGGGTTTCAAAAGATAAGGGTCAAAAAGTAAATTAAGAGGATCAATTTGTAAAGTCGGTCAAGATGGACTTTTCTTAGGCCTAAATTTTTATACTAGACTAATTTGAATCTAAGGATTTTAATAGTGAAATTTGATTTGAGGTTGGACCATGTTTGACCTGTCAATTTGCGTAAAAATCCAAATTAAGTCATAAATTGGGCATGGTTCTCATTTTAGGTCAAAATCGGTTGCAAAGGCCAAATTGAAGGTTCTAAACCCTAGGGAATATTTTTCTATGAATTTTAGAGGGTTTAGTTGATTTTTATCCTACCTCGAACCTCGTGAATTAAAGTGGATTTATTTTAGGATTACAGAATGTCATTTAATTCTTAGAAGTTGCTATAACCCTTTTTAGATCAGATCATCCCACTTCCCTTCTTATTAAGCTTGTTTGACCTGTGTTTGGACCCTTAATTACCCTGTTTGCACACTGCCTTGGTGAAATTACAGTTTTACCCCTTATGATTTATTTTATTCTTTAACTCAGAATTCTCTAAGTTAAGCTTCTCTTTAGGTTTTGTAGGAGCTTTTTCACACTCATTTGGATTAAATTGTGCTAGTTAGGGTTCATGATGAGGTTCTCATCACTTATTCAAATAAGCGACGGTATAGATGTGATGCTAAAAATATTTTTGCTGTCGCTTATCCTAATAACTGACGACATATAAAGTTCGAGAGAATCACAATTCCCCTTTTCTAATAAGCGACGACAAAAATATTTTTAGCGTCACATCTATGCCATCGCTTATTTGAATAAGCGTCTACAAAAATGTTTTTATAGTCACCTCGATGCCGTTGCTTTTAAGAGAAGTGAGGGCAAAAATATTTTTGCGGTGAAAATAAAGAAAGGGCGCGTAAAGGCGGGAAAAAGTGACTTACATATGCCGTCGCTTCTGAGACAACCGACGGCAAATACAATTACCGTCGATTTTGAAACAATGTCAAAATATCCAATCTATCCCATGGTCAAACATTATTTTAATGTTGAATGTGCCATCTAACCGATGGCAAAACAAAACAGCGACGATAATAATGGCATCATTGAGTTCCGTCAGTTATTTCGATTTTGCCGTCGGTTAAAAATCAACGGTAAAAGTAAAGTATGTTGTAGTGTCTTTTCTTTAGTTTTAAGTTAAAGCATCTATTTTTTAATCTTTATGTTTCATGAAATTTTTTATTGTAAACACAAAAGTGGGAAGTTGTTCAAGGATGCAGTCGTGAAGTGCAACAAAATTATATATAATTTATGTTTAAGGTCTACTCTTTTATATAGTCCTTGTGGTCTTCTAAATGAAATCACTTTGGATTATCACGACAACTGCTTTGGGTTTCGGATAATTCTGATAACTGCTTTGGTTTTCTTCAATTATTGGGATCCATTATTGCACTCCCAAAGAGGGCCTACTTTACTAATGAAATGCTTGTTTTATTTTATAAAAGTAAATTTCCCCTTATTTTTTAGTTTCTTTCCTTTTCTCAAGTTTTTATTTTGGGTTGTCTCAGCTATGTTCAAGTCTGTTGAGTTTAAATCTTTGCTAATGGCATCATTGTATAAAGATAGTGAGCAACTTTTATACTAGTTGAGACTTTCTTGCAGCTAAGAATCTCAACGAAGGTTTGTACTTTTGTACTTCACTTTGATCTTACTCCAAGTTTAAAATAGGATAATAAGCCAATTTCCTAAGAGTATAGATACATTGGTTGCTTCCTTTTTGGTAGAGGTTCTTCAACACATTTTGTTAGCTACACTTCCTATTAGGAAATAAATCAATAGATTATTTGATTACCCTAAAAGAAAAAGACAAAAAAATATCGAGCTACCCGTTTAGGAATTGCATGCCCTTAGGTGCACACATTTAGGGGTGATTAAGCAACATATTAGATCTTTTTCCTTGCATTGTGTACATATTTGCATGAAGATTGCTGGAGACAGGTATACCTTTCTATTTTTGCATCCAGCTCCTATTCACACATTTGCATTTGGATTAAATTTCAAGACCACCAAACTGATTGAATTGACCTAATTCAGTGGTCCCCTAACTAAAATTGAGACTACTAATCAGATTCGACCTAGAAATCAAAATCGCATTTGCTCTGATTAAAAGGGACTTGTCTTCGATTCATTTCAAAATTAAAATTGATTTACAGTGTGAAGCACACTTCTAACACTAAGCACGTACATTAGGCACCATACTAAGGCTCGATCCCTTAAGGTTATAGGCATCGATCCCTTTATTGGTGCAGACCCTCCTATTTCACCTTGTGGTGGTAGTACTATCTTCTGACCAAGTGTTTTGATACTTCATGGAGGGGGGGACCCCTTAAATGAACAAAAGGATAGTTAAGAGGCATCGCTTATGCATCGCCTCAAAGGAAGGGTTCCCCTACTTCCATCCCTTTATTCATCCTTGGAGTAACTTCTTACTTGATCACCTGAGACTATCATTGAAGCAAGGTGTAAGTCCTAGGGCACGCGAAGGTCGACTTAGGGCCCGTAATTGATTTTGAAAATTCTTTGGCCACCAAGAAAGAACGTAACTAACCTCTATTCTTCTCTAAAGAGCTTGTTAGGGATCTCAAGTCACAACCCCCTCTTATACCACTAAAGTGGGAATGGACGGATGCAAACTTGACCCCATTTGACAACTTTAAGTGGTAGGTTGGAGGTTAGCTCAAATTTGAAAAAAGAGTCTCATTGCCTTGCATTTGATTGGGGTGTGTTTTTCAAGTCATGGATTACAATAGCTACCGTACTTACTTTCACCCTAGAACACCGAATCCCAATCTCATGACCTGCAGTTATCCATCATCTAATGAACAATGGGATCCTTTCTACTCCTACTATAGGAGCATTGGTCTTATTAATCTCCAACCCAGTGGTGATGAGCAGAACTTCGGAGAAGGGTATCCCAACCCTAGCTCTTCCATGACCATGCCCAACCCACCCACCCTTCATGATTTGTCTTATCGAGGTTGGACCAATAATCCTAGGCAACTTCAACTTGAGATTGACTATCCTCCACATTCTGATAGTAGCCTCTCCTCTTTCAAGAGAGAAATGAAAAAACAACAGATGGAAATGATGGAATCTTTAGGAGAGTCTTTGAGGACAACTCAACAATTAAAAGAAGAAATTGGTCACTTGATTTACTCCCTTGAGGATGATCATAACCCCCTCATGATAGATACATCTCCCTTGAGAGAGCCACACCACTAGATGTGAGGGGACATTAGGGACCCAATCTCGGAGTATAGCTACCCTCTTGAGGATAATGTAGACCCCTCCAGACTTGATAACTCCTCTTTGAGAAGTCTTGACTTTAAGGGGGAGGGAGGCTACATGGATACAATGGGAATTGAAAGGAGTAGCCAGTCACTAAATTGTGATATAGATTGGTGGCAGCCAGCAGAAAAGGACTCCTCGGATTTTCCACTTGAGATTTATTGGAGCCAATCAAAGGGGAAGGTGGTCCCATTAGATGAACTCGACCCGAATGATAGTATCTTTGTTACATGTCATGAAATGGGTCGTAGTCAAATAGTCAACCCAACACCCAGTCTGAATCTTGAGGTGGAATCTGTATCCCATCCTAGGGATGCTAAGCATATACCATACATTTCTGAGGACCTTGCACCTCAGTTAGATTTCCCTGAGGATTGTGATTCGAAAATTAACAAACTTCAGGAGTCTTGGATGTCATACGAAACCATATTGGAAGAAAGGGATAATAACCACACTCCTCTATCGAGGGGACCAACACCTACCATTGAATATTCTGAGGATTCACAAGTCCCCAACACAAGTGACCAGGAGAAAATTGAGATGGAATTGGAAGAACTAGATCAATATTGGTCTCAGAGGCATGAAGAATTGATTTTTGAGGAGCAGTTGGCAACACATGATCATGATTTCGAAGATTTTTTTGATTCTAAGGGAAGAAACATTGATGAGGATGATGATGAATTTGGAGGGACCAGACTCAGAGTATGGAGCAACTCTAGGGGAGAATATGTTTTGTTTGAGGACTTACCCCCTGACAATCTGACTAAATTAGCTAAATCCGGATTTCTACATACCTTTGATTATCAAGATCATCCTCTCAAACATTCGACAGAACTAGAAGCAGTTACTACTCTTGAGGAAGGAATCCATACACCCCAGGGGCAGGATCTTAGCATCTAATAAGAACTGGGGATGCCGTTATTGAGGACACTCACAACCCTATTGCTTCAAACCCACTTCTACATGACAATGAAATGGGTGACACCCTTGAGTAGTTCAATTTGAAAGATGAACATTTGGCCCATTACAGGATGTGCACACCAATGATATGTAGAATGAAAGACAATCAGTAACTAAGGCTACTTTTGATGACATTCAGGAACTGGAATGGTTGTCAAGGAAGAATGTTGTACCTCTCAAGCCTTTTTTGACCCTCTTCCCTACCCTGCATGTGAGAGACTTCAACTCCTACAGAAACAGCTTCCTAAAATCTCTACTCACATTCCTACTTTATAGGGGATAACTAGACCAATACATCCTGTGTAAAGTGGTGAGTGGATCGACACTTTTTCATATCATCCCATTGATGAGAACCTCATCATGAACCCTAACTAGCACAATTTAATCCAAATAAGTGTGAAAGAGCTCCTACAAAACCTAAAGAGAGGCTTAACTCAGAGAATTCTGAGTTAAAGAATAAGACAAATCATAAGGGGTAAAACTGTAATTTCACCAATGCAGTGTGCAAACAGGGTAATTAAGGGTCCAAACACAGGTCAAACAAGCTTAATAAGGAGGGAAGTGGGATGATCTGATCTGAAAAGGGTTATAGCAACTTCTAGGAATTAAATGACATTCTGTAACCCTAAAATAAACCCACTTTAATTCACAAGGTTTGAGGTAGGATAAAAATCAACTAAACCCTCTAAAATTCGTGGAAAAATATTCCCTAGGGTTTAGAACCTTCAATTTGGCCTTTGCAACCTATTTTGGCCTAAAATGAGAACCATGCCCAATTTATGACTTAATTTGGATTTTTGCGCAAATTAACCTACCAACATGGTCCAATCTAAAATCAAATTTTACCATTAAAATCCTTAGGTTCAAATTAGTCTGGTATAAAAATTTGGGCCTAAGAAATGACCATCTTAATCGACTTTACAAATTTGTCCTCTTAATTTACTTTTTGACCCTTATCTTTTGAAACCCTTGCGATTAGCCCCCTATCTTCTCGTCGTTCTTTGCAGAACGGTCCCCCCTGCCATTTCTGCACAGCACCATACCTCTGACGACCTTGCGCGGAGGATGGCGCCGTGTAGGGCAGGGCGCTCGTCCTCAGGAACAAGCGGGGAGTTCCCTACGTCGTCCTCTGTCGTAGGAACCCTCCCCTGACCTCTGCAACCGACCATGCCTCTCGTGTGAACGCACAAAAGGCATGGGTGTCCATTTTCGGCCACACTCCGACGAGCACGGCACGACGCCTCCTCGATCTCCTCTCCTCGCCAGTGCCTATATATGGAGTGGCAGGGTCTGCCGTCTTCTTCAAGCTAGTTTTGGCTGAGAGAAACCCTAGGTTTCGTCTCTCCCATCTCCAGTCAAAAAAGCCTGAGCTTCCGGCGATCCTCCCTCCTCCTCCTCGTCGCTCTGCTGCCCTACCTACAGCGAAGCCCACTCTGCCCCATCTTCCTGCGCCAGGCCGCACCAGCTGGCACCCTCAGATCTCTTCCTCGTCGCCGATAACCCCCTCCTGGGCATCTTCGTCCTCAGCTCCGGCAGGCACGAGCCGGATGCCTCCCTCTCCCCCTTCGTCGACTAAGTAGGTAGGAATCTTCCTCTCTCCCTCCCTTATATTTTCCCCTTCCTGATTTACCATTTTAACCCACCGACCGCCACTTCCACCCCCATATGCTCCATCTCCGGTCGCCATCTCCGGCAAGGTCACTCCACCTCCACAGACCACCTCACCCCTCGCCGACAAGCCCAGAAGCTCCCCCTCACTCCACTCAACCATTTCCCCCGCTCCATTCACCACCATTTACCACCCGACCACCCCCCGAACAAACTCACTTCTGCACACACAGTCTGCCCTAGGCGCACCTCCACAGGCACATTCGCGCCTCGCCGACCCTCGCACAGCCTTTGCCACCCTCTAGAGAAGCTCCCTACGTTATCTGATGTGGCTGAGAGGCTATCCTTGTGATTTCAGGTCTTCGCCTCCTCGCCGCCATTGATGAACTGCTGAAGCTCCTTCGCAAGCAGCTCCAAGACTCCTCCAGCCAGGTGTGAGCCCTAGGCAGTGCGGGTTGATTCCGCTAGCACGCCTAGGTTTGCGACTGGGGTCGCGAACGTTTGCTGCTGCCCCAATTGGCAGCTCCTTCTCGCCTGCGGGCGCGCAGATTGGAGGTGGGACTTTAGTCCCACCTCGTAAGTGTGTGGCCTCGTGCCCATACTTAAATTGATTTTGTGTATTAGGCTTATCGCCTTCGATACACAGGGGTTAGGTCCCTTACCCGCACACAGCGCGCCACGCGCTCGCCCTCCCTCGCCGGCGCTCACGCCTTGCAGGTTTGGGCCGAATCCGACTACCCGACCAAGCACTCCTCGCCCACCACCGCACGCTAGTGGGCCTGGTCCCGGGTGCGCAACCCGAACCCAATTACCCGGCTCTAGGAGAGCTTTCCCAAAGAGAGATTCAGAGAGAGAGGGACGCGGGGAAGGGGTAGGGGTAGGTTTTGCACTGATCGTTGTGTGTGCGCGTAGGGAAGAAGGAAAAAGAAGAAGAAGCAGGCGAAGGAAGAAGAAGCGAGGAGGAGCGGTCGAAGACTTAGCCGCACTGAGCAGCTGAAGAAGAAAGGAAGGAGAGGAGCTGAAGGAGAAGAAAAGGAGTCGCACTGTAGCAAACGCATAGTTAAGTCGTCTGAGCACCAAGTCAGACGACGGAAGGTCAGTAGCCAGAGCAGGAAAGAAGGCAGGCTGAAGAAGAAAGAAAGAAGAGGAAGGGCCAAAGCAAAGAAAAAAGAGGAGACAGGAAGGAGAAAGAAAGAAAAGAAGAGGAACAGCCAGAGCAGAAGAAAAAGAAGAAGAAGAAGAAGAAGAAGAAGAAAATAGGGAAGGACTTAGCAACTGAAAGAGAGAGAAGGCAGAAGCTCTACAGCCGCAAGGAGGAAAAGAAGAAAATCAAAGAGGAAGGAAGGGAAAAGAGAAAGGGTCACCACAGCCGTAGAAAGAAAAGAAGAGAAAGAGAGAAGAAGAAGCCAACAAAAAAAGAGAACTTTTGCTCCCTCTCTCTCTCTATCTCTTAATTTTTGTAAAACCCTATATTGTGAATTTATGTTTCTAGAATTATAGTTTCTCCTTGAGTTTGACCTCGGGAAACTTGTCATTCCGAGTAAAAAAAAAAATTTGTATTAAACTGGTAACTATTTTGTCATATACCACAACGACTATAAATAACCTTAAAGATGAAAACACGCCACCACCCATCATCCTTAGGGTGTCCCTCTTCTCACCCTCTTTTTCCCACACTTATCTACTTGAGGAGCTTTTGCTTCCTCGTCGTGCACTCTCAGAGGTCACTACTCATGTGTATCATGTAAAACCTCCAACAAGAGCTCAGGAGTACCCCCTTTTCACCTGTATCTAGTGAGCATTTGGCCTCACTATCCATCACCAGCTTGACAACATCCTGGGCTACTCGCCAATCTAGGTTTGTTATGTATCTTCTTTGGGTCTCCTTCTGCTTCCCTTCTAGAGCCTGATTTGCGAGACATCCCAATTCCACCTTAAGTAATATCTTTTCGTACTTTTGCTTTCCAATGAGGACATTATCAGATTTAGGCATAGGGGGGTATAACCTGAGGTTATTCATAGCATAATACATATTTCGCATGAAATTAGGGCATCCATCTTGCACAAAAAGAAAGAGAAATAAAAAAGAAAAAAGAAGAAAGAGAAAGAAGGTGATGGAATCTTTGTAAGCTAAATTGCAAATATGTTGAGAAGGAAAAATAAAGAAAAGAAGAGAGAGGCATAGAGATAAAATGTGCAAAAATTATATTGGTCCCAGCATTTGATTATGGAAGAGTTACCTAAGTTCTGGGCTATAATGAATGATCAATTAAATCTGGAAGTGCTAGAGAAAAAGAGATAAGTGAGGGATACTAACTTTAGGCCTCTCGGGTCTATTCTAGGGCTTAAACACTCATGTGTTTGTTAAGGTCTGGACTATTCCTCAAGAGGTTGAGGGAGTTGTGAGGCTGATGTACTAAGTCTCAGGCTTAGAGAGTATTCGGCTCCATTGCTTGCCCTTTGGTTTGTGGGACTTGGTAACCTAAGCACCCAAAAATCACACACTGGACTGGTTCAGTGCACATAATGAAGAATAAAAACAAAAAAATGTCTATTCTAAAAATGTTTTCCCGAGAATTTAACTTAGGAGCGGCTCGAAGACACAAGTTGATTGGACGAGTTCCCGGCGTGAAGAGGAGGAATGAAAAATACTTCCCTCGAAGATGCGTTATAACATACCATCTCCTTGGTGCTTGTCTCCTAGGATATCTAAATATCCTACTGGGGGCATGGAAGCACCTTGTGTTGGTTCAGGTGCCATGGGTGGCATTATTCTGAAATGTCGATTACTAGGGTATGAATTTAGCTACAGAATGCCATGGGCAGCACTATCCTAGAGTGTCAAAGGCCAGGGTTCTAGGGGTTGCCATGGGCGGTGCTATCCCGAAGCATCGATTGCCAAGGACCTTGCGAGGATTGATGGTGGGGACAAGGAATCCAATATAGATCGTGTTTGGGGCCAATCTGAGGTTAGGTTTAGGGGAATTTAAAAAGAAAGAGAGAAAACTCTCGAAATAACATCTTTCTCCGTCTATCTCTTACTAAAATACACTGGCAAACTGAACCGAGACTTGCTGCACATACACACGGGTGCTTTAACCTTTGGGGTCAACAAACCTCGGAGCAATTTTTACGGGCCTTAGAAACCTTCGTGGCAAACCCAAGGCTGAGGTTAATCAGGTCTGTATCTTGGCTGGTACTTGAGTACCCGTAGGCTTATAGTTGGTATTTTGATCTAATCTCTAGAAGTGTGGCACAATAAGGCATCCTAACGGTAAAATTTGGCATAGAGATCTGGTCTATTTCATATGATTTTGCTCGGGACTAGCAATGGGAGTATTTGATAGGTCCACTTTTGTGGACTAATTTAGTGCTTAAGTACATTATTATTTGGATGAGAATTTAATTTAAAACATACGTGTTATTAACAAAATGATGTGAGCTTTAGATGTATCATTTCATGTATTAATTATATTAATTTTTATGTGGAAGGATTAATTATCCACTTTAAAGGCAAGGACATCACACCAAACCTCAATTTGAGATACCATAATATGGGAATTTTACTCTGGCAAAATATAGCAAGGGAATGATCTCTCAAAATAATCAAGGACATTCCTTCCTTATTTTCCCTTAAGTCTCTCTCTTGCCTTTATTTGGTAACATGAAATCACATCAATATGTTATTCTTCCTCTCTCTCCCTCACGAATATTCTCTCATTATTTCTCTCTCCCTCTTTATAAACAGGGAAGAAGGCTACTCTAGAGGCATACCCTCAAGGACCCCTCTCTCCACATCTCCTCCCCACAGGCCACCAGTAGGGAAGCAACCTCTCTGCCACCACGCATGCACCACCACGAGCCTCCATCATCGGCCACATCCACGTCTGTGAACTTCCACCATCGCGCTTCCACCATCGACGTTCATCACTGCATCTCACCCCCAACCACGATGATGAACCACCACCATGCTCTGCCTCATTCTCAATGAGTGGTGATAGAGTACTCCTCGACATTGTGTTCGCAATTGCATCTCTGACGAATCACCACCATGCTCCACCTCTTCCTCTAATGCATCCCCTCACCCTTTCAGTTAAGACATCCGGTAACCTTCTCGGACGTCCAAAGACCTGCGACTCGAAGAGCTCTTCTTCATTCTGCCTTCTCTGCTCCTCCACCCAGAAGACACCCACATCGACCTCCTCCTCCACAGCACACGCCCACATCCACGTGCACCCACAGCCAACAACGCACCCTCGTGCGCCCACCTCCTCACGTCCACTGCATGCCACTAGTGCATCTGGCCTCCTCCACCAATGCCCATGCACACCACCCTTGCGTATGGCCTGCCTCCTCACTGTGCAAGCAGCCATCGTGCGGTCACACCCTCGCGTGACCACACCACTGCATGGGTGGCCACCTCACGTGCAGCCACAACACTTCCTCCTTGCATGAGCATGCATACTCGAGCCCACAGCCATAGCAACCAGCCTCCCCCTCCTCTCCTTCTTCGAACACTGTTCATCTTCTCCAACTGAAGGAACCCATCTCTGTCGACCACCCCCTTCCACGCAGCAGCCAACGTCCATCGCCGTTCTCTGTGCCATCAACTTCCTCGCACTCACCACATCGTCATGAGCATAACCATGCCCTCAGAACTGCCAATGGTCGTGCATGTGTGTGTGTGTCAAGCTCACCGCAGACGAGCATCTTCCCTCCGACCGGTGAGCTCCAGCCGTCTCCATCGACGCCATGACCGCCATCGCGAAGCCCTCCACGTGCTCGATCTCTTCTGAGCTTCCCACGGCCTGCCATCGCCTCCTCTAAGTGCGAGCTCAAGAGGAAGAAATCGTCTGTTTTTGGGTTCATTTCTATTTACCAAATATGCCATTGCGACAACACTATTACTTTATTTGATGAATTAAACTATTTGAGTGAAATTTCATGCATGTCCTCAAGTGTTTACACTATTTCTCTCATGCACTTAACTCTTATATGTTGAATTTGATTTCTAACATACATTCATAAAATATCATCAAAGCACTTACATGACGCAAAAGAGAAAGCCCAATGTCTTGAAATATAATTATGTTACATGCCATTGCGAGTTATTTCATGGAAGGAAAATTACACACATACCCCTTGCATTCTTAAATTATTGTATGTATTCTTCTATTCACCACGTTTCACATCAGATTTAAGCACAGATTTCGTACCTGATAGGTAGATATAAAGGGAACTCATTCGTGAATTTATTGTATCTGTTCCTTCCTGTGGATATGACATCCTAACTATTCATGGTTAGTTTTCATTGATATATTTTTTTTTGGGATTTTTCCACCACACGATTTGTACTATGATGACATAATTTTCTGATGTACCATCTTCCAAGCGAAATCCCCTGTTCACTCATTCTTATTACTCAATCCGACAATCACATACTCAGAAAGGTCTGTCACCCTCGATCTGTCTTCCTTGATCATTTCTCCAATCACATATGTAGATTAAATCTAAGCTCAAATCTATGCTTGAGATCTTTCACTCCAACTCTCTTTCGATCTTGGACGATCTCTCTTGGTCGCTCATGAGCTCGATTAAGGGTTAGGGTTACACGATTCACTATTTTTGGCATGTAATTGATTTAGGGTTAAGATTAGGCATTTAGCTTATTTTTTAATGTTATTTATTGTGTTGTGTGCTTGCCCTAGAGGAGGACGGTTAGGGAGGCAAACAAGGAGCTAAGGTGGAGGGTAATGGAGGCAAATACTAAACCAAAAAGAGGTATGTAATGAAGGTGATTCTCCTAAAACTTGCTAGCTTTTAACTTTGATGGTGCTCTCCATCTATTTGTTTGGTGAGGATTATAGAGTTGTTCTTTTAAAGAAAAAAGGATTGCAAAGTTGTTTTTGGTGAATTGAATCTTTACTTGCTCAGGCTTCTTCTTTGCTAATTAATTTTTATTGACCAATGGCAATGAGTTCAATTGGAGAGGAGGAGCTCAGTGTTTGGGTTTTGGTTGTGAGATTGAGTAATCTTGAGTGATCTATCACTGTGGCAACTGGTTTGTAATTCATTTTTGATGTTGGTGATATGGCATTATCTAATTCCTTATTATCTAGACCTTTGGTTTGTTTGCCATCTTTTAGGCTTACATCTAAAACTTGCCAGTGGAACAGCTTTTGGCTTTGGAGATTTTAGGAGTATGACAAGACGAGGGCTTGTTAGTGTTTGGATACAACTTTTACTTTAGATTGTGAAATCTCATATCTATATTTGAGGTGGAAGGACGTTAGATTGATGTTACTGGTGATTTACTCTGATCTACTATGCTTTAAGCACTTATTTGATCCTATAGTCTATAATGTTTGATCACTATGGGAGGAGATAATTCAAATTTATACATTTGGTGTAGGTTGCTCTTATAGTCTATAGCATGCTTCATGAGGATCTAGAAATGGCAGCAACTCTTCAATTAGTGGGTTATCTGATCATATATTGGAACTAAAAGAAGCAATATAGAGCTTCTGCTAAAGTATCATAAGCTCTTTCTAAGAGTAGCGATCAAGCTCCAAAGTTAGCAATGCTTGTAGCATTATTAACTCAATATACAAACATTGATATTGTCTTAAGACTTATATCTATGCATTTTACCATTTTGTTTGTTTCTTAAATTTTCATAGATTGTATTTTTTTTTGTGTTGGTGATCAGGGAGATATTTGGATATGCACCTGAAACGTCGGTTTTGTATTTGTTATAACGTTGTAGTAAGGCCGGTTATTGCCAACATTTCAAATATAAATTTTTTACTCGGAAAATGAAAGAGTTCCCGAGGTCGAACTCAGGGAGCAAGTCGTATTCTAGAGGTATACATGTTTCTTTTACAAAATAAAGAGAGAGAGGGAAAGAATTTGTTGTGATGTTCTTCTTTCTTTCTCTTTCTTCAGATCTCCTTCTTCTTCTTCCTTGGTTTCTGCTACGGTGATAATCTTCTTCTGCAATGGTGATGCTCTTCTTCTTCTTCCTGCTGTTCCTGCGTTGGTGATGTTTTTCTTTCTTCAGAGCTCCTTGTTCTTCTTCTTCTTTGGTTTTCTGCCTTGACCTCTCTTCTTCTTCTTCTGCAATCGTGGTGACCCTTTCTCTTTCCCCTTTTTTTTTATGGCTGCAGAGCTTCTGCCTTCAGCTACTAAGTCTTCCTTCCTTCTTCTTCTGCTTCGGCCGTTGCTCTTCCTTCTTCTTCAGCTTGCCTTCTTTCCTGCTCTGGCTGCTGACTTTCCGTCGTCTGACCCGGTGCTTCGACGACTTAACTGAGCATTTGCTACAGTGCAGCTCCTCCTTCTTCGCCTGCACTTCTTCTTTTGCCTGCACACTTCAGAGTTTTTTGTCAAGAGGCAAAACCTACTCTACCCTCCCCCCCCGCGTCTCTCTCTCTGAAACCACTCTTGGGAAAGCTCTCCCAGAGCTACCGGGTAATCGGGTTCGGGTCAGGCCCGGGTCCAGGCCCACCGGCGTGCGTGGTGGGCGAGGAGTGCAGGTCAGTCGGGTCGGGTCAGGTCCGCGGGGCGTGAGCGCGGACGAGACCGGGTAACCGGGCGGGTGAAGGGGACCTCACCCCGTGGTCAGGAGGCAGACAGCATAAGGCACTTTTTGCCTTTATGCGTCCGCGCGCCTCCGAGAAGTTCCGAGGTGGGACTAAATGTCCCACCCCAATTGAGCGCCCGTCGCGGAGGGAGCAGTGGGCGATCGTGGCTTCACGCGCGGCTTTCGCCCCATCTGCGAGCCTGGGACGTTTCGCGGAGACTCCCTGCGCAACCTGGGAGTTGCACCTGGGCGAAGGCGTGCCTGCACCTGCAGGTGAAGGAGCTCTGCCTGCTCAGTAATGGCGACGGCGGGCGAGTCACCTGGTCACAGAAGAACGGCCTCTCGGCCAAATCAGACAGGCGGGGGACCTTCGCCGTGGCACGGCGAAGGTGGTCAGGGGGTCTGCAGGGGGCGTGATGGAGCCAACAGGTCGTCCTAGGTCAAACTGTGAGCGAAGAAGTGGGTGTGTTCGGTGGATCTGCAGAGGGTGTTTGGTGGGAAGTGGAGGGGCGGAAGAGGATCAGGGTGAGGAGGCGGATGTTCTGCGGTGGTCGGCGAGCCGTGTGGGTCGCTGAGGTGATGGGCGCGGCTCGCCGGAGGGTGGTCGGAGGCGGAGAGGGTGAGGGTGAACAGGAGCGGTCGAGGGTTTAATTGACTAAATTGAAAGCGGGGAAAGAAAGAGGAGAAGAAGGGGAGTAGTTCTAACTTACTTGCAGGGACGAAGGGGGAGGAACAGGGCGACAGTCGTATCGACTGTCGCCGGAGAAGACGATGCTCAGGGAGAGGGGCGGCGGCGAGCAGAGGACTGGAGAGGCGCCAGCTGGGTGCGGCGTGGCGCGGGAAGAACAGGGGAGGAAGTCTCTGCTGCTGGTATTGCGGCAGAGCGAAGAGGTGGAGGGGGAGGAAGCCGCCGGAGCTGGTGAGCGTCTGCCGGAGGAAGAAGAGAAGAAAGCTGGGGGTTTTCTCCGTCAGATCCAGGCTGCCCTGGTCGGTGGAGCAGCGGGGGGTATTTATAGGGATGAAACAGGGAGGAAGGCGGAGGGAGACGACGTGTCTCCCTCGCCGGAGAATGGTCGGAACACGAACCCATACCGTCCGTGCGCTCGCACGGCCGGTATGGTGGGCTACAATGACCATGGGGGTGCCCCTGCGACGGCTGACGACGCAGGGCACCCCCGGTACACTTGCCAGGTCCCCCACCTCACCCTGCGCGGCGCCATGCTCCGCGCAAGGTCGCCGGAGCATGGTGCTGGCAGGGTTTTGAAGGAGGGACCTGATTGCAAAGAACGAAGGAGAGTTAGGGGCCAAAATGCGAGGGTTCAAAAGTTGAGGGCCAAAGAGTAAATATATGAGGACCAAAGTGTGAAGTCGGTCAAGGAGGTTTCTTCTTAGGCTCAAGTTTTTATACATGACTAATTAAGACCTAAGGAATCTGATGGTGAATTTCATTTTCATATTAAACCTTGTTTGACCAGTCAATTTGCGTAAAGACCCAAATTAAGTTATTAATTGGGCATGGTTCTCAATGTAGGTCAAAATGGGTTCTAAAGGCCAAATTGAAGGTTCTAAACCCTAGAGATTATTTTTCTATGAATTTTAGAGGGTTTATTCTATTTTTACTTTGCCTCGAACCTTGTGAATTGAGGTGGGTTGTTTTAGGGTTACAGATTATCATTTGGTTCCTTGGAAGTGCTGTAGCCCTTGCTAGATCATCTCATCCCACTTTTATTCTTATTAAGCTGTTTTGACCTGTGTTTGGGCCCAGAATTACCCTGTATGCAGATTATACTGGTAAAATTGCACTTTTACCCCTTATGACTGGTTTTCTTCTCAAACTCAGAATTCTCTGAGTTAAGCCTTTCCTTGAGATATGTAGGAGCTTTTATCCTTTGTATTGGGTCAAAATGAGCTAGTTATGGCTCATGATGAGGTTCTCATCATACCCCCATGCCTAGCTTTTGCTAGTCCCTTAGCAAAAACTTAAGGTTTCAACCCTTGTTCTAGACCATGAAGTTTTTAATGGTTTTAGATAAGTGCCTTTTTTATTTGAGCATAGATTAGGTTAGAATGCTGACCATAGGCCTAAAAGGTACTCTAGTACCAATCAAGATCCAAATCTGTCTAGCCTTAGCCTCAGTCTTTTAGCAAAGGTTTTTAAGGCCCGCAAGAACTAACCTAAGGTTTATTGGACTTCGTGGTTAAAGCACCCGTGCTTGAAATGATTTTAGCCCTGGCTCAGTTCGCAGTGCGTTTTGTAAGAGAGAGATAGAAAGTTTTTCTGTTTGGAGAGTTTTCTCTCTCTTTTTCTTTTTAGTTCTAGCCTAGGATTGGCTTTTCAACACGGTCTGTATCAGATTCCTTGCTCCCATCATCAATCCTCAAGGGTTCCTGGCGATCGATGCTTCGAGATAGCACCGCCCATGGCAACCCCCGGAACCCTGGCTATTGAGATTTCGAGATAATCCCATCCATGGTATTCCGTGGCTGAATCCAGACCCTGGCATTTGACACTTCGAGATAATGCCATCCATGGAATCTGAACCAGCAGAGTGCTTACATGCCCCCCGTAGGATATGTAAATATCCTAAGAGACAAGCACCGAGGAGATGATATTTTGTTACGCATCTTCGAGGGGATTTCCCGCCTCTCCGCGCTGGGAACTCGTCCAAATCAATCTTGTGTTGATCGGCCGCTCCTATTCTAGGTGATCTTTTCAGATTTTTGCGACGCTTCTGCGTGATTCTGATTTTTACGCTTACTGAACCAGGCTGTGTGTGAGGTTAGGGTGCTTAGGTTACTAAGTCCCGTAAACCAAAAATTAGTTAACGAGGCCGAATACTCCCTAAGCCTTAGACCTAATACTTCAGCTTTTCATTTTCCTCAACCTCTTGAGGAGTGTCCATATCTTAATGGGTACTAAGAGTCTATTCGAGAATGCCTAAGGTTTGCATTCTTACTAATCTTATTATGCACTTTTCAGTTATTTTCTTGAATGAGGTCTAGAACTTAGGTTAATTCCTTAGTTCCTTACTAATGACTATCAACTTTTCTTATAATTTTGTGCTCCTTTTTCATTTTGTTTCTCTTCTCCTTCTCCTTCAGAAAATTTCCTTTCTCCTCTTTTCCTCTTATTCTTTTTCAAAAATTTTTAATTTTTATGGTGTTTTTGGCATATGTGAATTTTTTGTTTGAAACCTTTTCTTACAAGTTTTTGCACTTTCCTACCCCCCCATGCCTAAGATTTGCAATGTCCTCATTGTAACCTAGGGGTTTTTATTCAACTAAGTTCATACATTAGGATAGCTGTTTTGATGGGTGAATGGGTTGGGGTGACTGTTGCGGACGATTTCTAATCTCAGATGCAAGCACCTGAGGTGGGGTCGGCTGTCCTAAAGTGTGAACTTCAAGTGCAAAAAGCTGTCAGAAGAAGTTTCAGGTTTTCAAAGAGAATGACGGGCTGCCTCCCATTGAGCGCTAAATTTGATGCCTTCAGCCAAGCGGGAAATGCGATGGAGAGGGGATGGTCAAATCAGCGGAGTTTTGTACGACAAGCACCTTGATTAAGAGCCTGGTTGGTCCAACCAGGTGCTTGTTCAGATCAACAGGCTGATGATGCAGCCCAAACCCAATCAATCTGGTGGGTTGATAGATGTGGATAAAAAGGTGTGGTGCCCACCATAAACTATGAAGCTTAGATGGATGTGGAAGTGTAAACGCAGGGTTTGGCTGAGCCGAATCAGCCTGGTCAGAGTAGGGACCCGTAGGATAATCAGTGGTTGATGCAGGAACCCTACAGGGGTGATCAGAGAATGATAGAGCATGGTATGTAGTCTGATCAATGTTCGAAACCCGATGTGGAAATGCAATCGGCTCGGTGAGAGGTGAATCTGCATAGAAATTGAGTCCGGTTGCGGGTCGGGGTTTGGGAGAGGTTTTGATCCGTTCTGTGTGTGCGGACGAGGTGGCCATTGTGTACGAGGGCTCTTCTAGAAACAGATGATAGGTGGTTTTCTGTAGAGAGTCCTCTGGGTAACTATCAAATGCCGGAAGAGTGTTTGTAGGATGAAAGGAATCGGATTCGAGAAAAAATTTGGATTCCTGGTTGCAATCACTCTTGGCATTTTCTGTTTTTGGTTCCTGAGGATCGAAAAGGAATGATTCTGTGTTATCGGTGATCTCGGGAATCAGGACCTCAGAGTCAGAGTCAGAGTCATGTGAACTGAGGTCGTAGATAGGCCTGGCGTGTTCAGGAAGGGGAATCTCTCCGCAATTATAGTCAGATCTGAAATTGTCGGAGAGTTGGCGAAAATGATCATGAATTCCACCACAGCAGAAATCATCAGATGTGGAATCAGCAGCCTGACTGGGTTCTAGCCTATATGTCAATTCTGGGCTCAAAAAGGTGTTCTGTTCAAGCTCGAAGCTGGTAGGATAGACCCCATTAAAACCTTGCTCATCCAACTCCTCAGTTTCTGTATCATAAATTGGCATGTTTTCTGAAAAATCGATCAGATTTCCTGAGGATGTTGGAGAGGGATATTCATTAAATAGAGGCCCGGAATCATATTCTGTAAAAATTTGATCTTTCGTATAAAGGGCCTCATAATCTTCCCAATAAGTTTCAGATCTAGGTTCTAGGCTTAGGATGTGGGTAGAATTATTAGAACCTAAGTCTGAATAACCTTCGAGGGTCACCTTATCAAAACAAGGGGTGGAATTTATACCCTCCAGAGGTTCAATTCTAATCTTGTTATTGCAGGAGTCTTGGAGTTATAAGCTTGGTGATTCATGGCCTAGGGTTGGCTCAGCATTGTGTTCTCCTGCAATATCCCAACCTAATTCAACATTGTCTTTTATCTGGGTTGGGATTTTACAACCACTTTGTGCCTCAATCCCGAGATCTGGGAAACTGAATTGTTCCTTAATACTGTTCCAAGATGGTTCATCCTCTATTTCTGGTATATACGGGTATTTCTGGTTGATAATTTGTCTTACAGATTTCATCATTTCTACCCGTTTTATAAGGGCATCTTGGTGTTGTTCCCAAAGTACAGGATTTGTCAAGCATTGAAGGTATTCAGATTGGTGTAATTTTTCCATCTCAATGTATCCTGTCATGAGCATATCTCGGGTTGATCCTTTTGAAATTTCAGTCAATAGAATTTGGGCACAGTTTATGATGAAAGCTGTGGTTGTTGGAACATCAACCTGAATGTTTCCTATTGGTGTTGAGGTTTTTTCTTCTTTTTCATAGAATTTTATGGCATCCTCGATCATTTTATCTTTCATAGATCTCCGATATTCAGGTTTCTTGAATGGTAGTCTTAGGTGGTTTGGCTGCATATTTGGATTAGGTGGTGGAATCAAGATGTGGAATTAAAGGCTTCGATGTAGACTCATGTTGTGCCAAGATGGAAGAAGGGAGTATCAGAGGAAAGATTAATGTGGTGGTGCTGCATAAACAAGGGAACTGAGGCCTAACCTCAGGGCAAGTGAATTCCTAAAGGAGGATTCAAGGACCTCCTTCCAAGCATATACTGAAGGATGTGATGAGATTAAAAGGTGCTGGACCCAATCAAGACACCCAAAAATGTGTTGGGTGACTATAGAGGTACGGGGCAGATGGACCCCTTGATCAGAAAGATCGTCCACCTGAGAATTACCTGGGCAGCCAGAGAGGGAGAGTCCCGCGAAGACCCCTACACGGTAGAGCGTCCCCACGGGTTACAGGGTTTCCCCCACCCGACCTCTCTTGTCACTGCGGTTCCAGGTAGACCAGAATGGGGATCTTGACCTCTTAAGTCTACCAATTTTAAGATCAGGGTGCTTAAGGTTTCACTTGAACTTTAGTCTTTTTAAGTGCAAAGAGTGACCTAATTTAAGGTTGGTTGACCCAAAGGGGTCAACTTTACCTCTTGTTTTCTTTGAGAGCTTTCAGGTCTTGTCTTTTAGGGTTCAAGTGTTTAAAGAGAGAGCCAATTGTTTAGGATTTTTCTTGTTAATTATTTTCAATCAATGGCTTGGGCACACCTCTTTTGGATTTCCTCAATTCTTGATTAAGGGGTGTGTCTCTACTGAAATCCTAATGTTTGACCTTATGTTGGCTCTACTTGGTCCATTTAACTCTTTGTTGGGCAATTAGGGCTCAAGCAAGAATGTGTTAGCCCTTAAATACCCTTAATAGTGTACAGGAGTGATGAGTTGAAAACATGCAACTCTTTATGGTTACTAAGTATGGAAGACAGGTTAGCCCTATATTGCTTGTTCTTTTCTTTTCTTCCTCTTTAGAGTTTAGGGGTAAATAGTGAGAGGAAAAATTTACCTGTCTTCGGAGTGGTTGTCGTGTGGTTGCTTGTCTTCTTGAGTTCCTGTAGCTGCACAAAAGAGAGGAGATTATCAGAAATTAAAAGAAACAGGAATGTTTACCTCTAGAATAGCCGTTGCTCCCCGGCAACGGCGCCAAAATGAAACGTCGATTTTGTATTTGTTATAACGTTGTAGTAAGGCCGGTTATTGCCAACATTTCAAATATAAATTTTTTACTCGGAAAATGAAAGAGTTCCCGAGGTCGAACTCAGGGAGCAAGTCGTATTCTAGAGGTATACATGTTTCTTTTACAAAATAAAGAGAGAGAGGGAAAGAATTTGTTGTGATGTTCTTCTTTCTTTCTCTTTCTTCAGATCTCCTTCTTCTTCTTCCTTGGTTTCTGCTACGGTGATAATCTTCTTCTGCAATGGTGATGCTCTTCTTCTTCTTCCTGCTGTTCCTGCGTTGGTGATGTTTTTCTTTCTTCAGAGCTCCTTGTTCTTCTTCTTCTTTGGTTTTCTGCCTTGACCTCTCTTCTTCTTCTTCTGCAATCGTGGTGACCCTTTCTCTTTCCCCTTTTTTTTTATGGCTGCAGAGCTTCTGCCTTCAGCTACTAAGTCTTCCTTCCTTCTTCTTCTGCTTCGGCCGTTGCTCTTCCTTCTTCTTCAGCCTGCCTTCTTTCCTGCTCTGGCTGCTGACTTTCCGTCGTCTGACCCGGTGCTTCGACGACTTAACTGAGCATTTGCTACAGTGCAGCTCCTCCTTCGCCTGCACTTCTTCTTTTGCCTGCACACTTCAGAGTTTTTTGTCAAGAGGCAAAACCTACTCTACCCTCCCCCCCCGCGTCTCTCTCTTTGAAACCACTCTTGGGAAAGCTCTCCCAGAGCTACCGGGTAATCGGGTTCGGGTCAGGCCCGGGTCCAGGCCCACCGGCGTGCGTGGTGGGCGAGGAGTGCAGGTCAGTCGGGTCGGGTCAGGTCCGCGGGGCGTGAGCGCGGACGAGACCGGGTAACCGGGCGGGTGAAGGGGACCTCACCCCGTGGTCAGGAGGCAGACAGCATAAGGCACTTTTTGCCTTTATGCGTCCGCGCGCCTCCGAGAAGTTCCGAGGTGGGACTAAATGTCCCACCCCAATTGAGCGCCCGTCGCGGAGGGAGCAGTGGGCGATCGTGGCTTCACGCGCGGCTTTCGCCCCATCTGCGAGCCTGGGACGTTTCGCGGAGACTCCCTGCGCAACCTGGGAGTTGCACCTGGGCGAAGGCGTGCCTGCACCTGCAGGTGAAGGAGCTCTGCCTGCTCAGTAATGGCGACGGCGGGCGAGTCACCTGGTCACAGAAGAACGGCCTCTCGGCCAAATCAGACAGGCGGGGGACCTTCGCCGTGGCACGGCGAAGGTGGTCAGGGGGTCTGCAGGGGGCGTGATGGAGCCAACAGGTCGTCCTAGGTCAAACTGTGAGCGAAGAAGTGGGTGTGTTCGGTGGATCTGCAGAGGGTGTTTGGTGGGAAGTGGAGGGGCGGAAGAGGATCAGGGTGAGGAGGCGGATGTTCTGCGGTGGTCGGCGAGCCGTGTGGGTCGCTGAGGTGATGGGCGCGGCTCGCCGGAGGGTGGTCGGAGGCGGAGAGGGTGAGGGTGAACAGGAGCGGTCGAGGGTTTAATTGACTAAATTGAAAGCGGGGAAAGAAAGAGGAGAAGAAGGGGAGTAGTTCTAACTTACTTGCAGGGACGAAGGGGGAGGAACAGGGCGACAGTCGTATCGACTGTCGCCGGAGAAGACGATGCTCAGGGAGAGGGGCGGCGGCGAGCAGAGGACTGGAGAGGCGCCAGCTGGGTGCGGCGTGGCGCGGGAAGAACAGGGGAGGAAGTCTCTGCTGCTGGTATTGCGGCAGAGCGAAGAGGTGGAGGGGGAGGAAGCCGCCGGAGCTGGTGAGCGTCTGCCGGAGGAAGAAGAGAAGAAAGCTGGGGGTTTTCTCCGTCAGATCCAGGCTGCCCTGGTCGGTGGAGCAGCGGGGGGTATTTATAGGGATGAAACAGGGAGGAAGGCGGAGGGAGACGACGTGTCTCCCTCGCCGGAGAATGGTCGGAACACGAACCCATACCG
The DNA here is from genome assembly GCA_037157565.1 of Thalassia testudinum. Taxonomy (NCBI): domain Eukaryota; kingdom Viridiplantae; phylum Streptophyta; class Magnoliopsida; order Alismatales; family Hydrocharitaceae; genus Thalassia; species Thalassia testudinum. The sequence continues at coordinate 66,131,944 of JAZHRO010000035.1, read as the reverse complement.
TCCGTGCGCTCGCACGGCCGGTATGGTGGGCTACAATGACCATGGGGGTGCCCCTGCGACGGCTGACGACGCAGGGCACCCCCGGTACACTTGCCAGGTCCCCCACCTCACCCTGCGCGGCGCCATGCTCCGCGCAAGGTCGCCGGAGCATGGTGCTGGCAGGGTTTTGAAGGAGGGACCTGATTGCAAAGAACGAAGGAGAGTTAGGGGCCAAAATGCGAGGGTTCAAAAGTTGAGGGCCAAAGAGTAAATATATGAGGACCAAAGTGTGAAGTCGGTCAAGGAGGTTTCTTCTTAGGCTCAAGTTTTTATACATGACTAATTAAGACCTAAGGAATCTGATGGTGAATTTCATTTTCATATTAAACCTTGTTTGACCAGTCAATTTGCGTAAAGACCCAAATTAAGTTATTAATTGGGCATGGTTCTCAATGTAGGTCAAAATGGGTTCTAAAGGCCAAATTGAAGGTTCTAAACCCTAGAGATTATTTTTCTATGAATTTTAGAGGGTTTATTCTATTTTTACTTTGCCTCGAACCTTGTGAATTGAGGTGGGTTGTTTTAGGGTTACAGATTATCATTTGGTTCCTTGGAAGTGCTGTAGCCCTTGCTAGATCATCTCATCCCACTTTTATTCTTATTAAGCTGTTTTGACCTGTGTTTGGGCCCAGAATTACCCTGTATGCAGATTATACTGGTAAAATTGCACTTTTACCCCTTATGACTGGTTTTCTTCTCAAACTCAGAATTCTCTGAGTTAAGCCTTTCCTTGAGATATGTAGGAGCTTTTATCCTTTGTATTGGGTCAAAATGAGCTAGTTATGGCTCATGATGAGGTTCTCATCAGCACCTGATCATCAAGTATTATTTTTTCTAGTTGCAAATCTCATGTTCCATAAGAAGGATTTGTTCACCATAGTACCAAATGATTTTGCTTAAATTTCTTAGGATTTAGTGAAGTGGATGCTCTAGATATTATTCTTGGAAAGTGTGTTGCAAAATGTTATATTACTAACTAATTATTTTTCTTGTTTAGTCATGCATTCTTCAGATATCCAATCTAACTGATTGTTATTCTTGAAATCATACACTTGTTTTTTCACTAGATTTTATGGTTGTCATGTTAGGTTGCAAATGCTCTTTACTACAATGTTTCCTTGACACTTGGCATTCTTCAATAGATCTTTTTAATCTCTAGTTTCAAATACTACAAGAAGTAAAGAAGAGTGGTCTATGACCAAACTTTAGAAGGTTAACCAATCCCAAAATCATTATTCTTTGATTTCAGGCTTCTCACATTTATAGGTTTATTATTACGATCTTTTTTTATTATTTATCATGCTGTCTTAGGTAAAATTGCAAGGAACATGACAAGAAAGTTTGCCTCTTAGGTTTGACCTCACTTCTTGTTTTGCCTTCTAATTAGCTACTTGGGGAAGCATTGGAAAATATGTTTAAAGCAATAATTGAGCTTCTTGTTTCTTACAAGGAGCAACTGGTAGGTATCACTTAGGAAAAAATTCCTTCAAACACCAAATAGAGACACCATCAAACCCCCCTTTTTAAGTAGTCCAAACAAATTTCAACTTTTAATGTATCATGTCTCTAATTGTGGTGCAACTAAGTGAGCAAATTTCCATTTCATGTTGGCTTTCTTTTTATTTGAAATCATCTTTCTTGAGTTCTTTTTCTTTTTCTATATTTTGGTACAATGATGGTAACACCATCATCATCTATAATTGGCATAATTTAGCCAAATTCCAGGGATAAAAGCTCCTTACAAATAAGAAAAAGGGCATAATTCAGTTCTTAATTGAATTTGAGAAGAAAAAGGAAATTGAGTTAATTTTGTTGTTTTAACATGTAATCACGAATGTAAATTAACTAAGGGGTGAATTAATGCTTAATGAAAGGTCAAATGAACTTAAATTTTCAAGAAATAGGTTTGAACTAACTGAATCAAGGATTTTTGAGAATTAGAGGTTAATTTAATAATAAAAATTCTAGTTACAGTCTCATATCAATTAAAAGGATTTTCATGGAAATAAATGTAATCCAAACCTTCTAAAAATCATTGAAAAATATTCTATGAGGTTTGAAACTTTCACTTTTACAAAAGAAACCCATTTTGACCAAAAACAGAGACCAAGGTGGCAAATTGCTTCATTTTGGGCTAAAGAGTAATTACCCAGTCAAACTTCTTCAAAACACAAATTTGATATCACCATTAGATTCCTTGGGTTTAAATTAGAATACCCTTAAATTTTTAGTCCAATCAGAGTCCATCTTGACCTATGTTGCATTTAGCCCATAAGCCTTTATTTATTGCTTAAACCCCTTAACTTTTGAAATTCCCTACACTTAAGTCCTTGTCGATGTCACAATGACGTCAGCCGGTCATCTTCTTCTTCAAAGGCAGTAGGAGCAGTAGCAAAATCCCACCCAAAGCTGGGAACTTCAATCAAATATTTGATCCCTCAAATCAAAACCAAATCTTACCAAATTTAGTGGGAATAATCTTGAGATCATCCCTGATATGGTGAGCATCTTCTCAAGCTCCAATTTGGAGCATAACATCTCCGGTGAGTTGAAATTCAAGGAGCTCAAAACCAACAAAATCATAACGTAAACTTGTGATTCTTGGCTTAATTGTTGAGGAATTGTTCTCTATATATAGGCCTTGACATTTCCAAGTCCAACTCATGCTGAATTTGACCAGAATTCCCCTCCTCTTCTTCTTCCTCGCCAACGAACAATGCACCATCAGAGCCCCTTCTCTACACTTCCTTGCCCTTTGCCACCTACAATAGGTAGAGGGCATTTCTTCCTCATCTTCCCATGAAGCTTCTCACAAGCTTCAAGCCCTAACTCCTCTTCTTCGGCTCCGACGACTACCTCCTCTTCCTCCTCGTTGGCATACCACCGGTGACACCCTCCCCTCTTCCTCTATTAAAATTTCTTTAGGGCTTCTTCTCATCTCATCTCCAATTAGGTTTTAGGTGCTTTAGAGCTCCGTTTATCATCTCCTTCACCCTCTCCAACCACCGCAGTGACCTTCACCGCCGTCCTCACTGTCCAACCTCCTTCAACTTCTCCTTACCAAATTACTTTGGGCAAAAGCTCCTCCTCACCTCCACTAAGCTTTTGTCCAAGGTAATTGCACTTCACAACACCTCCTCCATCACCCACCATTACCGTCGTCAAAGCTTCATCGAAGCTCGATGGCCACGCACTTCTGTCCACCCTGTTTATCGAAGTGAAATCAAGTTTTAAAATGAATGCATCATAGTATAGCCAAAATCGCTTTGAAAACAAATGAATTTTATTACTCGAAAATGTAAATCCGAGGTTGAACACAGGGAGCAAATTGAGGTTCAAAAATCAAGAACACAACTTTCAAATTTATAATATGCAATGAAGAATCAAAGTTATAATGCAAGAAATGTAAAAAGATCCACAAAATATCAATGTATATAGAAACACAAAAATATGGACGTCTGATTTTGGAAATCAGACGTCTTAAATGTGAAGTTGCTACAGTGCTTCTCTCAGATCTCTATCTCTGTCTCTGATCTCTTTCTTCTTCTTTCTTTTCTTTCTCTCTGACAGCCTTCTCTCTTCTTGGCTTCTTCTTCTTCTTTCTAGTTTGACCCTTGTCTTCTCCTTCTTTCTGATTTCTCCTCTCCTTCTATCTCTGGCTTCAAGCCTTCTCCTTTTCAGCCGTGCTTTGCCTTCTCCTTCTTTAGCTGCTCAGGCTTCTTCTTCCTTGGTTCCCTCCTCTTCTTTCTTTGGCTTCCTCTTTTTCTCCTGAGAGCAAAACCTACCCCTACCCTCCTCGTGATCTCTCTTCTTCCTTCTCTCTTAGGCTCGCTCACCCAGAGCCTTCTCAGGTTAACGGGTCGGGTATGCACGCTCGAGACCAGGCCCACCGGTGTGCGTGGTGGGCGAGGAGTACATAGGATAGTCAGGTTAACGGGTTAGAGCCAGGTCCGCGTGGCGTGGGGTCACAGGCGAGGCGGTGGGCGAGTGGGACCTCACCCCGTGGTTAGGAGGCAACAAGCCTATAACACCTTTTCACTTTATATCACAGCTCCCGCTCCTGATCTTCCGAGGTGGGACTAAATGTCCCACCTTCCTCATAGGTGCTCGCACAGCAGATGCCTTCACAAATTGCAGTAGCTGCATGGGACTTTGACTCCAATTACTGGGCTGAGAGTGTGCGCGAAGGAAACCTGCATGACCTAGGACCTAGAGCCTGGGATGAAGCTTCATCCTCCGTCAATGGCGGCGAAGACCTGAACCTTGCTAACAAGAAAACAACCTTGCAAACTCGTCAAAACACACAAAAAGCTTCTCCTGAACACGACGAATGTGGGACGGTGGTCGGCGTGGCACGAGGTGGCCTGAGCATGCATGCCTAGGTCACCCTGTGCATACGAATATGGGTGTGTTCGGGGGGTGTGTCGGGAGCATGTCACGATGAATGGAAAGAGGGTTTTAGTGAGGTGTGGCGGTGCTTGTGAGGTGGTTGGCAAGGTGGGTGGATACATGGAGCGGTGGGAGCACCTCGCCGATGGTCTGACCGGAGGTGGAGAAGATGGTGGTGGTTTGCGAATGTCGAGGTGGATTTTAAGAAATAAATGCGAGAAAAGAGATGAGAAGGGAGAGAGAACTTATCTGAGGGTGGTTAGATGAAGGGGGTTGCGGAGGAGGCAGCCGACTCGTATTTGCCGTCGCCGGAGACAAAAATCCCAGTGAGAGGAGGACGGCGACGACGAGAGGGTGGTAGGAGCTTCGGCAGGTGCGGCGCGACGCGGACGAAGGAGATAAAGGTAACTCTGCCACTGTTATTATGGCAAAGAGATGAGAGAGGGAGATAAGTGTCGTCGGAGCTTGCTGGGTGGTTGGCCGGAGGGGAAGAGAGGAAATTGGGGGGTATCTCAGGCCAATTCAAGCTTGGGTTGTGCAGAATGAACTGGGGACCCTTTTATAGCCCCTAGCAGAGGGTCTTGTGCTTGGAAGCCAAGCTTCCAAGAACGGAAACCTCGCTGGAGATGGAAGGTCAAAAAGACCCAAATCTCTCATGAGTTCGCATGAGAGATTGGGTACAAATTAGGGCTTCAAATTAAGTTCACATAAGAGGGGATTTCTCAGAGAATCTCCCCTTCAAATTTGAAAGGGATTCTCTGAGGAATCAGGGAGTTCTTTCCCTCGAATCCTCGCCGGAGTAGGACTTCCTCCGCTGTAATGGTGGAGGGACCTAATTGCAAAGAATGATGAGGAAGTTAGGGGGTGTCTGTAAAGGTTTTCAAAAGTTAGGGGTAGAAATGTAATTGGATTGGACCTATTTGCAAAGTAGATCAAGGTGAATTCCCCTTAGGTCCAAATTTTGGTACAAACCTAATTTGTACCTAAGGAATCCAATGGTGAAGTTGGATTCTAGGTTTTACCATGTTTGACTGGGTAATTTACACAAAAACCTAATTTAGGGTAAATAATTGACTAAGACCCCAATTTAAGTCAAAATAGGTTCTAAGGGCCAAGTTGAAGGTTCTAAATCCTAGAGGATATTTTTCCATGAATTTAGAGGGTTTAGGTGAATTTTATCATTCCCATAACCTTGTTAAATTAAGTGGGTCTATTTTAGGGTTACAAGAAGTCATTTAATTCCTAGATTTCACATGAACCTTTTTCTGTTTGAGCCAATCCACTTTTTATCTTGTTTAGATCATTTGACCTTTGTTTATCCCATGAGAAATCCCATTGTTGTACTGCAATGGTAAACTTACAGTTTTACCCCTTATTTCTTACTTTTCTCTTAGACTGGTTATTTCTTGAGTTAGGACCTTCATTTGGTTATGCAAGAGCTTTTGTTTTCTTTTCTGGATCAAAATGAGCTAGTTAGAGCTCATGATGGTGTTCCCATCATACCCCCATGCCTAGCTTTTGCTAGTCCCTTAGCAAAATTTTAAAGTTTTAACTTCTGTTCCAAACCACTAATTCCTTTGATGTTCACAAATTATGATGAGTGCCTTTTCTTTTTGATTAGTTTACAATGCCAACAGTAGGCCTAGGGGTACTCAAGTACCAACCAAGATCCAGACCTGACCAGCTCTAGCCTCGGTCCTTCGCGAAGGTTTTTAAGGCCCACAGGAACTATCCTATGGTTTGTTGGACTCCGCGGTTAAAGCACCCATGCTTGAAATGTATTTTGGCCTTGGTTCAGCTTGTAATGCATTTTTTGTAAGAGAGAGACAGAGGATTTATTTGTTTGGAGAGTTTTCTCTATCTTTTCTTTTTATTTCTAGCTTCGGATTGGCTTCTCAACACGGTCTGTATTGAATTCCTTGTCCCCCTCATCAATCCTCGAAGGGTCTCTGGCAATCGATGCTTCATGAAAGCACCGCCCATGGCAACCCCCATAACCCTGGCTTTCGAGATTTCGAGATAATATCGCCCATGGCGTTTTGTAGCTAAATCCAGACCTTGGCAATCGACATTTCATGATAATGCCTCCCATGGCATCTGAACCAGCACAGGGTGCTTACATGCCCCCAGTAGGATATGTAAATATCTTAGGAGACAAGCACCGAGGAGACGATATGTTATTACGCATCTTCGAGAGGGAATTTCTTACCTCTCCGCGTCGGGAACTCATCCAAATCAACTTGTGTTGATCGGCTGCTCCTAATCTAGGCGACTTTTTTCAGAACATTTGAACGCTTTTGCATGATTTTAATAGTTATGTACACTAAACCAGACTATGTGTGGATTGGGGTACTTAGGTTACCGAGTCCCATAAACCAAAGATCAGTTAACGAGGCCGAATACTCCCTAATCCTAAGACCTAATACTTAAGCTTCGCATTTACCCCAACCTCTTAAGGACTATCCAAATCTTAGTGGATACTTGAATTTTTAAGCCTAAGAGTCTAGCCCAAGATGCCTAAAATCAGTGTTCCTACTAATATCTTTTGTGTCTCATTAGCACTTTCTTTCCTTCATTTTCTTTTTCTTGATATGGTCTAGAACTTCAGTTAATCCCTTAATTTCTTACTAATGACTATTTCTTTTTTTTTTCTTTTTCATTTTGTGCTCCTTTTTTGACATTTTTCTCTTTTCCTCCTCATTTTCTCCTCATGATTTATTCGGCCTCAATATTTTCTCTCCCCTCAGTATTTTTTTGTTCTTTTTCTTGATTTTTTCATTTTCTTGGTGTTTTTTGTGATATGTGATCTTTTTGTTGAAACCTTTTCTTGTGAGATGAGTTTCATGGTGTTTTGCACTTTCATACCCCCCATGCCTACGATTTGCAATGTCCCCATTGTAAATTAGGTGGGTTCGAATTCAGCTTAGATCATTCATTAGAATAGGTTTTGGGTGGGCAAATGGGTCGAGGTGACTGCTGCTAACGATTTCTAGACTCAGGTATGGGTACCTAAGGTGGGGTCGGCTGTTCTAATGGATGAACCCTAAAGTGCAATATGGATTCAGCATAGGAATGTCAAGAAAGGTTTCAAGTTTTTCAAGAATGACGGGTTGCCTCCTGTTAAGCGCTGAGTTTTATGCCATCGGCTGGGCGCAATGAGCACAGGGAGAATGGAGGGTAAATGATATCTCAGCCAACTTTGTATCGGTCATGTCAATGAATGGTTTGAGTCTCTGACCATTCATGGTGAAAGGTTTGGAATCATGGCTGAGTGGACTGATCTCAATGGCTCCATTTCCAAAGATTTATCGGACGAGGTAGGGTCTGATCCATTTTGATCGTAGCTTTCCTGGGAATAGTTTAAGTTTGGCATCGAAGAGTAGGACTTTTTGACCAGGATGGAAGATCTTTCTTGATATGTGCTTGTCGTGAAAGGCCTAAACCTGCTCTTTGTAAATTTGCGAGTTCTCATACTCGTCGTGGCATAATTCATCGATCTTGCTCATTTGAAGCTTTTTGTGGGTTTCTGCCTTAGAAAGATCTAAGTTGCAGTTTCGTACTACCCAATAGGCTTTGTGCTCCAACTCGATGGGGAGGTGACATGCGTTCCTGCACACCAATATGAAGGGAGACATACCTAATTGGGTTTTGTGGGCTGTCCTATAAGCCAACAAAGCTTCCGAAAGTCGAGATGACCAGTTCTTCCTGTCAGGTCGAACAGTAACCTGGAGGATTTTCTTGATCTCCCGATTTGATAACTCAACTAGACCATTAGTTTGGGGGTGGTAAGGAGTAGAGATTCGGTGTGATACCTCATATTTGGTCATTAGTGACCTGAACTGAGGTTAATGAAATGGGTCCCTCCGTCAGAAATTATAGCAAGTGGAATCCCAAACCATGAGAAGATGTTCTGATGAATGAATTTGATAACCACTATCATTGGTTTTGGTCAGAATGGCTTCGATCCATTTGGACACGTAGTCAACGGCGAGTAAAATATACTTGAAGCCGTCCGAGACAGGGAAGGGTCCCATGAAATCAATCGCCCATATGTTGAAGATTTCGCATACTAGAATTGGTTGTAAAGGCATCATATCACGATGGCTCATGTTGCCCAAGGTCTGGCAACAAGTACCTGCCTTACAATGATTGTATGCGTCTTTGAAAATTGTGAGCTAATAGAAGCCGCACTGGAGGACTTTCGCTGTGGTTTTATGACCTGAAAAATGTCCACCGCGTGCCTGGTCATGGTAGAAAGATAATATGTCTTGAATTTCCGCTTCTGCGACACATCATCGAATAATTTGATCAACACCAATGCGGAAAAGATACGGGTTTTCGCAGAAGTAGTACTTGGCATCGGAAAGCAATTTGTCCTTCTTGGCCTTCAGCCAATCGGACGGGATCTTATGTGATGCTAGGTAGTTTACTATGTCAGCAAACCATGGAAGCCCTGTATTGATAGTCAGAAGGTGCTCATCAGGAAAATGTTCCATGATGGGTTCTAAAGGGTCGATGATCTCAGAAGGAAGGCGGGATAAGTGATCAGCTACCACGTTCTGTTTTCTCGCTTTTTCACGAATCTCGAGGTCAAATTCTTGCAACAGCAAGATCCATCGAATTAATCGAGGTTTCATGTCCTTCTTCACAAGGAGATGCCTTACAGCTGTGTGATCCGAGTAAATGATAACACGGGAACCCAGGAGATAAGATCTGAATTTTTCCAGCGCAAATACTACAGCTAGCAGCTCTTTCTCAGTAACTATGTAGTTACGCCGAGCCTCGTTAGGTGTTTTGCTAGCATAGTAAATGACCACGAGTTTCCCATCAATTTTCTGCCTGAGTACCACTCCTACAACGAAATCAGGTGCATCGCACATGATCTGAAAGGGTTGAGACCAATCAGGGGACTGTAGGATCGGGGCTTGGGTAACTCGGTCACGGAGGATTTCAAATGCTTTAGTGCATTCCTTGGAGATTTTGAAAGGTACATCCTTAGAGAGTAGAGTGGTCAAGGGGTGTGCAAGTTTCGAGAAATCAGGAATAAATCGACGGTAAAAACCAACGTGCCCCAAAAAAGATTGGATGTCCTTGATCGAGCTTGGCATAGGGAGTTTGGAAATCAAGTTCACCTTGGCTCGATCGACTTGGATGCCTTTTTTTGAAATAAGATGTCCCAGGACAATTCCTTCAGTCACCATGAAATGGATCTTTTCCCAGGAAAGAACCAGATTCACGTCAATGCATCGCCCAAGGATTTGGAACAAGTGCAGGAGACAATTGTCAAATGATTCTCTGAATATTGAAAAGTCATTCATGAAGACTTCTAGATAATCACCTACCATATATGAGAATATAGCAAGCATGCACCGCTGAAAAGTAGTGGGTGCATTGCAGAGATCGAACGGCATCCTTCGAAACGCGTACGTCCCGAAGGGGTAGGTGAAAGTGGTCTTTTCTTGGTCCTCAGGATGGATTGCCACCTGGTTATAACTAGAGTACCCATCCAAAAAGCAGAAGAACCTATTTCTTCTCGAGGATTTGATCAATAAATGGTAGTGGGAAATGATCCTTCTTCGTGGAGGAATTGAGTCTTTTGTAATCAATGCAGACTCTCCATGAGTTCGCCACACGGGTCGGTATGACTTCTCCGGTTCAGTCATGATAATGGTGAGTCCTGCCTTCTTCGGCATAACTTGGATTGGACTCACCCACCGACTGTTGGAGATCGAGTAGATGATCCCTGCATCTAACCACTTAATGATCTCCTTTTTCACGACCTCCTACAGATTAGGATTTAAACGTCTCTGTATTTCTCGAGAAGGTCATGTGCCCTCTTCGGTGTAGATACGGTGTGTGCAGTAAAAGGGACTGATACCAGTCAAATCATCGAGAGTCCATCCAATGGCTCTACGATGTTGCTGGAGAATAATAATCAGACGAGATTCTTAGTCAGGTGTGAGTCTGGAGTTGATACTCATAGGAAACGTCTGATTGGAACCCAAAAAGACGTACTTCAGATGGTCGTGAAGAGGCTTGAGTTCCAGAACGGGACTATTAGCAGTAGCGGGTGGTTCAGGGTGTGCCAGGAGCAAGGGAAGGAGTTATGGGTGTATCTAGATCAGGGTCAAACTCCTCTGATTATGGGTTTTGATCTTCTTGTGGTTGACCGAGAGTAATCAGGTTGTCCTCGATATATGGTTCATTAACCACGGCCTTGATATCACATATTTGTTCTATAACCCTGCAATTGATCCCTTGTTGGGCCTTAAAGATATCAATTTTCAGTGTTTGGTTCCCGAATTTCAGTTCTATTTGGCCCTCCTCACAGTTTATATTGGCCCTAATAGTGGCCAGAAAGGGTCTCCCTAGTATATAATTGGTGTATCCCTTGGGTTTTCAGGTGCATCCATATCCAATATTGTAAAATCCACCGGGAAATAGAAATCCTGTACCCTAACGATGACATCCTCGAGTACTCCTTTAGGTGACTTAATGGATCGATCAGCTAACTGCAACGTCACCTCTGTTGGTTTAAGCTCAGATTCCTCAAGGTGGTCAAGGAGGGATGTAGGTATTAGGTTTATGGAGGCACCTATATCCAACAAGGCTCTGTTGAATTTGGTATCACCAATGGTACATGAAATCAGGGGAGTACCTGGGTCTTTAGCCTTAGGTGGGAGTTTGCTCAAAATTACAGAGCTGGCTTACTCTGACAGTACGATCGGACTCCTACTCTTGGTTCGCGGCTTACGCTTCGGTGTAGACATGTCCTTTAGAAATCGTGCGTAAGCTAGTACGTGACGGATTACATCCATCAAGGGGATGTTTATATGGACCTATTCAAAGAGCTTGACCAGATCCTCCTCAGGAGCCACGGGTTTGGTTATCCTCTTTCCCTTGGTCAAGGCCTCGGGAAATGGAACCTTGGTTGGTTCCTCTAAAATAGGTCCAGGTTCTTGATCTAGGACAGGGGTGTCCTGGATAACTATCCTAGGGCTTGGGTTACTACCAGGCCTAGAGTGGCTTGGATAAGGTGGGTCTTGAGTTGTTTTACCACTACGGGTTATTACAGAATTCAGTCTTGCTTGGTTTTGGTTTGGGGTTGGTAAAATAGGTGGTTGCTGTTGAAATCCCGCATAAGATATCGAAGCTTCCATCCCGTCGGGTGATGGAACAGAAGGGGTTTGATAAATCATGTGAGCTTGGCCAGGATTTGGGTTCATAACGGGCCTCTAGGTCGACACGTTATTTGGATTCGGCAGAGGTTGCGAAGGGAGTATGCTAGGTTGGCAGGAATTCTCCATCTGGTTGAGTTGATTGCGAACCTCTGTGATCTCATCCTTGTTCTATTTTTGCATTGCCACATTCACCTTCTGAATGTCAGCCAGAGTTTGAAGGATAAGAGTCATTTAATCTGCTTGGTTTGTCCCAGATTGATAGGTAGGGTTGGGCCGAGGTTGAGGCGGCTGATATGAACGAGGGGCTTGTGGACGGAGTTGATAAGATGGTCTTTGATTCTGAGTATTTCCCGTCCACAGGAAGTTGGGATGATTCCGCCATCCAAGGTTATAGGTATTGGAGAATGGGTCATTCTGGATGGCGTTGAGATCCTCACAGGTCTGAGGAACCTCAAGAAAATCAGAGTATGAGGGTTCAGAGTTCCCCCAACTAGATTAGGTCAGATCAGAGTTTCCTCCAGTCTTGGAGTCAGACGGGGGTGGATACGGGTCCATCCCCTGAGAAGATCGGTGATAGATGTTCTGCATAGTTTCCCTCCCAAGAGGTGGCTGTGCAAATGGGTTTTGCATAGAGGTGGCTCGCTGTAAATGTCGAGTCAGCTCATCCACCTTCTTCTCTATGATAGAAACCTTGTCCAACAGACTGGCCATCAGTTGCAAGTCGACGGATGCAAACAGGCTCTATGTCTTATGTGCTCCCCTCGAATTCATCGATGCGTGGGCATTCGTCCGGTCGAATAAGCCCATGGAGTCATTATTGATGGAGTTCTCACACATATTCTCAAGAATCTCCCACACAGTGTCTTCGTGTTGACCCATGATATTTTCTCTGTAGGTTGCATTGACGAATAAGCGAATGTCTTCACGGAGTCCCTGGTAAAAAGATTGGACTTGTTCTCATTTAGGAACTCCGTGATGGGGGCACTTTCGCGTGAGATCCAAGAAATGGTCCCATGCCTCATGAAGAGGTTCTCCAGATTGCTGAGTGAAGTGTGTGATCTAGTGGCTCAAGGCATTCGTCCGACCAACTGGGAAGAACTTTTTCAAAAATTCAGACTGGAGTTCAACCCACATGTTGATTGGACGTCTCTGAGTCTGATACCAATGAGCTGCCTTGTCCATGAGGGAGAAGGAAAACATCTTCATAAGCATAATATCCTAGTTTTGTACATCTGACTCGAAGGTCTGGGCCAGATGTTTGAGTTGTTTGATGTGCTGGAAGGAATCCTCGGAGTTAAGCCCATGAAACTTTGGAATAGCATGAATCATGTTGGGCTTGAGTTCAGAATTAGGACCTCCAACCGAGATTTGGACTCGAGGTTCGATTGCCACCGCAACAGGATTATAGTGATCTCACATCATAGAATGCTGCGGTGGGTTTACAAAGTTTTGAAATAGATCATTCAGGCGCTGGAGTTGGTGTTCAAGATTGTTCTCTTCTTCAATTGGTTGTGCCATGATGATGGAGGAAGGAGAATTCGGTTCTGATGAATCAGAGGAGAGGTCTATATGGTGGGGTTGCTGCACAAACATGGATGTCGAGGCTTAGCCTCGGCGGGAATGGATTGCTAAAGGAGGTCTTAAGGATGGTCTCAAGGACCTCCTACCAAACATGCACTGATGGTTTAGACGAGATTAGAATGTGCTGGACCCAATCAAGACACCCAAAAAATTTGGATGACTATAGAGGTTTAGGGCGGATGATTACCCCTTAGTCAAAAAAAGCCATCCACCTGAGAAATGCCTGGGCAGCCATTGAGGGAGAGTCCCTCAAAGACCCCTACATGGTAGAGCATCCCCACAAGTTACAGGATTTCCCCCACCCGACCTCTCTTGTCACTGAGATTCCAGGTAGACTAGAATGGGGACCTTGACCTCTTAAGTCTACCACTTTTAGTTAAGATCAAAGATGCTTAGGGTTCCACTTGAACTTTAGATGTTTTGAGTGCAAAAGGACCTAATTTCAAGGTTGGGGTACCCAACAAGAGGTCAACTTCACCTATTTGTCCTTTTAGAGCTTTAGGTCCTTTCTTTTAGGGTTCAAGTGAAATTAAGAGCTTAATTTTTAGGGTTTCTCTTGAATAAGTCTTTTCAATCAAGGCTTAGGCACACCTCTTTTTGGAAAATTGATTCTTGCTTAGAAAAGATGTGTCTCTAAAATCCTAAATTGGAATCCTTAATTTGGCTCTAATTGTGGTCCAATTTAGTTGCCACAGATATGGTATTTAGGGCTCAATTAAGAAGGTGGTAGCCCTAATTACCTTAAATGGATGCACAATTCAAGATTTGTTGAAATCAAAATTAGGCAACTTTGGTGAATTAGCTAAATATGGAAAGCAGGTAGCCCTAATTTATTTTTTCTTTGTTTTTCCTTTTCAGAATGAGGGGATTAAGAGAAAGGGCTAATTAGAGATTACCTGCCCTGGGTGTGGTTGTTGTGCGGTGTCTTCTTTTGAATCTTCTCCCCTGAAGAAGTCACAACAAAAGAAATAGATCAAGTTAGTATTGAATCAGAAGTTGTGATCAAGATTTCTAAATCGCCCGTTGCTCCCCGGCAATGGCGCCAAAATGTTTATCGAAGCAAAATTGGGTTTTAAAATAAATGCACCGTAGTATAGCCAAAATCGCTTTGAAAACAAATGAATTTTATTACTTGAAAATGTAAATCCGAGGTCGAACACAAGGAGCAAATTGAGGTTCAAAAATCAAGAACACAATTTTCAAATTTATAATATGCAATTAAGAATCAAAGTTATCACGCAAGAAATGTAAAGAGATCCACAAAATATCAATGTATATAGAAACACAAAAATATGGACATCTGATTTTGGAAATCAGACGTCTTAAATGTGAAGTTGCACAGTGCTTCTCTCAGATCTCTATCTCTGTCTCTGATCTCTTTCTTCTTCTTTCTTTTCTCCCTCTGACGGCCTTCTCTCTTCTTGGCTTCTTCATCTTCTTTCTGCTCTGATCCTTGTCTTCTCCTTCTTTCTGATTTCTCCTCTCCTTCTATCTCTGGCTTCAAGCCTTGCTCTTCTTTAGCCTTGCTTTCTTCAGCTGTGCTTTTCCTTCTCCTTCCTTAGCTGCTCAGGCTTCTTCTTCTTCCTTGGTTCACTCCTCTTCTTCTTTCTTTAGCTTCCTCTTTTTCTCCTGAGAGTAAAACCTACCCCTACAATCACTGCGATCTCTCTTCTTCCTTCTCTCTTAGGCTTGCTCTCCCAGAGCCTTCTTGGGTTAACGAGTCGGGTATGCGCGCCCGTGACTAGGCCCACTGGTGTGTGTGGTGGGCGAGGAGTGCATAGGATAGTCGAGTTAACGGGTCAGAGCTAGGTCCACGTGGTGTGGGATCACAGACGAGGCGGTGGGCGAGTGGGACCTCACCCCGTGGTCTGGAGGCAATGAGCCTATAACACTTTTTCACTTTATATCACAGCGCCCGCTCCTGATCTTCCGAGGTGGGACTAAATGTCCCACCTTCCTCGCAGGCACCTACGCAACAAATGTCTTCACGAATTGTAGCAGCTGCGTGGGACTTTGACTCCAATTGCCGGGCTGAGAGTGTGCGCAAAGGAAACCCGCATGACCTGGGACTTGGAGCCTGGGGCCTGGAGCCTGGGATGAAGCTCTCGAGCTTGCTTCGTCCTCTGTCAATGGCAGCGAAGACCTGAACCTTGCCAACAAGAACATGACCTTACAGCTTTGTCAAAACGCGTAGGAAGCTTCATCTGAACACGGCGAAGTTGGGACGGTGGTCGGCGTGGCGTGGGGTGGCCTGAGCATGCGTGCCTAGGTCACCCTGTGCGTGTGAATATGGGTTGGCTCAGGGGGCATGTTGGGAGAGTGTCATGATGAATGGAAAAAGGATTTGGGGTCAGTGAGGCATGGCAGTGATCGTGAGGTGGTTGGCGAGGTGGGTGGATGAGTGTAGCGACGGGAGCACCTCGCCAGTGGTTTGACCGGAGGTGGAGAAGATGGTGGTGGTTTGTGAACGTCGAGGTGGATTTTAAGAAATAAATGCGAGAAAAGAGATGAGAAGGGAGAGAGAACTTATCCGAGGGTGGTTAGATGAAGGGGGATTCGGAGGAGGCGGTCGGCTCGTATTTGCCGTCGCCGGAGACGAAAGTCCCAGTGAGAGGAGGATGGCGGCGACGAGAGGGTGGCAGGAGCGTCGGCTGGTGCGGCACGACACGGATGAAGGTGATAAAGGTAACTCTGCCATTGGTATTGTGGTAGAGCGACGAGAAAGGGAGATAAGTGTCGCCAGAGCATGCTAGGTGGTTGTCTAGAGGGGAAGAGTGGAAATTGGGGGGTATCTCGGTCCAATTCAAGCTTGGGTTGTGCGGAATGAACTGGGGACCCTTTTATAGCCCCTGGCAGAGGGTCTTGTGCTTGGAAGCCAAGCTTCTAAGCACGACAACCTCGCCGGAGATGGAAGGTCAAAAAGACCCAAATCTCTCATGCATTCGCATGAGAGATTGGTGGTCGGGCTCGGATAGGTTGTGTTAATATGGTGATTTAATCGTTGAAATGAGTATAGTGGTTAACCTAAATCGAGCCTAACCATCTTTTTACAAAAATTTTAACCTGGCCTACTTAATTTTATCTTGGTCACTTTTAGACCCAGGGTCGAACTTAAGGAAGCGGGATTAGAGGTGAACAGTTTCTACGCCCTTCCTACAATGAATCTCTTCCGTTCGTTTATTATGTTTTTGGTGTTTTTCTATTTAAGATCTTTTTTTCTGATAATTTTTGCCCTTAAGGTACACCTTCAAAATCAGGTTCTTGGCTTTGAGCCAAATTAGGGTTCCAAAACTAGTCTTGCTATTCGCAAGACTAAGTACCTGCAAGTCAAGGATTATCTTATCGCTTTTGTATATTTTTTTTATCTTTTTAATAGTAGGAAAGAGAAATAGAAATAAGATAAATATAGTATATATATATTATATATGTATATAGGGGTGGGGGTAGAGGTGAAAATGGCATGTAGCACGGTGTCGAGTTGATCGTCGTCTAGGAAGATGCAACCAACAGGACGAAGTGCCGCGTGGAGTGTTGAATGGATGGGTGGAAGGAGTGTGCGGAGACGCTTTCTGTACGTTGTATCGGGGAATATCAGCAACGGGTGCAGATATTCCCGCGATACAACATGTGGTAGGTGATATGAAAAAAAAAATATATATATATATGGTTATAATTGTATAGCTGTATATGTAGTTATATATATATATATATATATATAGGTATATATATATAAATATGTAAATATATATATAGATAGACATATGTATATAGGTATATATATATATATGTATATTTATAATTAGATATATATGTATGTATATATATATAACTATATAGATATATATATATATATAGTAATATATGTATATAGTTATATATATGTATATATGTATATAGATATATTAGTACAAGTATCTATGTATATTGATATATGTAGATATATATATATTTATATATATGTATTTATAGCAATAGATATATATGTATATATGTATGTATATTTGTATGTATATATATATATGTGTGTGTGTGTGTGTGTATGTATGTATATATACTTATACTTAGTTGTATAGGTAATAATATATGTTTATATATATGTATATGTATATATAAATGTATATAAATATATATATATATATATAAGTATATAATCGTGTACGAGTGAGTGAATGTACACGTGAGTGTGTACAAGTGTGGTGTGTGTGTGTGCGTGAGGTGTGTGTCTGTGAGAGAGAGAGAGAGCGTATACTGATTAAGTCGTCCAGAAGCTTCAGCCGACGTTTGGTGGTGCGCGCAGGAGCGTGCACGAGAAGGCACAGGCGCGTGCAAGCGCAGGCGCGCATAGGAGGGAGCGGTTTGAGGGAGCAGCGCAGCGCACTGTGTGGCGCAGCGCACCGTGCTGCGCGTTGAGGGGAATGCGGGCGAAGAAGCGGGCGCTGGGAGAGACGTGGGCGCAGGAGCTGGAGCGGGCGTGGGGAGAGATGCGGGCGCGGGCTGGAGGTGGTTGCGGCGCGGAGAGAGAGTGCGCGGTGATCGGATAAGTGAGAAACTTTCCGATCACCGCACTGTAGCTACAGTGTCGCGCTCTCTAGCGTGAACAGTAGCTACAGTGCGCTCTCGGTGCAGGCGACCGGCTGCTCTCGGTTCAGCGTGCGCGGGTGACGTGGAGTGGGCTGGCGCGTGCGCGGAAGGAGCTACGTCGGTTGCTGGCGTGTGCGGTGGCCTACGCGCGGGCGAGAGTTGGCCGGTGCCTTGCTGCAGCTGCAGTTGAGCTTCAAAGCTCGACTCTGTGGCAATGACGGAAATGGCTGAAATGACGAAAACAGAGAGGTGAACCACCACGCCCACTGGCTCTTTGATGAGCTGGGCGGTGGTGGGACTCATAGTGGTAGTCGTGTACCTCTGTGAGCTGCTCCTGCCCGTAGCGTAGCTCCTCAGGAGGAAGAGAGGCTGCGTATGGAGGGGAGAGGGGAGGAGATGGCCTGGAGAGGGAAGGTTGCTGTGTGTGTTGAGTGTGCTGGACCAAGCTCTCTTGCACAAGGAAGCAAGGAGGGCCTTTTAAAGAGGATGGAGGCAAGCACAGCCATGCCCTGGGCTGTGCATGGCTGTGCATGCAGCTGGCAAGGCAAGCTGTTGCAGAGAATGGCGCGAAGAGGAAGCTACCATGCCCTGTATTCGGGCGGAGAAATTCAAAGCCAAATAAAATTAAAAAATAAAGATGGTGAATTTGCGAGGCAGCACTTGAGGAATATGTTAATTTCAAGGCCATTTTATTCACTCTCCTCCCCTCTCAAATAAATGCATGCATGCTTTTATTTTTACAAATGCGATTATGGCTACCTAATATGCAATGGCAATGCTAGGAAATAACACAAGATGGCACTTTTATTTGTGTATTTTTGCTGTGCAATCATACCCCCATTCCTATCTTTTGCTAGTCCCTAGCAAAACATTTTGTACTGTATTTAGAAATGATCTTAAGCTGAAGATTTTCTTCTGAGGCGACATAGGTGTGTTTATTGTTGGATATTGTGAGAACCAATTGCCGAGAAGACTACCAGTACTTTAAGTCTTATGTGACATAGACCATCTCTCGACTAACCAGGACTCTTGATATTAAACCTTAAGTACGATTTCCATGACCCAGGAGGTTTTTGCCGTACTCGAGAGCTCAAGAGATTATGGCTTGTGCATAGTGAAGGATCAAGACTGACCAAATGAACATTAAGACTCAAGCCCAGGGTTTCACGAATTTTTAAGTGCAGGTTGGTCCCAATTTTAGCTCATGTCTTCAGATTGACCCTTAAAAAGATGACGGAAAACTCAACATCCATTTTATAACATTTGTGGCTCAAAGAAAATAGGGTATTTGCCATGAAGAACTTTTTTGTAGGGAGAAGATTTTACAGGCATTTGCGAGACATACTGACTTATTCGTACCCTTTTTTTTTTTGAAACACGTGTCAGTATATCTCTTACAACTTTATTTGGAGGAGCACACTTTTCTTTCGGTGGGAGAGTTTCTTTTTGGTGGCAAGAGTCTTTCCTAAACACAAGACTAAAGCCTGGGATAAAAATTCTACCTGCGCGCACAGGTAAGGACTCCACCTTCCCTAATTAACACTAGGGTTGGATCTTATGTTCTTGATATGTGTAGTGTGAACCAAGATTACTTAGGCTCTCAAGTAGAAGCAAACCAACGGATCCTATACTGGTGTCTCAGGTACAAGAATACGTCCTTAGTTAGGAGAGATTCCGATCTATCTTGTCAATGCTCAAGTGAATTAAGCCGAGCCTGAGCGAATCAAGCTTCTGTGGCCTGGAAAGTCTTCAAAACAATGGTTAAATATCCATAAACACTTATTGTATTTTTGTTTCAGCCTTCAGATCATTACTAAATACCATTTTTTTTATTAACATATTTATAGATAGATGGAGGCTGCATGATACCATAAAATACCCAGATCCTATGGATGCCTATCCACCCCCCCATGCCAAACGATGCAATGTCCTCATATGCATGCAGGGAAGGGTAGAGGAAGGACGAAAGATCGGGTAACGAGAGCTGAGGTGCAGGGTATTCAGCAGGGTGGTAGGGTGGGTGGATGGTGGGTGGTGAAGTGAAAAGTGAAGTGAGCGTGACAGTGGCGGAGTGTTGTTGGGGTGCCTCCCAATGAGCGCTGAATTTAACGTCCCTAACTGGACTCAGAATGAGGCACGACATTAGTAACCCTCGAGCAGGGCAACAGTTTCTCCAATGGAGGCAGGTTCATGAGTAAGATAGGGTTTCAAACGCTGCCCATTGACCGTAAATTTATGCCCAGATCTGGGATCTTCAATCTCAACAGCCCCGTTGGGAAATTGTCTCGAGACTAGAAAAGGACTAGTCCATTTGGACTTCAATTTCCCAGGAAAGAATGAGCCGGGCATTGTAGAGCCAAACTTGCTGAGATGGCTCAAATTCCTTCCGTCGAATACGGATGTCGTGAAAAGCCTTAGTGCGTTGCTTGAAAGTTAAGGCAAAATCATAGGCTTCACGACGAAGCTCTTCCAGCTCCTAGAGTTGGAGTTTCCTTTCTTGACCACACATGTCTGGGTCGAGGTTACATTGGCGAACTGCCCAATAAGCGCAGTGTTCCAACTCCACAGGCAAATGACAAGGCTTCCCATAAACGATTCTATAAGGAGACATACCAAGGGGAGCCTTGAAGGTGGTCCGATACGCCCAAAGTGCGTCAATCAGCTTGTCGACCAGTTCGAACGGTCAGGCCGAACCATTTTCTGGAGAATTTGCTTGATTTGCTGGTTCGACACCTCTGCCTGGCCGTTCGTCTGAGGATGATACGGGGATGCGATACGATGGTGGACTCCGTATTTCCTCAGAAGTGCCCAAAAAGAAGCATGGGTAAAGTGCTTTCCTCCATCCGAGATAATGGCTCGAGGGATCCCAAAGCGCGCAAAGATGTAGTCTTTGACAAATCGAGTGGATATAACATGGTCAGCACGGCGCATGGGAATAGCCTCGATCCATTTCGAAACATAATCAATGGCCATGAGGATAAATTCGAAGCCGTTGGAAGGAGGAAAGGGACCCAAGAAATCAATTCCCCAAATGTCGAAGATTTCCGCAGCTAGGATGGGTTGCAAGGGCATCATGTCACGATGTGACATTGATCCTAACGACTGGCACCTAGTGCAATGTTTGGCATACTTGTGTGCATCCTGGTAAAGGGAGGGCCAAAAGAAATCGCACTGCAACACCTTGGCTGCAGTTTTCCTCCCAGAGAATGGCCTCCGCAGGCTTGATCATGGCAGAAGGATAGCACACTGGGAATTCGCTGTCAGGAATACAGAGATGGATGATTTGATCAGCACCTATTCGAAAAAGAAGTGGATTATCCCAGAAATAATACTTTGCCTCTGCCATGAGACGCTCGCGCTGGTTTTTAGGCAAGCCATGTGGAAGGGATCCAGAAGTAAGGTAATTGGCAATGTCAGCATACCAAGGTCCACTTGCCACATTAATTGCCAATAGGTGCTCATTAGGAAAAATCTCATTAATCGACAGAGTAAGTTCAATATGGTCAGGGTCCAGTCTAGAAAGATGATCAGCCACAACATTCTGGACTTCGACCTTTTCATGGATCTCAATGTCAAATTATTGGAGTAGAAGGATCCAACGAATCAGTCTAGGCTTGGCATCCTTCTTATGCATGAGATGGCGAATGGCTGCGTGATCAGTGAAAATAATAACATGTGAGCCCAAAAGGTAAGTGCAGAACTTCTCCAGCCCAAAGACGACCGCCAATAGTTCTTTCTCAGTGGTAGTATAATTACATTGGGCCTCGTCCAACGTCTTACTGGCGTAGTACACCACGAAGGGGTGTCTATCGCGTCTTTGTCCCAGGATGGCTTCGACTGCAAGGTCGGAAGCATCACACATGAGTTCAAAGTCGAGGGACCAATCAGGTGGTTGGAGAACAGGGGCCTTGGTGACAGCATTACGCAGCTGCATGAATGCTCGTATACAATCGGGGCCCATATCAAAGGGTACGTCGATCGATAGGAGATGAGTTAAAGGTCGAGAAATCTTGGAGAAATCTTTGATGGATCTCCTATAGAAATCGACGTGTCCCAGGAAGGAGCGGATTTGTTTGACAGAGCCAGGCACAGGTAAATCAGCAATTACATCAAGCTTAGCTCTATCAACCTCGATACCCCTATCGGAGATGATATGTCCGAGAATAATTCCCTCGTGTACCATAAAATGACTTTTTTCCTAGGAAAGCACGAGGTTTACATCAATACATCTCCGAAGGATATGGGTCAGGTTGGCAAGGCAGTCATCGAAAGATGGTCCAAAGATCGAAAAGTCATCCATGAAGACCTCGAGAAAGTCACCCACCATGTCATGAAATATTGCCAGCATACATATCTGGAAAGTTGCTGGCGCATTACAAAGTCCGAACGGCATCCTTCTAAATGCAAAGGTGCCGAAGGGGCAGGTAAAGGTGGTTTTCTCTTGGTCCCGGGGGTCAATTGCCACCTGGTTATATCCTGAGAATCCATCCAGGAAACAGAAAAATTTATTTCCCGCTAACCACTCCAGGATTCGGTCAATGAAAGGTAGTGGAAAGTGATCTTTCTTAATTGCAGCATTGAGTTTCCTATAATCTACACACACTCTCCAAGATGTAGGAGTGCATGTAGGGATGGATTCGCCCCTGTCATTGACACGGATGGTGAGTTCCACCTTTTTGGGCACGACATAAATCAGACTCACCCAGGGGCTATCGCTGATCGGGTAGATTATACCTGCATCCAGCCACTTAATAATTTCCTTTTTAACGACCTCCCGCATGTTAGGGTTGAGACGTCGCTGCATCTCACAGGAAGGTTGAGCCTCCTCCTCGTATATATACGGTGAGTGCAGTAGGAGGGGCTAATGCCAGTTAAGCCTGATAAAGACCATCCAATGGTTGCCTTCTGTTCCATAAGGACCTTGGTTAGTTTGCACTCTTGCTCCCTGGTCAATTTTGAACTGATGATTACGGGGAGAGTTTCATTTGGTCCCATGAAAACAAACTTGAGTGTACTAGGCAGCTCTTTCAGCTCGGGAGTGGATGGTGAAAGATCTGGCATTTCTTGGGATGAGAGTGTCCCAGGCAGATCAGAAAACAAGTTAGGAGGAAGAAGTTGGCCCTCATATTGGCCAAGAAGAGGGGCTTCTTGGATAGATGGATCCAAAAAGGAATAGCCCCAGTGAGTAGTACATGGGCTCAAGGTCCCAGTGTGGAGTTGCAACTCTGCCTGATTTGGCGGGAAAGAAAGGGCAATCCGGTCTTCAAGAGTGTGGACTAGCGGTGAGTAGCCCGGATATGACTCAGACCACGAGGTATGGGAAGCGGAGAAAACCTCGTCAGAAGTCTGGTCAGGAGATGGAACAGGACAAGGGAGGGATGTGGGAACGTCACAATATGTGTCGGTCGGGCAATCGTTAGTGTTTACAAGTAATCCACAGCAATCAGAATACGTCCCAATTAGTTCGATACACGCACTGACGGCCATGTCCTTGTCAGACGTGTCATCCTCAATGTAATCGCAATCAAAGTTCTTGGCTGCCTTGAAGATGTTAAGCTTGAGCTTCTCAGATCCAACGGCAATCTCAATACAGCCTGACTCTCGGTCGATATGGGCGCGGGCTGTGCCCAAGAAAGGTCGACCAAGGATGATTGGACAATCAGAAAGTGAGCTAGGAACTTCCATATCTAAAACAAGAAAGTCAACAGGAAAACAGAGACTGTTGACCCTAACCACCACGTCTTCCACCACACCCTTTTGAATTTTGACAGAACAATCTGCCAACTGTAACGTGATAGGGGTGGGTTTCGGATTTCCCAAGGAAAATTTTTCGAGCATGATGGTTGGTATGAGATTGATGGAAGATCCTAGATCAAGCAGGGCACGGTTAAAATTGTAGCCTTGGATGCTACAGGAAATAAGTGGTGTGCCCGGATCTTTCTACTTTGGTGGTAGATTTGACAATATAGCACAACTCACATGAGGCGAGAGAACCACCGGATTCTTAGTTTTCTTTGATTGTCGCCTAGTGTTGTGTAGTCTTTGAAAAATTAGGCGACAGTAGGTATGTGGTCGATAGCCTCTAGCAGGGGTACCTTGATTTCAACATCCCTGAACAAATTACGCAGGTTATCAAAGGCCTGCGTATCCTTCTTCTTGCCTTTTGTCTCCCTCAGTAGAGCCTCAGGGAATGGGATTGATTCTGGCACCAATTTGGGTGTATCGTCCTCTCGCGAATGAGGCGTGCATCCCGAATGAGAGGGAGATGAAGAAGACGGGCCAGGATTAGGTCGAGGCGGATCGACAGTCAGCTTACCGCTCCTTGTAGTGATCGCATTGGACGATGTGGGTCCAGTGGGATCATAAGGCGGAGGAGGGTTAGCAATAGGGACATAAGAGTGAGGTGCTACAGTGGGATTAGCCTGAAATCCCAGTGGAATGCTCGGAGCCTACAGAATCTGATGAACCTGCCCCTGAGAAGGTCGTACCTGTGGTTGAGGACCACGGGGTACGAAATTTCGCAGGTTGGGAACAGGTTGGGCTAGAAGAGTGCCCTGAGATCGAGTCGTCATGCGTAGTTGACTGATCTCAGCATTCTGCTGTGCCAATTGGTGCTAAAGAGAGGTCATGTTCTCTTCATAGTGCTTTGACATTTCCGTCATCATTCGCATCAATTTATCAAGAGGACTTGATGCATGTTCTGTTTGCAGTACGCAAGGACCCGATGGCGAATTCGCTATAGGATTAGACTGGGCCCTTGGGATGACGGGTGCGGATGGTCGCATTGGTCCACCCGCGGAGTTTTGGCGCTGCGGGTTGTTGGACCAAGCAAAGATCGGATGATTTCGCCACCCTGGGTTATAAGTGGCAAAGAACGGGTTGTTCCCCTGGGCGCAAGCATCTTCTATGCCAGAAGACACGTACGCATGTAAATATGCTTTCGAGCACACAAAGGCTTGATCCTCCGTGTCGAAATACTGGCTCGCAGAAGCCAGATCCACATAACTTACCGAATCGCTCGGCGCGACACTCAGTAAGGAAGGTCTTACGGGGTTTCTAGGGATAAGCCTAGTGTTGGAAGAATTGGAATTGTGACGAAGTTGTGAGGTGGGGGTGTTTGCCATAGAATGGGCGGGGTTGGCCAGAAGCTCGTCCAGCTTCTTGTGCACGACGGAGACTTCATCTAATTTTTGTGCGATAAGGCTGAGATCTGTGGATGAATGGGAGGGTCCCGTGTCAACTTCGTGGACATTACGGGGCAGGCTGGTATGATTAAAGGCGACAATGGAGGCATTGTTCATCGAGTTTTCGCTCATATTTTCAAATAATTCAAATGCTCCATTCTCGTCTTTATTCATGAAATTCCCTCCGCAGGAAGCGTTTGCAATCTTTTCAAAGTCTCATTTAGCCCATAATAGAAAATCTGGGCTATATGCCACTTAGGCAGACCGTGGTGCGGACACTTCCTGAGGAGGTCATTATATCTCTCCCATGCCTCATGAAATTGTTCGCCGTTTTGTTGTGTAAATGAAGTGATAGCACGGCGAAGCGCATTGGTTTGCCCGATTGGGAAGAACTTCTTGAGAAACGCTGTTCGCATCTCTTCCCAAGAGTGGATGGTTCTCCCAAGGGTGCGTAACCACTGCAATGCTTTATCCACAATGAAAACGGGAACATTTTCATGAGGACTATAGGTAACCCGATATTTCTTGGTTTAACAGTTTCAGCCAATCGGGTTAGGCCTTCCAAGTGGAGAAAAGGATCTTCACTTGCAAGACCATGGAAGTGAAAATTTATCAGGCCAATTATGTTAGGTTTCAGTTCAAAGTCATCCCCGCCCATGGGGACCCGAATTTGTCCTATGATCTCTGTAGCAGCGGGATTCTGATAGGAGCTAAGAGACCTAGGCTCCTCCCATTCGGGAGGGTTCTGCATTTCCTCCAATTTTCCCTAATGGCCTCAATTTGTTCATTATACATTTCCATTTGGTCTTGGAGGCGGGTTATGGGATCCAAGGCTCCACCACCTGGTGGGTTTTGAGGGCGGTTTCCTCCCTCGGGATTTGGGGGTGGGCGTGCAGTCATGTTTGTTGAGGAGGAGGACGATTTGGCTTCTTTTCTAAAATTTTCAGGCAATTCACACAGTTTAGGGTTTTGTGACCTCCTCCCAAACATGCACTACCGCAGGAAGAATTGGGGGGATACGAAGGGAAAAGGAGATGAGAGAAATGACGCTGCAAAGGTACACTTAATGACAAATCAATACAAGCAAATTCCTAACCACTACAGTGTGCCTTTAGACCTAAAGATCTAAGTTACCTACTATCACGACCTACGGAACCAAATGTGAGCACCGCGGAACCACCAGGCCAAATTGAAAGGCCGTTTGCCCCAGTCTTAGACACTCAATAGCACGCGAGAACCCTCACCAACACGTAGGCACTACACGCAGGTAGTTAGACCTCCAATCCTTAATAAGGGTCAAGTTGCTACCTGTTTTAGTTAGAGGCTTAGGATCAAGTGCTTCTGGAATGTGAAGGGCATTATTTACGGGTAATGCCCAAGTGATTGATTTAAAGTGTGTAAACCAAGCATGCAACGGGGAAATCTCCCCGAATTGAAGTTTTAATTGGTGAATGGTTTTTAGAGTTTCAACTTTAAGTAGTATGGATTTTAAGATTTCGATGAATTACCAATTCAAACAATCTCCGGGTTTTGAGAGAATACAAGTTTTTTTCTAAGTCCAATAAACCCTTCTTCAATGTCAATTGGTTAATGCATGCTAAAATGCAATGGGCTTCCCTAGATGGAGATTTCTATGTGTGGATGCACGAATCAATTTTAGATTAGTGTGAAAGGGAGCCAAAGCACTTCAATTCAAGTGCTCCCAATCACCAAAAATGATTTCCACACACAAGGCTCAATCATAAGATAAAGAAAATCAAATTGTTGGGGTTGAGGTATTCAGGATCAAATCATAGGCACATGAAAGGTCGTGGTGAGGTTGGAATCAACTCAATTCCAAGTCTCCCCACCAAAAAGGTGATCCCAAATTGCAGGTAAACGAGGCAAAGAGGGATGGCAATCAATCTATTTATCTTTGCCTCAAAGAATACTTCACACGGGGAAAGATTCAAGAATCAAGATTCTTGGGTCTTCACTATGCGAAGTTTGGCGGGAAATCTCGGGGCAATGGGAGTGATGGCAAACAATCAAATAAGTGATTTTTAATCCACTTTCCCCAAGAGATCCCAAGAAGTGTTTTTTTTTTTATTAAGGTGACAAGTTGACCTAAGTTGCTAAGAAAGACCTACCCGTTCAGCAACGTGGGCGAAGCTCCAGTGCGGTGCCGGTGACTTCACGCTCTCGTTCCCGCCTTGGATCTGCCCACGTCTCCGACTTCGTCTGCTTGCCTTCTCCTTGCAACTGGTTCACCTGCATACCAACAAATAGAAACACCCGTGAAGAGAAGGGTGTGAGAAGAGAAACATTAAATGAATGGAGTAGAAACTTACTTGAATGCGCACGTCCCCGGCAACGGTGCCAAAAAAAGGTGTGGTTGGGCTCGGATAGGTTGTGTTAATATGGTGATTTAATCGTTGAAATGAGTATAGTGGTTAACCTAGATCGAGCCTAACCATCTTTTTACAAAATTTTTAACCTGGCCTACTTAATTTTATCTTGGTCACTTTTAGGCCCAGGGTCAAACTCAGGGAAGCGGGATTAGAGGTGAACAAGTTTCTACGCCCTTCCTACAACGAATCTCTTCCGTTCGTTTATTATGTTTTTGGTGTTTTTCTATTTAAGATTTTTTTTTTCTGATAATTTTTGTCCTTGAGGTACACCCTTGAAATCAAGTTCTTGGCTTTGAGCCAAATTAGGGTTCCAAAACTGGTCTTGCTATTTGCAAGACTGAGTACCTGCAAGTCAAGGATTATCTTTTCTCTTTTGTATATTTTTTTTATCTTTTTAATAGCAGGAAAGAGAAATAGAAATAAGATAAATATAGTATATATATATATTATATATGTATATAGGGGTGGGGGTGGAGGCGGAAATGACATGTAGCACGGTGTCGAGTTGATCGTCGTCTAGGAAGACGCAACCAACAGGATGAAGTGCCGCGTGAAGTGTTGGATGGATGGGTGGAAGGTGTGTGCGGAGACGCTTTCTGTACGCGTGTATCGGGGAATATCAGCAACGGGTGCAGATATTCCCGCGATACAACATGTGGTAGGTGATATGAAAATGTATATATATATGTATATATATAAATATATATTTATATGTATATATAGATATGGTTATAATTATATAGGTGTATATGTTGTTATATATATATATATAGGTATATATATATATGTAAATATATATATAGATAGACATATGTATATAGGTATATATATATGTATATTTATAATTATATATATATGTATGTATATATATTTAACTATATAGATATAGATATATATATATATATATAGTAATATATGTATATAGTTATAGATATGTATATATGTATATATGTATGTATAAATATATGTGTAGATATATGTGTATATATATATATATGTATATATACTTATACTTAGTTGTATAGGTAATAATATATGTTTAGATATATGTATATGTATATATATATATGTATATAAATATATGTGTGTATATATATATATATCTATCTATATATATATATATATATATATATATATAGGTATATAGTCGTGTACAAGTGAGTGAGTGAATGTACACGTGAGTGTGTACAAGTGTGGTGTGTGTGTGTGCGAGAGGTGTGTGTCTGTGAGAGAGAGAGAGAGAGAGAGAGAGAGAGAGCGTCTGCTGGTTAAGTCGTCCAGAAGCTTCAGCCGACGTTTGGTGGTGCACGCAGGAGCGTGCACACGCAGGCGCAGGCGCGCACAGGAGGGAGCGGTGTGAGGGCATAGTGCAGCGCACTGCGTGGCGCAGCACGCTGAGGGGAACGCGGGCGAAGAAGCGGGCGCTGGGAGAGATGCGGGCGCAAGCGCTGGAGCGGGCGTGGGGAGAGACGAGGGCGCGGGCTGGAGACGGTTGCGGCTCGGAGAGAGAGTGCGCGATGACCGGATAAGTGAGAAACTTTCCGGTCACCACTTTGTAGCTACAGTGTTGCGCTCTCTAGCGTGAATAGTAGCAACAGTGCGCTCTCGGTGCAAGCGACCGACTGCGCCCGGTTCAGCGTTCGCAGGTGCTGTGGAGCGGGCTGGCACACGTGCGGAAGGAGCTACGTCGGTTGCTGGCATGCGTGGTGGCCTGCGCGCGGGCGAGAGGTGGCCGGTGCCTTGCTGCAGCTGCGGTTGAGCTTCAAAGCTCGACTCTGTGGCAATGGCGGAAATGGCTGAAACGACGAAAATAGAGAGGTGAACCACCACGCCCACTGGCTCTTTGATGAGCTGGGCGGTGGTGGGACTCACAGTGGTAGTCGTGTACCACTGTGAGCTGCTCCTGCTCGCAGCGTAGCTCCTCAGGAGGAAGAGAGGCTGCGTATGGAGGGGAGAGGGGAGGAGACGGCCTGGAGAGGGAAGGCTGCTGTGTGTGTTGAGTGTGCTGGACCAAGCTCTCTTGCGCAAGGAAGCGAGGAGGGCCTTTTAAAGAGGATGGAGGCAAGCACAGCCATGCCCTGGGCTATGCATGCGGTTGGTAGGGCAAGCTGTTGCAGAGAATGGTGCAAAGAGGAAGTTGCCATGCCCTGTAGTCGCGTGGAGAAATTCAAAGCCAAATAAAATTAAGAAATAAAGATGGTGAATTTGAGAGGCAGCACTTGAGGAATATGTTAATTTCAAGGCCATTTTATTCACTCTCCCCTCTCAAATAAATGCATGCATGCGTTTATTTTTATAAATGCAATTGTGGCTACTTAATATGCAATGGAAATACTAGGAAATAACACAAGATGGAACTTTTATTGGTGTATTTTTGCTGTGCAATCAATTGGGTACAAATTAGGTTCACATGAGAGGGGATTTCTCAGAAAATCTCCCTTTCAAATTTGAAAGGGATTCTCTAAGGAATCATGGAGTTCTTTCCCTCAAATCCTCACCAGAGTAGGACTTCCTCCACTGTAATGGCGGAGGGACCTAATTGTAAAGAATGACGAGGAAGCTAGGGGGTGTCTGTAAAGGTTTTCAAAAGTTAAGGGTAGAAATGTAATTGGGCTGGACCTGTTTGCAAAGTAGGTCAAGGTGAATTCCCCTTAGTCCAAATTTTGTTACAAACCTAATTTGGACCTAAGGAATCCAATGGTGAAGTTGGATTCTAGGTTTGGTCACGTTTGACTGAGCAATTTACACAAAAACCCAATTTAGGGTAAATAATTGACTGAGGCCCCAATTTAGGTCAAAATAGGTTTTAAAGGCTAAGTTGAAAGTTCTAAATCCTAGAGGATATTTTTCCATGAATTTTAGAGGGTTTAGGTGAATTTTACATTCCCAAAACCTTGTTAAATTAAGTGGGTCTGTTTTAGGGTTACTAAAAGTCATTTAATTCCTAGATTTCACATGAACCCTTTTCTATTTGAACCAACCCACTTTTTATCTTATTTATACCATTTGACCTCTGTGTATCCCATGAGAAATCCCATTGTTTTACTGCAATCGTAAAATTACAGTTTTACCCCTTATTTCTTGCTTTTCTCTCAGACTGGTTATTTCTTGAGTTAGGACCTTTATTTAGTTATGCAGGAGCTTTTGTTCACTTTTTTGGATCAAAATGAGCTAGTTAGAGCTCATGATGGTGTTCCCATCACACCCTCACACGAATTTCTTTAGGGCTTTACTCTATCCTAGTCTGCTAGAGCTTCTTGTGTGTTTAATTGGGTTCGAAAGGTTGTATTTTTCAAATGTAGGTGTCATCGGATTGGGTTTCTTTTCCAGTTTCGAGCAGCAACCTCTGACAGTTCCACGACAAGAGCACCTCCTCTCCTCACTGCAGAATCCTTATGGGATTTTATTTGGGCTGTTGGATTCAAGATCCTATTTATCGTGAGGATCGTCATTTTAAGAAATATACGTCGTAGTATAGGATAAAAATTGCGACAACACTTAAATTTATAAAACTCAAAATTAGTAAATTTGAGTTTGAGGTCGTTTGCAGGGAGAAAATTTGCAATTTCAATCAACTAATCACAGTATCAAGAAAGATATGCAAGAATAATGCTCAATGTAATCAAAATAATATTTCAAAAAGTTAGGAATGAGAGGGCAAAAGGATTAGGTTAAAATGGTGGTTTGAACCACCAATTTAACCTAATAATCAAGTTCTAATTTAGCCAAATAAACCAATAGTACTTCAATCAAATGAATATTCAATTTCAGAACCAATACAAGCAAAACAAAATCAGACGTTAGGTTTAGGCTTTAGATGCCTTAACTCAACACCTCAAAGAACCAAGGCAAAGCACCACAGAAGAGACATAAGGGTCTCACAGGCTAAGTGCTAAGAGAGGAGGGCACAAAGCTTGAGGCAACAAAAACCCCCCTCCTCCCTCTCAAATTCCTTCCTCAAAACCAAGTCAGACCTGGGTATTCAGGTTCATCAGATCTAGCCCAAACTCGCAGGCGAGGGTGCGTGAGGGAGCACATGCGTTTGGGCGTGAGTGGGGACCTCACCCTCATGCGTTCGGAGGTGAACAACTTAGATCACAATTTCCTTTTATGTGTGGTCGGGCTTTTGTCCCACACGATGTGGGACAAAACATTGGGGCTTCTTTGCATGCTGTAGCAGGAATTTCCTCGAGCAATTGTGGCTGCTGGTCACGTTTAATTGACGTTCCACTGCGTTGCTGCTGCTAGGATGAGGGTCTGGAGAGCTTCAAGTTCTGAAGCCGCGTTGATTGCAGGTAGTAGCTGGTCGCATGAGGGCCGAAGAGATGCGGACGTGGTCGGAGAAGTTGGCGGCTGTGGCAATTGTCTGGTGAGGCCCTGAAACACTATAATGGGCTTAGCACCCCAATTCAAGCACTCAGAGGGATCATTGGAGCATGACGAGTGAAGTGGTGGTCGTGACGTGTTGTGAAGGTGTGTGTGTCAGTGTGTCAAGGTAGAGAGGCTGAACGGAGCTGGTGGTGTTTGGTAGAGGCGTGGAGGGGTTAGAACTCCAAATAGGTAGAGGGCATTTATTTTAGGGAGCACGGCGGAGCTTTTGGGAGTGTTGCAATGAGTTGTGTGATGTGTGGTGACTAGGTGAACTCGCCAGAGTTCCACCAGCCATGGGGAAGATGAAGGTGGTACGGGTGGTGGTGTGGGTGAAACCTATGATCTAAGGGGTTGGAGAGGATCAAGAGGGTGAGAGGAAGAGAAAAGGGACATTTAGAAAGGGAAAGAGTGAGAGAGGGTAGTCGACTATGATGGGTCGACACCGAAGAAGGTGAAGGCGATGGCGATAAGGTAGCAAGTAAGGAGAGGTGGAGAGTGGCCATGCTTTGGCCGGTGATGTTCGCAAGGAAGAGGGGAGGATGTTGGAGTGATTGATTTGACCATTGGCTGGTCAGAGGAAGGTGTTGGAGAAGCATGCCGGAGCTCGAGTTGCAGACGACCGAAGAAGAGAGAAGAGGAGGTATCTCTGTCTTTTTTGAGCTAAGGAGAACGATCGAACATAGGGAAGCTTATATAGTGCTTCAGGATGAGGTCTGAATGAAAAAAGGAGCTTGATTGATTCATGGTTTTGGGGAAAAAGTTTCCCAAAATCCTCAAGCTCTCCTGAGCTCTAGGATTTGATTTTGGGTTCTTGAGATGGCTCAATGTATCGGATATCTCCTCAAGATTAATCCCTCCAAATTTGGAGAGATTTAGTCGTGATTCGAGAGAGAAATCTCTCCGCGAATCTCGAATGAGGTGCGTTCCCACCTCTAATGGTGATAGGGACCTAAATGAATAAAATGATGAGAATTTATTGGGCTATTTACAAAGAATTCGAAACCTGAGGGGCTCAACGTTAGAAATAGAGTTTTAAAGGGCTAAATTACAAATTAGGTCAAAATGGACTTTGATTAGGCCCACATTTTGGCCTTAACCTAATTTTCACCCAAGGAATCTAATGGTTAAGTTGGGTTTGAGTTGTGACAACGTTTGACTGGGCAATTTGCACAGAAGCCCAAATCAAGGTAAACTCCTGTCTAAGACTCTGTCCAAGGTCAAAATGGATTTAGATGGTCAAACCAAGGGTATCAAACCTCTTAGAATATTTTTATATGATTTTTAGGAGGTTTCTATGAATTTTATCCTGACTAGAACCTCTTTAATTTAAGCAGGTCTGAAATTAGTGTTTTGTGTATTGTTGTGGTTCTCGAAAAGCATGAAACCTTGTTTCCTTCAGTCTTGACCCACATTTTGGACTTTTAAGCTCATTTTACCTTCATTTAACCCCTAAAAAACCCTGTGGTGAATCTGTGTTTATGATGTACTGTTAAAATTACAGAATTAACCTTGATTTCCCGCTCTCTTCTCAAATCAGAATAATGCGAGATTATGACTTGCAGACGATTATGTAGGATCTTGAATCAATCAAAGCTGACTAAAAGTGGCTAGTTAGGGCCTATGATGGTGTTTCCATCAGATCCACAATCAATTCCTCATCCAATTCAATAGCTCCTCCTTGCAGCGAGAAGGCAAAGAAGACGAAGGTGAAGGCAAGACTCAATTGTCCCACCTCGTGAACATGAAGAGCTTGAAGATGTGCATATAAGGAAATCAGCTCCACTCGGATACTCAGGGGGTGAGGTCCCCATATTACATGTGCACGCACATGCCAGCACACACGCGGGAGCGCTTGGGTTCGAGATTGGGCTGATTTTGGATTGGTCTTGGCTGAGCTTTGAACTGAATTTTGGTTGGCTTTTGAGAGGCACTTTTGGGATAATATTGAGGCTAAGGCTTTGGTTATAAAAATAATGTTTTTGCCTTAGTATTCTCATTTCCTTTTGAGTTCGATTGTAGCAATACTTGCATAATCTATGTCTTTTTGTGTTAAGCTCCCGTTCTTCACTTTATATTTACTTGATTAGTGGATTAATTGCGATTTAATTGCTCCTTGAGATGACCTCGACTGACAACTCGAGATATAAATTTAAATATTTCTGTCGCTTTAGTCGCTACATTACAATGCATTTCTTAAAACCCAACTTTAGCGTGTTAACATTTTGGTGCTGTTGCCGGGGAGCATCGTGCACTTTGCCACTATTCATTTCATCTTATTCTGACTTGATTTCTAACTTATCTCTATTGGATTGTTTCGAGGCTTACACGAGATAAGTTCAAGATCATCGTCTCGGATCAACCACAACAAAGGTAGGTCAGTCATCTTCCCTTCTTCCCTAATCCCCTCTCTTTCTTGGGGAGATAAAAAAGGAAAAAAAAGAAATTAGGAAGCCAATCCTACCTTATTGATGCGAAGAAACACGCATTTTCTAAATTGATGTAATTGTGTCGTAACACAGATCCGCAATCAACTCTTAAAATTTATAACCTAGATAGTGGGGTATCTAGGGTCTGAGGGTTGCCTATGGATCGCAAAGTATATTAAAGGGGAGGGGTGAATAATATTGCTTTAAAAAAATTATGAATAAAAAATAAATCGACAACAGAATCAAGCATAGATTACACCTGGATTTATAGTGGAAACCTAAACCAGGTGAAAACCACTACCTAAATCTCTCAGCTTAGGATTTTCTCAACTAGTCAAGGCTAGTCAATCCACTATCGTATCACTTTAACGAGGGTGGCACAACCTTTTTACAAACACTTCTCTTTATAACCTGAAGAGAAGCACAACAACAACTACAATGGATCTTCCCCAACAACTTGGGATTCGTTAATCAAAACAATAATGTAAAAGAACAATGTAGAGCTATGGAACCTCAATGAAAATGAAACTAGAATTTCAACGGAGGTTTGAAACGACGTGCTTTGAAAGGCGTGAGAAACGAGTGTAGAAGCACTTGAAGAAGCACGAGAAGCTCTATTATTTTGGAGGATTTTTCTATTGAAAGTTATATGAAAAAGGATTGCGTACAACCTCTATTTATACTAAAATTCAACTTGAAAAGGAAATGACATTGGTTGATTAATTAAGGTAGATTGGTCGATCAAAACGAGATTTGGTCGATCAATCTAGTTGCTTGATCTATCACTGATTGGTCGATTAATTAGCTTAATTGGTCGATCAAAAGGGTATTAATCAACTTCCTAAAATGGGATGGTTTTATCGATTAACTAAGTTGGTTTGTTGATTAATCAATTTGGTCAATCAATTAGTCTTATCGGTCGATCGATAACCCTAGAAATTGATTTTAGAGAAAAGCATGAAAATTTATTTGAGTTTTATTTTGAGGTTCCTTACAACAATATCCTAGACTCAATAAAAGTAAAAGACATAGGTCAACATCCATCAGATCTTGATCCATGAGAGAAGCTTTGATCCGTGATAGTCCTGAAATATTAGTCTTACAGTAAACATAAGTTTGGTGCATCAAAATAGAGGTACTTATAAGGTCGTCCAAGGAGGCCAATTTGTTAGTCAAAAAATATGATTCTCTCTCTCACCACTCAAATCTGTACTTGTATTTTTTATTTTCAATTTTGTTATTTTTAGGGTTTTCAAATAACGGGCACTTGAAATTGAAGATGAACTATGCTAAAACTATGTCTAAGTGACAAGAATAAACCCTTTCTTTTAAGCTCACCCTAGGCAACTGTGCCTAGGGTAATTAGAAGAAGAGAGTGTGGTGCACTAAGCTACTAAAAACATGAGAAACACACTGAGTAGAAATCATGAAATTGGATGGCAAAATCGAAACTTGTATTACTAGCAAACTAGAGGAAAGGTAGCTGAATGCTTGTTACATAAAAGATAATGATGGTAACACCATCATGGGTCTTAACTAGCCACAATTAGTCAGATTCAATTGATAAATGATCCTAATTGATCATCTGAGGATCATAATTCCGCATTGATCTGATTTAAGAAGACAAGAAAACATGGTTAATTCTACTGTTTTAACAGCACATCACAAATGCAGACTAACCACAGGGTTACTAAAGGGGTTGATTGAGTGTCAAATGAACATAAAAGACAAAAAAGTGGGTTCACACTGACTGAATCAAGGTTTCGCTCATTTCGAGGATGAAAATAGTACTAAAAACACTAATTATCAACCCCACTTAAATTGAAAAGGTTTTGGTCAAAAGAAAATTAATCTAAACCTCCTAAAAATCATTGAAAAATATTCTGAGAGGTTTGGTACTTTCACTTTGACTATCTGAACCCATTTGTCTTAATTTAGGCTCTTGTACAATTTGCCTAGTCAAACATGGTCAAAACTCAAATCCAAGATCACCATTAGATTTACTGGATACAAATTAGGTTAACACTAAAATTTAGGCCCAATCAGAGTCCATCATGACCTAGTTTGCCTTTTAGTCCTTAAAAACTCTATTTCTCACATTGAAACCCCTAGGTTTCAAGTTTCTCACAGAAAGACCCCTAACTTTCTCACCATCTATGCGAATAGGTCCCTGCTGCCATTGAAATGTGAATAGAACTTCAAACCCGAAGAACAC
Organism: Thalassia testudinum; assembly: GCA_037157565.1. Classification (NCBI taxonomy): domain Eukaryota; kingdom Viridiplantae; phylum Streptophyta; class Magnoliopsida; order Alismatales; family Hydrocharitaceae; genus Thalassia; species Thalassia testudinum. The sequence continues at coordinate 66,095,587 of JAZHRO010000035.1, read as the reverse complement.
CAACTTCAAGTAAGGATTCCCTCTTTCTTTGTTGGCTAAATCCCTCCAAAATTGGAGGGATTGTCGATTAGAAGATCCTCCACCATCTAAACTCAATCACAGATCCCAAAACCAACCCAGTAGTGTCGGTGAACTCGTGAAATCAGTGAGGTTTCCTTACTTCAGTTGCAAGGAATTCGCACTGATTCCCTGCAATTGAAGGTCTGGAACACCTCTATATAAGTTCCTTTTGATCCCACTACCCAACTAAGCCAAGAAATAGCCGAGAAACACCTTCCTCCTTCTCCTACTACACTCCAGCTTGGCTCTGGCGACCACCTCTACCTCCCTTCTCTGGCCATCAAACCATCAAATTAGATGACCCTTTATCCTTCTCTCTCTCTTTTGCTCCTTGTTGACCACAGTGGGAGCTCTCTCTGCCTTCGTCATCACCGTTCTCCCTCATCGGACTTCACCTTCATCTCCACGTTTGGCCGATCAATGCCAAACGCCTCCTCCCCTCTCTCACCTCCTAAGCCACACCAGACTCTCCCCTCCCTCTCTAGATCATTCTTAGGTCCTTAGAACATAGGATTAACCATCGACCCAAGCTCTCCCCCTCTGTCTTCCCCACGTCTAGCGCCACACCACACGAAACTCACCTCCACCACTTCCCACACCATCGTCACACTTCACTAAGCAAAATCCCCAAAGAAATTTAAGGCTTTAGCTTCTCACTCTTTGTTGAACAAACCCACTTCCGTTCACCTTCTCCGACCTCGGTAGAGCTCCACCAACCACTAAACACCACAAGACCTCCACCAACACACTCACCGACCTCCGGTAACCTTATTGAATGCTCTAATTGGGACTTTTAGCCCGTGTTCTTGTCAACAAGTACCCATCGGCTCTCCACTTCACTCTGCCTGCCACTGCCATCTTCCACTATGCTCCAGTCATCAGCTACCACCACACCATGTGCTGTAGCTATGGAAGAACTTCACGGAGACACTTGAGCTTCCAATTGAACAGGAACAAGGCAACAACAACACCAATTTCTCAAGCAATCCCTTAGTTGTTGCACGCGAAGGAAGGCACTGGGATTAGTCCCACATCTGGCGGCCCTAATTTTAATTTTCGTTTATAACATTTTTGCATCGTTAGTTGATCGCCTCTAAAAGCACAGGGTGAGGTCCCTCCTCACATGTGCCACACACGCGCTCACCTGCCTCCACGCTGGTGGGTCTGGGCTCTGACCCGTTTACTCGATTAGCCCTTGACCTGAATCTGAGGAGAGAGAAAGAGAAAAGAAATTCTGAGGGGGGAGGGGTAGTTTTGCATTGTATCACCTCGGGTTTCATGCCAATACTTGGCACAATTAGAGAAGGTGATCTGAGGTTTGAAGTTAAGTTATCTGGGGTTTATGCCTGATGTTTGATTTAAGGCTACTGTTGGTTCTGACATTGGTTGAGATATTGGTTTGAGTACTGTTGACACATTGAGATTTGATTGGATAATTGTGCTTAATTGTGGGGCTTAATTGGTGGTTTCAACCACCATTTTTAGGCTTTCTTTTTATATTTTTTCCACTAATTTCTGAGATACATTTTTGAGCATCAATTGATTATTCTATTTGTGAGTTGATATTCATTGCATGATTATTTTTGATTGGTGAATTGATTTGTTACGCTTGCTCTATGTGAATGACCTCGAAACTCACGATTTTTTTACCTTTATAAATTTAAATGTCACATCAATTTTTGTTGCTATACTACGACGTGATATTTTCCTAACTACGATGATTTTCGATCGTAACATTTTGTAAGAAAACACTAGCTAATAGAAGAAAATGGAAAGATGAAGAAAAGAAGGGATCCTCTAGTTGAAGCTTTATATGGCCCTTGATCCAAGTGTGGTTGCTCCCGCACTTAAAAAGGCTTCTCCTTGGCTTCTTCTTCAAATAGTCCTCTAAGCTTTCCTCCAAGGTGGGCGTAAACCACCTTGCTCCTCCTCAATGCCTAGTCATCTCCCCTTTATGAAGAAGACCTCCTCCTTGGTGTGGCACAAGGGAGAGGAAGAATGAGGAAAAAGGCACCAAGGGAGCAGGTAGGTTGCCCCCTTGATCTTCTTCTCTTTTCTTCTTTCTTGGCTGTAGGTAGTAGGTGGTATAGTTGGAATTAACACTAAGGGAGGATGATGGTATGGTGGTGGTTATGGGGGTAGATATAGGAGTGGAGAAGAGGGTTGGCATGGCCTTTGGATGTAGGGTAAGGATTGAATGGTGGAGGTAGTTTGGTGATCCTAAGGCCACCAAAAGTTGGCACTAAAGGAAGGTGCTTTATGTGTGGTGGTTGTGGGTGGTTACCTCCCTTGGTACCTCTTGAGTTGGTCCAAGATGGCTTCGTGAAGGGGGCTTGGTTGGCACCATTATATGGAGGGTGGAGATGGCTTGGGTGGTGATGTGTAGGGTGGTGATGTGGGGTCATTTTGGCACCAAGAAGGGGGAGTTAGTTAAGGTGTTTTTGGCGCCAAAAGTAGGGTGTCTTTTGGTGGTGAAAATAGGTGAAAGGGTGTATATGGTTGGCACCAAAAAGGAGTGGGAGAGGGAAGCTTAGGTGGACTATAGGTTGGCTTATTTGGTGGAGCTAAGTAGGTAGGGATTAGGTTAGGTTTTGGTGGCCAAGTAGGTGGACTAGCTAAGCTAAGCTAGTTAAGTTGGCTTAAGTAGTAGATGAGTAGTGGAGAGAGGAGGTAGAGCTAGGGTTTAAGAGGAGGAGCTACAGTGAAGCTGATGGCTATTGAAGAGAGCTACATGTGAGCTCCTTAGCTAGCTTAGATAGCTAGTTCTTTACTAGCTGCTAAACAAAGCTAAGATGAGCTAGCTTTTGCTAGTGTGAGCTGAGGTGAGCTGGGTCTGGTCTTCCTGGAGATTACCTAGCTAGTTGGAGTAGCTAGCTTAGGTTAGGTAGCTAAGCTCAACTAAGTTGAGTTGAGTTGAGTCTCAAGGAGCTGGACTTGAGTTGGTCTGAGCTGGTTGAGGACTTCTTTAGCTGACTAGGCTTAGCTAGTTAATGGCAGTAGTTAGTCTTAATCAGGTAGAGCTTCTAGTGAACTATCTTGAGCTGGGAGGAGCTGGAATGGAGCTGGGATCAACTGAGTTGAGATAGTTTGAGCTACCATCCAGTTGATGTGAACTAGCTTGAGCTGCCATTCAATTGAGATGAGTTGAATGGAGCTAAGGATGAGTTGATCCAGCTTGAAGGAGTTGGGATCCAGCTGGGATGACCTGGATATAGGTGAGATCCAACTGATGTGAGCTTCTCCTTCATCTTCTGCCTTCTTGAGTGCCAAGGCATGTGGGATCTGACTCCTTGCCTATTCCTGACACTCCAATAAACATATAAAAAATACACTAAAATGCAATGCATGCCTATCCTAAGTGAATGCCTAAATGCAGCTCGAAAACTCATTTATAGAGTTAAAACCCTAAGAGCTAGATCTGTTTTAGGGCATAAGAATGATGATAAACTGGAGTTTATCACTTATTTTCCTAGAAATATCATTCAAGGCAAGAAATTCCTGATTTTCTCAATTCTATTGTGATCAAATTTGATTTGATTCGATTAAAACACCCAATCCTTGCTTCCTATGCCTATTAGGGACTTACAATAACTTGGATTACTTACCTTCTTATTTGAGTCCAAGGGGCCATATTTGGAATCAAATTGGACTTGGAATAGAGCCAATTAGGGTTTAAAGTGCTAGCACATGATAAGTCTATGTTAGTGGATAAATTAGAGCCTAACAATATTGTTATTGGAATAAGAGATTAATTTAAAGCATGCATGATATTGACAAAATTATGTGAGCTTTAGATTTATCATTTCATACATTAATTACATTAATCTTTATGTGAAGGGATTAATTATTCATTTTAGAGGAAAGGGCATCACATCAAATCTCAATTTGAGATATCATAGTAATGTTGGGATTTTGTTCTAGCAAAAATAACAAGGGAATCAATTTTATAGTGCATCCTTATGTGTCTCTCAATCAGATCATCAATTGCATTCCCTACCTTATTTATTTTTCTTTCCCTCAAATCCCTCTCTCTCCTCGATAATCTCTCTCTATTTCTCTTTTCTCTCTCTTATATATAGGACTTGGAGGATGGCAGGGGAGGCGCCTCCCTCATGAGAGGAACTCCCTCTCCACACATCTTCCCCCACAGAGCAAGAGCCCTTTCTCCATGCATAGGATCGTGCCATCAACCACAACTGTGTGTCGCCTACTTCTGCGATTCCAACCACCACCACGTCTCGTCTCCACTGCAATCGACCATCACCATGGTTGGAGGTGATAGCTCCAACATCGCCACCACGTCTACTACTGCATCTTCGACATCACCACCGCATCTTATCTCTATTGCGACAACTCTCATGACCGTGCGATCCACCACCACGAGCCACTGCAACCTTGACAACCACCACCATGTGCCATCCTCTCCCCTTCATTTAAGTCATTTAGGAACCTCCCCGGATGTCCAAAGACCCGAGCCTCTTCCTCCACAGTCTTCTTCTTCTTTGTTCTTCTTTCTCTGCTCCTCCATCAAGAAGAACCCACTGCCTGCCTCCATCATCTCAGATGCAAGGCCAACACTGGCCTCCTCCTCCTCAACAGAACCACGTCTCCACGCACCCTCACCATGTGCAGCAGCCAAGTGCACACCACCAGTGCTTGTAGTAGTGCAGCACCCCCACCGTGCCCATCGGCCTCACAATCGCGCCTACTAGCCTTGCATGTGCACCCTCATGCATAGCCATCAACCACCATGACTGCGTCCTCGTCGGACATGGCCCTTGAATGCAGCACCACCCTCACCTCCACGCACCCACCGCCCACACCACCGGTGTCTTCCTTCTCTTCTTCGTCTTCCTTGACACTCACAGAGAAGAGGAACCCAAAGCCAATGGCCATCTCCTCCACACAGCTGCCACCTCCAGCCACGAAACTTCGTACCATCAACAACAACATGCCCCCCTCACCCTCATGATCTCCCCCATGCCACGAGAGTCGTTGACGACAGTCCACGTGCTCTCGCGGAGGAACCCCTCGCTGGTGGCCTTCGTTTCTTTGACTGGCAAGCTTCGACCACCGTTCACCATGCAATCACTGCCATCGAATTCCTCTCCTCATCCTCGACCTCCTCCAAGCATAGTGCAGCCAACCGTGGCCTCTTCCTCCTCACGCGTGCATGGGAGAGAATCACCTATTTCTCAATAGTAAACCTTTAATTAGTATTTATGCCAAATGCCATTGCCACATTTCATTTCAGTTATTATCTTAATATTATGGCGAATTTGCAAGAACCCTCATCTTTCGTTTAAAATTCAATTTCAATGAATCCATGCACCTTATTCCTAATTAAAGAGGGGTTTTCTTGATTTCTTGAGGAACTACTTGGTAACAATATTTTTAGACAATTGCAATTATGGATGCGAGATATTTTGTGTGTTTATTGCTTCTGTTCCTCCTTGTGGATGTGACTTAACTTTCGTGGTTAGTTTTGACAGATAAATATTTTTTATTAGGATTTTTCCACCATGCGATTTTACTGCAATGACATATTTTTCTAACACACGAAATCTCCCATTCAATACACACTATCCATTTATAAAGGAAGCAGATCTTCCCGCATTTGTGTGATACCTAAGCCCTTAGTTGAGTTGATTTAATCATCAAACCCTAAAATCAAGGCTCTAAGGTCACTTGAACCATAAAATTGAGACCTAATAACCTATTTGAGAACCAAAATAGGGTGGTTCGGGTGACTTGACTAAAATTTCATCCTCAACTTTAGGGCAAGTCAGGTGAAGTTAGTTCACTTTGTTAATCAGCCAAACTAAAATTAGATCACAAATTGAATCAACTTCTAATTCAAGTGAAAATTCAAGGCACAAATAGGCTTAAACTTGGTTGACTTAGGGCTCAATTCGCACATTCCGGTCTAGTTGTAACCGTAGTGACAAGGAAGGTCGGGTAGGGGAACCCTGTAACCCGTGGGGATACTCTACCATGTAGGGGTCTTTGTGAGGTTCTCCCTTCTTGACTATCTTAGTAATTCTCGGATGTGTAAATTTTCAATCTAGAGGTCCATCTGCCTCGAACTAGCCATAGTCATCCAATTCTTTGGGTGCCTTAATTGGGTCTAGAATATTTCTCGTCCCTCATCTGATTCTATAGTGCATGTATGGGAGGAGGTCTTTGAGACCTGTCTTGAGACCTTCATTAGCAACTCATACCCGTTGGGGTCAAACCTCAACTCGCTTGTTTGGGTTTCATTCTAATCTGGTCGATATCTCTTCTTATTCATCTACATCTGAACTTAGTTCTCCATCCTATACTTCTATAGAGAACCAAGATCAAGAAGGGGGTGATATTCAACACCTGCAGGACCAGTTGCAGACTCTCACTGACTTGATTCATGCACTGGCCAACCCCCGACCGTGTCCACAGATGTGGCTATCGAACCCAGGGTGTAAATTCTAGTTGGAAAAGTTGACACTGAGTTAAAGCTGAATATTATTAACTTAATCCCCTACTTTCATGGATTGGGCTCTGATGACCCTTTCTAGCATATTTAGGAATTGAAACATCTGGCCCAGACTCTTGGGCCAAACGTTCAGAATGGAAACACCCTACTCATGAAAATGTTCCCTTTCTCATTGAAGGATAAGGTTGCTCATTGGTATCGGTCTCTGACTCGACCAATCAACACCTAGGAGTAGTTGCAAGCTAAATTTCTCAAGAAATTCTTCCCAGTAGAGCGCACTAATGCGTTGAGGCATCAAGTCACGCATTTCACGCAAAATGCAGGGGAACCTCTTCATGAAGCATGGGATCGCTTTCTTGATCTCATGCGAAAATGCTCTCATCATGGAGTTCCTAAATGGGAACAAGTCCAGTTTTTTTACCGGGGACTCCATGAGGATATTAGACTATTTGTCAATGCAGCCCGTGGAGGTAACTTCATGGATAAAGATGAAGACACCATTTGGGAGATTCTCGAGAACATGTGAGAGAACTCCATAAACAATGAGTCTCCGGGTATGTTAGACCGGATGACTACCCGTGCATTGACAAACACATGAGGGTCACACGAAACATGAGACCTATTCGCTTCCGTTGATCTGGAGTTAGTGGCCAGTCGATTGGATAAGGTCTTTATCATCGAGAAGAAGTTGGATGATTTGACCCGCCAACTCCAAAGGGCCACTTCTTCTCAGCAAAGCACATATGCACATCCGCCTGCAGGGAGGGAGGCTGTGCATAATATTCATCACCACTACTCTTATTCAAGGATGGATGCTTATCCACCCCCATTTGACATAGGTTTCGGAGGAAACTCCAAACCTTCCTACTCTAGTTGGGGGATCACTGAACCCTCGTATCATGATTACTCTGGAGCTACTTAACCCAGTGAGGAGCTCCATGCCATCCAAAATGAAACTTACTTTAACTCCTACAACCATAGATGGCATAAACATCTGAATTTCTCCTGGTCGGGGAATAATTAAAACTCTAGACCTCAATTCCAACCTCGACCACAAAATTTGTGCCCATATCAGCCCGCTCATCCGAAGCCCAACCTGAACTTTCAAACTGGGCCTAACAAGAAAGATCAGATGAGCCTGATTCCATAGACCCTGGCTGATATGCAGAAGGCGAATGATTCCATGCAGAGGTAGAATAATGATGAGATTATAGAGGTTCGTAATCAACTCACACAGATGGATGGGACTCACCAGCTTGGTGCACTTCCTTTCCAACCTTAGCCAAACCCGAACAACATGATGAACCAGAGGCACATCGTGAACCCAAATCAAGGCCAAGCACACTACATTTATTAAGCCCCTTCTGTACCTCCACCTAATTGGTCGAAGGCATCTACTTCATACATAGGATATCGGTAGCAACCTCCTATCCTGCCAACTTCGAATCCAAACCAGGAAAGCCTAAACTCCGCCACTCCTCATAGTGGCAAAACCACTCAAGACTCACCTTACCCTAGTCAATTTGGTCTGAGTAGTTCAAAACCTAAGTCTAGGATGGATATCAAGGGCCAACCCACCATAGCCCTAAAGCCTAAACCAATCCTGGAGAAACCTAAAGACATGCCATTTCCCAAGGCCTTGACCAAAGGAAATAGGAAGTCCAAACCTATGACACCTGAGGAGGACTTGGTCAAGCTCTTTAAGCAAGTTCAGATAACCATTCCCTTGATGGATGCGAAACACCACATATCAGCTTACATGCGATTTCTGAAGGATTTATGTATACCAAAACGTAAGCCACGAAAAAAGACAGGAGTCCAATTGTATTGTCAAAGCAAGCTAACTCTATAATTTTGCATAAACTCCTATAGAAAGTGAAAGATCCTGGGACCCCTTTGATCTCCTAAAAGATAGGGAACCCAAAGTTTGATTGAGCTTCATTAGATTTAGGAGCATCTATAAACCTGATTCCCATCTCCCTACTAGACCACTTTGAGGAAATAGAGCTTAAACCGACTGAGGTGACACTGCAATTGGTTGATAGATCAATTAACTAAGAGGAATTCTTGAGGATGTGTTGGTTAGGGTGAGAGATTTCTATCTCCTGGTGGATTTCATCATTTTGGACATGGATACTCTTGAGAATCTAAAAGACACGCCGATCATCTTAGGGAGACCCTTCCTAACGACCACTAGGGAAAATATTAATTGTGAAGAGGGCCAAATAGAATTGAAATTCAGGGATAAAATGTTGAGGATCGATATTTTTAAGGCCCAGAAAGGAATAAGCTTTGGGGCAATTAAGGAAGTATATGATATAGGTTCTTTGGTTGAGGACCCGATTCCTAAGGTGAACCCAATTTTCCCAAGGCCTTAATCACAAGATCTTAACCCACAGACTAGGGAGCATGAATCTAATCTAGACCAATCCCTAGTTTCCACTGTGTCTTCTGAGGCCAACCTCGAATCCCCATCCATTGCAGATAACCCGATCCTAGAGTTAAAACCACTCCTAGACCATTTGAAGAATGTATTTTTGGGTTCAAAGCAGACATTTCTGTAGTTTTCCCTACTAGGAGGGGGTGACGTAATAATTGTGGAAATAAATATAAACAATCTCACAACATAGACAATCACACAAGTACACAAGTATTTTTTTTGGTGGAAACCCAAACCGGGTGAAAACCACCACCTAACCCTCTCGAGTTAGGATTTTCCGATCAACCAAGTTGATCAAAATCCACTAAACGAATCACTTTAAACGAGGGTGATTCAACCTCAATTACAACCATGCTACTTAGACGAGGGTAGCGTACCTCAACCCCTTCTCTTCACGAGAAGGATTTTGTCTCGCGAAGGAGACGGGAATTCGCAAAGCGAATACCCAACCAAATAACAAAGATAAAACAAGTAATCCTATAGAGCCAACAAAGTAATATTTAACCTAAGCTTCTATAGGAAATATGATGCTTCCCTTTGAAAGGAGTGCGTCAACAACATGGATGTGTGTGCCACGCGACGGCACAACGTCGCTCTCGTGAACAACGGCGGGAGAGCGGGTGCGCAACAGCTTGATGCTCTCAAGAGAAGAATTAGAGCTTAGAGAGCAAGAGAGACACAAAATGGTTTGAAAGTGTATTGCAAGGTGTGTCTTGGTGTTTCTAGGTGTGTGTTGGTGTGTAAAGGCTCCCCTCTATTTATAGAGGCCTTAGGAAGGCCTTGGAAGGCTTAGAAAAGCTTCCATAGCCGTTGGGTGCAAAGCCCAAGTGAATCAGCCCGAAATCAAGAACAATCATTGTTCTAACAGGCTTATCAGACGTCTAATTCTGGCATCAGATGTCTGGAAGTTCACTTTAAGACGTCCGATTTCAAGGTCAGACATCTGATTTTGGGCGGGTTCCTTCCTGACTTGAATCAGATCTAAACAGGGTTCTTGTGCAAGTCCATCAGACGACATATAGGACGTCTGGCACTATGTCTGGACATCTGGAAACCTACTTTTTCTGTGGGAATGGATTTCCAAACATTGCAATGGCTAGAAAATCTCTGAGAAGAGATTTTGGGTCAGCCGAGGCAAAACGGTCAATTATCAGACGTCTGGAAAGTCCTATGGACGTCTGATAAGGCTCTAACGGTCACATTCTTGACTGTTCGCTAAGCCAGCCAACGGTCCACTAATTGGACGTCTGGCAAAGTCATCAGACGTCTCCTAAGACGTCTGGTTTAAGGTCTGGACGTCTGATTTCATCAGATAGAACTAACTATGTCCAGCCTAAATGTTATCAGACGTCTGAATCAACAGTCAGACGTCTTAAAACACTTTCTCAGACGTCTGATTTTGGAATTAGACATCTGGAAATGCTGTTTGAACCCTATATTGGTTTTCTAAGTTCTCTACAGAAAACCTAAGTATCCTAGGGTTGTGCCGGTGTTCCTAGGACTACTGTTAGGGTACTTTGAGGCTCTTTAACATAATTTTCTAAGGAAATAAAGAGCAAGAAAATAACGACAAAAGTACATGAAAGGAATAAAATGGAATTCTATCCTATTCTTCTTGTCCTTCCATCTTCAATCTATCGCTCCTCGCGAATCTTCTCTGTTCTCCGTCAAGCTCCTCCAATCCGTCCTGGATGCGAGCTTGAATTCCTTCTAAACACGTCTACATTTGCAATTGACCTGAAATCTAAGACTTCAAGTGCAAATGTTAAATAACACGTGTTTTGTTATCATCAAAATAAATTATCGTGGTGCTCTAGCATCAACAATTTCGAGTGATTATCAATTCTTGACTCACTCCTAATCAAGAAACTAATTTTTGTCCTCTAGCAACATCGTAGAGCCATTAGTTGGACTCTAGATGACTTCATTGGAATAAGCCCCTCTTATTGCACTCATCGTATTTATGTCGAAGAGGGCTCACTACCTTCTCGCAAGTTGTAGAAAAGACTTAACCCAAATCTCCAGGAGGTCGTGAAAAAGGAGATCATCAAGTGGCTCGATACGGGAATCATCTACCCCATCTTTGATAGCTGCTGGGTGAGTCCCATTCAAGTTGTGCTTGAAAAGGCAAGACTCACCATAATTACTACTGAATCTAGAGAAACCATCCCTACTCAGATTGCAAACTCGTAGAGAGTCTGTATAGACTATCGAAAATTGACTACCTCCACGAAGAAAAATCATTTCTCTCTCCTATTTATTGACCAGATCCTTGAGAAGCTAGCGGGGAATCGATTTTTCTACATTTTGGATAGGTATTCTGGATATAACAAAGTGGCAATTCATCCTGAAGATCAGGGGAAGACCACCTTTACCTACCCTTATGAGACTTATGCATTCTATAGGAGGCCATTTGGGCTATGCAATGCTCCTGCCACTTTTTAGAAGTTCATGTTAGCCATATTTTTCGATATAGTAGGTACGTACCTTGAAGTCGTCAAGGACAACTTCTCGGTATTTGGTTAAACATTCGATATTGCCTTCTGCACTTGGCTCAGATCCTTCGGCTATGCATTGAAGTGAACCTGGTTCTCTTGTGCGAAAAGAGCCATTTCATGGTTCTTGAGGGCATCGAACTTGGACACTTCGTATTTGAGAAAAGTATCCAAGTTGTCAGAGTAAAGGTGAATCTGATTTCCAAACTTCCTTTGCCTTCTTCGGTCAAAGACATTCGATCTTTTTTGGGGCATGTCAATTTTTATCAATGTTTTATATTTGACTTTTCCAAAACTGTGCAACCCTTGACTAATCTTCGCTCAAAGTACACTTCCTGTGAGATGACAAGTGAGTGCATTCGTACATTTGAAATCCTGTTCAACCGAGTAACCCAAGCTCTCATCCTACAATCTCCTGACTGGTCTCAGGTGTTTGAGATCATGTCTGATGCATTTGACTACACGGTAAAAGTGGTACTTAGGCAAAAGATTGATGAGAAACCAATGGTAATATATTACTCCAACAAGACACTAGACGAGGCTCAGCGTAATTATACAATTACGGAGAAAGATTTGCTGGCTGTAGTATTTGGTCTAGGGAAATTCAGATCATACCTCATGTCATTATCTGCTCAGATCACATTGTTGTGAGGCACTTACTTGCAAAGAAGGACGCTAAACTAGGCTGATTCAATGGATCTTGCTTTCACAAGAATTTGACCTTGAGATACATGATAAGGCAAGAAAATAGAACATGATTGCTAACCATTGTCCCATCTTCATTGACCCTTCCGAACCTATTATTGAACATTTTCTGAATGAACATCTACTGAGATTGATGCTAGACTTCCTTGGTATGCCGATATTGTCAATTATTTGGCATCAAACCAGATCCTGTTTGATTGGCCAAAAGCCAAGAAAGACAAATTGATTTCAGATGCCAAGTATTATGTCTGGGAAGATCCATATCTCTTCTACATCGGTGCTAATCACATCATCAAGATATGCATTCCTGACTCCAAGGTCAATGATATACTCTTTTTCTGCCATGACCAGGCCTGTAGTGGCCATTTCTTTGGGCACAAAATCACAGCAAAAATCCTCCAGTGCAGCTTCTATTGACCCATACTCTTCAAATATGCACATAATTACCATAGGCATGCACTCGTTGCCAGACCTTAGGCAACATGAGACACCACGACATGATACCCTTGAGCCGATTCTCATGTGCAAGATGTTTGACATATGGTTGCTTGATTTCATGGGCCATTTCTCAAATTCAAACTGTTTGGAATACATCCTTCTGGTTGTGGACTACGTGTCCACATGGATAGAAGTTGTTCCAACCCGAACGAACGATCATAAAGCAGTGATCAAATTTATTCATGAGCACATCTTTTCTCGATTTAGTGTCCCACACACAATCATCTCTGATGGGGGGACCCGCTTCATGAATGTGCACTTCCAGTCCGTTTTGAAGAAATATGGGGTGTCGCATTGTATTTCGACTCCATATCATTCCTAGATTAATGGACTGGCTGAGCTCTCCAATCGAGAGGTCAAAAAAATTCTTTAGGTCATTGTCTGACCTGATAGAAAAGATTGGTCGAACTGACTTCCAAAAGCACTATGGGCCTGTAGGACCGCCCATAAAACCCATCTAGGGATGCCTACATTCAGACTAGTTTACGGGAAGTTATGTCACCTTCCTGTAGAAATGGAGCACAAGGACTACTGGGTAATATAGAAGTGTAATTTTGATCTCAGGAATGTTAGAATCCATCGCCATTTGCAAATCAGTGAGATTGATAAGTTACACAATGATGCATACGAGAACTCGCGTATCTACAAGGAGCAGATTAGGGCTCTTCAAGACAAGCACATTTCATGAAAAACTTTCAATCCTGGTCAAAAAGTGCTTCTCTTTGATGCCTGACTCAAACTCTTTCCAAGAAAGCTAAGATCGAAATGGACCAGACCTTTTCTAGTTCAGAGGATCTTTGGAAATGGAGATGTCGAAATCAACAACTAAATCATGTTCATGGCATAAATTGCGTTTTAAAGTAAATCAGTCATAGTATAGCGCGAAGTATGTTGAAACAAATAAAATTTACGAGATGTGAGTCCCGGTCAAACTCAGGGAGGCAAAAAGCATTTCAAATTTCATAACTGATCTAGATCTAATTACTAACTAGATAATACTAATCATAATATATACATATATAGCGAATCATAGCCAGTAGTTGATCATGAATTGCAATAAACCATAGTTGCAAAGTATAATTATAAGTAGAACATGTACTTGCTATCTAACTACAATAAGAATTAAAATTACTACCTAGCAGAATAAGGGCACCACGAGTGGTCCATGGTGGTCTTCTGGAGAGGCTAGGGAGAGCAACGGTGGTCCACCAAGGTGGTTTGCTGGGCGCTTCAGAGGAAGGTCTGAAGAACTGGAGAGGGTCTGGAGAAGTTTTGGTGGAAGAAAGGAAGAGTTTCATTCAACTGGGGGGCTCTGGGCCTTCTTTTATAACTTCATTTAGAGGCATATAAGGCATTTGTGACCCCAAAATCGTGCAACAACCCTCTGGTGATTAGATCCGTCGATCGGGAGATCAATGGATCAGATCGCACCTCAATAGGCCTTCATTTGCACCTTTATCATGCGGATTCATTCTGGGCTTGACACGTGGCATGCTATGGATGCTTGGATCTTCATCGCACGGTCTCACGTACTCTCGTTTCAATGTTGCTCCAACTTTCTCTCTCGTCGTGCACCCACTCGCACTTTAATCGCACCTAACGAGTGTGCCAAATCTCAACCGTTCGATCGTGAGATCGGACAACTTAGATTTTCAAAACGTGCATGTGCACACGTCATGCATGTCTCCATTTGATGCTAGCCAACGCACCACGTGGTCACTTCTGAACCGCCCGATGGCTATCCAACAGATGGATTTCATTCGCGCCTACTCCTTTGCCGATTTCCTGCTGATCGCGAGTCAACCCTGCATCCTGCACTGCTGCTCGAGCGTGAGCCAACGCATTGGAGATGCGTTTTGGTGCAGTTGCCTCGTCGTGTCTAGCTGTCCTTAGCCATTGGATGGAGATCCAACGGCTGAGCTCTTCTCTTGGTTGATGAGGCACATCTAGAGCTGCTACGTGGGTGCATTGTGGCCGTTGGATGATGATCCAACAACCCACAGTGAGTGGGGAAGTGCCTTCAGAAGTTGGAGGCGCAGCGAGGGGTGGTTGCGATGGCACCACGTGGCGCCATTGTGGCCGTCCATCTTCTCTCTTTTGTAGACCGTGCTATAGGCCTCCAATCAGAATGATTTTTGCGTTGTTGGATTGCGATTGCTGATCCAGATCCATCTGTGCAGTTGGATTTATCATCTGAGGTTCGGATTTTCACCTATTTGCCTCTTGGCTCTTGCTCTTTTGCGGATTCCATAGGATGCTACAGGAGTCTGATTGATGTGATCTTGGAAGCATTGGACTCTCGTCGTCATTCTAAGCATATCCATATGGCTGGATTGGTCATCCGCAGCCCTGAATTACCTGCGATTATTAATGCCTCTCAATTAGCGCATAATATGACATTATTTTTCACAAATCTAATAAATCAACTATGATGCAAAGTACAATGAGAATGCAAGTAGAATGCATAAGTTAAGCTAGGTTCTAACTTAATTCAGGTGGATTAGGGCCTATGATTGCTAAGCAATCATACTCCCATGCCTAAATCTTGCTTGTCCTTAGCAAGTGCAAGACTAAATGCATTCTATCAAGAGTTTGACTACAGATTTATTTCTTTTTATTTCATATAGAAATTTAGAATCCAGAAAATCGTGAACATGTAGTGGTGTAGCTTCTGCAACGGATCCAAGTGAAAAGTCAACATACATCTAAAGCTAGTACTTGACCCTTAGTAAAATTCTATTGGGATAGGCAAACCTATTCTCTCGGGGATATAAAATATCCTCTGGTTTTAGCCCCAGCTTTTTGTCTTAGGTAGAAGATGTCTGAGTTAGAAGGATTTGTATTTGGTGGCTCATTTTCTTTTGGTGCTACATAGAGACTAGTATTTCAGGATCTAGATTTCTAGATTATCAAATAAATCAACTTAGAGAGAGGCTGGAAAACTGTGCTCTCTTAAGTCTTTCATACTTTTTCTTCTCTCTCTCCTTTTCCTTTTTTTTGTTTTCTTCTTGAGCTCACATCTCACCAGTTTTGTGGATATATTTGGTGGTCACTCATGGCATTACATTTCAATTAGGTTCTGATAACGCTATGACTAAGTTAGAAACCTTCAGCTTATATTCAGGCAATTAGAAATACAGGAAAAGTAGGCCAAGGCTGTAATTGGTGGTTCATAGGGGTGGTAGGTGTTGTTTCCTCAATGTACTTGACACACTCACACTTCTCAACAAGGTATTTTTTTCTTCTTCTCTTTTTTTTCTTCGTTTTGTTTTCCTTTTTTTTCTTTCCAAAAATTTCTCTATATAATCTTCTTTTTTTCACAACCATATCTACTAACATAATGCAATATTTACCAACACAGCGCAACGTAGCATACACTACAAGAAATCAGGCTTTTAGCGGCAGATATTTACCGGCGGTTATATATAAATGATGGGAATTCAAATATTTGGCGATGATTATGTTAGAACCGCTAGCATACCTAAACTATATCTATTGCCGTCGGTTCTAAACCTCCGGCATAGATGAAGTGTCATTACCATTTTGATCTAAGCCATCGACTTACCCTAAACCCTCATCCCATCCAACTGACGTTGGTTCCTCCCAAAACCCTCAACACCGCAACTGATCCCCTCATCCTCACCAACCTCACCATCAACGCTTCCCCACCATCCTCACCATCGCAACTCCTCGATGCTTCCTCCTCATCCTCACCATCGTGAGACCTTTAGCGTTCTCCGTCGTCCTCATTGTCTACACCCACCATTGAACATCCGTGACCATTGTCTATCGTCTACCATCTTTCATCGTCATCTTCGCTCGCTTCATCGTCATCGTCGATCGATTGTCCACCATCGCTTCATGATGGTAACCCTCTTCCTCCTCTCTACCAAACCAAACCTCCGACGACCTTGTATTCTGGCATCGCTTGTGCGTTCCCTTTCTCACAAAATCTATTCAAAATCATCTTGATTGGGGATGAGTTTCTTTTCTCACAACCTTCCCTTTCTCACCTTGCCTTATCTTCCGTCGTTCACAGCTATGTGGACCAACAAGATGTGGTGAATGAGCATGGCGAGGGGTAGTGGTGAAGAAGGAATATTCCCTATTGATGTTTAGAAAAGGGTTAGCTTAAACCCTAACCCTTCACATGAATATCCCCTGTTGAGATTGCTCGATATTTTTGATACTGTGATGCTTCACACACAACCCTTGCCCAATTATGGATAGTAGGACAGATTTGGTGTCTAGCATTATAAACTCTTGTCATAGGAAGAACCTTTCTTGGGAGTCATGAACAGTAGTTAACAAGGGGAACTTACCACTTTTTGATGGTATTTGTTGGCTATCATGCCCTTAGTTGCTAATAAATTTCTCACAAGACTGTGTGATAGAGTTGTTTTTCATGTTTAGCATGATGATTGGACATCTTTTTTCCCTAAAAGAAATATCTAAATTGTTTTCTTAGCAACAAACTGAGATGAGACCCTTGTGCTCTCTCCCTAGTACACGTTTAAGGTGGGTGAAGCCTTTGTTTTTTGTGATTAGAGTGTGGAGGACGTTTTTTTTATTGAAGTGTATGACAATTTCTTTAAGGTTTCTTAGCTAACCTTATGACAATTTCCATAAGGTTAGCTTCCTTCCCATCGATGCTCATGAAGTAAGCACCATATGCAACAACATAAAGCCATTTACGTAGCGATGACATGCCAATTAGGATGGCATACAAAAAAAATCATTCGAGTATGGCAAGTTCTTACCCTGCGATCCCAGTTCATGAAGGTCACTCTCCTGGTGCTTGGGCTATTAACAATTCTAGGAGTGTACCTGAGATGTTTCTAAGTAGGTAGCAACACTGGAGACAATGGTGGATTGGAGTCGTCCGCACTGTGTTTCAGAGAACCATTGTGTTTACCTATGGAATGGAATGTTAATCCATTAAAAATGTTGTTTACCAAATTAAAGCTTGGATCTTTTACTGCCATTCTTATAGAAGTAAATACCTACCAAAGTAGATGGGGGCGCCACCACTGGGGACGTAGCTTGTTCTTTAACTTTTTATTACTTCTCAATTTCTTTTCTCTTGGCTTCACTTAGTTGTAATAAAATGACAAGTTTGTTTAACTGTCCTTTTAGATCCTTTATCTCAATTTTTCGAGTTCGTAGTCTTTTAGATTGGTGTTGTAATGAAATTGCAACAACACCATCTAGCAAACAAGAGCAGATTGAGATAGGGTTTCATTACATGTTAGATATTGTAGGTGCATGCTATGATAGTCTAGGAAAAAACTTGGATTGGTGCCAACAACAACCTTTTTTCTTTAGTCTGACATTGTTTGTTTTCTACATTTAAGAAATTTAGACAGAGTCCTAGATGATTGGCTAGTAAAACTTAAAAAAAATGGAAGAAACCATTAAGCATAAGGCTTATATGGAACTAAATTGTGATATCACTAAGGACACATGGGAGTGACAATAGAGAAACCATATAGCCACCTGTACATCATATGGGGAGAAAGATTTGTTTATAGTCACTATGTTTAGAATTGGGTTCTTATATTTAAACTGTGATGTTTATCATTTCATTTTGTCTTTCAATAAGTTTTTCTTTTAACAAGCATTTTTCAAAAACTTGAAGAAAAAGAAATAGAGAAAAATGAAGGATAAAGAAAATGAGGCTTTTCTATAGCCTTGCCTAGCATCAACAGCAACATTAAAGATATGTTGAAGTAAACTTTTTGCATCTGCCATTGATCACAACAAATTCCATCATCCACGGTTGGTAAAGGCACAAATGGTTCTCTGAAACATGGTGCAGACGACTCCAATCCACCATTGTATCCAATCTAATGTCTCTAAAACACATTATATTTTTAATTCTAATGTTTTTTGATTGATACCTTTTCAGGTTCTAATATTCTATTTCTACTTGAGGCTTCATCCTCAAGACTTTGGACTTATCTAAGGTTTTACATTAGTCTCTACTCGCATTTTGAAGGTAACACCTGATCTTCTTATTATAGATTTTAGGTTAATTGTGAACCTTAAGGAAAAAATACTTGCCCGTTCAATACTTGTTATCATGTTATAGGGACAATGAGTCAATGTATATATACTACACATATATGCATAATGCGTTGTCTTTATACCATGACACAAGTCTTGATCATCCTCAAATAACACCTAAGTTATTTGACATATATGTGTTACATGTGACAAATAGCACCTAAGTTATGATGAAAGTAGTTATGCACTCCTTTGTGTAACTTACTTCAAATTGTGGTTGTCATTTTCATATTTAGGTTGATATGGACAAGTCTTGGATAGCTTTGAGAAGCATTGACTACATTGTTATAAGAGTGGAGTGATACAGTTTTGGGATTGTGCATTTCATGATGATAGGAAACTACTTAGGAAAGGAAGATTGTATAATAAGATCTTATGCCCGTGCAAGAATTGTATGAATGGATTGTCATTCGAATGAGATATTGTATTTGAGCATCTCATATGTGATGAATGGTGGCTTCATTACACGGTATGGACCGCTCAGGGGGAGGTGCTTGCGGAGAGTTCGGAACGACGCACCACTCTTGAATATTCTAATTATGTAGGTGGTGACAATGTTATGACAATGTTGGAAGAGATGGCAGATGGTCAGGAAAATCTAATGGACGATGAAAGTATGTTTCGTGATTATAGTAAGTTTTGGGATGCATTAAAAGCAGCAGAAGAACCTATTGCTCCAAGGATTAATTCAATGTCTAGATTGTCGTTCCTTTTTAATATGTTTCAAATTAAGGTGATGAATAGAGTAACTTCTAAGTTAATGTCAGATGTTCTCAAATTTATTGGAGAATTGTTAAATACTCCAAAAGATTTCCACAGTCATGGTATGACACTAAGAAACAGTTTCGTGCCTTAGGGCTGAAAAGTGAGAAGATAGATGCATGCCCTAATGATTGCATCCTGTATAGACATGATAACAACTGGTTGGAGAGTTGTCCAGAATGTGGCAAGTCAAGATATCAAGGTGAGAAAAGAAAAGGGAAAAGACAACCTCAGAAGGTGTTGCGTTACTTTCCACTGATTCCAAGACTACAGAGCCTATTCATGTCTAGTAAGACTGCAAAGTGGATGACATGGCACCATGAAAATAAGTCATGCGATGGAATGATGCGTCATCCTGCAGATACTGATGAGTGGATTGCATTTAATAATAGGCATCCAGATTTTGCATTAGAGGCACGAAATATACGTTTAGGCCTTGCAAGTGATGGATTTAATCCATTTAAAAACATGTATCCTCCATACTCTATATGGCCCATTGTGATAGTTACGTATAACATGCCTCCTTGGATGTGTATGAAATCAGCTTTTATGATGTTGAGCTTACTCATACCTAGTCCAAAGGCCCCTGGAAATGCTATTGATGTTTATTTGCAGCCATTTGTAGATGAGTTGAAAATCTTATGGAACGTTGGTGTCGAAACTTATGATGCACACAAAAAATAATTATTTCAAATGCGAGCTGCATTGCTGTGGACGATAAATGACTTTCCTGCGTATGCTAACTTGTCTGGTTGGAGCACAAAAGGGAAATATGCTTGTCCTAGTTGTATGGAAGATACACATCATCTACGACTGCAAGACAGTAACAAATTTTCTTACTTGGGGCATCGTAGGTTTCTTTCAGTTGAACACAGATGGAGGAGTAGTGATTTTAAGGATCGATTTGATGGTAAATCATGTTGTTACTCAATAAGAAATCTGAAAAACTTATTGACGATAGATACAATTAGATTGCCAGGGGGCAAGATAATTGATAAGTTGCATGAACTCTTTAATGTTCGTTTGGGACGTACATTTAAGCATGACGTCAATCGCTTGCGTGGGTTTAAAAAGAAGAGCATTTTCTTCATGGAGTTTCCTTATTGGCAGAATCTGAAAATTCGTCACAATCTTGATGTCATGCATATAGAGAAGAAAGTGATGGATAATATTTTGGATATGTTGAATCTAACAAATAATCTAAAAGATACTTTGAAGACACGAAATGATTTAATGCAAATGGGCAATCGCCCTAAGTTACATGTTAAGCAGGATGATGGTAGTAGAGTTGACTTTCCCGATGCATTATATACACTAAATCAAGAGCAAAGACAGAAAATATTTTTATTCTTAAAGGAAATTAGGGCTCTAGATGGATATTCTTCAAACCTTTCCAGGTGTGTAAATGAAGCACAGAAGAAGATTGGCAGTCTCAAAAGTCAAGACTGTCACATCTACATGCAAGTATTGTTTCCACTAGCAGTTCGAGGAGTGTTACCTCAACCAGTACTCGACATAATAACAGGGATAAGCAACTTCTTTAAAGTTGTGTGTTCAAGGAACTTAGATTGCAAAATGTTAGATCATTGGGACAGACAAATTGTAATCACGTTGTGCAAAATGGAACAAATTTTTCCACCTGCATTTTTTCATATCATGGTACATCTCATGCTTCATTTAGTCAACAAAGTAAGGATAGCTGGACCTGTACAATTCCGATGGATGTATCCAATTGAACGTTATTTAAAGAAACTTAAGGATTATGTGCTGAATAAGGCGAAACCTGAAGGGTCAATTGTCGAAGGATATCTCATTGAGGAATGCATTAATTTCTTTTCGATGTTCATGGATGGGCCAGATAATCGTTTTAATCGTATTGAAAGGAACGATCAAGGTCAGTACAATGAGTACATTGATGAACGCCCTTCTATCTCTGAGATTCAAGGAAGGGAAATCTTAAAGACAACATTTGAATTAATGCCTAAAAAAGAACGTTGCCTTGCGCAGTTATACATATTGAAGCAAATCCCCGAAGTTGATCCTTTTTATGATAAGTTTAGGCAAAGTTCTAATTCAACTCATTGTGGCATAGAATTCATAGAATGGTTTACGTTACATGTGCAACAATTAAAGAAAACCAATGATCCTCGATGGATAGAAGATTTTGACATATTAGTGCAGAGCCCATTGAGACATGTTCATTATCATTCAGGATATATAATTAATGGGTTTAGATTTAGAAAGAAAGTTATTGATGATGCGAAATCGACACAACTTTCTGGTGTTATAGTTAAATGCAATTTACAATCTGGTTGCGATGGTTATTATGGACAAATTAATGACATTGTTGAGATCAGCTTCACTCATGATCATCGAGTTATCCTTTTTAAATGTGATTGGTTTGATGTGTTCAAAGAAAATACAAGTTTTCGATTGGATCCACGTCTTGGTTTCATTAGTTTGAATAAGAATAGAAAGATTTTACAGACAAGCGAGCCATTCGCACTTGCCATTCAAGTGGAGCAAGTCTTTTATGTTGATGACAATGCAAGTGGATGGATCATACCTATTAAAGCAATGCTAAGAGATTACTACAATGTTCAAAATGATGATGAGCCTGTAATGGATTCAGATGCATATCAAGAGGTTTTCAATGAAGGTGTAGTGGGTTCCAGTGTAGTAGATATGGATATTTAAAGACACTTTACATTTAAAGGTAACTACTTCTACTTAGCATTTTTGTACATTGTAAATATTTATAAATGTTATTATTTTTTCATTTATAGTTTCTTTTTTATATAAATGCTATTAACGTTTTGCTGTAACATTGCAGATGCCGAGGATGCGATTTAAGAGAAGGTTACCAAAGCTAGAGCCTATAGAGGATGTTGCTGACCTTGGGACTACTCACTCGACTCCTCTAGGACATGAGGGTCAGGAGATAGAGGATCAGGATCCTCAGATATCCGAAAATCCTAGGCAGGCTAAGACATATAATGGTATACTACTATTCAACCATTTATTATTTTTCATGTCAACTTAGGATATGAACTGATAACATGCACAATTAAGTGTAATAACATGCAAAATTTTTGTATAACATGCATTTAAAAATGTTGCCTCAATGTTTTTCCTTTGCTAAAGCTTCTTAGAACAGAGTTCCTAATCTCATTTTTCGTGTTTGTGAATAATACTTTATCTCAAATTAGCTGTTGGGAAGCATGTCTCCTTCATATTCGAAATCTTCAAATATGTCCAAAACTGGCCTGCTTACTTGATTCCAAGCATATTAGAAAAAAAGACTAACTTAAAGTGGATAATATATTCTGAAAGTATTAGAGCATATTAGACTAACTTGGAGCCAAATCATATTAGAATAACTTACCGTGGATAATCTCATGTGTGATGCTAATTTCAAGGGTATGTGATAAATATTTCTTCAATTGTTGGTGCTAAAATATGACATTATGACATTGGAGTTGGGACAATATGACATTAGAGTCAACTCCATAGCACTAGGTATATTCAAATCTGAATACACCTAACCAAATCTATCATTCCTTGACCAAAAGAAATTCCTTTAAATCAAATTATTACTACTCACTATGCCCTACACTGCTCCCATCCCAATGTGACAGATTCTGATTGATCCATCTCTGAAATATCTAGCCCTTCTTCCTGCTAATGTATATAATGACCTCATCCGTGGTTTCAAGTGTCTCTACAAATGCCCCTCTTTGAAGATTGGAGAGAAATGAGAAATTTATAGGGGGAGAGTCCTCCTTGAATCTAAATGTAGTTGCCCCATTGCTCCATCTGGGAGAACGTGGCGGATCAATTCTCTACCAATGACTTGATTAATGAGGTATGGAACTAAGGTCCAAGAAATGTTTTGCTCTTCCTTGTTCTTAAAGATCTCAGAAGAATTTTATCCTTACAAATGGACCCAGACCTATGAAAGCTAATGTTCTTAGCTACATTTATCTTATGAGTTGCATGATTAATTTGTCTGTAGGTCACTTTTTTTTTTTGGTCAATATACCAAATCTGTTGATGAAATTTCTTGTTGGGTAGACCAAATATGTCTGTAGACCAAATGTTCCTTGACCAAATCTACTGATGGAATTTTCTTGTTCCTTGACCAAATCTGTCTGTAGACCTATGAAATTTCTTGTATGCAAGGCTTCAATTTGTAGCAGCTCTCTGTTGATGCTACATAACTGAAGTGGAATGCAAACAAAATGTCAAGCCTGCCCTATAAATACAACTCCACTCTGCATTGGGGATATTCCATGTTGCAACCAATAATTTTGTACCCATTAACCTACTAGTGAACAACCAATCAAAAAATTGAGCAGCTCCTAGTTCCTCAGAACTGTAAACTTTCATGCCAAAATCAATCTTTCTTTTAACCTAGGAGAAGGATCTGAATACAAAAATTCATGATGAAAATTCATCCCTGCAAGCATGAGAAAGAATAAACAAGACAAAATTGTTGTACTGATACTAAGCTGAAGTCTATTTTGTCCTTCAAAATTTTTTCCAAGGAATGGGATAATTCCCACAATAGGATATACTGAAAAGGGCTTGTCATTAAAATAACACGTCATATTTTAGTATGTTACAGCAAGATGTGTTAGAGGGCGCACTGAATGCAAGGACTTTCATAATGCAAATCTAGGAGAAAGGATTAAAGTTGATATTTGTAGTGGCGGTCAGGCAATAAATAAACCTAGTTTCATTAGTAGGCTTGGGTACCTTGTTCATGCACACATTCCATTTGCCTTGTTTGATTGGAGGAAGGTGGAGCAACGTTATAAGGATAATCTTTTAAGAGAGCTGGCGGTAAATCCTATTAATTTGTCATTTAAATTTATGTTTAGCTCGTATATTACTAACATAATGTTTATTATGTAAAGGATTTTTGATTGGGGGAATTGGCCAATTATGAAAGCAGCCATACTCAAAAGAGTAGGGAAGATGCATAATAATTGGAGGATAGAAATGAAAAAAAAGGTAATGATACTGTTGAAGCTACGAGTTGCTACGCTAACATGTTTGGTTTTGAAAAAACCTATCCTTGTAGTATGAAAGCGAAGAACTCATGTTCAACGAATAAAATTTATACCGGAATAGAAATCTCGGGTCGCTTGGAGCAGTAAAAAGAATAGGGAGAGATCCTCCTCGACGGTCGCTTAGAGGACGAGCCGAATGGGACGACGCCTGGAAGACGGGAAATGGAGCAGGACGAAGGAGGATGAAGTAGGAAGAACGGGAATGGGGCAGCACGTCGTCGTCGTCGCAGGATCCGCTTCCGAAAGGGAGACGAAAAATTGACTTTATCTCGTGAGAAGCATCCCGGGTGTGGGACAAGCTTCTCTTGAGCTTTGGAGAGGGAGAGAAGAGAAGGAAAGGATGAGAATTTCATGTGGAGGGGGTCTCCTTTTATAGTTGCAAGAAGTGAGGTCAATTTGGTCATTTAAATCTCAAAACATTAAATAAGGGGTCTTTAGTGACGGATAAAACCGTCGCTAAAGCCCCATCATGGGTGTAGTGGGGCGCCACCTGCGTGGCCACTCGTCTGCTCGTGCGTAATGCGCACTCCACGTTCAGCTGATCTCAGCCGTCTGATCGTGAGATCGAATGGCTTAAGTCGCCTCTCCGCCCGCCTACTCTACGTGTGCTTGCCGCGTCTGATCCCGCGTTACACGCAGGCATCTGATGCGGCGTCAGCGCTATCGCACGCACGCGACTGCTCGATTGTGATCGAGCGGTTAATCGATCTCCATTGCCGCACCTCAAATGCCGCTCGCACAGGCTCGAACGCACGCTGCTGCATCGCGTAAGCGTGCTCAACCAACGCGCTACAAGCGCGTTTGTGTCACACTTTGAGTTTTGTGTGTGTGCGCTTACAGCCGTTGTATGTGCATCCAACGGCAAAGAATCGTCAAAGAAGAGAGGGCGCGGTGGGTGTAGTGGCCGATTGGGCGACTGAGATGGCGCCACATGGCGCCATATTGGCCATCCATCTTCTGGATGATATAGATGGTGCCACGGTTGTCGGATTAAGACGATTTTTGCGCCATTAGGCTGCGATCGTCGATTCGAATCCATCCGTGTGGTCAGATTTGTTGTTTGAAGTGTAGATTCACACCATCTTTGCCCTTGATCTTCTAAGGTTCCCCGATCTCTATCTGATGCTACAGATGTCTGATTAGGGCAATCTTGGAGTCGTTGAACTCCAATCGTCACCCTGATCACATCTGTATAGTTGGATCTTCGATTCGAGGCCTCGATAAAAAGTTTATCCTGTCCATGAACATAAAAGGAGATGATTAACCTCCATTTTATTCAAACTAATCTAAATGCAAGATGATACATGTTATGCAATATTTATAGTATGCAATGCAATCCTATACTTAAGAACATGCATAAATAGACATCTTAAGTAGTGTAAACATGTTTACATCAGATACATTTACATCTTCAAGTATATAACTTTGAAAGTAATTACTAAGTAGTTTAACATTTGAAAAATAGCATTATGATGCACATGTAACATGGGAGGAGGCAGTGGCTGATGTATCTAAAGGCATCGATAAAGATCAATGGAGGACAGCATGTGAACAATGGATAATGCTGCAAGTGATGGTAAATTTTATTGTGGTATTGTTCAGGATCAATCAGAAAAGAATAAGACAAATAGGGCCAAAGCTCCTGGTCCTACACATGTTCTGGGAAGAAAGAGTATAGATCAATTGAAACATGATTATGTGAGTTTATTAACTAAACACATTTTCATATGATTAAGGATTATAATAACAAAGTCATCTTCTTTTTTTAGTCTAAAAGTCACAATGGTGATACACTTGATCAGGTCAGGACATATGAATATTCAAGAACTAAAGTTGCCTCAAATGGCTCTCGATCTTGGTATAATTCGACATATCAACAAAATCATGTAAGTATTAACATTCATCTACAGGTCCTAATCGATTTTTCATTTAATAGTAGATGTCTGATATAATGCCTAAATATCCACTTAGTCGCAAACACCTGGAAAAGGTCTAAAAATCTTCATGGAAAAGGTCTAACAATCTTCAGAAGCTTCCTGAAAAAGGTCTTAGAACCAAATTCAAACACAGTAGCTCATATTAGTTGAATTTGCTCATGGACTTACCCATAAGGAATTGATTTAAGTTTTCATGAGCATCAAGTGATTAGCAGCATGATGATGCTTGACAAACCTCAAGTAATTGTTGATATGCTTGGGATCAACTCCACATCCAAACCACAAACCGAAAACCTCTTTCACATTCAAACCAAAAACCTCTTTCAACCTCACACATCCTAAAAGTTAGCTAACATTAAATGTTAACACCCTACTAAGCATAACCTAGAAGAGTCCTCAACAAGTCCCCATGTCCACTCCTGCCTCTTGCCTTTTGCCAAAGGATTCTGCGCAAGCATCAATGCTGCTAGTGAAAGTATTGCTTGGGACATATTAATCCTAGGCAGGCTGAGAATGTGATAACTCCTTCTAAGAAGTAATTTTGATTCAATATTTTAGTCAAAGGGTTAGTCAGGGTCTTATGCTACCAGCCACCACAAGATCCAAAGGTGAAACCTACAACAACCCCCACCCTTCCTGGAGAGAAAGGGAACCCTCTCTGGAAAGGGGGATTCCTGAGTATTTTTCTGTGACTCCAAATATTCACACTCAGTTAAACTTTAAATATACATGCAATCAAGGCCTTTGTATAAAAGCCATGGCCAAAATGCAAAAACTTATGAAGTACCGTGGCCCATCACTCTCCCTTGAGACCTGACTATGCACAGCAAAACTAACCATATAGGCACATGAATCCTAATAATTGAGCCATGGTGCAAATTCTTAGGATGATATGTTACAAGCATGGAGAGAGCCCACACTCAAAATTGAGTCATATTCATTGCATAATTGAGTCATATATGACTAAATTAGAGGATTATGGAGATGTTCATTGCATAATTGAGTCATATATGACTAAATTAGAGGATTGTGGAGATGTTGGGGAGCAACTAGAACTAGAGGGCGGGTCTCCATGAGACTAAAGTCAATTCTCCATAGTTAATTAATGTACTTCAATTGCAGTAGTTCTTTACTGTATCACTTGCTGGACCAAGAATAAATAAATAATCATCTTTGTAATGGGACAATTATTAACCACGTCAGACTCCCCCAGCAATCAACCACCTATATGTGCATAGCGATCGAGAGCGAGGGAGCAGAGAAGTAATAGAAACCTGACATTTTTCTAGAGAAAACTTGGAAGCACAAGAAGTCCTTCTCTGATCAAACAACTGTCGGACCTTAGCATGGCATCATTAATAAATTTTATTTTATTTTCGATGTCCTCCCACAACTTCAAGCTTCCTCCAATCATACATTTAGAGGGCTTATATATATATATTATCTGATCTTCTACCACCGCAACGTAATTAAAATTTTCAGAGAACATTGTGGTCGCATATGGTCGCATGGCTTTTTGGCATTCTCGATCATTAGATATATCCCTCTCTATCTCCACAGAGATTCCAGAGCAATCTTAGCTTGTTTCCCTGATGATGATCATTCTGAATTCTACTTTATTTCTCATTTATTCTCAATATGTTGACAATCTATTTTTGGATAAATCTCCATCATTGAGAAGAATATTCGATTTCGGTAAGTGACCATATGATCAGTTTTTTATTTCTCAACTGGAGGAAATAAGTGATGCATTGATTTCAATTAGACATGACATTAGGTTGAAGGGTTAAGAATAACGGAGAAGAGTTAACTCCTTGTTAAATGGTGGGAAATTATTTTAGCTAGTTTAGGGTATGAACTAATAGTCCAACTATCTTCTAATCTGGACAAAACCTATGGGATGTATTTGTCTTGTCATTGGGACCCGAAGTGCATAGCAGATTGGAGGAAAAAGACTATCCCAGGGGAAGGGAAGCTCAAGCCAAACTGAGTTAGGAAAGCTCAATCTGCAATCAAGGAAAGGAAAAGTGCTATGTTTTTGATATGAGAGGGGGCTGAGGGCTTTCACTAAAAAGTAGGATGGTAGACAATGAAAGTTGATTCCGCTCCTTCCTCTTCCTATCTAGGAAGTGGTCTTCAAGAAGCTCTACCTATTCACTTTCTTTGAGTAATTTACAAAAAAAGCCCCCCAATTGTAGGCATGTTCCCAAAAAGGGTCCTACTAATTTCTTTTTCCTGCTTAGGGTTCTATAATTCAGTGATTCAATCCTCAGGCTTGGACAATCAACTAGTATTGGACTGGTCGAGTGCTTTTCTTCCTCCCCTTGTGCACGGTCCATAGGGTGAGAGGCCAGCTACTCATCCTCCATACAATCCAACAATTCAAGCTTTAAATCTCAAACAAACATATGATTTATGCGAATACATCTCCTGGCTTGACTAGATTATAAAAACTTTACTGGCTTGTTCTTAATTCTAGAAGGAAGCAGCCTGAAGGGCATTCCACTCATTTACCCACAATAATCCTCCTACACAACAAACCTTAATAAGTAAAACTATAAACTTCATTGGGTTTCAATACTCTTCTAGAAGACAAATTGCTAGGATAATATTTCTTGTCTAAATATTGTTTCCAAAATTTTGTTGCCTCTAAATTTATTACCTCAAAATTTATATAGGTTGCAGTGTTTATTTTATTTCTTGCCTCTAAATTTTGTTGTTTGTGTTACAAAAACGAAGCTCACATGCAGGAGTTATAATGTTTTGTTTCTAATAATTTAGTTTTGCTCCAAAGTTATATTAAATAATATATTGACTAACATTTTTTAAATTAGGAGCGAATGACACAACTCATGACTCCAGTAGAGAGTGGTGGTGAATGCTTATCAACATCGATGACTGCAGAGGATGCATTTAGGACAATACATCCAAAAGAGCATCCAAGTCGTGTCCTATGTGGTGGAGCAAGTGCCACTATTAGTAGCTGGTATGGTAGAAAAGATGGAGGAGCGTCACAAGAGCAACTTAACAATCTCATGACTCAGGTGGAGGAACTTCGTGAAGATAGGAAAGAGCATAAAGAATTAATAGAAAAACAAAATCAGAAGATTGGCCAGCTATTCGATCTTATTAGTACATTTATTGAGCATAGATCCTTAGATTGATTTATCTATGTTGAAAACTATGTTGGAAACTATGTTGAGAAAGTGATGTTCTAAAACTTTTATGTATACTATACTTTCATATGTTCAACTTTTATGTGTTCTAAATTGTATTTTGTAGGATTATATTACTTGTATGTTATTATGTGAATGCTATGTGATGGAATACATGCTTGTATACAGGTTATTATGTGAATGCTATAGATTTGCATGAACATGATTGGTATATAGGTTATTAAGTGAATGTTATATTATATGATCGCATATAGGATATGTGATCTACGTCGACGGTTATGCAATTGTCATGAAAAGAAATTTGGCGTTCAACATCTTTACCGGCGGTTTTTATCATTGTCGCTAAACATTTTACCAATGGGTTTAAAACTATCGTCATAGGTTATACTGGTGGTTATATAACCCATGGTAAAATGTTACATTTACCGGTAGTTATCAAACCCATGGTCAAAGGTTACATTAACCTGCGATTAACAAAATCGTTGGCAAAGGTAAATATTTGCCGGCAGTTCATCTTCGCAGCGGTTTTCAATATACGCTGGTGGTTCTGCTGGAACCGATGGCAAAAATCTTTGTCGTCAGTTCCTAGCAATGATTTTATACCATTTGCCGACAGTTTTGAACCTCTGCGAAAAGGTTAATTTCTTGTAGTGATACGTACTTTTATTCATGAGGCATTATTTGGGATTAGGGATTTTCAAGAGGATATTGGGTGGCTTATTTGGTGGAAGTGCCTATTCTTGGCATTAGGAAGGGAATGGATAGGACAACATATTTTTGACCTTGACATCAGTACCCTCCTTCAGCCAAGGATTCCATAAAGGACAATCATGACTATCCACTTCAATCTTAGTTTTATCAGAACTCTCTCTCTGTGCATTTGCCTTATTTGGTCGCTCTCAATTATTGCATACAAATTGTTACACTAGTCTTAGAGCACCAACAGACTCTCTAATCTCACCTCACACATGTTTTTGGTGGATCTACTAGAAGATGGTTCACCTGACTCCTTGATTACCGTCCAAGGGTTCAGGGGAAGAAGCAATGCTTCTTCCCCTGAACCCTTGGACGGTAATCAAGGAGTCAGGTGAACCATCTTCTAGTATTTCTTCTCGACAAACTAGAGATGTTTATCGATCTTCGCATTGGATCCATTATAAATTCTACTCGCAAGTGTGAAATTGTACTGCATTCTAAGTTCAGAAATTTACTAAAGCATAAATTTCTATTAAAACCTCTTGATAAAATGAGTTATTCCCTCAAGTGTTGGCAAAAAATTTTCAGTTTATATGTACTACACCCCACCCCCCCCATGCCTAAGTTCTTGCATGTCCTCATGCATGAATAAGAGAAAATGAAATAAGGCTGGGTGTAAGTGGATAGAAATCATCACCTGGAACTGCTCCTGATTTGTCATTCAGCTCATGCCAACACTACAATGGTAATCACAATATGCAGAATACTATGCCAGAATGAAATATGCTATGTATAATATATATTGATATATGTATAAGTCTAAATGTGATGCCTAAATGCGAAGTCTAAATTCTATGCCTAACTGCTATGCTGAGTTTAACGCCTCCAGCTGGGCAAAACTCCATAAGATGGACAAGTGATTGTAGGAGATAGAGTCAAAATGGTAAGCATTTGGAGTTCTGTTATCACTAACGGGCCAACAACGTAGAGCAATTGCCTGTGGATACCAAGCCCACAAGGTTAGCAGAATAAAATCATAAGGCCTAGAACTGATTGCAGCCAGGTGCTACAAGAGGAATGAATCCGGGTGCCAGAGTGATAAGAAGCAAGTGGCAACCTTGAAA
Organism: Thalassia testudinum; assembly: GCA_037157565.1. NCBI lineage: Eukaryota > Viridiplantae > Streptophyta > Magnoliopsida > Alismatales > Hydrocharitaceae > Thalassia > Thalassia testudinum. Next base: position 66,064,081 of record JAZHRO010000035.1, on the reverse strand, counting down.
GGTGGTGTTTAAGAAATGCAGATGAGATGGATGAAGAGTTAGGAGTGGGAAATAAGTTATACGGGTCCTGAAAGTGGTGAAAAATGAATGGAGGGACCCGCACGGTGTAATCTGAAATGGTATAAACAACCATTTCATGAGTGGATCTAGGCGTTGGTGGTTGCAGAGTAGGTGTGTCAAATAAGATTTTGTGTTCCATCCTAACAACTCTATTCTCATCCCTGGGTTGATCAGAAATCTCATACGGATCGCCCAAATTCTGCTCATGGTGTGAATTCTCAAATGTACTGGGCAACCATTTATTTTCCCCAAGGTGTGGAGAATCAGAATACAGTAAAGCAACAAATTCTTTCATTTTCTGCTCTGTGGCTTTGTGAAATCCTCGATATCTAGGAGCGAAGATGAAAAAGAATCTATGATAAATTCATCTGACTCCAAATCCAAGAATTTCTCCAGATTTTTCAAATTATTCTGACAATCGAAAATGGAGTTTTAGTAGATTCTTTCTCAACTTCGATTGGATTCTTTGGTAATTCGAAATCACCCTCATGGATTTCAATGTATTTTTCATCTAAGCTTGTTATGAGGGTTTTAGGCAATTCCACTCCAGATCTCTCCGAATCCAAATCATGTGCCTCATCAATTGTTTTCAATCGATCAACGTCCACCATAGTGTTAAAATCAATGAGCCCGACAGAAGCTGTGTGCGGAGTTACTTCACCAAGAAGTTCTATGTTCCCATAGTGTTCAGGTTCATCATCATCTTAGTCCTCGATAAAGTGGCAATGTGGGTTCTTGTTTGCCCTGAAAATATCTAATTTAAGTTTTTCATTCCCCAGGGTGATCTCCATACACTCGGATGCTTAGTTAATGTTTGCCTGGGCGGTCGCTAAAAATTGCCAACCTAAAATAATAGGTGCATCACGGAGACTAGGAGGAATGCCCATTCCAAGATGAAGAAATCTACTGGGAAGCAGAGCCCATGGATTTTCACAATGACATTCTCTACCACACCTCGAGGCATTTTGATTGATCTGTCAGCCAACTGGATACTAACCAAAGTGGGTTTTAGCTCCCCAAATTGAAAGTGGCCAAAAATAGCAGTGGGGGCTAAATTAGTGGCTAAACCCAAATCAAGCAAGGCCCGATCACAAGGAGCATCCTGTAGCTGACAAGAAATGAGTGGGGCTCCTAGGTCTTTCTTTTTAGGTGGCAAGTTAGACAAAATGACTGCACTAGCTTCCTTGGACAATACCACCTTATTGTTTTTCCTCGGCTGTCGCTTGGGTGTACAATATTCCTTAAGGAATTTAGCGACAGTGGGGATATGATCAATGGCATCAAGAAGGGGAACTTTAATGTGAACATCTTTGAAGATTTTATTTAAGTCCTCATTGCTTTTGATTCCCTTTATCTTTCCTTTAGGTTCATGAGTTAAGGCTCTAGGGAAGGGTAAAGGGATGTCGGTGATCTCAGTGATTGGTTCCTTTTCCTTAGGTTGCTCCTTTGAAGGGATAAAGTAGGAAGAGGAGCTAGCTCGAGAAGTATCATGACCCTCCTGCCTACATGGTGGGTCCTTTGTAGCTTTTCTGCTCCTCAAGGTGACAGCATTTGCATCGGCATACTATTTGTGAGGTGGGGGAGGAGCAGAAGGGGCAGGATGGGCGGGATTTGATAATAAGGCTGGCTCACCTGCAATATAGCCAGAAGGTATAGGAGGTGCTTGTAATATTGCATGTGCCTGTCCCTATGGTGCCTAGAACCTAAGCGGGGTGCCTTGGTTCTGTAGATATCTTGGCTTAGGGACAGGTTGGGAGGGCAAGATTCCCTGCATTCTTTGCTCCTATAGCAGCTAGTTCTGCTATTCAGAATGTTTTGAATTTGATCCGCCATCGTTTTCATGAATTTCAAGTTGTCATAGTTCAATTGATGCATAGACTCTTTCAATTCCTCTGTCAATGCCTTGAGAGGGTCAGCCTGCCTTGGAGGGTGTTTGGCAGCTTGATGTAGCGTCTGATAGATAGAGCATGTTTGCTGCTGAGACAAGAATGGCTCCTGCCTCAGCTATGTGTTTTACGCATTCCCGTATTGTCTATTCTAGTAGTGCAGATCTTGATTTGGTCTCTGTGAGTTACCAGACTAGGAGAAGTCAGGATGCTAGTGCCAACCATGATTATACGTCTCAGAGTACGAGTTATTACACCCGTAACCTTGGATAGCACTGACATCTTCGTAGGCTGAGGATGTCTTAGACATAAATTCATCAAAGGAATACGCACTCGAATTGTCATGTGGTGAGTAACCCTAATTATATGATTTTAGATCCAGATTATTCATGGGTTCCTGATACACTGGATCCCACGGAGATGGAGAAGAAACATCTCGAGTGAAAAGATGTTCACAAGTAGGATGGGCTCGGGATGCAATAGAGGAGTGTGATGTAGTTGTAGTGCCAGGAAATCGAGATCTTACTTGCATTAATTCATCGAGCTTTTTATCGAGCAAATTCACCTCGTCCAGCTTCTTGGTGATAATGTCCAAATCAGTTGGGGTAGATTCAGCATGAGCTTCGTGCACATTAACTTGTTGCTGTCTAGGTCGCTGGAATTGGCTCATAAAGGTGGCATTCATCGAGTTCTCTACTAAGGATTAGAACAGTTCGAATGCATTGTTCTCGTCCTTCGCGAGGAAATTCCCACCGCTAGATGCATTGGCCAAGTACCGATGTGTGTCATCTAGCCCATGGTAAAAGACTTGTGCAAGATGCCATCTGGGTACACCATGGTGCGGGCATTTCTTGAGAAGTTCGTGGAATCTATCCTAGGCGTCATGAAGTTTCTCTCCTGGACCTTGGGAGAAAGTCGTGATTGCGCGCCTCATAGCATTTGTTCAACCAATCATGGAGGAATTCCCGACATAATTCCTCTCAGGTTCTAATCGGCCTCCCGATAGTCTTGAACCAATAGGAAGCTTTATCCTTGAGAAAGAAAGGAAAAAGCCTCATGAGAACAATTCCAATGTCTACATTTCTAGGTCAAACTAACTCTGCAATTCAACTCAGATCTTTAATGTGCTGGAAGGGATCCTCATTCGAGTTTCCATGGAAGTGAGTCTGAATTAGACTTATGATGTTCGGCCTTAACTCTAATGCGTCTCCATCTATAGGAATTCAGACCTGAGGTGCTATAATCACCGCTGCCGGATCATAGAAGTTCCACAGTTGTTCTCTACATAGTGGATGTTGCTTCCTATCTAGCGTTGTAAGGATCCTGTCAATGCTCTGCTCGTATCTTTGCTCAGACTCCTCAACCCTGGCTTCTAGATGAGCCATTGGGTCTTGATTCTCAGGGCCCTGACCAGCTCTAGGACCTGGATTAGCCATCTCAACTAATCAAGAGGAAGAGGGTTGGGAAGAAGGTTCAAGTGGTAATTGCCTTTGCCACCTTCGATTTGGCTCCCAAGGTCCCACATGTTTAGGTCCTAACGACTGGTGGTCAGACCCGGTTAGGTTGTTAATATGGTGATTTTATCGTTGAAGTGTGTATAGTGGTTAACCTAAATCAGACCTAACCATCTCTTTACAAAATTTTTAACCTGGCCTACTTGATTTTATCTTGGTCACTTTTAGGCCCAAGGTTGAACTCAGGGAAGTGGGGTTACAAGGCAAGTTTCTACGCCTTTCCTACAACGAATCTCTTCCGTTCGTTTATTATTTTTTTGGTGTTTTTCTATTTAGATTTTTTTCTAATAATCTTTGTCCTTGAGGCACACCCTCAAAATTAGGTTCTTGGCTTTAAGCCAAATCAGGGTTCCAAAATGGGTCTTGCTATTCGCAAAATGGAGTACCTGCAAGTCAAGGATTATCTTTTCTCTTTTATATATTTTTTTATCTTTTTATTGGCAGGAAAGAGAAGCAGAAGTAAAGTAACTATAGTATATATATATACATATGTATATACTATATATGTATAAAGGGGTGAGGGTGGAGGCGAAGATGGAGTGTAGCACGGTGTCGAGTCGGTCGTCGTCTAGAAAGATGCAACCAACAGGACGAGGTGCCACGTGTAAGGTGGATTGGTGGAAGATGAATGCGAACACGCTTTTTGTACACGTGTATCGGGGAATATCAGCAACTGGTGCAGATATTCCCGCGATACAACGTATGGTAAGTAATGTGAAAATATATATATATATATGTATATATGTAAATATATCTATATGTATATATGTTTATATGGTTATAAATATATAGGTATATATATGTACTTATATATGTATATATATGTGTGTATATATATATGTATATATATATATATATATAAATATATGTATATATATATGTATGTATGTATAAGTATATATATATCACTATATAGATGTTAATATATATATGTGTATGTATATATATATATAGATATATGTAGATAAATATATATATATATATATATATAAGTATGCATATATAGTTATAGATATATATGTATATATGTATGTATATTTGTGTATATATATATATATATGTATATAAACTAATACATAGTTATATAAGTATTAATATATGTATATATATATATAAGTATATATATATATGTATATAAATATATGTATATATATCAATAAACATATGTATACGTATATATATATATATATATATATATGTATGTATATAATAGTGTACAGGTGTGTGTGTGTGTATGAAAGTGTGAGTGTAAGTGTGTAAGTGTCGGTAAAGAGAGTGAGAGAGTGTTGTGAGAGAGAGAGAGATGCCGCGTACTTCCTGCTGGAGTGAAGGAGGCAAGCGTTAAGACGTCTGAGGCAACTAGGCGTCTCTGGAGTCCACGCGCGCACGCGCAGGCATGTATGCGCGTGGAGAGGCACGTGCTGGGAGGGAGTGAGCACAGGGAGAGGAGAGGCCGCAGCGGACCGTGTTGCGTGAAGGGCTGGAGCGGGTGCTAATAGGCGCACACGGGCGAAGAGAGTGGGCGACGCAGGCGGGTGCGGGCGCTGGCAGACGCGCAGGCGGGCACTGGAGCAGAACGCGGGGCGAGATGCGTGCGTGGGCGAAGGCCGGTTGCAGCGCGTCGAGTGACCGAATAAGTGAGAAGCTTACCGATCACCCCACTATAGCCACAGTGTTCCGCAGACTGGCGTGAACAGTGGCTACAGTGTATGGCCGAGCCGCTCGACCGCTTGCTGCAGGTGCTGTGAGTGTGGGCGGCTTGCGGCTGGTGCGCGCGGGCTGGCGTGCACATGGAAGAAGAATGCGCCGGTTGGTTGCGGGCGGAAGAGAGAGCGTGATAGGGCACATGGAGAGGGAGGCAAGGGCGCTTGCAGGCACGCGCAGTGGCCTGCGTGCACTGCCGCCACCTTGCTGCTACTGCTGCGGAGCTTGGCCGACTGCTGCAAGGGCATGCGGTGGCTAGTTGAGCTTCAAAGCTGAAGCTTTGCGGTAATGGCTGAAGGTGCTTCAAACGACGAAACAAGGAAAGAGCCACCACGCCCATCGGCTCTTTGATGAGCTAGGCGGTGGTGGACTCACGGTGGTGGTTGTGCACCACCGTGAGGTGCTCCTATCCGCAGGGTGTCTCCTCAGAGGAGGAGGGCCTGCATATGGAGGGAGATGGCCTGGAAGAGAAGCTGTTGTTGGGGTTTTTGTGTGGAGGTCCAGGCCCCTTTGCAAAGAAGGAGCTGAGCTCCTTTTTTAGAAGGAGAAAGTATGCACAACCATACCCTGGCTGTGCATGCTTTGCGCATGGCTCATGGCAGGGAGGGGCTGGGCATGTGGCTGTAGGGCAAGGTGCGAAGATGAAGAAGTCAAGCTTTGTAGCCACGAGGAAGATTTCAAAAATCAAATAGAAATAAAAATAAAGATGGAAATTTTGCGAAGCAGCACTTGAAGAAAATGTAAATTGCGAGGCCATTTTATTCACTCTCCTCCCCCCTCAATTAAATGCATGCATGCATGTATTTTCATAAATGCGACTATGGAAACCTAATATGCACTGGTAATGTTAGGAAATAGCACAAGACGACACAATTGCAGGTGTATTTTTGCAATGCAATCATACCCCACGCCTATCTTTTGCTAGTCCCTAGCAAAATAGTATTTAGAAATGATCTTAAGCTGAAGATTTTCTTCTGAGGTGGCAAAGGTGTGCTTATTGTTGGATATTGTGAGAACCAATTGCAGAGAAGACTACCAGTACTTTAAGTCTCACATGACATAGATCATCTCTCGACTAACCAGGACTCTTAATATTTAAACCTTAAGTACGATTTCCAGGACCCAGGAGGTTTTTGCCGTATTCGAGAGCTCAAGAGATTATGGCTTGTGCTTAGTGAAGGATCAAGACTGACCAGATGAACATTAAGACTCAATCCCAGGGTTTCACGAATTTTTAAGTAAAGGTTGGTCCCAGTTTCAGCTCGTGTCTTCGGATTGACTCTTAAAAAGATGACGGAAAACTCAACTCCCATTTTCTGACATTTGTGGCTCAAAGAAAACAAGGTATTTGTAACCTGCCCTGAAGAACTTCTTGTAGGGCGCGAGTTTACAGACATTTGTGAGATATACTGACTTATTTGCATCATCTTTTTTTTTTTTTTTTGAAACACTTGTTAGTATATCTCTGACAACATTATTTGGAGGAGCACACTTTCTTTTTGGTGGGAGAGTTCTTTCTTGGTGGAAAGAGTTTCTCCTAAACACAAGACTAAAGCCTGGGATAAAAAGTCTACCTATGCGCACAGGTAAGGACTCCACCTTCCCTAATGAACACTAGGGTTGGATCTTATGTTCACCTGGTCTTTCCTGATATGTGTAGTGTGAACCAAGATTACTTAGGCTCTCAAGTAGAAGCAAACCAACGAATCCTGTACTGGTGTCTCAGGTACAAGAATACGTCCTTAGTTAGGAGAGATTTCGATCTATTTTGTCAATGCTCAAGTGACTTAAGCCGAGCCTGAACGAATCAAGCTTCTGTGGCCTGGAAAGTCTTCAAAATAGAGGTTGAATATCCATAAACACTTATTGTATTTTTGTTTCAGCCTTCAGATCATTACTAAACACTATTTATATATATATATTTTTTTTTTTTTCTTTTTCTTGCATATTTATAAATAGGTGGAAACTGTATGATACCATAAAATACCCAGATCCTATGGATGCCTATCCACCCCCCCATGCCAAATGATGCTATGTCCTCATATGCATGTAGGGAAAGGTAGAGAAAGGATGAAAGATCGGGTAACGAGAGCTGAGGTGCAGGGTATACAGTAGGGTGGTAGGGTGGGTGGTGAAGTGAAAAGTGATGGTGGAAGGTAAAAGGTCTGGCATTTCTTGGGACGAGAGTGTCCCAGGAGGATCGGAGAATAGGTCAGGAGGAAGAAATTGGCCCTCAGATTGGCCAAGAAGAGGGGCTTCCTAGATAGATGGATCCAAAAAGGAATAGCCCCATTGAGAAGTATATGGGCTCAAGGTCCCAGTGTGGATTTGCAAATCCGCCTGATTTGGTGGGAAAGAAAGGGCAATCCGGTCTTCAAGAGTGTGGACCGACGATGAGTAGCCCAAATATGACTCAGACCATAAGGTATGGGAAGCGGAGAAAACCTCGTCAGGAGTCTGGTCAGGAGAAGGTACGGGACAAGGGAGGGATGGGGGAATGTCACAATATGTGTTGGTTAGGCAGTCATCAGTGTCTATAGGTAATCTGCAGCAGTCCGAATAGGTCCCAATTAGTCCGATACATGCACTGACGGTCATGTCCTCATCAGACGTGTCATCCTCGATACAATCGCAATCAAAGTTCTTGGCTGCCTTGAAGATGTTAAGCTTGATCTTTTCAGATCCAACGGCAATCTCAATACAACCCAATTCGCAGTCGATAAGGGCACGGGCTGTGGCCAAGAAAGGTCGACCAAGGATGATCGGACAATCAAAAAGTGAGCTAGGAACTTCCATATCTAAAACAAGAAAGTCAACAGGAAAACAGAGACTGTTGACCCTAACCACCACGTCTTCCACCACACCCTTTTGGATTTTGAAAGAACGATGTGCCAACTGTAACGTGGCAGGGGTGGGTTTTAGATTTCCCAAGGAAAATTTTTCGAGCATGATGGTCGGAATAAGATTTATGGAAGATCCTAGATCAAGCAGGGCACAGTTAAAACTGCAGCCTTGGATGCTATAGGAAATAAGCGGTGTGCCCGGGTCTTTCTGCTTCGGTGGTAGGTTTGACAGTATAGCATAACTCGCATGAGGCGAGAGAACCACCGGATTCTTGGTTTTCTTTGACTGTCGCCTAGGTGTTGTGTAGTCTTTGAAAAATCGGGCGACAGTAGGTATGTGGTCGATAGCCTCTAGCAGGGGTACCTTGATTTCTACATCCCTGAACAAATTACGCAGGTTATCAAAGGCCTGCGTATCTTTCTTTTTGCCTTTTGGCTCCCTCAGTAGAGCCTTAGGGAATGGAACTGATTCTGGCACCAATTTGGGTGTATCGTCCTCTCGCGAATGCGGCGTGCATCCCTAATGAGAGGGAGATGAAGAAGACGGGCCAGGATCAGGTCGAGGCAGATCGACAGTCAGCTTACCACTCCTTGTAGTGATCGCATTGGACGATATGGGTCCAGTGGGATCATAAGGCGGAGGAGGGTTCGCAATAGGGACATAAGAGTGAGGTGCTGCAGTGGGATTAGCCTGAAATCTCGGTGGAATGCTCGGAGCCTACAGAATCTGATGAACCTGCCCCTGAGAAGGTCGTACCTGTGGTTGAGGACCACGGGGTACGAAATTTCGCAAGTTGGGAACAGGTTGGGCTGGAAGAGTGTCCTGAGATCGAGTCGTCATGTGTAGTTGACTGATCTCAGCATTCTGCTATGCCAATTGGTGCTGAAGAGAGGTCATGTTCTCTTCATGGCGCTTTGACATTTCCGTCATCATTCGCATCAATTTATCAAGAGGACTTGATGCGTGTTCTATTTGCAGTACACAAGGACCTGATGGCGGATTCGCTATAGGATTAGATTGGGCCCTTGGGATGACGGGTGCAGATGGTCAAATTGGTCCACCCGCGGGGTTTTGGCACTGCGGGTTGTTGGACCATGCGAAGTTCGGATGATTTCGCCACCCTGGGTTATAAGTAGCAGAGAACGGGTTGTTCCCCTGGGCGCAAGCATCTTCTATGCCAGAAGACGCGTCCGCATGTAAGTATACTCCGTGTCGAGCACACGGAGGCTTGGTCCTCCGTGTCGAAATACTGGCTCGTAGAAGCCAGATCCACATGACTTACCAAGTCGCTCAACGTGACACTCGGTAAGGAAGGTCTTACGGGGTTTCTTGGGATAAGCCTGGTGTTGGAAGAATTGAGATTGTGATGAAGTGGTGAGGTGGGGGTGTTTGCCATAGAATGGGCGGGGTTGGCCAGAAGCTCATCCAGCTTCTTGTGCACGATGGAGACTTCATCCAATTTCCGTGTGATAAGGCTGAGATCAGTGGATGAATGGGAGGGTCCCATGTCAACTTCGTGGACATTTCGGAGCCGGCTGGTACGATTAAAGGTGATAATGGAAGCATTATTCATTGAGTTTTCACTCATATCTTCAAACAATTCAAATGCTCCATTCTCATCTTTATTCATAAAATTTCCTCCGCAGGAAGCATCTGCAATCTGCTTCAAAGTCTCATTTAGCCCATAGTAGAAAATCTGGGCTATATGCCACTTAGGCAGACTGTGGTGCAGACACTTCCTGAGGAGGTCATTATATCTCTCCCATGCCTCATGAAATTGTTCACCATTTTGTTGCGTAAAAGAGGTGATAGCACAGCGAAGCACATTGGTTCACCTGAACGGGAAAAACTTCTTGAGAAACGCTGTTCGCATCTCTTCCCAAGAGTGGATGGTTCTCCCAAGGGTACGTAACCACTGCGACGCCTTATCCCGCAATGAAAACGGGAATATTTTCATGAGGACTATAGGTAACCCGATATTTCTCGGTTTAACAGTTTCAGCCATTCGGGTTAGGTCTTCCAAGTGGAGAAAAGGATCTTCACTTGCAAGACCATGGAAGTGAAAATTAATTAGGCCAATTATGTTAGGCTTCAATTCGAAGTCATCCCCTCCCATGGGGACCCGAATTTGTCCTATGGTCTCTGTAGCAACAAGATTCTAATAAGAGCTAAGAGACCTAGGCTCCTCCCATTCGAGAGGGGTCTGCATTTCCCCCAAAGTTTCCCTTATGGCTTCAATTTGTTCATTATACATTTCCATTTGGGCTTGGAGGCGGGTTATGGGATCTAAGGCTCCACCACCTGGTGGGTTTTGAGGGCGATTTCCTCCCTCGGGATTTGGGGGTGGGCGTGCAGCCATGTTTGTGGAGGAGGAGGACGATTCGGCTCCTTTTCTAAAATTATCAGGCAATTCAAACAGTTCAGGGTTTTGTGACCTCGTCCCAGACATGCACTACTGCAAGAAGAATTGGGGGGATAAGAAGGGAACAAGAGATGAGAGAAATGACGCCGCAAAGGTACACTTGATGACAAATCAATTCAATCAAATTCCTAACCTCTACAGTGTGCCCGTAGACCTAAAGATCTAAGTTACCTACTATCACGAACTACAAAATCGAATGCAAGCACCGCGGAACCACTGGGCCAGATTGAAAGGCCGTTTGCCCCAGTCTTAGACACCCGATAGCACGCGGGAACCCTCACCAGCACGTAGATGCTACACGCAGGTAGTTAGACCTCCAATCCTTAATAAGAGTCAAGTTACTACCAATTTTAGTTAGAGGCTTAGGATCAAGTGCTTTTGAAATGTGAAGGGCGTTGTTTACGGGTAATGCCCAAGTGATTGATTTTCAGAGTGTGTAAAACAAGCATGCAACGGGGAAATCTCCCCGAATTGAAGTTCTTAATTGGTGAATGGTTTTTAGAGTTCAGCCTTAAGTAGTATGGATTTTAGGATTTCGCTGAAATACCAATTCAACCAGTCTCCGGGTTTTGCAAGAATACAAGTTTTCTTCTAAGCCCAACAAACCCTTCTTCAATGTCAATTGGTTAATGCATGCTAAAATGCAATGGGCTTCCCTAAATGGAGATTTCTATGTGTGGATGCACGAATCAATTTTAGATTAGTGTGAAAGGGAGCCAAAGCACTTCATTTCAAGTGCTCCCAATCACCAAGAGTTATTTCCACACAAGGCTCAACCAAAAGATAAAGAAAATCAATTTGTTGGGGTTGAAGTATTCGGGATCGAATCTTAAGCAAGTTGAAAAGTCGTGGTGGGGTTGGAATCAACTCAATTCCAAGTCTCCCCACCAAAAATGTGATCCCAAATTTGCAGATAAGTGAGGCAAAGAGGGGTGTAATCAATCTTTTTATGTTTGCCTCAAAGAATACTTTACACTGCGAAAAATTCAAGAATCAAGATTCTTGGATTTTCACTATGCGAAATAAGGCGGGAAATCCAGGGGCGGTGGGAGTAAAGGCAATCAATCAAACAAGTGAATTTTAATCCACTTGCCCCAAGAGATCCCAAGAAGTTTTTCTAGTTTTTAGTTTTTTATTAAGGTGACAAGTTAACCTAAGTTGCTAAGAAAAGAAGACCTACTTGTTCGACAATATGTGCGAAGCTCCAATGCGGTGTCGACGTCTTCACGCTCTCGTTCCCGCCTTGGATCTGCTCATGTCTTCGACTTCGTCTGCCTGCCTTCTCCTTGCAACAGGTTCACCTGCACAGCAATAAACAAAAAAACACCCGTGAAGAGAGAAGAGAAAAATGAAAGGAATGGAATAGAAACTTACTTGCAGGCGCACTTCCCTGGCAATGGCGCCAGAAAAGGGATGGTGATCGGACCCGGTTAGGTTGTTAATATGGTGATTTTATCGTTGAAGTGTGTATAGTGGTTAACCTAAATCGGACCTAACCATTTCTTTACAAAATTTTTAACCTAGCCTACTTGATTTTATCTTGGTCACTTTTAAGCCCAGGGTTGAACTCAGGGAAGTGGGGTTACAAGGCAAGTTTCTACGCCTTTCCTACAACGAATCTCTTCCGTTCGTTTATTGTGTTTTTGGTGTTTTTCTATTTAGATTTTTTTCTGATAATCTTTGTCCTTGAGGCACACCCTCAAAATTAGGTTCTTGGCTTTAAGACAAATCAGGGTTCCAAAACGGGTCTTTCTATTCGCAAAATGGAGTACCTGCAAGTCAAGGATTATCTTTTTTCTTTTATATATTTTTATATATTTTTATTGGTAGGAAAGAGAAGCAGAAGTAAAGTAACTATAGTATATATATATACATATGTATATACTATATATGTATAAAGGGGTGAGGGTGGAGGCGGAGATGGAGTGTAGCACGGTGTCGAGTCGGTCGTCGTCTAGAAAGAAGCAACCAACAGGACGAGGTGCCACTTGTAAGGTGGATTGGTGGAAGATGAATGCGAACACGCTTTTTGTACACGTGTATCAGGGAATATCAGCAACTGGTGCAGATATTCCCGCGATATAACGTATGGTAAGTAATGTGAAAAAATATATATATATATGTATATATGGTTATAAATATATAGGTATATATGTGTACTTATATATGTATATATATATGTATATAAATATATAAATATATGTATAGATATATATATATATCACTATATAGATGTTAATATATATATGTGTATGTATATGTATATAGATATATGTAGATAAATATATATATATAAGTATGTATATATAGTTATAGATATATATGTATATATGTATGTATATTTGTATATATATGTATATATATATATATAAGTATATGTATAAGTATATGTGTATATATATGTATATATATATATAAGTATATAAATGTATATACATATATATATATGTATATAAGTATATGTATATATGTATATTTATATATATATATAAGTATATAGATATATGTATATATATATTTATGTATACTAATACTTAGTTATATAAATACTACTATATATAAGGATATAAGTATATATATATGTATATAAATATATGTATATATATCAATATATATATGTATACGTATATATATATATGTATATAATAGTGTATATGTGTGTGTGTATGAAAGTGTGAGTGTAAGTGTCGATAAAGAGAGTGAGAGAGTGCTGTGAGAGAGAGAGAGAGAGAGATGCTGCACGGTTCCTGTTGGAGTGAAGGAGGCGAGCGTTAAGATGTCTGAGGCAGCCAGGCATTGTCTGGAGTCCACGTGCGCACGCGTAGGCACGTATGCGTGCGGAGAGGCGCACGCTGGGAGGGAGTGAGCGCGGGGAGAGGAGAGGCCGCAGCGGACCGTGCTGCGTGAAGGGCTGGAGCGAGCGCTAGTAGGCGCACACAGTCGAAGAGAGCGGGCGACGCAGGCGGGTGCAGGCACTGGCAAACGCGCGGGCGGGCGCTGGAGCAGAACGCGGGGCGAGACGCGCCTGCGGGCGAAGGCCGGTTGCGGCGCACCGGGTGATCGGATAAGTGAGAAGCTTATCGGTCACCCCACTGTAGCCATAGTGTTCCGCAGACTGGCGTGAACAGTGGCTACAGTGTATAGCCGAGCCACGCGACCGCTTGCTGCAGGTGCTGTGAGTGAGGGCGGCTTGCGGCTGGCGTGCGCGTGGAAGAAGAATGCGTCGGTTGGTTGCGGGCGGAAGAGAGAGCACAACAAGGCGCGCGGAGAGGGAGGCAAAGGCGCCTGCAGGCGCGTGCAGTGGCCTGCGTGCGCTGCTGCCGCCTTGCTGCTGCTGCTGTGGAGCTCGGCCGGCTACTGTAGGGACATGCGGTGGCCGGTTGAGCTTTAAAGCTGAAGCTTTGCGGTAATGGCTGAAGGTGCTTCAAACGACGAAACAAGGAAAGAGCCACCACACCCACCGACTCTTTGATGAGTTGGGCGGTGGTGGACTCATGGTGGTGGTTGTGCACCACCGTGAGGTGCACCTGTCCGCAGGGTGTCTCCTCAGAGGGGGAGGGCCTGCGTATGGAGGGAGAGGGAGGAGATGGCCTGGAAGAGAAGCTACTGTTGGGGTTTTTGTGTGGAGGACCAGGCCCCTTTGCAAAGAAGGAGCCGAGCTCCTTTTATAGAAGGAGAAAGCATGCACAACCATGCCCTGGCTGTGCATGCTTTGTGCATGCTCATGGCAGGGAGAGGCTGGGCATGTGGCTGTAGGGCAAGGTGCGAAGAAGAAAAAGTCAAGCTTTGCAGCCGTGGGGAAGATTTCAAAAATCAAATAGAAATAAAAATAAAGATGGAAATTTTGCGAAGCAGTACTTGAAGAAAATGTAAATTGCGAGGCCATTTTATTCACTCTCCTCCCCTCTCAATTAAATGCATACATGCATGTATTTTCACAAATGCGACTATGGAAACCTAATATGCACTGGTAATGCTAGGAAATAGCACAAGACAATACAATTGCAGGTGTATTTTTGCGGTGCAATCAACGACCTTCCTTGCATACACCAACTCAAAGGGTTGGTATAGTTAAGCAAAACAAGGCTAAAGCCTTTTTAATCAGATTGGTCCTTAAGTTCAAATGACCAGATTTTTGTTCAAGTTTAAAATATTGAGAAATTTGTCAAGAAATTGACTAAAGATAATCCCCACCTCTTAAGCTAACCCAACCAGTCTAATTTCGAGGGGACTTAGAGGAAGGTTCTTCCTCCAGCTTTCGCCTCCGGCTCCTTTGTACCCCTTAGCTGTGGTCGTTTGACACTACCCCACATACTTAGTCACCAAGTTTGGCAGAAGAGGTTGAAATCACCCAGTAGTTTCAAGACAAATGTAGGTTATTGTGTTCTTGTGAATTTTTTAACCTTTTTTTTTCAATTCAGTAGGTGGTGAGCGGTCCACAAGGTGACCAAGCTCACCCGCTAGCCACTAGACTTCATTTAGTCTAGGTTAGCCCATATGTGTGGTCTCTAGAAATTTTCACCCTAAAGGTGTAACCTAGGGTTCATGTAGTTCTAGGGTTTCAGTAGACCAATAGAAAAAATGATTCTCTAATATGTAAATGGAATCCAAATAATTTGAAATTCTGCAGGCAAATTCCTATTTAAATTATCTTTTCAATAATATTTTTTTGTATTTTTTACTATTTCAACTAAATAAATAAGAATTTTTAAATGTCAAGGGATCAGATCAGGAATTTTGACCTCTGGTCGATTTTCCAACTTGAAACAGTAGTAAACAAACTCCAAAAATTTGGAAAAGATATGGAAATGAAAGTTATAGATCAACTTTCAAACCCCACCATTTTTTGTTATAACAGATTCATGGATTGTTCGGAATTGCTATTTGAAATTTGAAAATTTTCAAATTCAGGTCAGTTTGACCCCCTTGTAATTCATGAATTTTTAAAAATTACACAATTCAAATTTTTTAAATGAATCGTGCTGTTTGAAAGCTAGTTTGAAAATGAAATTTGTACCCAAATTTTAGAAATTTTCACTCAATATATTTTCGGCAAAAGAATTTATAAATTGCTCTTTAAAATTAGGCCGAAAATTAGGGATGTGGTGGATAGGCTTTTGAAATGTTTGAAATTCAAATTTCAAACCTTCCCACCAAAACACTTTTTTTTCAATTCTTTTTTCAAACTTTTTCAAAAATTTTTTGGAGGGAAAATCTTTTTCAAATTTTTCTCTCTTTTTTTTTTCTAAGCAACTTCTAACCTAGGATTCAAAAGGTAACCCTAATCTAACCACCATTTTTTTCTTGATTTTTTTTCACGAAAATAAACCTTTTTTTGTCTTTCAGAAAGAAAAATTTAACTACAATTCAAATCTAACCTAAGATTCAAAAAGAAACCTAAAACTAAGGTAGAGAAGATGTGTAACTGATTTTTTTTTTAAATCTACACTCGATGTGTGCGCAGATCTGGTTCATCCTGCACAAAAAAACTAAATCATCTTTGAAATCAAAAATTGCCAAGCCTCCCTAGCATTGGCGCGAATTTGTTCGTAGCATAAATCGTGTTTTAAAGTAAATCAGTCATAGTATAGCACGAAGTACGTCTAAACAAATAAAATTTACGAAATGTGAGTCCCGATCGAACTCAAGGAGGCAGAAAGTGTTTCGGATTTCATAACTAATCTAGATCTAATTACTAACTAGATATTACTAATCACAATATATATATAGCGAATCATAGCCAATAGTTGATCATGAATTGCAATAAACCATAGTTGTAAAGTAGAATTATAAGTAGAACATGTACTTGCTATCTAACTACAATAAGAATTAAAATCACTATCTAACAGAATAAGGGCACCACGGGTGGTCCATGGTGGCCTTCTGGAGAGGCTGGGGAGGGCAATGGCAGTCCACCAAGGTGGCTTGGTGGGCACTTCATGGGAAGAGAGCCAGAGACAGAGGGAGCTGGAGAAGAAAGCCTGAAGAACTGGAGAGGGTTTGGAGAAGTTCTGGTGGAAGATAAGAAGAGTTTCCTTCAACTGAGGGGCCCTGGGCATTCTTTTATAGCTTCATTGAGGGGCAAATAGGGCATTTGTGCCCCTAAAACTGTGCAACAACCCTCTGGTGATCAGATTCGTCAATTGGGAGATCAACGGATTAGATCGCACCTCAATAGGCCTCCATTTGCGCCTTCATCGCGCAAATTCATTCTGGGCTTGACACGTGGCACGCTCTGGACGCTTGGATCTTCATCGCACGGTCCCGCACACACCCACTTCAATGTCACTCCAACCTTCTCTCTCCTCACGCACCCGCTCGCACTTTAATTGCGCCTAACGCTTGCACCAAATCTCGGTCATCCGATGCCAGTCGACCACGCGTGCGCCAAATCTCGGAAGATCGGACAGCTTAGATTCACTGACCCACCACCTTTGATTTTCAAAATGTAGGCGTGTGCATGCGTCATCACACGTGTCTCCATCTGATGCCAACCAGCGCACCACGCGGTCACTTCTGAACCACCTGATGGCCATCCAATGAATGGATTTCATCTGTGCCTACGCCTTCGCCAATTTTTGGCTGATCGCGAGTCAACCCCGCATCCTACGTTGCTATTCAAGCGTGTGAGCCAATGCGTTGGAGGGGCATTTTGTTGCGGTTGCCTCTTCACATCTAGTTGTCCTCAACTGCTGGATGGAGATCCAACGGTTGAGCTCTTCTCTTGGTTGATGAGGCACTTCTGGAGCTGCTACGTAGGCACATTGGGGCGGTTGGATGATGACCCAATGGCCCATAGCACATGGGGAAGTCCCTTCAGAGGTTGGGGGCAAGGCGAGGGGTGGCTGCGATGGCGCAGCAAGGGGCGATTGGTGCCATCGTGGCTGTCCATCTTCTCTTTTTTGTAGACAGTGTTATAGGCCTCCGATTGGGATGATTCTTGCATCGTTGGACTGCGATCGTTGATCTAGATCCTTCCGTGTGGTTGGATTTATCATCTAAGGTCTGGATTTTCACCTATTTGCCTCTTGGCTCCCACATCTGAGGTCTGGATTTTCACCTATTTGCCTCTTGGCTCTCACTCTTCTGCAGATTCCAACGGATGCTACGGGAGTCTGATCGATGTGATCTTGGAAGCATTGGACTCCCATCATCGTTCTGAGCATATCCGTATGGTTGGATTGGTCATCCGCAACCCTGAATTTCCCGCGATTGTTAATGCCTCTTAATTAACGCATAATATGACATTATTATTCACAAATCTAATAAATCAACTATGATGCAAAGTACGATGCAAATGCATAAGTTAAGCTAGGTTCTAACTTAATTCAGGTTGATTAGGGCCTATGATTGTTGCGTAATCAAATCACGACTTAAACCCTTTTGTAGTGAATGATAAAAGACTAAAACCATTCCTTGAGCTGATCAATTCGAATCTAGCTGTAGAATCTTTTGATCTCCATTCCTCTTGAGCTACATTGTGCCTAGCTGATGGTGTTAAACTTAGCTCTTAATGGGAGGCAACCTCCCATTTGAAAACTTGAGACCTTTCTTATCCTTCTTGAACGACATTCCTATTGTATTTTAGGGTTTATACTTTTGAACAACCGACTCCACCTCCAATACTCGTATTGGAGCTTAAAATCATTCATAATAGCCATTCCAACCCAACCACCCACCATTTAAACCTGTTCTAAAATTTGAACTAAGTTGAATTCGAACCCACCTTATTTGTAATGAAGGCATTGCAAAATTTAGGCATGGAAGGGTATGAAAGTGAAAAAAATGACTGGAAATTCAATTCTTTTGAAGGGTTCTCACAAAAAAAAATGGTGGAAAGGAGAGGGAATCTGTTGAGCTGAATTGCAAATTTGTAATGAGGAGGAAGAAGAGAGAGACAAAGAAAGGAAAGAAGCAAAGAAAAAAAAAATTGTGTTATCCCAACAGTTAATTATGGAATAGTTACCTAAGTTTTGGGCTAGATCGAATGATGAATTAAGACTTGAAATGCTAAACCTTAGGAGATGAGTAAGAGATACTAACTTTAGCCCTCTAGGGCCTGTTTGGACTTAAATATTCAAGTATTTGTTAAGATATAGATTATTCCTCAAGAGATTGAGGGAGTTGAGAAGCTAATGTATTAAGTCAATGCTTAGGCACTTGGTAACCTAAGCATCCACATCTCACACACTGGTCTAGTTCAGTGAGTTTAGTGAAGAATAATTGCCAAAAAGTCTTCTATTTTGAAAAAAAATGATTTCTCAAAAATTTGACTTAGGAGCAACTTGAAAACAGAAGTTGATTAGAGGCGTTCCACCACTGAGAGGAGTAAATACTCCCCTTGAGGATGAGTTATAACATATCATCTCCTCAACGCTTGTCTCCTAGGATATTTAAATATCCTATTGGGGGCATGTAAGTGCCTTATGCTGTTTAGGTGCCATGGTGTTAAGACCCGTTCTGTCCTAAGCCTTTTAAGACATCTGGACTGTCGGTCAGACGTCTGGACTGTCGGTCAGACATCTAGTAAGACATCTGGACACCTTCCCAGATGTCTAGAAATCAAAATTTTTGGGTATGAGCTCGTGTCTGCACATGGGCTACGCGCAGACAGTACCCTCTCATTTTCCTTCCCTTCTTCTCTCTCTCCCTGCCTCCAGCAAACCCTAACCCACCCTCCTTATAAAACCCCCCTTCCTCCTCTCTCATTCCCCTTACTTCACAGTCTCCAGCCGTTTCTTCCCTTCCTCTTTACCCCAGTGAGAGCGAGAGAGCGGCGACGAGGAGGAGTGGCGTGAGGAGAGGAGGAGGAGAGTGAGGTCGCGAACTCGTGTGGGAGCTCACTGAAGAGTGCACGGTCGGAGCGACGTGTGCGCAAAGAGGAGGAGTGCGTCGGGGGAGTCCTCCCAGACACTGCTGTAGCCAGAGCTGCAGACGAGGAGGCGAGCTGCGGTCGCGCACGGCGGGAGTGAGCGGGAGCAGGTCCTGGTTCTAGGTTTTTCCCAGAATCAGATGTCTGGAGCGACGTCCAGACGACGGTGCGAACGCCTAGAGGCAGTTCCAGATGTCTGAGGAGAGAGCTTCGTGAAGGTACGTCCTCTTTGCGGATACAGCCATGCAGGCCACTCTGCAGGTACCCTTTTGCATGACTATTTTGAGAAGATTTGGTGGATGCATGCAAAATTTACTTTAGGAAGGTGCAGGACTTACCCTCCCATGCATTTCAGACGCCTGGGATGCTTACCAGACGACTTGAAGCACTTCCAATCATCCGGAGAGGTGGTCGGACGTCTGGAGCTGGGTGCAGATGGTTCAGAAGAGTTCCTGGACATCCGAGGATGACGCAGAGACTAAGGTGCATTTCTGGACACTTTTAAGACGTCTGGAAGTTGTTCCAGACGTCTGATTTTGAGTCAGTAACCCTGTTTTGACCCGTTTAGGATCCGTTTGAGGTTCGTTTTACGCAAATAAGATACCGATGTTTTCCTCGTGAGTTCCTCTACTTGTTAGAAGGCTTTCTATACTATTCTAATTTTTCCCTAGTGATTGTTCCTTGTTATAGGACTTCGTTTCGTTGCGAGTTCGGGGCTTGCTGAGGCACGTGAGCCCACCGTTCGAGCCCCCAATCCTCCTAGGTTGACTGGTAGAGTGGCTTCCCCTAATTTAAATACAAACCTAAATGCATGTGTGTAATGAATGATTAGAACCTAGGATGTGGCATGAATCCTAGGACGAGAAATACTTGAAATGTCTGTATGCGTGATTGAATTGCAGTCTTCAATGAATAAGATAGAATGTTAACAACTGCCTGTGAGATAATGAATTACCTGTGCCAGTTAATAGTTGCATGTGACCTTCCTGTTGTATACGTTAAATGATTTAATACGAGCTACATGTGTATAAAGCTGAGAATGGTAATGTGAATGATAGAAATATGAATTACCTGTGTATAACCTGAGTATGGAAATGTGAACGATAGAAATACAAGTTGCATGTGTATAACTTGAGAATGGAAATGGAAATGATGAAACCTGGTAAGGAATGGCATGAGGCATATAAGCATGAACCCTAAGGGGGAATAGGAGTAGAGCTCCTGGAAATAAATGGAATGGATCTGGAAATGCATTGGGAAGTGCGCTGCCCCTTGAGTATGTGGTACCAAGGGGAGCGCATGTTACCTCTTAGTGTAGAGGGGAGCTTGCCACCCTTCGGGTTGAGACCCGGGGTGGGTTTGGCCACTTTGCATCAACTCTGTGGCCCTCGTGTACACTGTACCAGGGAGAGCTACTAGTGTAGGGAGAGAGCTAGCCACCCCACGGGGCCCGGGGTTCAGCTAGCCACCCTACACCAACTTGTTAGGCCCACTGGGCAAACCAGGGTAGTCAAGTGAGGGTGCGCGGACTGTGGAGGGGCGAGACCCCTGTTTGGTTCTTAGGGGCTGGACCCCTGTTACTGAGAGGGCTAGGCCCTATACTGTTCCGTGTTGTACTTTAGGCACACCCGTTAATGGAAACGACTGACCGCGTGCCAATGCGGGGTAGCTACCCAAGCGTTTATCACGCTAGCCATAGTCACCGTTACGTCTATCCGTGACCTTGGGATGGTTGACTGGGTGTAGGACCACCACGGGGGACTCTCCCGACCAGGAGAGCACCACGTGCGACTTCTACTCTTCAGAAAAGACAGCAATCAAGATCATTCCCACGAGGAACATTTGAGATCAAGAAAGAGATCTGATAAATAAACCAAGTGATGAAAAAGAATAATTAGTTAAAGAAAGTAATTGAAAAACAATAGCTACCTGTCCACTTTTACTGCTTTAGTTAGTTGGTTACCACTCTACTCAGCATTCGCTAATGTTGAGTACTCATAACCCCTTTTCAGGTCCAGGTGTTGAGCAGCCAGAGTCTACGACTGTAGAGGGTGCTGGGTCTAGTAGAGCCTAGTAGCAGTAGCTTTCTCTTGTAGTTCCTTTTGTAGTAGTGAATTCAAACTCTTGTACTTTATGTTCTGTACCTTTATGTTCCTATAACTTGTTACTGTTTTACTGTTGTGGTGGTGACACGTACTGTAGTAGCTTTTACTTCTTTGCTGCTGCACTCTTTTACTATTAGTTGCTTAGCATAGTGAATGTGGTTTACTTTCCTACTTTTTGGTTATTTCTCGTTGGACAACTGGGTCTTGGGATCAGTCAAGTCGGTCTGGTCTCGTGCCCTGTAGGGATTCGGGAACCGGGTCGTGACACATGGGCAGCATTATCTTGAAAAGTCGATTGCCAAGGCCTAGATTAGCTGCAGAATGCCATAGGCGGCACTATCCCAAAGTGTCAATTAGCAGGGTTCTGGGGGTTGTCATGGACGGTGTTATCCTGAAGCATCGATTGCTAGGGACCCTTCGAAGATTGATGATGGGAACAAGGAATCTGGCATAAATCGTGTTGAGGGCTAATCCAATGTTTGATTTAGGGGAGCCACAAAAAATTACAAAAAAGAGAAAAATCTCAAAAACATCTCCCTCTTTATTCTGAAAAATATACTAACAAGTTGAACCTGGACCTCTCTGCACGAACACACAGGTGGTTTAACCACAGGGGTCAACGAACTTTTAAGCAGATTCTGAAGCCTTAGAAACCTTTGTTGCAGACCTAAGGCTAAAACTGGTCAGGTTCGTATCTTGACCAGTACTTGAGTACCTGAAGGCCTAAAGTTGGTATTTCAAACTAGTCTCTTGAGGTGTGGCACGATAAGGCATCCTGATGATAAATTCTAGCCTAAAGATTTGGTATGTTCCATAGGATTTTGCTCAGGACTAGCAAAAGCTAGGCATGGGAGTATGATGATAATATCATCATAGTTCATAACTAGTCTAATTTAGCCAAATTCCAAGGATAAAAGCTCCTTACTAATCAGAAAAAGGGTGTAATTCAGTTCTGCATTGAATTTGAGAAGAAAAAGGAAATTAAGTTAATTATACTATTTTAACGCGTAATCACAAATGCAGATTAACTGAGGGGTGAAGTAATGCTTAATGAAAGGTCAAATAAACTTAAATTCCCAAGAAATAGGCTCAAACTGACTAAATCAGGATTTTTGAGAATTAGAGATTAATTTACTAATAAAAACCCTAATTACAGCCTCACTTCAATTGAAAGGGTTCTGGTGGAAATAAATGTAATCCAAACCTTCTTAAAATCATTGAAAATATTCTATGAGGCTTGGAACTTTCACCTTTACAAAAGGAACACATTTTGACCAAAAATAGAGAATAGGGTAAGAAATTGCTTCATTTTGGGATAAAGTGTCAATTACAAGTCAAACTTCTTCAAAACCCAAATTTGAGGTCTCCATTAGATTCCTTGGGTCCAAATTAGATTACCCCTAGATTTTGAGTCCAATTGGAGTCCATCTTGATCTAGTTTACATTTTAACCCATAAGTCTCTATTTATTGCCTAAGCCGCCCTCCCTTTTGAAATTCCCTACACTTAAGTCCCCGGCTAATGTCACGATGACGTTAGCCGGTCATCTTCTTCATCAAAGGAGGCAAGAGCAGTAGCAAAATCACACCCAAAGCCACAAACTTCGATCAAAGATTTGATCCCTCAAAACAAGACCAAATCCTACTAAATTTAGTGGGATTAATCTTGAGATCATCCCTGATCTGATGACCATCTTCTCAAGCTCCAATTTGGAACATATCATCTTCGGTGAGCCAAAATTCAAGGAACTCAAAACCAACAAAATCACAAGCTAAACTTCAGATTCTTGGCTTATTTGTCGAGGAATTCTTCTCTATATAGAGGCCTTGACTTTCCCAAGTGCAACTTGTGCCGAATTTGACCAGAATTCCCCTTCTCTTCTTCCTCCTTGCCGACGAACGATGCACTATTGGAGCCCCTTCTCCCAACTTCCTCACACTTTGCCACATACAATAGGTAGAGGACTTTGCTTCCTCATCTTCCCATGAAGCTTGCCATGAACTTCAAGCCCCAACTCCTCTTCTTTGGCTTTGGCGACTACCTCCTCTTCCTCCATGCCGGCACACCACTGGTGGCACTCTCCCCTCTTCATCTCTTAAAATTTCTTTAGGGCCTCTTCTCCTTTCATCTCTAATTAGGTTTTAGGAGCTCTAGAGTTCCGTTTATCATCTCCTTCACCCTCTCTGACCACTGCCAACAACCTTCACTAGTCTTCACCATTCGACCTCCTCCAACTTCCCTTCACCCAATTATTTTGGGAAAAAGCTCCTCCTTACCTCAACCAAGCTTTTGCCTAAGTTAATTGCACTTCACAACACCTCCACAGTCACCCACCATTGCCATCACCAAAGCTTCATAGAAGCTCAATGGTCACGTAGTTCCATCCACCCCCACACCAAATTTCCTTAGGGCTTCACTTCGGCGTAGTCCACCGGAGCTTCTTGTGTGTTTAATTAGGGTCTAAAGGCCATATTTTTCAAGTGCAGGTGTTGCCGAATTGGGTTTCTTCTTTGGTGTCGAGTAGCAACCTCTGACGATTCCACAATGAGAGCACCTCCTATCCTCGTTGCAGAATCCTTATGGTACTTCATTTGGGCCGTTGGATTCGAGATCCATGGCCAATTCCTCATCCAATTCAATAGCTTCTCCTCATGGCAAGAAGGCAAAGAAGATGAAGGTGAAGTAGGACTCAATAATCCCACCTCATGAACGTGAAGAGCTTGATGACGTGCATATAAGGAAATCAACTCCTATACGCATTGCTCGGATACTTAGGGGGTGGGGTCCCCATATTACACGTGCACGTGCATGCTTGCACACATGTAGGTGCGCTTGGGTCCGAGATTGGGCCAGTCTTGGTTGAGCTTTGAACTTGATTTTGGCTAGCTTTTGAGAGGCTCTTTGGGCTGATTTTGAGGCTGAGGCTTTGGTTATAAAAATAATATTTTTTGCCTTAATATTCTCATTTCTTTTTGAGTTTGATTGTAGCAATACTTGCTTAATCTATTTCTTTTTTGCATCAAGATCCTATGCTTCACTTTATATTTACTTGATTAGTGGTTTAATTGCGATTTAGTTGCTCCCTAAAACAACCTTAGACTCATAATTCGAGATATAAATTTATATGTTTCTATCGCTTTAGTCACTATACTACGACGCATTTCTTAAAACCTGACTTTAGCGTGTTAACATACATCTTGTAGATCCTCAATTTAGTGACAAGACTATGATATTACAAATATTTATTTACTTGAACTTCTGATAGAATCTATCAAGGAAGATGACAACAATGATGATGAGATGGATGGATTTAATAATGATGATGAGGATGATGATGAAGGGGATGAAATGGGGGTTGATGAGGCAAATAAGAAGCTACAAAAATTAGCAGCCCAGGTTTGTAGCTCAACCTGTGCATTAATGTTCCATTTCTTTCCCCTTTGTGGCATGTGTATATTGTATCCCTTGTCCATGGGATGTTCCTTGGTTTCCCTCCTCATCACCAAGGAACTATTGTTTCATTGTGGTGTGCCTTGAATCTGATATTTCTTTCATTGGTTTTTGTTTTTTTGACACTACTACAAAGAAATATCCTCCATATCATGACTTTCTTTTTTGGCTGGATTGATATCAATATCATTATTGGAGGTGACACCTATGTGAAATTAAAGATCTTGTAGTTCCTTTTCCTTTATGTAGTCCAAAAGCATCACTGTTGAGGAAGCTATCAATGCACCTTCTTTTGTGTCTGTTGTGGTTTGCTCACTTACATGGGCAAAAAAAAGGTCCTCCTCACCTGTTGAATCAGGAACTATTCATGCAGTAGGGAGTGGGTGGTTGTGGATGAATGGGTAAGTTGTGGGTGATCATGGAGTGCCTTGCAGGGAGTAGACAATCTTGAATGAATGGGTAGGTTGGCGATTGATCCATGGAGTGCCTTGACTATTGTGACTATCAGGTACTGTACAGATTAAATCCAAGAAATGCATGTTGCAAATAAGAGATGTGTAAGAAAGTTATTATGTACATGGCATTATCTGAAAATGTTGAACATAAATCTACATATGATCCATTTTTGAAGGGTTAAAGGAGTTGGCTGAGTTAATCATGATAAAGGGATTGGTCCTGTGCTTCTATGTCCTTATCTGAAAAGCTCTAAATTTGCAAATATGAAAAGGATTGCATTGAGTTTAGATGTATGCTCTATTTTTAATTGTCAAAAGAATGTCTGTGCATTCTATTTTTATTTGTCAAAAGAATGTCTATGTGCGGTAATGGCTCAATGATTATATGCATTTTACATAAAGTTTTTGCAGACACTTGGTTCAAATGTAAAATAAAGAAAGAAGATGTGAATGGACTAAATGGCTTGGTTATATTTTGGGTAGACAAACATGAGTGGCTTGTCTGGGGTGGAAAATGATTTTTTAGTCAAGTAATCATCTTTATATCCCCATACATATGGTTGGACCTTATATTTACACATCATGTGATGATATGTCAAGAACCAAATTGCATTGGAGCATGTCACCGAAGGTTGCATCTCATATGATTGCATCGCAATCTAATATTTTCACCACATAAATCCTCTTACATTTGACATTATTTTTTTAATTTTGATTGTAGTTTGATTTGTACATAATTTTCTTTATTGAAATGCAGGCACAGCATTTCTATCCAAACTATGACGATGACGATGACTCAGACAATGATTACAGTGACGATGAAGAACTACAATCCCCTATAGATGAAGTTGACCCATTCATTTTCTTTGTAGATAATATTAAGGGTAATGTTGTTTAAATTAATCTTGTGCACTTCTACATCCCTTTTTTCCCAACCCTTATTAATAAACTCATTGAAACAATTTGTTAGGATTTACCAATGCTTTCGTGGCTATTCTTTCAATTTTGCAAGGGATCGACACTATTAGATTTCAAAACCTCATGCAGACTCTCAACTTCCATTATCATGCTCTTGCCAGTGGCATAGCTTAGCATGCAGAGGTAAGGAGAACAGAAACAGAGAAAGAGAAGCAGAAAAAGGTAAAATATAGGGTTTGTCTCAATGAAGTCCTAGGTGCCTAGGTTGGGTTAGTTGAGTGAGGATGTGGGTTAGTTTGATAGGTAATCGAGTTGGGATTGTGTGAGTTTAGATGTGTCTTGTGCACATGGACTCTGTCTCCATCTTTACTTGTTGTGGGAAGCATACGATAGTTCTATTGCTGCTATTCTCGCATTTGCATGTTAGTTCGACTCCAACTCCACTGCAGGCCAGCATACATGAAATAAAGTCATCAATATCAAGCCCATAAAATAGAGAAATTATAATATGTCTGTACAGAATGAAAATGCATGAAATGTGTGCAATGCATGCCTTTATTTATAATGCAAGCTAGGTTTTTAGTATAATTTAGACATTTTAAGACCTATAATTGCTATGCAATCAGCTGTCGACCACTTTAGAGGAGGAGAGGGCATGCCATTAATTGGGGGAAGGGAGGATAGTAGAGGAGTGGAGTTGAGAGGAGAAGAAATAATTGTTATTAGAAAAAATTAAAAAGGATATGGATGAATCTTTTATCATAGTAACGTTATGGCCACAAGTCATTTTCAAAAACTAATTAAAGATAATTAATTTTGTTCTCAAAAGTTATAAAGACAGAATAATCCATCTGTAAAAGAATTTATGCCATGTCATTGGTGCTTTTTTTGTCCAAAATATAGTGACAATTTTTCATCCTTAAGTTTTGAGGAGGGAAAATCCATCTCCAAAACTTTTAGTGACCCTCATTCAGGAGACGATTTTTTGGGGATAGATTTTCTATCACCCACCCTAAATTCCATCTCCATAGCTCTTAATCCTATCCCTATAGGTTGTCACTACAAGAATATTTTGTTGTAGTGAATGGAGGGGGAAGGGTGCTGGCCATGGCCTTTTTATGGTGGTTGGGTTGGGGTGTGTTGCTCCTTAGGTGTAGCTGAGGAAAGGGTTGAGAGGTGCAACTTAGTCTTTAGGTGGTGGAGTAGTTTTAGGATTATTCTAGAAAGGGGTGGTGATGTGGAGGGTGCAGTGGAAGGTGAGGTGGCGCAATTAGGAGAGAGGTGGTGATGTGGCATCACATGTGTGAGTATATTGTAACGACCTACGCCCAGAGGGCTGAGTCAAGAATGCCGAGCCTAAATTGAATTGGGAGATCATTATCCAGCAATAAGTATACTCCCAACACGATCAAGCAATAGTAAAGCAAAATGGAAACATAACAATATATTTCACATTTAAGGGCACAAAAGGAAATAAAATAAAATAAATAAAGGACAAAAGAAAAAAAATTAAGGCACTACAGAGTAAGCAATAACTACAGCCAATGATAACCTACCTCAAGAACAAAACAATTACGATGGTAAGATTTGATGCAGTTCTATAGTCTGATAACTCCTGGTCGGAAATCAACAAGGAACAACATAAGCTAAAGAGCTTAGTAAAGTGTCAACTGGCTAACTAGGAGAGAGTGCCAAGTAGACATGGTGTAGAAAATGAACAACCCCATTATTTTCTATTTGATTGTTCAATTCCCACTACTAGAAAGACTACTTTTAGTGACTATTATTAAAACCGTAACCAAAAGTAACCTATGGTCAAGATTTGAGTGGAACCGTGACCAAAAGAATTAAAAAACTTGCCTTCTGCACTAAACATTTCATCACGATTTATAAATCGTGACGAAATACCTTTGGTTACAATTTTAGGTGGAACTGTGACCAAACCAAAAAATTTCTTTCCTTAAAAAAAAAAACCTTCCCACTACTTCTCCCTCCCATCGGCCCTTCCTACCCTTACCCTTTCGCCTCCATCCACCTCACCTACTACCTCTTCTTGCTCTTCACCTCCCCCTACTCCTCCGCTTTCTCCGTGATGAGTGGCAAAAAATGCCCTCAAACCCGAAACTCCGTGAAAAGCCTGAAAAGAAAGATCCAACTCAAAAAGATTTGAATACAAGCCAGCATGGGGATCCGACCCACCTACATCCAAGAAAAGTCTTGCACATAGATGGGTCTAGGAATTTGGCCCATCTACCTCCAAAAAGACTCGGATACAGATAGGTCCAGGAATCCAACCTGCTTACACCCGGGAAGGCCTAGATATAGCCAAACCCAGAGGACTCTATCTGTTAGAAGAGATGGTAAGAAAAGTATAGCATGGCCATGCCCTAACAAATGCTGACATGGCCACCATAATTAATAAGTTGACAACATACATACCTTGTCAGAGGGTGTATTTGGTTAGAAGATATTGCAAAAGGTCCAACTCCAATGCTATAAATAGTGGAGAGAGGCCCTTGAGGCCCTTCCCTAGGTAACTCGAGAGAAAAAGAGAGATTGTAATCCTATTTTCTTACTAGTGCATACTTGGGAGCATTCTCCTCACCCCAGACGTATACCCTTTGCGATGGAACTGGGTCACCAAACTCTTTGCCTCTCATGTGATTGCTTGAGCCCTTGGGTCGAACCCTCCGTTGGCATAGGAGATCTGATTGTTTGAGTTGTTGAGTTGGGTCCTTCGATCCTTGAAGATGCGATCAATTGGCACCATCTGTGGGAATGATTATAACTAGATAACATTTCTTGGCTCTTGAAGTTCTCTCGATGGCTCCCGTGACTCGCAACTCCTCCCGCACTGGCCTCGAGATAATGCCGGCTCAGGTTGGATCTAGTGTGTCGGTGTCCAAGAAATGCCCTCAGCCTGCTAATGTAGACACATTTAATTAGGATAAACTACTTATTTATGTATGTTCCTAGGCTTATATATGCATTCAATATTATAAATATTGCATAGCATGCATCATTCTGCATTTAGACTAGTCTATATAAATTTTAAGTTAATTGCGTCCTTTTATGGCCAGGAGAGAAGAGATTTAATTTGGATCCTTAGATTGATGATCCAACTGTATAGATCTGATCAGGATGACAATCAAAGTCCAACACCTCCGAAATCGTCTTGATCGGAGTCCCGTAGTACCTTATGTAGACTAAGGAAGACCAACGAACAAGGGACTAGGTGACGCAGTTTGGAGCTTCAAACAATAAATCTGACCGCATGAATGGATTCAGGTCAACGATCGCAGCCTAACGACATGAGAATCAACCCAATCAGACTTCTGTAGCAGCCCCTATGAAGGAAAGAAGATGGACAACCCAAATCGCACCACGTGGCACTATCTAGGCTGCCCATGGATACGTACGCACCACCGCACATGCATAGCAGTGGGCATGCGGAGCACGCACACGAGTGCCGCACATGGGGCGCATGAGCTGGAGCTTTTGCGACGCTTGCGGCGGATCTTCAGTGACATTTATTGCTGTAACTAAATGTCCTATGTACGAAATGAATCCTTTCCTCCACTATAAAAGGACCCCTACGCCTCTCATTTATCATCTCTTCCTTTCTTTCCCTCACCACCTCTAAAGCTCTAGAGAGGGCTTGTCCCAAGTTTGGGATGCTCCTTTGGAGTAGAAAACCAAATATTTTTGCCACGTCGCATCCCCATTCATGGAGCATCTCATGACCGTCCTCTCATTACTTCGAGAAGTAGATTCTCGCCGAGATGCTGTCCTGTTCCGCCCTCTGTTCTCTGACACCGTTCTCCTTCGTCCCACTCCTCACCACCTTCGTCTGGGTGCCATCAAAGCAAGCCAACCTCCAAGCGACCGTTGAGGGGAATTCTTCTCACCACTCTCTATCTTTTCACTTTCTAGTGTAGTTTTTCACTTTCTATCTATAGCAAACTTTGTTTAGATAAAAATATTGGTATTCTCTCTCTCTCTTTCTTACTTTGCAAGTAGATTAGCTAGATAATTATGTTGTTGACTTGATCTCTTGCTTTCAAAAAATACCAAAAAGAATCATAAAAGACAAAAACAAAAAAAATAAATAAAAATGAAACACGGATTTCTCAAAATCGAACGTTCGCCTCCCCGTGTTTGACCCAAGACTCTTTTCGAGTTTCGGTTATAAATTTTATCAGGTTAGCGAGTTTTCTACGCACTACGACGACGGGTTTCCAACTCAAATCTTTTCGTGTACGGAATCACGCTTCATCATTTTGGCGTCGTTGCCGGGGAGGCAACACTCTTTGGTTTTCTCCTCGTTCTTCTGCCTTAACTTTTTAGCTCACTTTGCTCCGTTCTTTCTATGATTACAGGTACCCTTCCAAGGCGAGCCAAGGTAGATAGATCAGAGTAAAGTGTGGTTATAAGGTTCTGTAAGTATACCCCACCACCCCCACCCTAGATTTCATTTTGCTACACTAATAACTCAAACTCAAATCAACTTAGGTGCTTGCATAAACCCTAGGTTAGATCTTGGTTGTTTGATTGTCACTCCACTCACTTCACCCACCCACATAAAATAATAAAAAGAAAATACTCTTCTTCTATGGGATTTAACTAAAAGTTAGAAACTTAACACCCACAAATTCTCATTCTAAGGTGCACAATCACCCTGATTCTACCACTTATCCGAAATCTAACCTGTTGATCCAGTACACCTTAACTCAACACATAAATAAGTGAGTAGAAAATTTGAATAGGTTAAACATTTGCGTGCCTTAACTAAGTGATGCAACATGCCAATTGATTGAGTTGTTTGGGTCGCACCACTAAAGATAAAAGTGATTCATCAGTAGCTTGCCCCATAAGGTTGATTTTTAGGGCTGAACCAGGCACTCCACATTTTTTTCTGATTTTTAAGGGAATATATCATTGCCGATGCTTGCAAAACTTAGAGTGTTTTACTAAACCTAATTAAACGAACCTAAAGATTAAACCCTAAAAAGCTACTAAACAAAGTTAAACCCTAAAAGACATTTGAAAATCCTAATTGTGCACACACACATTTGAATTGATCGTTAAGGGCACAACCCATCTAAAGGGCCCATCACATTCCAAGAGCACAATCAACCCAAGCCTTAATTAAAATTGAGTAGATGTTGACCCTAGGATTCATTGAGTTTGTTTCAGGGTGTTCTCTTGAACTCATTTCGAATCAGTGATGTCAACTTACTTCAAAAGGTGCTAAGTTGGGGGGCCGATTGTCAAATGATTTAAGCAAGCAGGGGTTTGGCATAATTAGCAGCCCTCAGGACACGCTCCCCCCGCTTCGCCGGCCCAACTTTACCACCTTCAGGAGTAAGGACAACACCAAATTCGTTGTGTGGTCAGAGTTCATTTCTGAAGCATAGGTCCTTAAGCTACCCAATTTAAGGATAAGATTGATTGATTGTATTGCAGGGCACCTTTCTCTATTCTATTTTCCCTCCTACACACATTTCCAATCCTACCCTCTTACCACTACTTATCCTCAAGATGATTACTATCCTGACTCGACTTATGATTACCCATCCACTAGCCGAGATAACTTTGATTGGGGATATGAATTCGGACCTCAATGTCAAGGACCTAAACTTGGATATCATGATTATGATTATTATCTTCCCAGAGCTACACTAAGTATAGATCTCGAGCCTTTGATGATCAAACCAACTAGATCTACAATCAAGAAGGATATGATGATTATACCACCTACCCTCCCCAGGATTTTACTGAATATAGGTCACCACCTCTCTTTGAACAACCCGAAACAACCTACTATCAAGGAGGAACCCAAGAACCTCAATTTCTTGACTATCCTAGTTTTAACCCAAACCCACCCAACCCTGAACCGAACCATTCAGTTCAGGTGAACCAAGTCTAAGACAAGGTGTTGGCTAACTTGAGGAACACTATACAATCTTTAGAAGCTCAGCCAACACCATGCACTGAAGCATTGGAGCCTATGATCAAAATGATTGATGAACTTAATAGTTCTTTATTTGATTGGCTCCAAGATGTTAAGGATAGGGGCCCGAGTGAGTTTCTACTTGGGAAATTATCAAGATTGAGGATGAAATTTGTATTTGCCCCAGTCCAATCTTGGGATGATTCTCGAGATGAACCCCCTTCAGGAGAGACAACGTTAGAACCTATTTAGGCGCCTGTCGAGGGGGAGACATTTTCTAAGACCAAGGATGACCAAGTTGGTCTAAAGCAACCCATTGAGGATAAATCAATTTTCTCACCTAAGATCCCTAAGTTAGGGAGCGAGGAAAAATATGTCTCTATAGACCAAGGAATAACATATGATCTTGAGACATATATAAATGAGGATCAAGAATTCTTTGATTCTGAGGGTGAAGAATATTTAGGTGAAGTCTTACTTGACCTTAAGGACAATGATTTTAGTGAGACTAACAGGCCTAAGAAATCTGATGAATTATTTGATGGCCTTGTAATTGAGGAATTTGATTCAGTTGGGGCTAACTTGGAGGATCGAATCCTGATTTACTAGAAAATTCAATTAGTAGCCCTATTCCTTTACCACACCCCAAAGAATATATTAATGATTTTGAAATTATCAAACCCAAGTCAATCCTGATTCAGCCATGATTTTTGGACTTGGGTAAATCTCATTGGGTGAATGATATACTAAAGGTCCTGGAACCCGAAGACTTGGAGGATAGGAATTTGGAAGTTAAAATCTGGGAGGCTAATTCTAAGGGAAATACAATTTTGGATCTAAGGGTTCCTATTGATCTAAAACCACCAACCTTCCATCAAGACCCTTATGATATCTTTACTGTGCAACCTAAGTACAGAATAATTGATTATCTTTCTAAGCTGAACTCTAAGTGGACACATGAATTTATTGAACCAGATCTACCCATTGTTCGCCATATTAGACTTGGGTTGCACACCACAAAGCCGCAGGCCCAGCCCGGCAAGCACAATAATCTTTGATTCTGGGTGATTTTCATCCAGAACCTTAGAACCACTCAACCCTAGGGCATGGGTCTACACCATAATCTGGTCCACGTCTATGGACACCTACTGGTAGGTCTTGTGATCAATATTTTTATTCTGATTCTAACCTGCACTTATGAATTCCTAATTTTTTCTTTGTTTGTATAATATTCCTAGCTGAAGGCAATAAACTTAACATGTGTGGATATTCCATTTTCTCTACGGAGCTAACCAAAGTTTCATGAAATTTAGGTGATATTCTGTTTATTCTACCTTTTTCATGTCTTTATTTCTACAATGAGGACATTGCATCATTTAGGCATGGGGGGTGGATACTTAGTCTTGAAAATATTTTGTTAGCTCCATGGAATTTCTTTTATTTTCTTTTTAAAAAAATTAGAATTAGGAGAAGATAACTTAGGCATTAGGAGTTAACTTAGGAGACGATACTTAAGGACTTGAACACTTAGACTCTTCAGGTCTTCTGACTTAATTAACCCAGGTGTCCACTAAAATGTGGACTTGGTCTTGAGTCCTTGCCAAGTAATTTTATTCTAATTTGGCCAATAAATTGGGGTGATAAGTACACGACTTATCAACCTACCCTATGATTTGAGGGGACTTTAAGTCTAAGCATCTACACACTATTCGCACTTACTTTTCGACGATTTTTACGGAAATTAGGTAGATAGTGAACTTTCTAGGGTAGTATGGCTGGCAAGTTATTGTGGGTAATAGCCCTTTGGCTGGTTGTCCAGAACCCAGCTATATGACCATACTCATTCTACTGCTTTGAAGTAAATCTTACATCAGGGAAGCCACCTACTTAGAAAAAGGAAAAAAATGATACTCAAAAATAAAAAGAAAAAAGAAAAAAAATAGAAAAAGGAGAAAAAAATAAAAATAGAAAAATAAACCACAGTTCATTGCACGAGTATGGCTTGCAAGTTGTCGTGGGTAACAGCCCATTGGCCAGTTGTCCAAAGCCTAGCTCACAAAAATGCATAAATAATTCCCAAAACACTTAGGGAAGAAGCGAGGAAGTACAATAAACCGGGGAGATATACACTGGGTTCACCCTTGTGTTGACCCCATAAGAAATAAAAAAAGTAGGGAGAAAGCTACTGATCAGAAAAATAAACCTTTAGGCAGAAACTCTTAAGGTCACCTAAAGTCGTAGAAACCTGAAGTCTGTTTTAACGGCTGTCTAGCGAGTTTATCGCTCTTTCATAAGATGCATAGCACTTAGAGTCCTTTTCGAGTCTTGGGTGGGTCGAGTAGCCGAAAAAAGTTATCCCAAAACTCTCAACTCCAAAATTCCAAAAAAATTAGAAAAGAAGAAAAATAAGAAAAAATGTGTATCTTCCATTTTCAAATAAGGCAAGGACTTGGGTGGTCTGCATTTTGGCAGGCACCCGAGCACTGTTGAAGTCTTCATAGTTCAGGACCTTACTTGAAATTTTTCTATTGTTAATAAACAACTTAGGCCTAAGTAATCGAGTCCTAATTCTGGTTTTATATAAAGCATTTAGTTTGATTTTGCTAGGGACTAGCAAAAGATAGGCATGGGGGTATGATGTAGACACATTTAATTAGGATAAACTACCTATTTATGCATGTTCCTAGGCTTAGATATGCATTCAATATTATAAATTTTGATAGCATGCATCATTCTACATTTTAAGTAGTCTGTATAAATTTTAGGTTAATTGTGTCCTTTTATGGCCAAGGGAGAAGGAGATTTAATTCGAAGCCTCAAATTGACAATCTAACCATACAAATCTAATCAGGATGACAATCGGAATCCAACACCTCTGAAATCATCTTGATCGAAGTTTCGTAGCACCATATGCAGTCCGAGGAAGATCAACGGCCAAGGGACTAGGTGACACAATTTGGAGCTTCAAATGACAAATCCGACCGCACGGATCGATTCGGGTCGACGATCACAGCCTAACGGCTTGAAAATTGACCCAATCCAACTTTTGTAGCAGCCCCTACAAAGGAAAGAAGATGGACGACCTAGATTGCGTCATGTGGCACTATCCAGGCTATCCAATGGCGTGCACGCACCACCACACACGCACAACGCATGGGCCCGTGCAGCAACGAGCGCATGGAAGCAGCGCAGCGTGCAGAGGTAGCACAGCGTCAGCAGGCACGCGGAGCGCATGCGCGAGCGCTGCGCATGGGGTGCATGAGTTGGAGATTTAGTGATGCTTGCAACGAATCTTTAGCGACATTTATTACTGTCACTAAATGTCCTATGTTCGAAATGAATCCTTTTCTCCACTATGAAAGGGCCCCTACCCATCCCATTCTTCTTCATCTCTTCCTTTCTTTCCCTCACCACCTCCAAGGCTTTAGAGAGTTCTAACCCCAAGCCCAGGATGCTCCTCTAGAGTAGAAATCCAAATATTTTTCTTGCCTCTCATCCCCATTCGTGGAGCATCCCGTAGCCATCCTCTCATCACTTCGGGAAGTAGATCCTCACCACGACGCCGTCCCGTCCCACCCTCCATCCTCCGACGTCGTTTTCCTTCGTCCCGCTCCTTACCACCTTCGCCCGGGCACCATTAAAGAAAGTCGTCCTCCAAGCGACCGTCGAGAGGGATTCTTCTCACCACTATCTATGTTTTCGCTTTCTAGTGTAGTTTTTCACTTTCTATCTGTAACAAACATTTGTTTAGATAAAAATACTATTATTTTCTCTCTCTCTTTCTTATTTGCAAGTAGATTAGCTAGATAACTATGTTGTCGACCTAATGTCTTACTTTCTAAAATACCAAAAAATGTCATAAAAGACAAAAATAACAAAAATAAATAAAATCGACACACGGATTTCAAGAAACAAACGTTTCCTCCTCGTGTTCGACCTGGGACTCCCTTTTGAGTTTCAGTGTAAATTTCATTTGATAGCGAGTTTTGCAACTACGACGATGAGTTTCTCAAAGCCCTAACTTTTCTTCGCGAAAATGCGCTAATCACCTACTGAGCCAAGTAAGGAGAAGTAGGGAGTTCCTGACCAGCCGCTGGAGGACCACGGGCATGACCTCCTCCCAGAGCTATAGGCAAGGGAGGAGTCATTTCAGGTTAAGCTAACGACTCTTAGGACTGAAGAAATTTCAATCACTGAGAAACTCCTGGAGATCAGACAAATCCGGGAGTTCAACAAACCCCCACAGGGGGAGTCCCACTAGCTAAGCCTCGAAGACGAGCAAAAGAGGTGGCATTGCACGATGGAGGATGAGAATTCTCATCTGTGTGAATAGCTAGAGAAGCTAAAGCGAGAGCTTAGTAGCCAGAAAGGGGAAGCTCCTCTTGACCCACCAAAAGTTCCTTGCCTACCATCGTCAGAAGAGATCTTGGGGGATCAACCCCTGACGGTCGATAGTGAGGGTTCGATCCCTGAGATCATCCGCTAGGTCACCAAGACAATGCGAGCCATATGCCCTCTGGCCTACGTCATCGCCTACCCCTTCACTGAGGAGGTGATGATGGCCCCCCTGCCCGAGAGATTCAAGCAGCCTCTCATGGCCTCATATGATGGGACGGCGGACCCCAATAGCTTTATCGAGAGTTACCGCTAGATGATGTTGGTACACGGGTCCCCGACAGAGTACTCTATCGAGTATTTCCTTCCTACCTGCTCAGCATGGCCCATGAGTGGTTCAACTAACTACCGATCAGGCAAATCACATGTTTCTACGATTTGGCGAACAAGTTCTGTCAATATTTTGCTGGACGGCAGAGGCTTAGAGACAACCCTGAGAGGCTGTCAAAAGTCTGGCAATGGAAGAATGAATCTTTCCGGTTGTACCTAGAATGGTTTAAGGCCCAGTACTTCAAATGTAAACAGCCTCACAATGCCATTGCCATCCAATACTTCAAGTCAGGACTCCTAACTCAGAGGTTTTGGTATGACATCGATGACTTCCTACCTAGGGATATGGCAGAGCTCTGGGACAGAGCTACAAGGTTCGCAAAGCAGGATGACTCTTTCCACTCCAGCAACTGGTTGGAGGAGGGGTCTGAAGATGATGCTAGCCCAATTCGAAAAAAATGAGCTCTAGTTGAGTCTGCCCCCATCTCCATCTGTAGGGCAGCCGCTTCAACAAGCACAAGGGTAGCTTCCTAGAGTGGAGGAATGATCGACCAAGCAAGGGTCGAAACAACAGACCCTGCCAACCTAGGTGGGATTATTTTGAAGAGTACACTCCCCTGGCTATGAATCAGGCAGACGTGCTAGCGAAGGTATGGTCTATGGACAAAGACCTACTACTATCCTCGCCTGAGCCAATGAAGAAGCAAGCTAACTCCGAGCCCTACTGCAAGTATCATAAGGCCCGGGAACATGCCACTGAAGATTGTTGGGACCTGCAGGAACAAATTGAATCCCAAATCGGCACGGAAATCTAGCCTACTTCGTTAAGCGAAGCAAAAGCCAAGATAAGGGCAAAGGCCCCATGGAGGGCCCAGAAGATTACCATAAAGAAAGGCTTCAGCATTTCCGTGGTGTCAACATGGTGCTTGTTAAAGGCCTAGAGCCCAACGATGCCATGGTCTGCTACCTCAAGTAGGTGGTATCCCACCTACTCCCCTCGACTGAGTATCACCATCTAATCTTGGCAACTATGCCTGCATTGCCCCAGCATATTCGCCACCCACCTCCCATGGGTGCAGAGGTCAAAGTAATTTTTGGCGTCAACATCGCTCCAAGTTAGCAACCAAGCCCTCCCAGGTGGCCAATGCATAGCACCTTCCCCACCCTCCAGTGGGGGGAGAGGTCCCGTCAGGCAGGCGGCCTCCCGATAGTTTGCCTCCCTCCTAAGTCTGGAGGAGCATATCGACCCATTGTTGGTAACGCTCCTACTAGTAGGGTGGCAGCAGCCCCAGCTCCTCGTTAGCGAAGGAAGTGTTGTGGATGCCCTCTTCCTCAAAACCCTATGCCACTTGGGTTTCATGGAAAATCACCTCTCCCCTTCGGTTCACCTGGTTGTAGGATTCAGCAATCACAAGGTGATGCCGAAAGAAGAGATTAGTCTCCCCTTGTCCGTCTGCGATGGGGATAGGCACCTGATGAAGCGACGAACGTGTTGCAATAAAAATAGTGTTTTAAGTGTCGTTGTTATAGTATAGTCGTCACAATGCAAATAGATGTTGTGACATTTTATTTATTTACTTAATTTTTATTAGTTTATTCTAGGTCGTTCACTAGAAGGCAATTATTGATATACATCACTCTTTATGTCCAAAAATGTTATTTTATTCCAAAAATATCATTTTTATTTATAACATGAATCAATGAATCAATTAATGAATTGAATTGATTAATTATTTACAAAAGAATCAATTAATAAGCACTACACTGCCTTAAACATATGTACAACTAAACAGGTATAAAAACTAATTAATACTATACTATGTTAATTATGTATGCATAGGTACAAAAAAAGCTACTAATATGTACTATATTAAGTTATATTACCATACTAATATCTTTAATGACATATATTCTATATACAATAACATAATTGTGTCACTATAGCCTTAGTAAAATATGGACATAACATAAGGCAAAAGAATACGTTTTACTAACATATATACATATCTACAGTGATGGATACATTCGTTACTAAAGCCTTAAGATTATATATATATATATAAGGCTCAAATAGTACTCTATTCTACTTATACATATACATTACCTATGTATACATATACATAATATATATATTTATTTATTTACATTACTTATATAGATTTACTATTATATATTTATACATATAAGTATGCATATACATATGTACACACACACAAGTACACAGCATTCACACACAAGACTCTCTAAACACTTAACCGATTCTTCAAACTCTCTTCACTTCTTTTATTTTCAACACTTAGTTAAATTTTGAACCTCTCTATTACACTCGTATTGTTCACTTAAGCAAAATTTTGGTTTATTAGTGGGCGAATCAGCCTTTCGTGGGATACACAGCACCGCAAGGGTGAGATCCGACCACTACTAAGCTAGCCCATAGTTTCTTTAAGGTGCATTTTATTTCATTTCATTCAGGCCCAATATCAGCTCCAATATCAGGCCCAATACAGGCTCGCTGCAGTGTAGAACCCCGACCCATGCACTATACAATCTCATGCTCAATATATGCTCGGTATTAGGAGAGAGGATAATGGGTATGAGGCGCCCTGCACTGTGAGACAAGATTACTAATATGTGGCTATGTGGGTTTGCTGATACTTGACGTGGCACTATCACTGGGCACAATTAGGCGCTGTGTAGCACATTGTTCAGTTCTAAAAATGAGGTTTTGAACCTCAATTTGAAGGTCGAAATTCATTCTAAATTTTGTATAAATTATATATCTAAAATGCCCTTATATAGGTCTACTTAATTGTATAATTAATTTAGAATTATAAGTTATTTAATTATATATTAAAATTAGTTAAAGTTTAGAAATTATGCACGTTATTTTAGAGTTTAATTTCTTAATTAAAGTTTAAATTGATAACTTAATCATGATATTTACCTTATACAGAGTTAATTTATATAATAAACTATTTATTATACATTTTTAATTTATTTTAGAGTCTTTATTTTAATTTATTTACATTTAAATACACGTTTTAGATAGTTATATACATATTTAAGTTATAAATACTGTAGTATAATACAAATATAGTATAAATAGGTTAAATATACTTGAAATTATTATATGTACAAATACAATATAAATTACTATATTAATAACTTAATTTATTAATTTATTTTATTTTAAGTTAATAATGTACTTAATTAACTTGATAACTTAATTACCTACTATAAATACATAATTAAATTAATTTACAGGTATGGTATAGTATATAATACTTAGCTAAATACATAGGTACCGTATTACAGGTGGTTATAGGTATATACATGGGTGTTTATAATTACTTAGGATAATATACATTTAAGTTAATATAAATTAATATATAATTATACATTAAAGTTATATATATGATAAATCATTCTAAATATTTAATTTAATATATAGAATACATATATAAGTTATTTATATACATTATTTACACATTTTACAATATATACATTTAGCTTAGTATTAAATTATATATTTCAATTGATCTAGTTTAATGGAGCGAGAAAGAGAGAGGAGGCAGGCGACGGGGGGCGATGGCAAGGGCGTGGCTAGGGTAGGGGAGGAGGATGGATGGAAGACCTAGAGATCATAAAACTAGAGGAGGGAGAGGAGATGGCCTCCTCAATCGGGAGGGGCTTTTCAGGGTGGATTGAGAGAGGGCTGGAGGAGGATGAATGGAGATATCGTATGCTATAGGTGCAAAAGAAAGGGGCATATGGCTACGGTATGTAGGAATCCACTCATATGCCTGGCATGTGGAGGACATGCTCATAAGCACGATTCGTGCAAAAGGGAAGGTCTGCAGTATGTGAAGAAGAATTTTTCACGCCCTAGGCAGACAGTCTTGGATGCACCGAAACCCCCTCCTCCCTCGGTGCAGGTGGGCCATACGATTGATGCGGAGATCCCTTTCTCTGAAGATATTCAATCTGCGAAGATGGTGCTGAGAGGTGCGTTGATTGGAGAAATTATGACTGGAAGCCCATCTGTGGAAAGCTTCTATCAACTAGTGAGTTCTTTATCCCTCGTCTCGCCGGGTTGGAAAATTGCTATGCTATCCCGGTCTCGTTTTCTTATCTTTGGTATGGGAATGTTAGATGTTGAAAGGCTCATATTTCGATCGAGTAAATTTGAGAATATCTCTGTGGTATGGAGGTTGGTTTCCCCCTTTGATGGAGCCCTTCAGGATCGCCCCCCAAAGAAATTGGTACCAGCCGTGCTACTTTAGCAATCTGAGGTCTGCCTTTGCATATGAGATCTAAAGGGGTAGTTTCAACAATGATTGTTGGTTTTGCGAATATATCTGATGACACGAAGATTGCTATCGGGGGAGGAGATGCTCGGGTTTCGAAGGTTGAGGCGGAAATCTTCAGAAGTGGGTCAGTGCCTGATAAGATAATTCTCAGATGTAGGGGTTGTTCTTGGCTTATTAGAATGTCAATGGTAAGGCAGGAACTTATTTTTCCAGAGCCAAGGTAGGTTGAGATGTGTGAAGGTAAGATAGGGGAGGTGCAGCCGGTGGAACAGGAGGTTCATATTGTATTTGATGATGCTCCAGGGCCAAACAAGAGGAAAGACTACCACTATGAGGAAACAAAAGGGGATCTGAAGATGAATTTGGAGGGTGTCTTTGACTCCATGAATGATAAACAAATGCGTGAGGATTCAAATAAAACCTCCATCAGTATGGGGGAGATGAAAGAGGGCAATAGTGGGAGAGTTATCTTGAGAGACATGAACCAGCTACCTCTTCCTGTCCCTGAAACTTTGAAATTTGGGGAAGGTTCTAGTCAAAAGAAGGGGACTGGGAGCTCCCCGTATATGCTTAGGAGGAGGAAGAAGGAAAATTTGAACCTCATTAAGGAAGAGATCATTTCTAAATCCATTATGGTTGAACATGTGGACAGTGTGGCGCTAGGGACTCATCTTCGCAATGGATGACAATCTTAACGTGGAACGTGCATGGGCTGTGCAACCATGTGAGAAGAGCTTCCTTATCTAGATATTTGTAGGAATGGGAGATTGATTGTGCTCTTATTCAAGAGACACACATAGAGGAGGGAAGTGATTCAGATTGGGACATTCTCAGACAGTCTAGGAGAGCAGACTGCACAGTGATGGATGCAAATGGTAGATCTGGTGGGTTGGCTATATGGTGGAGAAAATCCTGTTGTAAAGTGATTGAAACTCATACGGCCAGGCATATGCTTACTGCTAGATGTCAAAATCAGTAGGGGTATTTAGAGTGGTACTTTTCGTGTGTATATGGTCCATGTGCAGTAGCCATACGGGTAAAACTTTGGGAGGATCTATCAGCAGTTCATCATATGGTTCAAGAGAAGCCTTGGCTCATAGGTGGAGACTTCAATTGCTCCTTGTCAGGTGGGGACAGAGCTGGTGGTAATGTAGATAGTACTATTGCTAGATTTCAGATAGTAGTGCAAAACCTGGGCCTGACTAATTTCCCCATCAGTGGAGTAGAGAAATGGTAGTGGCCCCATGTCCAAACTAGATAGATTCTTTGGCAACTTTACCTTATTGGAGAGATTCCAACTATCGTCAGTCATGAGTCTAGAGAGGCTGTTTTCAGACCATACGCCTATAGTTTGGGACAGTGGGGAGAATGTGGATGTTGGTTCGTATTTCAAATTCAAAAAATCTTGGTTCAGAGAGGATGGTTTCAAGGATATGTTGACAAATTGGTGGAAACACAAGGATGCTACAGGTTCTACGAC
The DNA here is from genome assembly GCA_037157565.1 of Thalassia testudinum. Classification (NCBI taxonomy): domain Eukaryota; kingdom Viridiplantae; phylum Streptophyta; class Magnoliopsida; order Alismatales; family Hydrocharitaceae; genus Thalassia; species Thalassia testudinum. The sequence goes on along the minus strand of JAZHRO010000035.1, from coordinate 66,021,444 downwards.
CTAGAAATTAGGTTCTAAGATGACCACCATGCACACAATGCTATGGGAATATGGGCAGACTGTGATGGATATTCGTGAGCAGAGAAGAATGGAGGCCTTGGCAGAAGTCCAGCAACATGACAAGAAGGAATGAACGGTGGCTCTTAGTGTCCAAGAACGAGAAACAAGGAAATACTGGCAGCAAGTCATTGCTGAGAAGGATTTGAAAAAAGAAATGGACTGGCGAGAGAGGTCTAGGAAACTATGGCTCAAGGAAGCGGATGCCAATATGAAATTTTTTCATCTTGCTGCTAGTGCTAGAAGGAGAACTAACCTCATTTCATCCATCAAAGTTGGGGAGAGGAGAACATCATCCATTCGAGAGATAAGAATTGAAGCCTCACGCTACTTCAAAGAGATATCAAAGGCTACTCTAAGAGGGAAGTGGAGGATGGCAATAGCTACCTTTCCATGTGTTAACGATGAACAAATTGCAAAATTGGTTGATTCTATTACTGAACAAGAGGCTGTGGAAGCTATTAAAGATTTAAACAATGAAGGATTTCCAGGGCCAAATGGGGTTCAAGTTTTCTTTTACAAAGAAATGTGGAATGTTCTTAGGGAGGAAGTGATGGGAAAAGGGAAACTCTAGGTTTGAAAGGCTGAACAAATCATACCTATTTTTGTTGCCAAAGAAGTTGGGAGCGGAGTGCTTCTCAGATTATAGGCCCATTGCGTTGTCAAACTCCATATACTTAATTATTAGCAAAATCCTTGCCAATAGAATGTGTGAAGTTCTGCAAGCCTTGATTATGCCTATTCAATCTACATTTCTGCCTGGGAGATCCCTACAAGAATCATTCATTGTAGCACAAGAGATGGTGATGGGGTGGCATAGGAGAAAGTCCAAGGCCTTTCTATGGAAGGTAGATTTTTCCAGAGCTTACAATTCAATCTCATGGTCATATCTATGGGAAATTTTTAAAAGAAGAAAGTTCCCCTCAGTCTGGATCCAATGGATGAAGAGATGTACGATTGCCTCCTATTCCCCCTTAATTAATGGGAAACCGTGCAGAACCTGGATATAGCCTCAGTGTGGTGTGTGCCAAGGCTGTCCTTTAGCCCCATTGATTTTTAATTTGGCAGTAGATACTCTAGCCAGATATGCGTGCAAACTGGCGGAAGATGGCTTGATAAGGGGCTATTCGATGACAAATAGAAGGGCCTTGGATCCTATCCTTCAGTATGCAGATGATACTATTTTTTTCGTAGAAGGAGGTAAGAGAGAAGTGCAAGCACTCTATTATATAGTTAACATCTTTGGAGAAATTTCTGGCTTAAAGTTGAATGGAAGTAAATCATCTTTGGTTTGCTTTGGTATAAGTGGCAGTGATCAAAACGACATCTCCTCCATCTTAGGCACACCACTGGTCTCCCTGCCAATCAAGTACTTGGGTCTGCCTTTGAAAGTGTACAAAAATGAAGAGTGACTGGAATTTTCTTTTTGAGAAGGTGGCCACCAAACTAGAAGGCTGGAGCAGTCGTTATTTATCTAAAGGGGGGAGACTCATTTTGTTAAATTCAGTGGTCACATCTATCCCAGTTTTCTTTTTCTCTATTTGCAGAGTGCCTAAATATGTTTGGAAGATACTTGATATCATGCGAAAGAGATTTTTCTTGAAGGGGGCTTCTCATCAAGGTACCTTTTTTCAACCTATTAAATAGGATACTATATGTTCCCCTAAAAGGTACGGTGCTTTGGGATTAAGATCTCTTAAAGAGTTTGAGGAAGCTCTACTACTAAAGTGGGTGGTTAGGCTACTGCAAGGGGAACAGAGGCTCTGGACAGAGATTGTACATGACAGCTATGGGTCCACAAATGATGAGAAGAATCATCTTAACCTTGTTAAGATATCTCCTTTCTGAGGCTCAGTGGTGTGTGCTTTAGCCAACAACTGGGATGTGTTCGAGGCAGTTCTGAGAGATGGGAAAAGCTTTAGTTTCTGGCTTGAAAAATGGGCTCCAGCTGGGGTGATAAGAGACAGATACCCCCTTTCTTACTCAGCTGCGCCTGATAAGAATGTGGTGGTGAATGATTATATGGACATGGAATCAGATTGATGGAAGATAAATAATGTTGAGGGGAACGGCTACGGTACCAGACCATGGGAGGACAATGAACGCCTGGTGTAGGAACTAAATGCTTTCAGACCCAAACCAGAGGAGTGTGATACATACAAATGGGAGGGGATTTTCTCTCCAGTAGCAACATATAAAAAGCTCATTATATCCTCCAGGTCGACGGAGGTGGATGAGGTAGGGAGGAAATTGTGGAAGTTAAAAGTCCCCCTAAAAGTTCAAATATTTATGTGGTTGTGTAGAAGGGATGGACTGATTTCTAGTGACTTGTGCCATAGGAGAATGGGTACCCCTGCTCAATTTTGTCAACTATGTGGGTTGCACAATCATTGCAGTCATCACATCTTCTCTTCCTGTATGGTGACTAATTATATATGGAGAATGGTATGAAGGGATTCGATGCCTACATGGGAGAATTTATGGTGTTCTCTTTTGTCTGCAATTAAGCCCCATGTGCCAATGGTGGCTGTGTTATGGTTTGTTTGGAGAGCGAGGAATGAGAAATTATTTCAGGAGAGACAAGTGTGTGTGGAAAATACTGTAAATAGTTGCTGGTCTCTCATACATATGTGGGGTTCGATATTGTAACTTTTATTTCTCTCTTTATAGTAAATAAAAGCTCTCTTGGATTGCTATCGGCGATTCAATAGCTTTCCTTTCTTTTTCAAAAAAAAAATATATTTTTTCAAGTATAAATATACTATTAAGGTATTTTTGGATATTTTTGGGAATTTCTTATTTTTATGATTTTTATATAAATAATAAAGGTAGGGGATGAGAGAGAAAGGGTGATATGAGAGAAGAAATTTCTTTTTGGTGTTTTTCAACTTGATTTTCTTTATTAAGTCCTAAAGTATACTAAACTGTCGGCTACTATGTTCTACCATGCCAGGGGTTCAAATTACTTTGAAACTTGGCTTACACCTAAAAAAATACCTGATCTTACTCGAGACATGTTTATTTTTTATTTTTATGATTTTTTTATCAAATTTATTTATGTATAACTTAACCCAATTTATGCCTTGGATAGAGTTTTTAAAGTGAAACCTAAGACACTAAAAAGGATTCCAAGGGGTTGAACAACTGGTTTGGCATTCACACATCTTCAGCACAACACATAGAGGATGTTCAAACATTTAAACATGAATTTTATCTTGATTTGCATTAAATTCACATTTGGACAATTTAAACAATGTACATGTAGCTGACAAAAGATTTAAAACAAGGTTTACATGCAATTCAGATGGAATTAAAATAAAAACCTTGTACATGAATGCTTACAAACAATATTATACAATTCACGCATATTCAGCTCAACCATTCCTTCAAAACCATCTCAAATCATCCTCAAACCAGCCAAGGCAGTGGCTGTTACTGAAAAATTAGATCAGTTGCTACTACTGCATTTGCAAATTTGACCGAACATCAACCCATTGAGGACTGCTTTGTTGATCCAATAATCATCCTCAGAGCTAAGAAACCAGATCTGAGGATTGTTCAAACCAAACACTCCATTTCATCCAAAATCCATCAAAAAATCAAATCATCAAGACAGGGCAGCAACCAATTATTGCTGCATTTGAATTAAACCACTAAAATCATCATTTAAATCTGTCGCAAATACTCCTCTGAAGATCTGAAAATTGATTAAAACCAATGAAGAGTCCACTGATGGGATGGAATTTCGTACGTTAAAAGTTTGAGTTTGCAAACCTTGTCATTGTAGTTGTGTAAAAATCCATCAAACAAATAATTTAACCAAAACTCAAGGTGAGTCCTGGGTCAAACACAGAGAGGAGAACGTTTGATCAAAAATCATGTTGGAATTATTATCACGAAAGCATATTAGCTGGTTGAAATTAATCTACTAGCTATTCTACTTAAAGAATAATTAATAAAAAAGAGAGATCGAATATTACAGAGAAAAGAGAGAGAGTGAGTGAACCAACATTTGATAACCATATAATGTCATTACATCTACTTGCTACTCTAGAAGGCTGTAATCTACACTAGAAAGCGTTAAAAAGAGAAGGGGGTGAGAAGTTATCCTCCTTGACGGTTGCTTGGAGGATGAGCTACCTTGACGAAGCACCTCGATGAGGGTGGTGAGATGTTGGACAAAGGACTACGAAGCTGGAGGACAGAGATGGAACAGTGTGACATCACAGCAGGATCCACTTCCCAAATGACGGAGAGAGGAGAACCGCAGGATGCTCCACAAAAGGGGTGAGACGATGGAAAATTATTTTACTCTTGCTCTAATGGAGCATCGCGAGTATGGGACCAGCTCGTAGAGCTTTGGAGGGGGTGAGAGAAGAAGAGAAGGGATGGATAAAATGGAGGGAATATGGGCTCCTTTTATAAGCTTTTGGAAGGGGGTATTTTGGTAAAAACACAAAGGAAAGTGTGGGCCTTAATGGCACCCAAGTTCCCACGTTCGTGCATTCCTGGTTGTTGGCACTCATCTGATTTCCCGCACAACGCATGGTGAATTCACGTCCGTTGCCAACTACGTAGAGAAATAAAATCCCATGCATGCCAATCTCCCATGCATGCAAATAATGCCCGCTGTCCTCATGCAAGGAATGAATCCCATGCAAGCTGCCTCACATGGACGCCCATGCCATGCAAGCCTCTTCACACCCACACTTTGCATGCATGGAGAAATGAAATCCCATGCATGCCTCTTCAACGCATGGAACAAATCCACATGCATGGAAAAAGAATGCATGGAGATCTCCCCCTGTAAGTTGCCTTACATGGACGCCCATGCCTCAATTGGAATGCAAAGTGGAATTGAAGAGGGAATTGGGGCTCCCCAAGACTCGAACCCGCAATCTCCATGAAAGATAGAGCTCTTGACCAATGTGCTACAGCCCTTGAATCGTCAAGTGGACGAATTGATGGTCCAACTCTCATGGCCATTGGATCTTCATCCAACGTTGGAAAGGGAAAGCCATCCACGGTGAGGGGAGGCTGTGGTTGGTCCATGGGCAGCCCGGATGATGCCATGTGACGTGATTTGGGTCGTCCATCTTCTTTTATTTGTAGGTGGTGCCACAGATGTCAGATTCGATCTATTCTTACGCCATTGGGCTACGTTCGTCAATCTGAACCCATCCGTGTGATTTGATTTATCATCTGAGGTACAAAATTACAACACCTTGGCCCTTGACCTCTGATCTTTCTCGGACTGCATTTGATGCTACGGAGGCCCGATCAGGGCAATCTCGAAGGTGTTAGACTCCGATCATCTCCCTGATCTGCTTCGTATGGTTGGATCTTCAATCCAAGGTCTCTATAAATATCACCCTGTCTCCTGACCATAAAAAGGGAAAATTAACCTATAATCTATACAATCTAACCTAAATGCATGATTGGTCGCGCGTGTTTCGCGTGTTTGAAATCGGGGTTACAAGTAACCCGTCGTTGTAGTTGCAAAACACGTCAATCAGATAAAATTTATACCGAAACTCCAAGGGAGTCCCGGGTCGAACACAAGGAGGTGACGTTTACTTTAGTTGAAAATAGCGCTTCGATTCGTTTCTTTTTGGTATTTTAGGGTTTTGGTATTTCTTTGTGTTTTTGAAATAAAAGACAAGCAAATGATTCACAAGATAGAGATGTGGAACAAATATGATATATATATATATCAATTCAATGTCGATTACAATGAACTACAAAAGCATAAAAAGAGAGGGAGGTGAGAGGAAATCTCCCGAATCAGCTGTTCAACAAGACGACGGCACCTGGCGGAAGCTCGGACGAAGGAGGTGAGGAGCGGGACGACGGAGGTGAGATGCTAGAGGATGTCGAGTTGAGGAAAGCTTTTGCGTAGCTCCGGAATGGAGGTGAGAAGACGAAGTTGATCTGCTACCAGAATGGAGGTGAGAGGACAACTCCAAGGTGACCTATGAAGGGAGATGGGAAGTTGGAGGAGTATTTGGTGGGGCAGAGGTTCGCTACACTAATAGGCACCTTGGGAGCTTGAGAACAAGCTCTAATGGAGCATTGGTAGGCTTGCTAGAGCTTGGGAGTAGGTGGGAGTAGAGTAAGTAGAGATGGCTTGGAAGGGAGGGGGTGTTGGTCCTTTTAAAGTGGAGGAGGAGAGGCAAAAATTGTATCTGGGTCTTTACTGACGTCCACAAATGTCGCTGCAACTGTCACTGAAGATCCACCCTTCAATTGCTCTTGCTGGCGTGCACGGGCCTTTAGTGACGTCCACAAATGTCGCTGCAGCTATCGATGAAGATCTTCCCTTTAATTCCTCCTGCTGGCACACGCGGGCCTTTAGTGACAGCTACAAGTGTCACTAAAGGCCCTCATAAATGTTGCTGAAAATCCGTGCGTCTCCCTACTAGTGTGTGCTTCGCTGGCGCTGCGCGCTTTGCGCACCCATGTTGTGCATGTGCTAGCGTGCACTGGCATGCGCATGCACGTACGCTACGCTGCTACTACGCGCTGTGCAGCTACTGCTGAGCAGCTGGCCAAATTGGAAATTGGGGGGGCAACGGGGATTCAAACCCGCGCCCCACCCTTGAGAACTGCAGTTTGGACCATTGCACCAAGTGTGTGGATGCATCGTGAGGAGGAGCTTGGTGCAAAGCTTCTCGGCCGTTGGATCTTGATCCAACGGCTAGGATTCAAGGGCGCAGATGAAGGAATTGGGCGGTGCTGCTGGCCGGTGTTGGGCGGCCTAGATGGCGCCATCTGGACTGTCTGTCTTCTTCTTGTAGAGGGTGCCACAGTGCTCAGATTGGGATGGTTCCCGTGATGCCGAACTGCAATCGTTGCTCTGGATCCATCCATATGGTCGGATTATCCATCCGAAACCCATATGGATGTCGCATTGCCCCCTTCACCGTTGGTCTTCCTCAAGCTTAATGTGATGCTACGGGACTTCGATCTGGACGATTTCAGAGGCGTTAGTCTCCGATCGTCGTTTCGATCAGATCCGTATGGTTTGATCATCCATCCGAGGTCCTGAAATAAATCCTCTTTTCTCCTGACCATAAAAAGGACCTAATTAACCTAAAATATAAACAACTACTCTAAATGCAGAATGATGCATGCTATGCAATATTTATATCATGATATGCAGTGCTAAGCCTAGGAACAATCACAAATAAGCATTTTACGATGAATTTATACGTGTTTATCATACCCCCATGCTTACTTTTTGCTAGTCCCTAGCAAAATTAACCTAGATGCTATGTATAACAGTAGAATTAGGATTAGATCACTTAGGCCTAAGTCGTTTATTAACAATAGAAAATTTCAACTAAGGTCCTAAACTACGAAAACTCAACAGTACCCAGGTGTCTACCAAAATGCAAACCGCCCAAGTTCTCGCCTTATTTGAGAAGGGAAGATATATATTTTTTCATTTTTCTTCTTTTCTAATTTTTTTGTACTTTTGGAGTTTAAGTACTAAGCATCTTTGTGAAAAAGTGATAGACTCACAAAACGGCCGTTAAGATGAACTTCGGGTTTCTACAACCCTAAGTGACCTTGCCTAAAGGTTTATCTTTACGATTGGTAGCTTTCTCCCTACTTTTATTTATGAGGTCAACACAAGGGCGAACCTAGTGTATATCTCCCCGATTTATTCTACTTCCCCACTTCTTCCCTAAGTGTTTTGGGAATTATTGTGCATTTATTTTTTTGTGAGCTGGGTTCTGGACAACCGGCCGATGAGTTGTTACCACTGACAACTTGCCAGCCACACCACCCAAGTCGGTCCATTAGCTACCCAATTTTCGAAAAAACCGCCAGAAAGTGAGTCAGTGCAAAAAAATGTGTGCAGATGCTTAAGCTTAAAATCCTCCTAAATCAGAGGATGGGTTGATAAGTCGCATACTTATCATCCCAAATTATTTACCAAATTAAAATAAATTTTAATTGGCGAGGACTCGAGACTAAATCCACATTCGAGTAGACACCTAAGCTAATTAAGCCTGAAGACCTGAATAGACTAAGTGTTGAGGTTCTCTCGTATTATTTCCTAAAGTTAATAACTTCCAAATGCCTAAGTTCTCTTTCCCTAATTTCTTTCTTTTTTATGTTTTTTCAAATTTTCAATTTTTTTAATTTTATAAGAAACTAAAAGAAATTCTATGGAGTTAACATAATGATTTCAGGAATTGATTATCCACCCCCCCATGCATAAATGATGCAATGTCCTCATTGTAAAAATAAAGACATGAAAAGGGCAGAGTAAATAGAACATCACCTGAGTGTCGTGAAAATCCAGTCAACTCCGTAGAGAGAAGAGTGTATAGACACGTGCTAAGTTTAATGCCTTCAGCTAGGCATACCATACATACAAAGAAGAAATTGAGAATTCACAAGTGTGTGTCAGAATCAAAATAAAAAGGTTGATCCTGAACCCATCTGCAGAAGATGTCCACAGACGTGGATGAGATTATGGTGCAGACCCATGCCCCAGGGTCGAGTGGTTCTCAAGTTCTGGATGAAAATCACCCAGAACCGAAGGTTGTTGTGTTTGCGAGGCCGGGCCTGCGGTTTAGTGGTGTGCAACCCAAGACCAAAGTGTCGGACAACGGGTAAAGATGGTTCAATAGGTGCGGTTGTCCACTTAACATCTAGCTCAGAAAAATAATCAGTTATTTCAAGCTTGGGTTGCACGTGAAAGATATCGTAAGGGTCCTAGTAGAAAGTAGGTGGTTTTAGGTCAATAGGTACCCTTAGATCCAAAATCAAACTTCCCTCAAAATTAGCCTCCCAAATCTTTATTTCAACAATTCTATCCTCCAACATCAAGGGCTTAGGCTTCGGGACCTCTAGCATATTATTCACCCCATATGATTCTCCCAAGTCCAAAAATCGTGGTTGAATCAAGATTGACTTGGGCACAAAGATCTCAGAAGTCAGCTCTTCAGGGTGCAGATGAGGATTGGGGTCACTGATTGAATCATCAAGATTCGGATCCTCCAAGTTAACCCCAACCGAATCCAAATCTTCAATAATTGGGCTATCAACTGGTTTGTCAGATTCCTTAAGCCCATTTGTCTTACTAAAATCCTCTTCCTTAAGTTCAAGTGAGACTTCACCAAAAGATTCTTCACCCTCAGAGTCAAAGAATCCATGATCCTCATTTATATATGTCTCAAAATCATATGTCATTTCATGGTCTGTGGAGACATATTTTTCCTCGCTCGCTAGCTCGGGGATCTCGGGTGAATCAATCGATTCATCCTCAAATGGTTGCTCTAGCCCATCCTGGTCATCCCCAGTCTCAAAAAATGTATCCCCCCCGACAGGCGCCTGAGCGGGTTCAGACATTGGCTCTCCTGAAGGGGGTTCATCTTGAGAATCATCCCAAGATTTGACTAGCGCAACCACAAATTTCATCCTCAACCTCGACAATTTCCCAAGAAGAAACTCACCTAAGTCCCTATCCCTAACACTTTGGAGCAAATCCAATAGAGAACTATTAAGTTCATCAATCATTTTGATCATAGGCTCTAGTGCTTCAGTGCATGGTGTTGGCTAAGCTTCTAAACATTGTATAGTGTTCCTCAAATTAGCCAACACCCTATCCTGGATCTAGTTCACCTGAACCGACTGGTTCAGTTCAGGTTTGGGTGGGTTCAGGTTAAATCTAGGGGAGTCAAGATGTCGAGGTTCTCAGGTCCCTCCGTGAAAGTAGGTCATTCTAGGTTGTTCAAAGGATGGTGGCGATCTATATTCAGTGGAATACTGGGGAGGGTTGGTGTTATAATCATGATATCCTTCCTGATTGTAGATTGGGTTGGTTTGGTCATCAAAGGATGGAAATCCATAATCATTATAGCTCTGGGAAGGATAATAATCATAGTCTTGTTGTCTAGGGTTAGGCCATGGACACTGAGGTCCAGATTCACATCCCCAATCAAAGTCAACCCAGCTAGTGGATGGGTAATTACAAGTCAAGTCGGAATAGTAATCATCTTGGGGATAAGTGGTGGTAGGAGGATAGGATGTGAAATGTGTGTAGGATGTGGAAGGGTACATGGTGAAGTAAGGAGGGAAATCAGAAGAGAAAGGAGCCCTGCAATACAAAAATACAAGCTTGTCCTTAGTTTGGGTAGCCTAAAGGTCTATAGACTCTCAGAATCTGTCCTAAGATTATAGACTATTTACTCTACTTATGTCCAGGCAATCCAACCAGTTAGAAGGAGGGACTGGGGAGAAGGTTCTTCCTTTGGCTTGTGCCACCAGTTCCTAGTGTACCCCCCAGCCACGGTCGTTAAATGCTACTCCCCTAGCTAGACATCAGATTGACTAGTATAAGTAGGTTAATCGTGAATAATCTCAATTTGGATCCCGTAGAGCAATCTAGTCCTTATGGCCAACGTCTACTCAATTTTAGTTAGGCTTGGGATATTGGTGCTTTTGGAATGTGATGGGCCCTGATGTAAACATGTTTACACTACTTAAGATATCTATTTATGCATGTTCTTAAGTATAGGATTGCATTGCATACTATAAATATTGCATAACATGCATCATCTTGCATTTAAATTAGTTTGAATAAAATGAAGGTTAATTGTCTCCTTTTATGTTCATGGACAGGGCAAATTTTTTATCGGGGCCTCGGATCGAAGATCCAACCGTACAGATATGATCAGGGCGACGATTAGAGTTCAACGACTCCAAGATCGCCCTAATCAGACATCTGTAGCATCAAATAGAGATCGGGAACCCTAAAAGAGCAAGGGCCAAGATGGTGTGAATCCATACTTCAAGTGACAAATCCGACCGCACAGATGAATTCGGATCGATGATCGCAGCCTAACAGTGCGAAAATCGACTCAATCCGACAACTGTGGCACCATCTACATCATCCAGAAGATGGATAGCCAAGATGGCACCACGTGGCACCATCTCGGCCGCCCAATCGGCTGCCCTCAACCGCGGAAGCTTCTAACATCCTCACCTCTCAATCGTTGGATCAAGATCCAACGACTAAGAGTGTTCTCAGACCAGCGCCTTCGTTCTCTGAAGCCAAAGGAAGAAGCAATCTAGACCGTTGGATCTCAATCCAATGGTCCAGATCGCACGCTATGAAGTTGCCCGCTCGCCCATCCGCGTGCGTAGCACAGTGGGTGAAAGCACTATCATGAGCAAGCGGCATGTGATCAACTCCTCGCGAGCGGGTGCTGGAGTGCGGGTGAGCGGGCTCCGCGACAGCTCGATTGCAATCGAGCAGCTGCGGATGCTCAATCAGTTTCACATGCTAGCGCATGCCTGCGCATGACACGAGATCGCACATGGGCATTACGCGTAGAAGAGGCGGGCGAGAAGCGCTCTCAGCCATTCGATCTCACGATCGAACGGCCGAGATTCAAAGAACGTGGGCGGTGTGGAAGAAGAGTGGGCGCCCCCACTACACCCTTGTGTTGACCTCGTAAAAATAAAAGTAGGTAGAAAGCTACCGGTTGTAAAGATGCACCTTTAGGCAGAATTCTCTTTTTGAGGTCACCAAGAGGCGTAGAAACCCAAAGTCCATTTTAACCACCGATCAACAAGTCTATCACATTCACAATAAGATGCTTAGAACTTAGGGTTCTCATCAAATCTTGGGTGAGTTCAATGGCCGTAGAAAGCCACTCTTAAACCCTAAAACTTGAAAATTCAAAAAAAAAATTAGAAAAGAGGAAAAAGAGAAAAAGAAATTTTTCTTTAATAAGGCGAGGGCTTGAGGCGGTCTGCATTTTGGCAGATACTCGGGCACTGTTGTGTCTTTGAAAGTTCAGATCCTAAGTAAACATTTTCTTAATGATTGAAAATAACTCATGCCTAAATAATCCAACCAGATTCTTTTATAAATAACATATAGTTTTTGCTAGGGACTAACAAAAGATAGGCATGGGGGTATCATGTAAACATCTTTACACTACTTAAGATATCTATTTATGCATGTTCTTAAGCATAGGATTGCATTGCATACTATAAATATTGCATAACATGCATCATCTTGCATTTAGATTAGTCTGAATGAAATGGAGGTTAATTGTCTCCTTTTATGTTCATGGATAGGGCAAATTTTTTATCGGGGCCTCGGATCGAAGATCCAACCGCACAGATGTGATCAGGGCGACGATTGGAGTTCAACGACTCCGAGATTGCCCTAATCAGACATCTGTAGCATCAGATAGAGATCGGGGAATCCTAGAAGAGAAAGGGCCAAGATGATGTGAATCCGTACTTCAAATGACAAATCTGACCACACGGATGGATTCGGATTGATGATCGCAGCCTAACGGTGCGAAAATCGACTCAATCCGACAACCGTGGCACCATCTACATCATCCAGAAGATGGACGACCAAGATGGCACCACGTGGCACCATCTCGGCCGCAAAACCGGCTGCCCTCAACCGCTGAAGCTTCTAGCATCCTTGCCTCTCAACCGACGGCTAAGAGTGTTCTCAGACCAGCACCTTCGTTCTCTGAAGCCAAAGGAAGAAGCGATCTCGACCGTTGGATCTCAATCCAATGGTCCAGATCGCACGCTACGAAGTTGCCCGCTCGCCCATCCGCACGCGTAGCATAGTGGGCGAAAGCACTACCACGAGCAAGCGGTGCGCGATCGACTCCTCGCGAGCGGGTGCTGGAGTGCGGGTGAGCAGGCTCCACGACCGCTCGATCGCGATCGAGCGGCTGCGAATGCTCAATCAGTTTCACATGCTAGCGCACGCCCGCGCGTGACGCGAGATCGCACACAGGCGTTGCGCGTAGAAAAGGCGGGCGAGAAGCGCTCTCAGCCGTTCGATCTCACGATCGAACGACCGAGATTCAGAGAACGTGGGCGGCGTGGAAGAAGAGTGGGTGCCCCCACTACGCCCACGATGGGGCTTTAGCGACGATTTTATCCGTCACTAAAGACCCCTGATTTAATGTTTTTAGAGTTGTAATGACCAAATTGCCCCCACTCCTTCCAACTATAAAAGGAGACCCCCTCCACACGAAATTCTCATCCCTTCCTTCTCTTCTCTACCTCTCCAAAGCTCAAGAGAAGCTTGTCCCACACCCGGGATGCTCCTCGCAAGATAAAGTCAAATTTTCGCTCTCATTTCGGAAGCGGATCCCGCGACAACGATGACGTGCTACTCCGTTCTCGTTCCTCCTGGCTCGATCTCCTTCCCACTCCATCCTCTTTCGTCCAGGCGGCGTCTCGTCCGACTCATCCTCCAAGAGATCGTCGAGGAGGATAACTTCTCTCTCCCATTCTTCTTTACAGCTTTCTAGTGTAGAATTTTCCTACTTTCTAGTGTAGTTGATTTCCCGCTTTCTATTGTAATTCTTCTTTGGTTTTATTGTATAAACATTTTGAATTATTGAATGCATGTTTGCTCTCTCTCTCGTTTAGTCTGATTGTTATTATGGCTTCATTTTAATTACATCGCCTCACTTTTCAAGAAAAATTCTAAAAATAATATAATTACGAATATAGATCGACATAGCCTCCCTGAGTTCAACCTAGGATTTTCATTCCGGTATAAATTTATTTGTTGAACACAAGTTATTCGCTTTCATACTACGACGACAGGCTTTTCAAAACCAAACATGTTAGCGTAGCAACCCGTGCGTTCAACAGGCCCTTAATGGGTTATGCCCTTAATGATTCACCTGATAATGTGTGAATGTGCACAACCAAGAGGTTTTCAAGCAAGAATATTAATGATGAGGTTAGTTTTAGGATTCAAATCTTGCTTAATAGCTTTTGAGATTCAAATATTAGGTGTTTTCAAACAAAGTTTGTGAGACAATCCAAGTTTTGAAAGCACGAGTTCAAGTATTTTTCCTTTGTAAATCAAGAAAATATAGAGTGCCTGGCTTCACCTAAGTATTGAATCTTATAGGGCAGCTACACAATGAACCTCTTTTAGATTAGGTGGTGCGACCCAAACAATTCAATCAATCGGCTCAAATGCACCATCGATTAAGGCACACAAAAAGGTGATTAACCTAATATGATTTCTACTCTTTTATGTGTTGAATTCATGTACTGGGCCCACAGGTCGGAATCCCAATTGAGTAGATAAAAATTAGGTCCGATTATGTGCCTCAAATGTGGGTGTATAGAGTGTGTATATTGATTCGTCCCACAGAAAGTATCCCTTTTTTTTGTTTTTAAATGCGGGGGTGAAGTGGATAAAGTTGGCAAACAAGACAAACAATTCTATCCTAGGGTTTATGCAAACACCTAAGTAGATTACGTCTTGGTTATGAGTGTGGTGAAATGAACTAGTGGGGGGGATGTGGGGGACACTTACAGAGTACTCTACCCGCACTTTACTCTGATCTACCGCACTTGGATCTCCATGATAGGGTACCTGCAAGACAGTAGATCAAAGACAAGTAGGGTTAGTGCTATGTAAATGCAAAGAAACGCAATAAACAATAAAGTAAATTCCGTTACCTCCCCGGCAACGATGCCAAAATGGTCACGCGTGTTTCACGTGTTTGAAATCGGGGTTACAAGTAACCCGTCGTAGTTGCAAAACACGTCAATCAGATAAAATTTATACCAAAACTCCAAGGGAGTCTCGGGTCGAACACAGGGAGGCGACGTTTACTTTAGTTGAAAATCGTGCTTCGATTCGTTTCTTTTTGGTATTTTAGGGCTTTGTTATTTTTTTGTGTTTTTGAAATAAAAGACAAGCAAAGGATTCACAAGATAGAGATGCGGAACAAATATGATATATATATATATATATATCAATTCAATGTCGATTACAATGAACTACAAAAGCATAAAAAGAGAGGGAGGTGAGAGGAAATCTCCCGACTCGGTTGTTCAGCGAGATGACGACTCCTGGCGGAAGCTCGAACAAAGGAGGTGAGGAGCGGGACGACGGAGGTGAGATGCTGGAGGACGTCAGGTTGAGGAAAGCTTCGGCGTAGCTCCGGAATGGAGGTGAGAAGACGAAGTTGATCTGCTACCGGAATGGAGGTGGGAGGACAACTCTAAGGTGACCTATGAAGGGAGATGGGAAGTTGGAGGAGTATTTGGTGGGGCAGAGGTTCGCTACACTAATAGGCACCTTGGGAGCTTGAGAACAAGCTCTAATGAAGCATTGGTAGGCTTACTAGAGCTTAGGAGTAGGTAGGAGTAGAGTAGGTAGAGATGGCTTGGAAGGGAGGGGGTGTAGGTCCTTATATAATGGAGGAGAGGCAAAAATCGTATCTAGGTCATTACTGATGTCCACAAACGTCGCTACAGCTGTCGCTGAAGATCTGGCCTTCAATTCCTCTTGTTGGCACTCGTGGGCCTCTAGTGATAGCTACAATTGTCTCTAAAGGCCCTCATAAATGTTACTGAAGATCCCTACGTCTCCCTGCTGGCGTGCGCTGTGCGCTTCGCGCACCCGTGTCGCGCACGTGCTGGCGTGCGCTGGCATGCACGTGCGCGTACGCTACACTATTGCTGCTACGCGATGCACGGCTGCTGCTGAGCGACCGGCCAAATTGGAAATTGGGGGGGCTGCGGGGATTCAAACCCGCACCCCACCCTTGAGAACTACAGTCTGGACCATTGCGCCAAGTGTGTGGATGCATCTTGAGGAGGAGCTTAGTGTAAAGCTTCCCAGCCGTTGGATCTTGATCCAACGGCTAAGATTCAAGGGCATGGATGAAGAAGGAATTGGGCGGTGCTGCTGGCTGGTGTTGGGCGGCCTGGATGGCACCACGTGGCGCCATCTGGACCGTCCGTCTTCTTCTTCTTGTAGAGGTTGCCACGGTGCTCAGATTGGGATGGTTCCTGCAATGCCGGACTGCAATCATTACTCCGAATCCATTCGTATGGTCAGATTATCCATCCGAAACCCATATGGATGTCGCATTGCCCCCTTGGCCGTTGGTCTTCCTCGGGCTTAATGTGATGCTACGGGACTCCAATTTAGATGATTTCAGAGGTGTTAGTCTCTGATCGTCGTTTCGATCAGATCCGTATGGTCTGATCGTCCATCCGAGGTCCTAAAATAAATCCTATTTTCTTCTGACCATAAAAAGGACCTAATTAACCTAAAATATAAACAACTACTCTAAATGCAAAATGATGTATGCTATGCAATATTTATATCATGATATGCAGTGCTAAGCCTAGGAACTATCACAAATAAGCATTTTACAATGAATTTATACGTGTTTATCAATGATGATGCATGTTATGCAATATTTATAATGCATGATGCTTCTATAGACCTAGGAACATGCTTAAATAGGCATTTTAGGCCAATTACATGTAGGCACATCACACCCCCATGTCTATCTTTTGCTAGTCCCTAGCAAAACTATTTGATATTTATAAATAGAATTAGGATCGAACTACTTAGGCAATAGTTATTTTTCAACAGTAAGAAATTTCTACTGGAGACTTGAACTACTTAGACTCAATAGTGTCCAGATGTCTGCCAAAATGCAGGCCACCTAAGCCCTCACCTTATTCAAAAGCAAATACATCTTTTTCTTTTTCTTCTTTTCTAATTTTTTATTTAGATTTTTTAGTCTAGAGTTTTTGGGCAGCTTTCTATGTCTACCCAACCCACCCAAGACTCAAAAAGAAATCTAAGTTCTAAGCATCCTTTTGTGTGAATGTGATAGACTCACTTATCAGCAATTAGAATGGACTTTGGGTTTCTACGCCCCTAGGTGACCTAATGAAGAATTTCTGCCTAAAGGTGTATATATCCGATCGGTAGCTTTCTCCCTACTTTTTAGTTTTATGGGGTCAACACAAGGGCGAACCCAGTGTATATCTCCCCAGCTTATTCTACTTCCCCTTTTCTTCCTATGTGTTTGGAATTAAACGTGCATTTTGTGAGCTGAGTTCTGGACAATTGGCCAATGGGTTATTACCCACGACAACTTGCCAGCCATACTCGTGTGGTGAAGTGTGGTTTATTTCTTTTTTTCTTCTTTTCTATTTCTCATCATTTTTTTTTAAGTAGGTGTCTTCCCTGATCTAAGATTTACCTAAAGGCAGCAGAAAGAGAATGGTCATGTAGCTGGGCTCTGGACAACTAGCCAATAGGCTGTTACCCATGACAACTTGTCAGTCATACTACCCTAGAAAGTTCATTAGCTACCTAATTTTCGTTAAAACCACCGAAAAGTGAGTTAGTGCAAAGAGTGTATAGATACATAGACTATAAGTTATGTACTTATCACCCCAACTTATATAACCAATTTGAAATAAATTTACGAATGGCAAGGACTCAAGAAACAAGTCCACATTTTAGTGGACACCCAGGCTGATTAAGCCCAAAGACCTGAAGAATCTAACTGTTCAGGTCCTATTGTATCATTCCCTAAAGTTGATAAATTTCTAATGCCCATGTTCTCTTTTCCTCATTCAAATTTTTTTAATAAATAAAGAGAAAATAAAAAGAATCTATGAAGCTAACATAATGATTCAGAGATGAATATCTACCCTCCATGCCTATCTAATGCAATGTCCTCATTGTATTAAAAAGACACAAAAAAAAGCAGAGTAGAGTAGAAAGCACCTGAATTTCGTGATTACCCAATTAGCTTTGAGATGAAAACTTACTATATATGTGCTAAATTTATTGCCTTTAGCTAGGCACACTATACAAACAAGGGGAAGAAATAAAGAATTCGCAAGTGTAGGTCAGGATCAGAATAAAAAGATTAACCTTAAGACTTGCAAGCAAAGAATGTCCATAGATGTGGACCAGGTTGTGGTGCTAACCCATGCCCTAGGGTCAAGTGTATCTAAGGTTTGAATAAAAATTACCTAGAACCTGAGATTATTGAGTAAGCAAGGCCGAGCCTACGGTTTGTGAGGATGCAACCCAAGTCCAAAAAGTCGGACAATAGGAAAATTTGTATGAAAAAGATAATTAGTTAAATTGTGCTTAGGTTGGACATCCTCTGAGTTGAAAATGTCATAAGGGTCCTGGTAGAAGGTTGGTGGTTTCAGGTCTATAGGAACCCTAAGACTCAAATTTCTGCTTCCCCCGGAATTGACTTCCTAAATCTTCATTTCCCAGCTCCTATCCTCCATAATCATAATTTCGAACTCCAAGACCTCCTGCATATTATTCATCGCATCTAAAGTTCCTAAGTACAAGATTTGTGGTTGAATCAGAATTGACTTAGGTCTAGTGATCTCAAAAATAGAATCATCATTATGCTCAATGGGGTGTGATTGAGAAATGGGGCTATGAATTGAATCATCCATGAAATGAGGATCTGAATCAACCCTAGTAGCCCCAACAGGATCAATTTCCTCAGTTATAGGCCATCAAATGATTTATCATACTCCGCAGACCCATTTGTCTCACTAAAATTATCTTCCTCAAACTCAGGTGAGACTTCACATAACGATTCTTCACCTTCAAAATCAAAGAATTCTGGATCTGCATTTATATATGTCTCAAAATCATCAATCAGTTCCTAATTCATGGAGACATACTTTTCCTCATATCCTCGTTCAGGGATCTTGAGTGAAGAAATCAATTCATCATCAATTGGTTGCTCTAGAACAATTTGGTCATCCCCGGTCTCATAAAACGTGTCCCCCCCAACAAGTGCCTGAGCGAGTTCTAACATTGGCTCTCCTGAAGGGGGTTCATCTTGACAATCATCCCAAGATTGAACTAAAGCAACCACAAATTTCATCCTCAATTTCGATAACTTCCCAATTAAAAACTCATCGGGTCCTTATCCTTAACATCTTAGAGCCAATCCAACAAATACTTGTTAAGAACGTCAATCATTTGAATCAGAGGCTCCAATTCCTCAGTGCAAGGTGTTGGCTGAGCTTCTAAAGATTGTATGGTATTCCTTAAGTTAGCCAACACCTTATCTTGGACCTGGTTCACCTGAACCAAATGGTTTGGTTCAAGGTTGGGCGGGTTTGGGTTTAGTCAAGGGGAATCAGGAAACTGAGGTTCTTGGGGCCCTCCCTGATAATAGGTCATTTTGGTTTGTTCATAGAGAGGTGGTGACCTATATGCAGTGTAGTCCTGGGGAGGGTAGGGATTGTAATCAGCATATCCTTCTTGATTGTAGATCGTATTAGGTTGTCCATAGGAGGGAGATTATCTATAATTGGTGTAGCTCGGAGAAGGATAAAAATCAAAATCATGGTGCCCAGGGTTAGACCCTGAACACGGAGGTCCGAAATTGTATCCCCAATCATGATTATCCCAACTAGTAGATGGGTGAGTGATTAGCCCATATGTATGGGCTATTTAAGTATGTGAATGCCTAGACATTAAGATATCTTGAACATTTAGTTAGCATGCATTAGGATGTAAATAAATTAATTTACATTTTAGCTTGATTGCATAACTCATGCATTATCTAAATGCATTTAGAATTGACTTAGAATAGCATGCATTTGACTAGTTAACCAATTAGGTGCATTACATGCATTTTTTAGTTTAACATAGAAGTTAAGGGTTTGTGCATAAATAATCCTAATATCTTATTTTATTTTATTCTTCTTCTTCGACAAGTAATGGCTTCGCTTCCTCCTCTTGTGGCCATTCACTCCAGCCACAGCTACGAGCATTTATCCTCCCTGAAAAGTGGATCTGGAGCCTTCAATGCTCACGCTCCATTTCCAAGTAGCCGCAGCTACAAAGGAGGGGGAGAGTCTGCCATGCTCGAGGAGACTCCACCTTGACTCCACCACTGTGAAGAGCTTCGAGCTCACCTCCACTCCACCACCGTGCGTCTCCAAGGTCAAGCTCTGCTAACTGTGAGCCGACAGGATACAGGCCACCACGCCAATCCGACGAGCCCAACCATTACCATGCATGAGCTCCTTGCAGCTCACCTATCACCGCGCATACTCATCTTCATCCCCTCTGGTTCATCTCCAACAGCACCATCTACTCTCCATCACAAACAACACCAACGTCCATCTCCTTCTCCTAGCCTTCCTTTACCTTTGTTTCATCCTCTACGTGAACCAACACCTCACGACCATCACCATCATCCACTCCACGCACCACCACTATTCATCTTTTTCCCCATCTTCTCTTCTTCCTCTGTTTTTCCTCCACCAAAAACAACCCAAACATCAACCCACTACCGCCACCTCCAATAGCACCAGCACCACCTGCACCATCTCGCAGCACCATCCACGCACGGCCAGCAGCCGCATGCACCTCCAACAGCCTACGCCTTCCCCTCCTTCATGCGCAGCAGTACACCTGCCCGTACAGCAGCATGTGCGTGCCTCCCCTTGTCATGCCTCCACCTGCAGGCAGCAGTGCACCTGCTCGCACAGTAGCCTACGCGCACCCCTCAGTGCACACCTCCAGTAGTAGCGCGTGCTTTTCCTCTCCACACCCTCACCTCCAACTGCAAGTAGCTGGAAGAGACCCACCGCCATCTCCTCCTTGCTGCCGCCTACTTTGGTAACCATTTTCCATGCTACCACCGCCATCAGAAGTGGCTCAGAGGACTTGTCCTTCACCGTTAACCTCACCTCATGCCGTGGCCTACTTCATGCGCGAGCACAAGGGGAAGTGTTCCCCTGTTTCGAGTTGCAATAGTTTTTACATCTAATGCCATTACCACTTTTGATTTTTGATTTTATTAATTAAATATTATGGTTAGTTTATGTAAAGGACCTCCTTTCTCATAAAAGCTATTTCAGCATTACTTGTCATAGTTGGCCTATCTGAAAGGAGTTTCAACTTCGTTTCTGTGAGGAAACTTCAGTAAACATTTGTTTTCAAATTTTGCAAGTTTTAACAGGTGTGTTCCTCCCTGTGGATACGACCTGCTCCTTCGTGAGTGGTTAATTTAACTTGTTTTGATTAGCAATTTTCCACCACTTACATACTACTTCAACGTGTCATTTTATGTGCAAAACTACTTCCAAAGTGAAAATCATCTTTTCAAATGACGCCATTATCGGGGAGGCAATGGACCTGTTAAACTTGCATTTATTTAATTATTTGTTCACACTTGATTTTTTAAGACTATACATTCTTTGATATATTATTTTGATTTTGGTGCATGCACATTGTTGACGTTGTCTCGATCGTGTTTTAACAATTAATTACATCGTAGTATAGGTAATCAAGCGTCGTCAACAAATAAAAGTTTTATTATTCGAAAACCTAAGTATCCAAAGTCGAACACAGGGAGCAATTGAAATTTATTACTAATCTCAAGAATGTAATTGAGTAACTTAATTACTCAAAACTTAATTCAAATATAAATGCATGAGTTTGAAGATTAATTGTGGCAAAAAGAAGAATTTGGACGTCTGATCATGGGATCAGACGTCTTAAAAATGTGTTTCCCTTCTCTTATTTGTCTTCTTCTGATTTTCTTCTATCTTCTTTGTGCTTCTTTTCTTCTTATTTTCTTCTATCTTCTTTTTTGAGCTTCTTCTTTCTTTTCTACAGTGCCTTGCTTCTTCCTTCTCATTTTCTTCTGCCTTGCTTTCTCTCTACGGGTCTTATTCTTCTTCCTTGGTTCTGTTTGCCTTCAGTTCCTCTTCTTCTTCTTTTTCTTCTTCAGTTCTTTTTCTCTTTGGCCTTGCTTCTTCTTTTCTTTCGGTAGAACTTCCTTCCTTCTTCTTCAGTTCTGTTTCCCTTGGCGTTTCTTCCTTCTTTTCTGTCTTGCCTTTCTTCCTTGGCAGAGCCTCCTTCCTTCTCTCTTCTTCTGCTTGCAGCGGCTAAGTGTTGGCTTCTTCCTTATTCCTTCCTTCCCTGCATAGACCACAGCAAAGCAAAACCTAACCCTCTACCCACACCCGCACGTCTCTCTCTCTCTGTAAACCACTCTCAGGATGCGCTCCCAGAGCTGGGTAAACGGGTCAGATCGTGCTCCCGTGTCCAGGTGCACCGGCGTGAGGGTGGTGCACGAGGAGTGCTCAGGGCAATGTCAGGTTGGGCCGCCAGATCCGTGTGGTGAAATCACGGATGAGGCAGTGAGATAGGTGAGGGACCTCACCCCAAGTGCGTTCGGAGGCAACGAGCATATATGACAAAAATAATATAAACCACTCCACCTCTTTGTGAGTTAACGATGTGGGACTAATACCCACTGCCTTCTCTCGCATGCTCGTAGCAGACCATGCCTTCAATTGCCACAACTGTAGGCTATGTGGCATCGCTCGCTGGACCCCTTGTCTTCTCGATGACTCCCCAAGTTAGCTGCACCTGGAGTCTTGCAGTCTTGAGGCCTGGAGCAAGCGTGGAGCTTCTTCAAGTTGCCATCAATGGCGGCCGAAGCTTGAGATTTGTCAGACACGAAAAGAGCCTCGCGGCCTAATCAGATCATCGGGGGACCTTCGCCATGTCACGGTGAAGGTGAAGAGCTAGGTGGCAGGCCCCGGGACGGCCTAGGCGTGCGTGCCTATTTCGTCCTATGGCCGGATGGATGGGTGTGTTCGGGGGACTGTTGGGTAGGTGTAGAGGGACTGTGGATGGGTGAAGGTTACTCAATGAGGTGAGGTGGAGGTTATGTGATGGTCGAAGAGGCGCGTGGGGCTGTGGAGCGATGGGAGTGTCTCGCCGGAGGGTGGCCGGAGATGAGGAAGGTGGTGGTGAGTAGCAACGGTCGAGGGATGTTTGATGAAATAAAATGAGGGAGATGAAAGGGGGGATAGAGGAGAATAGTTTTAACCTAACTAAAGGGATGAAGGGGAAGAGGAGGCAGACGGCAGTACTTGCTGTCGCCGGAGAAGAAGACGTCCAGTGGAGGAAGACAGCGGCGACGATGGGGCTAGGGCAACGCGCGCGAGTGTTGCGCGACGCGAAGGAGGATGAGGAGGACGGCTCTACCACTGGTTTTGTGGCAGAGCAAAGAGGAAGAGGAGGGGGGCTCGTCGGAGCTTGCTGGATCGCTTGGCTGGAGAAGGAGAGGAATTTGAGGTGGAATCCCGGCCAAGTCAAGCTGAGGAGGTGCGGCCGGAGTTAGGGTTTAATTTACAGGTGCTGACCGTGCTTCTAGTGCGTGGAGGACAAGCTTTTAGCCACTGACGTCTCACCGGAGATGGAAGGTGGTTAGATACCCAAATCTCTCGTGCGTTCGCACGAGAGATTGGGTGCAAATGTGGGATCATGATCGGGCTCAGATGGAAGGGGATTCCTCAGAGAATCTCCCTTCCAATTCTGGAAGAAGATCTCTGAGGGATCAGAGAGTATTCCTTCTCTAATCCTCTCCAGAGAAGGATCTCTCCCCAATAATGGTGGAGGGACCTGATTGTAAGATTAGCGAGGAAGCTAGGGGATTCTATGTGATGGTTTTCAAAAGATAGGGACCAAAATGTGATTGGGTGTACTATATTGCAAAGTAGGTCAAGATGACCTCCCCTTAGGTCCAAATTTTGCTACAAACCTAATTTTGATCTAAGGAATCCAATAGTGAAGTTGTATTTTAGGTTTGACCACGTTTGATTAGATATTTTGCGTAAAAACCCAAATTAGGTCAATTGATGAGCTAGGACCCTAATCTAGGTCAAAGTAGGTTCCAAAGGCCAATTTGAATGTTCTAAATCCTAGGGGATATTTTTCCATGATTTTTAGAGGTTTTACTTGATTTTTATCCTGACCAGAACCTTGTTGAATTAAGCGGGTCTGTTTTAGGGTTACAAGATGTCATTTAATTCCTGGATTGCACATGAACCCATTTCTGATTGATTCAACCCACTTTTTATCTCATTTAGACCATTTGAACTATGTTTTGTCTCTGGACAATCCTGTTTATCTACTGCAATGGTAAAATTACAGTTTTAACCTTTATTTCATGTTTTCTTCTCAGAACACTTATTCCTTCAATTAAGCCATCTTCTAAGTCATGTAGGAGCTTTTATTCTCTTTATTAGGTCAAAATGAGCTAGTTATGGCTCATGATGAGGGTCTCATCACACATCATGAGGGAGGATCGTTGCATCCGCCTCATCATCTACAACACTGGAGACCTTTGGCCATACATTGGGAGAAAAAGCATCATAGCCATCGCACTCACTACTGAGCTGGACCTTAATTCCACCACCAGAGAACATTTTGAGGGAGTTGCAATCATCAACTCCTCCATTATGAATAGATATAATAGATAGTATATTAGATTAGCTTAGAATTAGTTTAGACTTCTTTTATTCTTTTCATTTCAGTCTGAGACCCTTGTTCTGGGATACAGTTGAGGGGTTTGTTCCTCGACTTTCTTTTAGGCCCATGTTGGATAATTTTTTGGGAGCTTGTTCCCTTTTCTTTAGATTTAGGTTTTCATTTTATTTTGTAGTTGTTTATCCTTTCCTTTATTTGTGCATAAGGTAGATAAAAACATAAAAAAAAATTTGAATTGCCTGCTAGAAGCTGCACGCCGTAGGATGACCATTTAGGCGTGAATGAGCAGCCTCTAGATTTATTTTTCTTGCATTTGCATGCATCTCATTGAAGATTGCAAGAGGCAAGGTACATTCTCTTTTACTTTGCATTCATATATTATTCACACATTTGCATCTAGACTTAAAAACAAGACCACCTAAATTATTTTGAAAGAATTAACAAGTAGTCACATTTTCTGTAAAAGGACTAATTAAAGGAGGAGCATTTAAAAACCAAGGACTTGATTTTCAAACTTGGCGTGCGATTCAAAATTCCAAATCTTTTGTGGTGTATGCACACTTGTATCTTTTGCACCACGTCACTCACTTAGACACTCCTTAGGTTTGGAACTTCTAAGACTATAGCCTCCTATTACTGGGGTTTAAAGTGACCCAAACTTTAGTTCAGAGGTGAAGTTGCCTCCAAACCTTACGGATTGAGGGTAGTTAAGAAGCACCGCGAAAGCATCACTTCAAAGGAAGGGCTTGACCCTACTTGCATCCCTCTTTGTCATGTTTGATGGTGACTAAACTTTTTGGGCTTTAAGGAGGATCACCCAAGTCCTAGTTAGGTCTTCTTAAGCGTATTGTAGGTTGACAAGTAGGTGTGTAATTGTTTAGATAACTTGATTTGTCACCTACAGCTGGACTTAAACCTCAAAAGCCTTAACCGATTAAAGACCTAAAATGTCCTTTGATTTGTGTTTGCTTAGGGTAATCTAACTGTGGTGTGAGTTAGAATGGACCACCTTGACTTCCATCCTTTCACATCTTGCCCACACCCTTACCCCCACTCTGCGATCTTTGATCCCATACGCCAAGATGGTCCATCCTTTGATGGACATAATGACAGTCATTAGGATCCTTTTTACTCCTACTATAGGAGTATTGGCTTGGTTAAGCCCCAAATCAGTGAGCAGAACCTAGGAGCAGGATTTGCCTTGCCCAATATCCCACACACCATAGAAATACCCAACCCACCCTCCTTGAATGATTTTAACAGTTGGATAGAAACTCCTAGGTACCATAAGCCTAAGCCTGACTTCTCTCTTGATAATAATGATGAACTCTCCTCCTTGAAGATGGAAATGCAGAAAATGCAAGACGAAATGATCGAATTATTAGGAGAATCTTCGAGAGCAGGAAAACAAGGAAAAGAAGACATTAGCCACCTAACTTACACCATTGAGGATGACTTCCACCCCTCTACGCTAGATGCATCTCCCATGGGAGAGCCATGCCCTAAGTTGGAGGGGAATTTTGGGGATTCTAAAAGGAGAAATGGCTACTTCTATGGGATTGATTTTGAATCTTCTCTGCTAAATGGCACTTCCTTGAGAGGTCCATACCTCAAGTGGGAGGAGGATATGTATGAAAGTAGCTATGCATTGGATGAAGAAAGGTAGCAACCCGAGGATGACATTGAGGTTAAGTACCCAATTGAGCTATATTGGAGTCAAAAGAAGGGAATGATGGTACCATTGGAAGACCTCGACCTAGATGATAGTATTTTCGTGACATTTGAAGTGGGTCAAAGTCAAGTTGTTAATCCTGCCCTCCCTTCTGATGATGATCAACTAATGGATCTTAAACCCACCTTTAGGGAACCTAACCCTAAAGAAATTCACCTATCTGAGGAGTCTAATGTTACTAGTGTAAACCATTTACCCCAGATAGAGTGCCCTAGGGGATCTACAAAGATTTTAGATGATTCTAGACCTTAGGTAGATGGCGAATTACTTATTGAGGAGGAGGATGAATTATGTGAGGAACCTACATTCAGGATTTGGAGTGACACTAAGGGTGATTATGTCTTATTTGAAGAATTAGCCCCTGAGGATGTCATAGATTTGATCAACTTAGTTTTCCTCTGTGCTCCTATTGATGATATCCCTCCTCATGATGAAATAATGAAAAATGTGGAAGCAACCTTTGAGATTAATGTGGATTCGCATATAGACTCCGGGTAGGATTTGAGTAAAGAACAAGAACTTGGGGATGAGATTGATAGGGTAATCCCTAAATTTGTTGCTTCCAACCTGCCTTCATTTGACTGGGAGTCACCCTCTGATTCGCCTATGTCTAAAGGTGAAATTTTGACTCCATACATTGAACTGATCACTAATGAAGAGTAGGTAGATACTTGTGATATTACAAGAGATGTTAGGGATGCAATTGAGGAATTAGAAAGATTGTTAGGGTTGGACACCGAGCCGACTAAACCCAACCAAGATCTTATGGCCATCCCACAACCTCAAAACTTGGACACCCTAGACAATATTTGGCTTAAAAACAAGCTCACTACTATTTTGATCGGGGGGCTTATCAGACCAACATTTCCTGTATTGTGGTACCGAGTGTGGATTGATGCTTTCTATGGTCAGTCCATCACCCTGTGGGTATAACTTTGCACCATTCCTTCCCCATCTCTATCCCTACCCCTCTAGAGGTCATTATTCTTGACTTTCATTTAGAGCCTCCTCTAGTGACCTGGGAGGATTTCATTCCCATCTTGGTTGGGTGAGCATTTGCCATTGGTATCCATCATAGACTCGCCAACATCCTAGGTTACCTATTTTCTAGGCCTATATTGTTACAGTCATTTGTAGGGCCTATTCCTACAATCCTTGAACGTGACTTGCAGGTTTGTTTGGCTACTCGGCTGCCAACAAAATAATGGTAGCCCAACTCCGACCCAGGTAATACCCTTCTATGCAATGGGGACATTGCATATTTTAGGTTATGCATGGGGAGGTGTACTCAGGGGATATACATAGCATTTATACATAGTGTAGGAGCTAAAGGGTACAAGCACACTAGAAAGGGGGATGAATAGTGTGGAAAGAAAATATTGCAAATAAAACAAACCACAGAAATAGTACACCAGATATATAGTGGTTCCCCTCACTTGGGTACTCCACTACCTAAGTCTCCCGACTTACGATTTTTAACCCGATTCCCTCAACTCGAAGGGAATCAATTTACTAAAAAATGAGGCAATTAACGGGTTACCTCAACCCAATTACAAGATCAAGTATAAGCAGAAAATTACAGGTGTAAGCAAGAAATAAAATAGCTTACAACTTGATTTTTAAGTCTCCAACAATAATTAGTTTAGAAGATATTTGATATAAAGATCTAGTGAAAAACAATAAGGCGTAAAAATGATTTTACGAGAAAGAGCAAACATGCCAAATGATCTTGTTGCAAAATGAGGATCTTCTTGAAGGAAATATGCAACAAGTCTATCACCCTTGTAGCTAGAAATGAGAGAAGTATAATCTGGAGCAAGGAGAATTTTGATTCTTCTGCCTTATGCAGATGGCACTCAAAAGGTGTTTTTATAGGCTACTAAACACCTCCCCTATGATTACTAGCCGTTGGGGGCAAAATGGGAAGATTAGAGATAGGATTAATTGCTAAATAGCCGTTCAGATCAGGCACAACGGTTAATTGGTATCGGTACTGACTGCTCACAGTAATCTAGCAACCAACCCAACAATGCCTAGGTATCGGTACTCATCATAGGTACTGGTACTCAGTGCTTATAGTTGAGTACCAACTAAGTCACCAGGTACCGGTACTTACCATGAGTACCGGTACTTGTGACTCACATGTTTGAGATAATTTTAGGACTATGACCTACATGCACCGGTACTAGTGATTAGTATCGGTACTTGTAAGGTCCGGGCACTACCATAGTCCACAAACTGTGAGCACCTAATAGCGGTACTCATGATAAGTACCGATACTTGTTCACAGTTTGAGGTTACAGCCCAAATCTGTGCCTTGCATGTATTAGTACTTATTAATAGTATCGGTACTTGCTACAAGTACCTTGTTTTGAGTGATTTAATGAATTTTAGTGCTAAAAAAACTTAACTACACGATTAATATTTCAAAGAACCGATTTTGATTTTTCAAACGAATGATTGACTATGAGTTTGATACCTAATTATCTCTATTTTGATTTTAACTTCCTAAATCAATTTTTCTTGTTAGGAGACATACAAAATTGTAAATTACAACACATGATCAACATAAAAATAGTCTCCATCCTTCATGTCATCCACACTTCTTCCTTGTTATGATCCATACTTCCTAAATCCTGTGATTCCCTGTAAATAACACTTCATAAACTCATTAGATTTAAAACTAGCTTTGTTAACACCAAAACATAAAAGAGAAGTGGAACTAGGTTCCAACACATAATGCATTCATGCATTTAGTTAAAACATTCTGTATTACATTCATTTGCATTTATTAAAAAAAAGTTGCATTGAGCTTAGCTAGCTGGGCCCTGCATTCTTGGGCATAAGACCAGGGTTTTAGGTGAGATTAAGTTGACTCTAGGTGTTTGACTTTAGAAGCTAAGTTGAGCTACTGGCTTTAGACCCTTAGGGTCCTTTGTGGACTTAAAAACTTAAGTTGGAGTTAAGTTGCAGACCATTCCTCAAGAGGTTGAGGAAGGAAAGCTAGGGTTTGAGTTAAGGGCTGGGTAGTACCTGGTATCTTTTTCTACCTTGTGGTTTACAAGTCCTCGTAACTGAAGCACCCACATCACACATACTTGGTCTTAGGTAAATAGTGATCACCTTAATTCCTTTCCTGAAGAAAATTTGGTTCTCTTAGTTCTGACTTAGGAGAAGCTTGAAAACACAACTTTATCGGACGAGCTCCTGCCACATGAGAGGTGGAGTATATACTCACCTTGATGACACGATGATAACATGTCACCTCCTCAGTGCTTCTCTTAGAATATCCATCCTACTGGGGGCATGTAAGTGCATTATACGGTTCAGGTACCATGGGCGGCCCTATCTAGAAGTGCCGATTGTCACAGGCTTGAATTTTCTTGAAATCCATGGGCAATACTATCTCGAACTGTCGATTACCAGGAGTTCTTGGAGTCGCTATGGGCAGTGCTATCTCAAAGAATCAAAAGCCAAGGCACCCTTCGAGGATCGGTGATGGGGACAATGAATCCAACAATGACTGTGTTAATAGCAAATCCAAGGCTAGAGTTAGAGGAATCATACAAATATATATATATACTAAATTTATATATATATATATATATTCCTTCTTATTCTCTTTCTAGGTTGACAATCATACCAACCTTAAATAACTCAAACCAATGAGCATGCACGGGTGCTTTAATCTCTAGGACCAAAAACTTGTGCCTGCAACTTGTCCTTAGCGACCTAGTCTATAACTTAGCAACTACTTGGGAACCTTAGGTCTAAAGTCTATAACTTAACATGTTTCTAAGGGAAGACAGATTAAGTTGGCTAGTCTACTTAGAGAGCTAGGTTATTGCTTGAGTTTGCTAGGGACTAGTAAAAACTAGGCATGGGGGCATTTGATTAGCCCATATTTATGGGCTATTTAAGTATATGAATGCCTAGACATTAATATATCTTTAACATTTAGTTAGCATGCATTAGGACGTAAATAAATTAATTTATATTTTAGCTTGATTGCATAATTCATGCATTATCTAAATGCATTTAGAATAGACTTAAAATAGCATGCATTTGACTAGTTAAACAATTAGGTGCATTGCATGCATTGTTTTGGTTTAGCGTAGAACTTAAAGATTTGTGCATAAATCACCCCAATATCTTATTTTATTTTATTCTTCTTCTTCTTCAACAGGTAACAGCTCTACTTCCTCCTCCTGTGGCCATTCACTCCAGCCACAGCTGCGAGCATTCATCCTTCGTGAAAAGTGGATCTGGAGCCTTCAATGGTCACGCTCCATTTCCAAGCAGCTGCAGTTACAGAGGGGGAGAGTCTGCCATACTCAAGGAGACTCCGCCCTGACTCCACCACCGTGAAGAGCTTCGAGCTCACCTCCACTCCACCACCGTGCATCTCCAAGGTCAAGCTCCGCCAACTGTGGGCCAACGGGGTGACAGGCTGCCATGCCAATCTGGTGAGCTCGACTATTACTGTGCACAAGCTCCTTGTAGTTCACCTATCACTGTGCGTCCTCATCTTCATCCCCTCCAGTTCATCTCCAATAGCACCATCTACTCTCCATCACAAACATCACCAACACCCATCTCCTTCTCCTAGCCTTCCTTCTCCCTTGTTTTCATCCTCTGAATGAACCAGCACCTCATCACCATCATCCACTCCACGCAGCACCACTATTCATCTTCTTCCCCATCTTTTCTTCTTCCTCTGCTTTTCCTCCACCAAAAACAACCTAAACATCAACCCACTACTACCACCTCCAACAACACCAGCACCACATCCACCATCTCGTCGTGCCATCCATGCACTGTCAGCAGTTGCACGCACCTCCAGCAGCCTACGCCTTCCCCTCCTTCGTGCGCAGTAGCGCACCTACTCGCACAGCAGCATGCACATGCCTCCCCT
Organism: Thalassia testudinum; assembly: GCA_037157565.1. Classification (NCBI taxonomy): domain Eukaryota; kingdom Viridiplantae; phylum Streptophyta; class Magnoliopsida; order Alismatales; family Hydrocharitaceae; genus Thalassia; species Thalassia testudinum. The sequence continues at coordinate 65,990,604 of JAZHRO010000035.1, read as the reverse complement.
CGTCACGCCTCCGCCTGCATGCAGCAGTGCACCCGCTCGCATAGTAGCCCACGCACACCCCTCCGCGCACACATCCAACAGCAGTAGCGTGCGCCTCTCCTCTCCACACCCTTACCTCCAGCAGCAAGCAGCAGGAAGAGACCCACCACCTCTCCTTGCCGCCACTGGCTCCAGCAACCATTTGCTATGCCACCATCACCATCGAAAGTGACTCGGAGGACTTGCCCTTCACTGCGAACCTCGCCTCCCATTGTGGCCTCCTCCGTGCGCGAGCACAAGGGGAAGTTTTCCCATGTTTCGGGTTGTAATAGTTTTTACATCTAATGCCATTGCCACTTTTGATTTTTTATCTTATTAATTAAATATTATGGTTAGTTTATGTAAAGAACCTCTCTCTTTCTCAAAAATGCTATTCAACATTACTTGTCATAGTTAGCCTAATCTGAAAGGAGTTTCGACTTCATTTCTGTGAGGAAACTTCAGTAAACATTTGTTTTCAAATTTTGTGAGTTTTAACGGGTGTGTTCCTCCCTGTGGATATGACTTGCTCCTTCGTGAGTGGTTAGTTTAAATTGTTTTGATTAGCGATTTTCCACCACTTACATACTACTTCAACGCGTCATTTTATGTGCAAAACTACTTCCAAAGCAAAAATCATCCTTTCAGTGAGAATAAGTCTAGTTGGGATAATAATCATCTTGGGAATAGGTAGTGGTAGGAGGATAAGAGTGGAAATGCAAATAAGATATGGAGGGATCCATGACACAACAGGAGGAAAGGAAAGGTGCCCTACAGTGCAAACAATCAAACCTATCCTTAAGTAGGGTAGCCTAAAGACCTATATAGACTCTCAGAACCCGTATTGAGATGAAAGGAACGATTTGGTCTACTACTTTCCGATCAGTCCAACCAGTTAAAGGGTGGGATTGGGGAGAAGGTTCTTCCCTTGGCTTTCGCCTCAGGTTCCTTTGGTATCCCCAGTAGTGTCAAACAACCATGGTTGTTTGACACTACTCCCCTAGCTAGACATCAAATTGAACTGGTAGAAATAGATTAATCGAAAATAATCTCAATCTAGGCCCCAAAGAGTGAGTCGAATCCTTAAAGCCAATATCTAATTCTAATTAGGCTTAGGTTTGAATGTGCTTGGGAATGTGATGGGCCCTTTATCTAGGTGGTGCCCTTAATGATTGATTGAGATGTGTGTGCATGCACAAACAGGGTTTTCAAACAAGGTTTATTGATGATTTGTCTTTTAGGGTTCAACTTTAGGTGTATTCAATCAAGTTCAGTTGGCACACCAGGTTTTGAAAGCACAGGTGAAGATGTCTTCTTTTAAAATCAAAATAAGATGGAGTGCCTGGTACTAACCCTAAATGTTAACTGATGTGGGTGTGTTTCATGAATTAAAATTAGGGTTTGGTAGACCCATCGTCGTAGCTCGCAAAATGCGTCTATCAAATAAAATTTACAACCAAAACTCAAAAAGTGAGTCCCGAGTCGAACATGGGGAGGCGAACGTTTGGTTTTGAAAAATTCGCATTTCGCTTTTATGTATTTTTGTCATTTTTATCTTCTTTAATTTTTTTTGGTATTTTTATCAAGCAAGTGATTAGGTCGATGAAAATTTTATCTACTTGCAAAAAATATAACAGAGAAAGAGAGAGAGATAGTCACATATATTTCTAAATCCAATGTTTACTACAACTAAGAAAGTAGGAAAAACTATATTAGAAAGCAGAAAAGATAGATGGAGATGAGAAAATTTCCCTCGACGGTTGCTTGGAGGACGACTCACTTGACGTCGCCTGGAGGAAGGTGGTGAGGAGTAGGACAAATGGGGACAGAGCCGAAGGATGGAGGATGGGGCAGGACGGCGCCGTGGCAAGGATCTTCTTCCTGAAGGGTGGTGAGAGGACATCCATGGGATGCTCCACAAATGGGGATGAGGGGAGGGAAAACTATTTGGTTTTCTACTCTAGAGGAGCATCTCGAGCTTGGGACAAGCTCTCTTTAGAGCCTTGGAGATGGTGAGAGGAAGAAAGGAAGAGATGGTTTGAAATGGTGGTGGTAGGTCCTTTTATAGTGGAGGAAGAACAAATTCTCATCTGGGTCATTACTGACATCCGTAAACGTCGCTAAAGATCCCTGCAGCCGTCGCTAAAGATCCAACCTTCATTTCCTCTTGTTGGCATGCGCAAACCATTAGTAACAGCTGCAAGCGTCACTAAAGGCCTACGTATGTGTCCCTAAAAAAAATCGCACACACCCTCGTTGAGTGCTTACGTTGTGTTGCGTGCTCGCGTTGGCTGTGCTGCATTGGTGCGTGATTAGCATGCGAATGCATTTGCACTGCGCGGTCACTGCCTTTGCTGCTATGCTGGTGTGTTCTTTAGGTGCAGCACTTGAGACCAATGAGCTATGGAGGTCTGTGTGTCAAGAAGACCACATAACCATTTAAGAGACGTGGCACGCCTATGGCTGTTGGATGAAGATCTAGTGGCCCAAATTTGATGGTGTGGATGGTAGAGGCTTGGGCGATTACTACTAGCCAGCATTGGGTGGCCTGGATGGCGCCACGTGGTGCCATCTAAGCCATCCGTCTTCTTCTTTTTGTAGAGGGTGCTACGGAGCTCTGATCGAGGTGATTCCTGCATTGCGGGACTGCGATCGTCCCTCCGGATCCATCCACACGGTCAAATTTTTCATCCAAAGCCCGTATGGATATCGCATTGCCCCCTGGCCGTTGATCTTCCTCAAACTTCATATGATGCTACGGAACTTCGATCTAGATGATTTCGAAGGCATTAGACTCTGATCATCGTCCTGATCGAATCCGTACGGTCTAATTGTCCATTTGAGGCCCTGAAATAAATCCTCTTCTCTCCTGACCATAAAAAGGACCTATTAACCTAAAATATATACAACTACTCTAAATGTAGAATGATGCATGCTATGCAATATTTATAACATGAAATGCAAATCTAAGCCTAGGAACATGCATGATTAGGTATTTTAACCTAAATAGATGTGTCTATATCATTAACCCTAATGAGCAAGCTACTTGATGAGTCATTTTTAGATGAAGTGGTGTGGCCCAAACAACTCAAGCAATTGGCCTAATGCACAACTAAATTTGGCACACAAGTGGTTACCTAATTTGATTTCTACTCGATTATGTATTGATGAGTGTACCGATTTCAAAGATCGAGTTACCGATTGAGTATGAAAAATCAGAAGAGGTTATGTACCTTTGTGAGATTTTTTAGAATTTTTTTTTATATGGAAGGTGAGGTAGGTGGAGGTTGCAAACAAACAACCAATTTCTAGCTTAGGGTTTGTGCGAACTCCTAGGTTGACTTTGGTTTGAGTTATTTATGTGATAGAATGAAATCTAGGGGGTGGGAGGTGTGGGGTAAACTTACAGACCCTTCAATAGTACTTTACTCCAATCTTACAGCTCTAGCTCACCTCAAAAGAGTACCTACAATGACAGTAAGAAAAGAGAAAAGTGAGGTAAAAGATCAGTAAGGCAAAAAATGTGGGAAATCAAAGAGCCTTGCCTCCTGGGCAATGGCTCCAAAATGATGGGACAGAATTTTGTACGCTAAAAGTTCGAGTTTGCAAACCTTGTCGTTATAGTTGCGTAAAAATTCGTCAAACTGATAATTTAACCGAAACTCAAGGTGAGTTCCGAGTTAAACACGAGGAGGCAAACATTTGATCAAAAATCACGTTGGAATTATTGTCACGAAAGTAGATTAGCTGATTAAAATTAATCTACTAGCTATTCTACTTAAAGAATAATTAATAGAAAAGAGAGATCGAATATTACAAAGAAAAGAGAGAGAGTGTGTGTGAACCAACATTTGATAACCATATAATGTCATTACATCTACTTGCTACACTAGAAAGTTGTAAATCTACATTAGAAAGTGATAAAAAGAGAAGGGGTTGAGAAGTTATCCTCCTCGACGGCTGCTTGGAGGATGAGCCACGTTGACGGAGCACCTGGAGGAGGATGAGCCGCGGACAAAGCTAGAGGATGGAGGATGGAATAGAGTGACATCACAGCGGGATCCTCTTCTCGAACGATGGTGAGAGGACAACCATAGGATGCTCCACGAAGGGGGTGAGAAGATGGAAAATTATTCTACTCTAGCTCTAATGGAGCATCTTGGGTATGGGACCAGCTCGTAGAGCTTTGGAGGGGGTGAGAGAAGAAGAGAAGGGATGGATAAAATGGAGGGAATATGAGCTCCTTTTATAAGATTTTGGAAGGGGGTATTTTGATAAAAACACAAGGGAAAACGTGGGCCTTAGTGTCACCCACATTCCCACATTCGCACATTGCTGGATGTTGACACCCATCTATTTCCCACGCAACACATGGGGAATTCACGTCTACTGCCAGCTACGTAGAGAAATAAAATCCCATGCATGCTAATTCAACACATGCATGCCAATCACCCATGCATGCAAATAACGTCTGCTGCCTTCACGCAAGCAACGAATCCCTTGCAAGTTGCCTCACATGGACGTCCATGCCATGCAAGCCTCTTCACACCCACACTTTGCATGCGTGGAGAAATGAAATCCCATGCATGCCTCTTCAACTCATGGAACAAATCCACATGCATGGAAAAAAAATGCATGGAGATCTCTCACTGCAAGTTGCCTCATGTGGATGCCCATGCCTCAATCGGCATGCAAAGTGGAATTGGAGAGGGAATTGGGGCTCCCCAAGACTCGAACCCGCAACCTCCATGAAAGAGCTCTTGACCAATGTGCTACAGCCCCTAGATCGTCAAGTGGACGAATTCAGGGTCCAACAATCAAGGCCGTTGGATCTTCATCCAACGGTGGAAAGGGAAAGCCATCCATGGGTGAGGGGAGGCTGTGGTTGGTCTATGGGCGGGATGGATGATGCCATGTGGCGTGATTTGGGTCGTCCATCTTCTTTTGCTTGTAGGTGGTGCCACGGATGTAGGATTGAACTTATTCTTATGCTGTTGGCCTGCGATCGTTGATTCGAACCCATTTATGTGGTTCGATTTGTCATTTGAGGTACGAATTTACACCACATTGGCCCTTGACCTCTAATCTTTCTCAAACTACATTTGATCATATCAGGGCGATCTCGGAGGCATTAGACTCCGATCATCACCCTGATCAGATCTGTATGGTTGGATATTCAATTCGAGGACTGTATAAATATCACCTGTCTCCTGACCATAAAAAGGGTAAATTAACCTATAATTTATACAATCTAACCTAAATTCATGATAATGCTTGTTTTGCAATATTTATAATACACAATACTTCTATAGACCTAGGAACATGCATAAATAGTCATTTTAGGCCAATTAGATGTATACACATCATCCACAAACCCGAAAACCCTAATTTGATCATCATTTCATGCCATAGACAGCATGGATCAGAGAGTCAAAATCAGGCAATAAAAACTTTGAGAACTAGTCCCAAACCTTCCTTAGAATCATTCTGATCTTCATCAAAACATTGATTAGTAGATAAAATAAGTTTATATTTGGCTTAGTTGTCGCCTACCTGTGGATTTTAATCTAAGCTCGCCAAGATGAGTTGCTCATCTAAGATACTTGCACACCATTGATTAGTGTTCAGGAATTCTAAGCGATGCATTGAAACTCATTGGATCATTACTCAAGCCTCAAATCAGTGCATCTGATTTTCATAGGCTTGAGCTACTAAAGTGCCAGAAATCAAAGATCAAAATTCAACTTGGGCAAGAACACATTCAAAAATAAGAATCAAGTTAAAGCAGTTCAAGCCCATTAGATTCAAACCAATTAAGCTCATAAAAACCCAATTCACTCGACAAAAATCATTTCTCACCAATTAACTCCCAAATATGAGATTATGCATTTAAACCAAAATCAAATCAAGTGAATCAGATACAATACCGAACACAAGGAGGGTTCTTGTGGTCAGGTGGGGTGAGTGAATGAACCCTCCAATGGTTTGGGTGCACCATGGGAGCTAAGAGCTAAGAAGCTTTAGATCTCATGATGGCTGTAGAGAATGAGTGAATTATGAACATAACATCGAGGAAATGAATAAGACATGATCATGGAGTGAAGGGGAAGCTGTATGGATCAACATGGATGGGTGAAAATGTCTCTCTGATCAGAATTGATAAGAGAGATCAGATTAGTGGAATTCACATTAACCTAATCTACTCCTATATCTAACATTCAATTTGTGAGATTACTATCTAATTCTAATCCTAAAAAGATCTACACTACTCTATCAGACACTACACTAACCTAGAAAGCAATAAAACCTAATCTAAATGGAAGAATGAGACCTATAAGGAGAACTACAGTTGGTGGCTACAGCGAGGAATGGGGAAGGATCTCCAGCGGTCTGAAAGCTTGCTAGTGAAGCTTGAAGTTGCCCTCAAGTGTTACATGGTCCTTGGCGGTGAGGAGTGAATGCAGGAGGAGGAATTCCACCACTCAGGTAGAGGAACAGGGGTATTATGAGGAGAGGAAACTGGAGAGGAGTGAAGAGATCAACTCGAGGATGTAGAAGGGAGCCGATCCCTTGGGCGCGAGCACAAGGAGCAGCTTAAGTAACCAAAGGAATGAATCAAAGAACCGCAGTGGTGGATTTAGGCAATTAGGGCTTTAATGGTGGTGATGAGCTTGGAGGAGGGCAAGAAGCTTTAGGATGAAATCTAACATAGGATGGGATCTGAGAGGTGAGGTGATGCTACGCGCGAAGGCGTGCGAAATTTGTATTGGGATTGGCCATTGGATTAATGGAACAAATAATCGACGATGACTGTAGCAGCCGTTCTTCAAGTGTACAGTGCATGCGAGCTGCAGGCGTGTTGGTGAAATTACAAGGAAGTCCAAATGGGATGAATCGATGGAAAGTTTGCACTAAGGCCCACAAGTGGAAAGAAGTATTGCAGCTCGATCCCTCATTGCTTACAAAAAGGCCCTTGTGATTTACAAATGAGTCCCTAGAAGGTTTTGTATATATAAAATGTAAGGGAACGGAGGACCTATATGTAATGTTAATAATGCAGGGTTCTAATGTTGTCCAATTACCATGATGTTTTTATTGAGGCTTAATTAAACATTTAAGAAGTTAATTCAATCCTTAATTTGTACTTTTGAACTCAATCATGTGTTAAATTTGTAATTGGATCATCAAATTACACTTTTGAATAGAATATCTCACTAATTGACCTAATTGTGTGTTTTTAACCTTAATTTGGTGTTTTAAGTCATTTCTGTTAATTCTCACACTTAACCCATTTCTTGTGTTAATAATGTATTGTTTAACCTAGTTTCTAGCTTAACTTGGGTATTTTAGTTATGATGAGCCACACCTCATCATACCCCATGCTTAGGTTTTGTTAGTCCCTTTGTAAACAACTCATTAATTGCAAAGCAATTTAAGTACCAACTAGGTAAGTGTGATGAGATATCTATTTTCTCTTTTCAAATGTTAAGTGTTTAGAAATGATCTTCAAGCTGAAAATTTTTCCTGATAAACTAACTGTGTTTATGTCTAGATATTGTGAGAACCAGCTGCTTAGGAAGACTAACCAGAACTTAAGACTGATATGACATAGACCATTTCTTGACCAACTAGCACTGTTGATATTTAAATCTTAAGTGTGATTTCCAAGACTCAGAGGATTTTACAAGGCTCAAAAGCTAAGTGGTTATGGTTATGCTCAGTGAAAGGTCAGGACTAACCAGGTGAACTTTAAAACTCAATCCTGGGGTTTCACGTCTTTTTAAATCCAAGTTGATCCTAGCTTTAATTTATGTCTTCAGATCAACTCTCAAAAAGTGAGGAAGACTCAAACCCAACTCTTTTTGCATTGTGGCTTAAAGAATATTTAGTGGAAACAGGGTATTTGTAATGCGCCCTAAAAATATTTTTGGCAAAAAGTATTTACAGGACTTGGAGAACATACTCTACTTATTCAAAAGAATGTCATTTTCTAAAAATTCTTTTTGATTTTTTCTGATTTTTTTCTTTTTTTCAAAATAAATGTCAGTATGTCTCTGACAACTTTATTTGGTGGGTGAGTTCTTTGTGGAAAGAGCTTCTCCTAAACATTAGACTAAAGACTAGGACAAGGAGTCTACCTGCACTCACAGGTAAGGACTCCACCTTCCCTAATGAATACTAGGGTTGAATTTTAAGTTTACAAGGTCTTTCCTGACACTGTGTAGTGTAAACCAAGGTTACTTAGACTCCTAAGCCAAAGCAAACCAGCAAATCCTGTACTAATGACTTAGGTACAAGAATACGTCCTAAGTTAGGAGAGATCCTAGTCTATCCTGTCAAAGCTTGAAGTGTATAAGCCAAAGCTTGAGCAAATCAAGCTGCAGTGCCTCGAAAAGTCTAACCAACAAAGGTTGAATGCTCATAAACACTTATTCTATTTTTGTTTCTAGCTATAAGATCATAATTAAACACTTATAATTATTTTCAATACTTTTCCTCTCCTTAGAATTTTTGTTTGGGAGTTCTCCCTCAACAATAAGTTTTATAGGTTCCTTATTGTATTTTTGAAATTTTTATTTTTGTCATTATTTTTGTAGTTTTTCCTTTGTAATTTTTTTTTTTCAAATTTTTAAAAAATTTTCATTTTTTCTGTTATTTTTAATAACACTGTACTATATATACGACTGGTGTGTCTATAATTGCATTTCAGAAAATAATTTCACCATTTACACCCCCATGCTTAAATGATGCAATGTGTTCATTGTATGAATAGGGTGGATGCAAATACATGCTCTACTTTTCACTAACTTAGACTGGGTGACGGAAGGAAGTCAAAATGAGGAGATAAAAATCTCTTATGCGGATGATTTCAAGTCTGATATAAGATCAGAGTGGGAAGTCAGGCTAAGTAGTGAAATGCATGACAAGTGTGACTATGAATGCACGCTAAAAATGCAAGGATAGACACCTAATGAAAGAAATGGAAAATAAGAAAGGTGAAAACAACTATATAGAAAAGATAGGTTTGCTAAGTTTAACGCCTCTAGCTAGGCATAAACCCTATAAGAAGTGTCAATAATGTAGGAGCCAAAAGGATGGTAGAGAATTGACAAGTCAATGAAGCTCAATGAAAGGTATAGATCATGATGTAGAAGGATGAGAGTTTGTCAATCTCAAAGGTGAAGAATAGCTCCAAAGTTAATATGAATTAGAATCAGGTACTTGGTACAAGGCCCAAGTAAAGAGTGGGTATCAAATCAAGAAACTTGGCTCAAGGTCCAAGTACACAGAATAAAGTCATCTCAGAGTTACTTGCCTCAAGGTCCAAGTAGAGAAACATAATATCCAGAAAAATCTACAGCTTTCACCTCTTCAATCAATGAATGCAGAATCATGACGAAGAAGATGAATTAGGGTTGGGAAGAAGAGGTGGTTGCTAATCTAAGTAAGAAGCGGAAGGTTCAAGATTGTGCAAGGCTTGTGATACGGCATGTGCTTGGCTTTGGTGAGGATTATGTTGAACATACCTCTAGGCAGGTATATTCCTAGGGTTGGGTTCTGCCTAAGATGGTGAAGAAGGCCAATGGTTAGTGGCGCTTGTGCATCGACTTCACCAACTTGAATGAAGCCTGATCGAAGGATGAGTTCCCCCTAGTAAGGGTGGATTCCCTGGTGACTCCTGTAGTAGACAATCCAACATGTCCTTTTTGGACACCTACAACAAGTATCACCAGATCAGCCTTGCCCCAGCGTACAGGCCTCACACCTCCTTCATCATTGATAGGGGCCTGTTTCAATATATAATCATGCCCTTCGGCTTGAAAAATGCTGGGACAACTTACCAGCGCCTTGTAAATATAATTTTCTCAAAAATAATAGCAAAATCATTTGAAGTGTATATTGACAATATGCTTGTGAAGGGATAAAATTTCCCACAACACCTAGAGTACTTGGCAGGGGTGTTCCAGATTATACGGAGCACCCGCCTCCATCTAAACCCCGACAAGTGTACCCAGTCAACAAGTTTCTAGGGTTCCTGGTCTCTAACCAGGGAATTGAAGTCAACCTGGACAAGATTCAGGCAATTGTAGACCTGCAACTGCCAGGCACATTGAAAGGGATCAAGTCATTGGTCGGCAAGATCACCTCATTAGAATGATTCTTGTCTCAATCCTCCAACAAATGTATTCCTTTCTTCGAGTGCATAAAGCAGGGCAAAGGATATAGTGTCGCTCACTAGACTCCTCACTACTGGAAGGCCTTATAGGAAGTCAAAGATACACTCTAAAGTCCCCCCATTCTAACGGCCCCCCAACCCTAGGAGGTTCTTTCGCTAGCAGCCTCTGTCTCTGCCATCAGTGCTATCTTAATCGGCGACTGGGGAGGAATTCAATGGCCTGTGTACTTTGTCAGCAAAACCTATCAAGGTGCAGAAAATAGCCCTGTACACGGTCATTGAAAAGCTGGGGCTAGCTCTTGTCACCGTAGCCTAAAAGTTACGCCCATACTTCCAAGCCCATACAATAATAGCCCTATTAGACTAGCCCCTTCGGTGAATGCTACACAAGCCCATGGGGTCCACATGATATATCCAATGGGCTATGGAGTTGATAGAATTTGATGTAAAATATCATCCAAGGAAAGCAATCAATGGACAAGTCCTGGCGGATTTCATGGCTGAATTCATAGATCCAGATGCCTCCCTCACACTCCCCTAGTGGCTATATATCGATGGCTTGTCTATGACAGCCGAATCTGGGGCTACGGTAGCTCTAACCACTCCAGATGGCATCACTCATAAGTATGCCATAAAATTGGACTTCCCTACATCCAATAACCAGGAGGAGTATGAGGCCATGATGGTACACATCCATGTAGCAAAATCCATGGGAATCACCTCACCAGAGGTTTGCACGAACTCCCAGCTAATCACCAACCAAATAAATGATGAGTACCAAGCTTAGGATCCAAACATGATCTTGTATGCCGATAAGGTCAAAGAGGAGCTAGCGGATTTTAAGACTGCCTTATTCAGGCAAGTGACTTGAGTGAACAACCCCCTTGCGGATGCGTTGGCCAGGCCAGCTGCTGCCATCCCTCAGGAGCAAGAAGAGGACATCTACCTTCAGACTCTGAGAGAGCCAAATATCCTCGCTCCCAAAACATTTGCGATAGATCAGTTCACCTCTTGGATGATGCCTATCATTACTTATTTGAATTCTAGCGAGCTATCTTCGAGGGAATCTTGGCCCAGGGCCTTCCACCTCAAAGCCTTAAGGTACACCTTGATAGAAGGGTAGCTATACAAGTGGGGGTATTCCACCCCTTTCTGCACTGCTTAACCCAGGGAGAAGCGGCCCAAGCCCTCTAAGAAATGCACAGAGGCGTATGCAGGAATCATGAAGGATACAAGGCACTCCTGGCCCGACTATTCCAAGAGGGCTACTTCTAGCCCCAAATGAAGCAACATTGCAATGACTTCGTGTGCAAGTGTAACAAGTGCCAGAGGTTCTCTACCCTACACCACTTGCTGCCTGGAAGGTTAGTACCTGTAATCTCGCCCATCCCCTTTGCAAAATGGGGCATAGACTTCGTTGGCCCCTTACTGCCAGCCCTGACCTAGAAGCGATTCATTCTGGTGGTTGTCGATTACTTTTCTAAGTGGGTCAAAGCTAAGGCCATGGCCAACCCCACGACTGATAGGGACTTATCCTTTGTCCGCAAGAGCATTATAACTCGATACGAGATACCCCACTACATTATCATGGACAACATAATCTAGTTCACCTACAAAAAATTTGAGGAATTTTATGCCAGTTGGGACATCCGTCTATGCTTCATGTTAGTGAGTCATCCCCAGGCGAACAGGAAAGCCAAAGTGACCAACTGCACCATCATCTCAGCACTCAAACGTCGACTAGATTCAACCAAAGGGATATGGGCAGATGAACTTTCGAATGTTCTTTAGGGTTACAAGACTTGCCAGAGGACTTCCACAGGTCATACACCATTCAGTTTGGTATATAGCATGGAAGCCCCTCTACCTATTGAAATAGTCCTCCCCACCTACATAACACAACTCTATGACCCGACCACCAACGATGATCAAGTCCGCCTATCCTTAGACCTCTTGGACGGGTGGAGGGATAAGGCATCAGAGACAACACTCAAGTATGAAGAAGTCACCACCGCCTCCTATAATAAGCGTGTTTGTAAACGAACATTCTCCCAAGAAGACCTAGTCCTAAGCAAGTGCGAGGTCTCCATGCCAAGCCAATCGAGCAGAAAGCTAGACCCACCATGGGAAGGGCCTTATAAGATTCATAAAGACAGTCTAAGAGACTTCTATGAATTTCAAACCCTAGGTGGTAAAGGCATCCCCCACACCTGGCATGCGAGCAACTTACAAATGTACCATGTATAAATACTGATGAACAATAAAAAAGTGATTTCCTTCATTCAAAAAGGAGGTTTACCCATTCAAACAAGGGAAACACTAGCAAAAGGCTCAGGGACTCTACACCCATCACCCAAACATGTCCCCCCCGGCCATGGGCGAAAGGCAGAGTGGGATGATCACCCTCGTAGATGGATCGGTGGCCTTCGGCTGGGCTACCTCCTCGATAACTGGATGGTTCGCAGGCAGCTTCATGGGCTTATCATCAACAATAAGACTGACCGCTTTCAGACAGTTGTATTTTGACATCAAATGGCCGATAGACCAGTCACATAACTCTTCAATAGAGGCATGCTTCCCCATAATAAGGGCCTACACGGCAGCCAGTGTTTGCTTTCCAATCTCTTTTGAGACTTCCTCCTAGGTCGCTGCTATAGATGAATGCGTGGCATAAAATGCCATCACCATCTCCGCATCTAACTCTGGCTCCTTAGCCTCCTCCAATTCTGCCACCCACTGGCCCCTTTCCACCTTGAGCTGCTTGGCCTTACTAAGGTTGGCTCTCAGGTCCTCTGTAGTCACCTCTACCTTCTCCAGACTTGCTCACATGGAAGCAAGTCTATCAATTGAGGTACTCAGGCGGACGTGCTCTTCCTCAAGAGCCCTCTCATACCCCTCCACGGATGAGGAGTGCTCAACCCTGAGCACTTGCACCTCCTCCTTCAAAGAGGTGATGTTGGTGCAGGCAGCTGAGAGGCACTCAGACAAGTCCCCCAGAGCCCCCAGATGGGCACTGTGCACCCTCCTGAGGCTCTCCTTCAGCTCCTCGCCAACGCGAGAGGTCCCCTACAGTGAAGGGAAAGCCTTCTTTAGCTCCCCCTCTAGCCAGCCCACAATGTTGGCCACCTGTTGTTGGGAGCAAAGATTCCGCTCAGCCTCCTCCACCGCTTTCTCCACCTTCTCTCGGGTGGCAACGGCCTCCACCACTTAGCAAAACAACTGCAGATGCTCCTCCTTGGCCGTGATAGCCCACTAGGCAGCCAGGTTCACCGTGTCAGCATGACCGGCCAGGCTAAGGAGGTCTGGTGAAGCATCCTCCTGTGAAATAAAGTATGGCCCAAGCATCTCCACCTGTAAACCAAGAGCGCATCAGAATACAAATAGCTCTAGCCAAGAAAAAGTCAATTAATGAAAGACAGGCCCCACAAGCTTACCACACGCATGCTGTAGAAGAAAACGTGGTTAAAACTCATGCCCCTAGGCTCAAAAGTGGTCCAAGACATGGCATCATTCAAGTGCCTTAGCACCTTCGTTCCAGGTTGGAGGCACTGCTTGACGCCCTCGGTTGCTTCAACACCACACGCCCGAATGCGGACCCACTAGGGTTACACTCCAGTACGGATCCAGCAATGGACCCAACTGTCTGGCCAATTATCCCTAAGCCCCCCAGGCCAAGAAGATCCACCAAAATCCGGGCACCTGTAGAGCTTCGCCTATAGTATGGCTGACCAAAAGCGTTGCCAGTGACAATCGCCTCTTACGCCAACAAGGCGAACTCTTCTAGAGTAGTCGAAGAAACTAGAAAGTCAATAGTACCCCTTGCATGAGCCACTTCCAAGGGCGCCTCCAAAGGAGAGTCGCTTAGGATAATTGCCTCAAGCAGCTCAGATGGTTCCAGGGGGTGGAAGGCACACCTTCCCCCTCAGCCTCATCAGGGCTCCGCAGAGAGGATGTCGCTGACTCTTCCCGTGGAAGCTCCACACGAGGACCCTTCTTGGTGTGCCTTAAGGGGACCTTCGGCTCCTTCGAGACATCTTCAAGGATCACCTGCTCCTTTCGCTTCAGCCCCTTCCGATAAGCAGGCTAACTCCCCTCCCCCTACTCCATGGGCCCCTCCTCGCCCTACCGTGACCTGCAGTGAACCAAGCTACTGCCTCGACGCTTGGGCACGACTGGCCGAACAAACCGCTCAAAAGCTGTAGCCACAACAACCAAAAATTCCCGATTAATGAAAAAATTAGTGGGTACAATATGCGACGCGAAAGCTATTTACCACTCTACTTACATGGTGTAGGCAGCGAGTCTGCCACCCATGACAACACTTCCTTAACGTCCTTCCGCCTGAGGTATGACTGAGCAATCGGACCAAACTTAATAATTTTTTCCGCATCTGCCCGCACAAATGGGTTAAGCTCCTCGGATCAGGGCGATTGGTCCCTCTCAGGCGGACCTTGCCAAGTGTAATGGACTTCGAGCTCTTCGATATCAGAAAAGAAAAAGAAATGGTGGTCTTTCCCCTTCAAACTATCAGGGAGATCCACTATATGGTATCCACTCTACCAACTATACAGCATGTAAGTGCCTAACGGAGGCTTGTCCTCCTTCACTTTCAAGGGAATTAGCCCAAAAGCAGTCGGAACATAACAAGGTAGGGGGCAAACTCCAAATGAAGGCAGAGGGTAGTAAAAGCATTCACAACCAACCAGCAATTAAGGCTGAGCTATGAAGGGGTGAGGTTGTCAAAAGAAAGGAAGGAGGACAGGAAAGGATTCAAAGGTACCTGCAGGCTGTGCTCTGTGGCATATCTACAGATGATAAGCATTTCCTTAGTCTCGTTTGAGCACAGATGAGTTTCAAATCCACAAGTGTGAAACAGTACCCCACCGAGTTCGTATTCCTCCAAAAAAGATAAAATCACGGACTGACTACAAAAACTCGATGAAAAGCTATATAAATCCTTAGTCTCAGCAGAGACTCCAGAAGAGGAAGTAATGGACTTACCTTTGCTAGAAAAACCCAACATGATGGTCCTTCCTTTAAGAGACCTCGAGACAATGATGCTTCGACGAAGGATATCTTCTCACAACACTCTACCAAGAGTAAAGTTTCGCGCACGGTGCTCTTCGAGATAGGTGGGCCATTAACCATGACCCACCACCCCTATATACAACCCCCATGAAGGATAGTTCCCCCCTTGCGGGGTGTAACTTTCGAAAAAATCAAATCCTGCCGTATCTGACGTGGATTTCAAATATACCGCCAATCACGAAGAAAACCTCAGCCATCATTATGTACATTTAATACCCCCTGCACGCATATCCACTACCACAGACAGGGGTCCCATCACTGACAGGTACGACACCTAAGGCCTTCGTCTCATCATAATGGTAATTAATGCTGGTCATCTTAAATAACAAGGCAAACTATCAAATCCTGATGTAATTGGCCATTACTCGCAAAAGTGGAATAGGCAAACACACCTCATGTTGCTTCTCAAGGCAGGTAATAAAGCAGACAAACATGCCTCATGCTGCCTCTCAAGGCCGATAATAAAGCAAGTAGACGTGCTTCATGACGCCTCTCAAGGCCGGTAATAAAGTAGGGGGACACGCTTCATGCCACCTCTTAAGGCCAGTAATAAAGCAGGCAGATGCACCTCATGCAGCCTCTCGAAGCCAATAATAAAGCAAGCAAATGCACCTCATGTCACCTCTCAAGGCCGGTAAAACAACAGACCCATGCGACTTGATTGCACAACAATCATAGAACTTAAATGACCTAAATTAAGTTAGAACTTAGCATAATTGTAGTGTAATTCATGCATAAATATCATACATTCCATCTTTTCTGATTTATTTATATAATCATGAAATAATGTTATAATGTACTGATTAGTGCAATATTTGGATTGTAGGCAATGAGAAGCTCAGGAGATGGCCTGAAGCAGGAATTGAAGAAAGGAGGAAGCTAAAGCTATAGTAGAGCTAGAGCAGAAGCCCTGCAATAAAGATGAAGAAATAATGTTGTTGAGTGCTACGAACCTACGCTAACGAGATTGGTTTTGGAAAACCTATCGTTGTAGTTCGAAAGCGAAGAATTCGTGTTCAACAAATAAAATTTATACCGAAAATAATTCCAGGTCGAACTCAGGGAGGCTATGTTGATTTATTTTCGCAATTATATATATTTTTAAGATTTTCTTTAAGCAAGGCATTATAATTACAATGGGGTTATCAAACTATGAGAGAGAGAGAGAGAGAAAGAAAACATGCATTCAATATTTCAATAGTTTATAAAAGTTACACTAGAATGAGGAAAATCAATTACACTATAAAGCAGAAAATTCTACACTAGAAAAGCTGTAAATAAGAATGGGGAGAGAAATGTTATCCTCCTCGACGATTGCTTGGAGGACGAGCCGGACGGGACGACGCCTGGACGAAGGAGAACAAAGCGGGATGAAGGAGGACGAAGCAGAAGAACAGGAACGAAGCAGCACGCCGTCGTCGTCGCGGGATCCACTTCCGAAGGGGAACGAAAATTGGACTTTATCTCGCGAGAAGCATCCCGGGTGTGGGACAAGCTTCTCTTGAGCTTTGGAGGGGTAGACAGGAGAAAGAAGGGATGAAAATTTCGTATGGAGGGGGTCTCCTTTTATAGTTGCAAGGAGTGGGGGCAAAATAGACATTACATCTTGAAAATAACAAAAAGGGGTCTTTAGTGACGGATAAATCCATCACTAAAGCCCCGATGTGGCCGTCGCCGCCGCGCCCAGGCGCGCCCGCTCGGCTGCCCGCGTGCGTAACGCCTACGCACGTCCACGAAGTCTCAGCCGTCCGATCGCGAGATCGGACGACTTAAAATCGCTCCTTCACCGCTGCCGCCCGTCCGCCTGTGCGTGCAATCGCGCGTTCACGCACGCATCCAATCGCGCGTCAGCGCTATCGGGCGCGCGCGACCATTGGATCGCGATCGTGCAGTCGATTGGAGGCACGCCACCGCTCCAATTTCTGCAGGGCGCGGCTCGAACGCACGTCCCTGCTTCGCGTTAGAGCGCTCAACCGCTGCGCTGCGATCGCGTTTGTGTCGAGCGCTTGACTTCAGCGCAGGCGCGTCGCAGCCATTGGATCGAGATCCAACGGCGGAGAGGAGACGGGTGCGCGGTCTTCACAAGATGCAAGCAGTCATTTGGGCGGCTGAGATGGCGCCACGTGGCGTCATCTTGGCCGTCCATCTTCTGGAAGTTGTAGATGGTGCCACGGATGTCGGATTGACTCGATTTTTGTGTCATTGGGTTGCGATCGTCGATCCGAATTCATCCGTGCGGTCGGATTTGTCATCTGAAGTGCGGATTTACACCATCCTGGCCCTTGATCTTCTAGGGTTCCCCTGTCTCTATCTGATGCTACGGATGCCTGATTAGGGCGATCTTGGAGTCGTTGAACTCCAATCGTCGCCCTGATCACATCCATACAGTTGGATCTTTGATCCGAGGCCCCGATAAAATGTTTGCCCTGTCCAAGCACATAAAAGGAGACAATTAACCTCCATTTTATTCAAACTACTCTAAATGTGAGATGATGCATGTTATGCAATATTTATATCATGAAATGCAATCCTATGCTTAAGAACATGCATAAATAGACATTTTAAGTAGTGTAAATGTATTTACATCATACCCCCATGCCTATCTTTTGCTAGTCCCTAGCAAAAACTATATGCTATTTATAAAAGAATTAGGTTAGATTATTTGGACCTGAGTTATTTTCAATCATTAAGAAATTGTCTACTTAGGAACTGAACTTTCAAAGACACAACAGTGCCTGGGTATCAACCAAAATGCAGACCGCCTCAAGCCCTCGCCTTATTCAAAGAAAATTTTCTTTTTCTTTTTACTCTTTTCTAATTTTTTTTTTTGTTTTGGATTTTCAAATTTTAGGGTTTAAGAGTGGCTTTCTACGGCCATTCAACTCACCCAAGATTTGATGAGAACCCTAAGTTTTAAGCATCTTATTGTGATTGTGATAGACTCGTTGACCGGCAATTAAAACAGACTTCGGATTTCTACGCCTCTAGGTGACCTCAAAAAGAATTCTGCCTAAAGGTGTATCTTTACAACCGGTAGCTTTCTCCCTACTTTTATTTTTAAACGGGGTCAACACAAGGGTGAATCCAGTGTATATCTCCCCGGTTTATTCTACTTCTCCGCTTCTTCCTAAGTGTTTTGGGAATTTTTAGTGCATTTTCTGAGCTGGGTTCTGGACAACCGGTCGATGAGCTGTTACCACCGACAACTTGCCAGCCATACTCGTGCGGCGAAGTGTGGCTTATTTCTTTTTGTTCTTTTCTCCTTTTTGATTTTTTTTTCTTTTTCTTTTTTTAAGTAGGTGGCTTCCCTGGTCTAAGATTTACCTAAAGGCAGCAAAAAGAGAAAGGTCCAGTGACTGGGCTCTGGACAACCTACCTATGGGCTGTTACCCATATCACCCTAGAAGGTTCATTAGCTACCCAATTTCCGTTAGAATAGCCGAATAACGAGTCAGTGCAAAGAAAGTGTGTAGATGCTTAAAACTCAAAATTCCCTCAAATCAGAGGGCGGGTTGATAAGTCATGTACTTATCACCCAAACTTATTTATTCCGATTATAATAGAATTAAAATGGCGAGGACTCAAAGACAAATCCACATTTTAGTGGATACACAGGCTAATTAAGTCCAAAGACCTGAGGGGTCTTTGTGTTCAGATCTTAATGTAAAATTTCTTAGGATTGAAAAGTCCTAATGTCCAACTAATCCTTCCTAATTTTTTTTTCTTTTTTATAAGAAGAGAAACAATTTACATGGATTTCACAAGGCTGACCAAATAATTCAAGAATGAATCCACCCCCCTATGCCTAGCTGATGCAATGTCCTCATTGAAAAAGGAGACATGAAAGAGAGGGTAGAATATGAAAGATGTCACCTGGATATGAAGCTCGTATCAGCCTTGTGTCATATTTACAATTGCTGAGTTTAATGCCGTCAGCTAGGCGAAGTCCAGCCAAAGAAGTCACAGAATGGCTAGAGCAACAGAGTCTGAAACGGGTTCTGGAAGATTACAGTCAACAACAGGCTTCAGACGTTGACCGTTGACTTTAAAGGTGTTACCCGTCTTTGGGTCAAAAATCTGAACGGCACCATTTAGAAAAATCTGATCAATTATGAATGGGCCATTCCATTTAGATCTAAGTTTACCAGGAAAGAGCTTAAGTTTAGAATCGAATAACCAGACCTTCTGGTTTGGCTCAAAGCTCTTGCGGGAAATCATTTGATCATGTAGAGCTTTGGTCCAAGCCTTGTAGATCTTAGCGTTCTCATAAGCATCATTTCTAAGCTCCTCCAACTCAGATAGTTGGAGTTTCCTGGTCTTCCCAGCTAGATTTAGATCTAGATTGCATTGTTTGATTGCCCAGAATGCCCTATGTTCAATCTCTACAGGTAGATGACACGCCTTTTCATACACCAAACGGAATGGAGACATACCGATGGGCATTTTATACGCCGTATGGTAGGCCCAAAGAGCGTCCTCAAGCTTTTGAGTCCAATCCTTGCGATCAGGCCTAACCGTTTTTTGCAGAATGTTCTTGATCTCTCGATTGGAGATCTCAGCTTGTCCATTCGTTTGGGGATGGTAAGGTGTGGAAATTCGATGATTAACCCCGTATTTGGCCAATAAATTCCGGAATTGGGCATTAGTAAAATGAGTGCCACCATCACTGATGATAGCCCTCGGAATCCCGAACCTACTGAAGATATTTTTCTTGACAAAATTGATGACCACCTTGTGGTCATTGGTTCGGGTGGGAATTGCCTCAATCCATTTGGACAAATAATCAACAGCAACAAGAATGTACTGATGTCCAAATGAAGGGATAAAGGGTCCCATGAAATCGATGCCCCAAACATCGAAAATTTCGACAGGAAGAATAGGGTTTAGGGGCATCATGTCTCTCTTAGTTATGCTCCCGAGTGCCTGACATCGAGAACATAACCTTGAGAAATCCTGGGCATCCTTGAATAAAGACGGCTAATAGAAGCCAGATTGCAAGATTTTTGCAGCCGTCTTTCTTCCAGAGAAATGTCCACCACACCCAGATGCATGGCAAAACTCGAGTATACTGTTGAATTCATTCTCCGGTATGCACCGGCGAATAATCTGATCAGAGCCGATGCGATACAGTTCAGGGTCCTCCCAAAAGTAGTATTTGGCCTCAGATTTGAGTCTATCTCGTTGTTGCTTGGTCCAATCCTGGGGGATTTGACCAACGGCCAAATAGTTAACAATGTCAGCAAACCATGGGGAGTGGACACCTAAAACTGTAAGAATGGTTTCATCCGGAAAAGTGTCAGCAATCAGAATATCCGGACAAGAAGAATCACCTAGGAGTCTCGACAAATGATCCGCTACCACATTTTGTACCCTGGCTTTATCCTTGATTTCAAGATCAAATTCTTGAAGAAGAAGAATCCAACGAATAAGCCGGGGTTTAGCATCCTTTTTAGCCAAGAGATGTCTCAAGGCCGAGTGGTCGGTATAAACAATAACATGAGACCCCAAGAGATAAGCCCTGAATTTTTCCAAAGCAAATACTACAGCTAGTAATTCCTTTTTAGTAACAGTATAATTCCTCTGGACTTCATCCAGAGTTTTACTAGCGTAGTAAATGACAGAGGGCTTTCGGTCAATTTTCTGACCCAGGACAGCCCCGACCGCGTAATCAGAAGCGTCGGTCATGATCTCAAATGGGGCTATCCAAATTGGTGGTTGCAAAATTGGAGCACAGGTGACTACTGTTTTCAGAAAATCAAATGCCTTTCGGCATGATTCGTCAAAAACAAACGGCATTTCTTTGGCAGAAGATTGCTCAAAGGTCGAGCAACCTTCGAAAAATCCTTGATGAATCTTCGATAAAATCCCACATGGCCAAGAAATGATCTGATTTGTTTAACAGATGTGGGATGAGGAAGTTTAGCAATAACATCAACCTTAGCTTTATCCACTTCAATTCCCCGTTCAGAGATTACATGACCCAAAACGATACCTTCTTGGGTCATGAAATGACTCTTTTCCCAGCTAAGGACCAGTCGTGTTTTGATACATCGCTTAAGAATCATTTCTAAATTAGCCAAATAAGAGTCAAATGATTCTCCGAAAACAGAGAAATCATCCATGAAGACTTCCATAAACTCTCCCACCATGTCGGAAAATATGGCTAGCATACACCTTTGAAAAGTCGCAGGTGCATTGCATAACCCAAAAGGCATCCTACGAAAAGCAAAGGTTCCATAGGGACAGGTGAAAGTAGTTTTTTCCTGATCCCCGGGATGGATAGGAACTTGATTATATCCCGAGTAGCCATCAAGAAAATAGAAGTACTTCTGCCCAGCTAATTTTTCCAAGATTTGATCAATGAAGGGTAGGGGAAAATGATCCTTTTTAGTGGCTGTGTTCAACTTCCTGTAATCAATACAAACTCTCCAAGAGGAAGCTGAACGAGTTGTGACAGATTCACCTCTCTCATTAGTCACAACAGTAATCCCAGCTTTCTTTGGAACAATCTGAACGGGACTTACCCAGGGACTATCAGAGATTGGATAAATAATTCCTGCATCGAGCCACTTGATGATTTCCTTTTTGACCACTTCTCGCATATTTGGATTTAATCTCCTCTGCATCTGGCGAGAAGGGCGGGATCCATCTTCCAAAAATATTCTATGATTACAGTAAGATGGCTCGATCCCCCTGAGATCATGAATGGTCCAACCAATTGCCTCCTTATGTTCCTTTAGGACCTTAATCAATTTAATCTCTTGCTCCTTTGTCAATTTAGCACTAATAATCACAGGGAGCATATTCTGCGGTCCTAGAAATTGATATTTTAAATTCTCGGGCAATGGTTTCAATTCAAGCTGCGATGGGGTAATGATTGATGGTAGGGTAGATGCTGAAGATTCAACAAGAGGAAGAGGTTTTGAATGAACAAAATCAGTAACCTCTTCCGAAGATGTCAGTTCAGAGGGTTGCAGGTCAAATTCATTAACCAAAGAGGAACTTTCAATTGAAGAAACTGTCAAACAAGTTTCAATATTAACATTATCCTCATCAAGTTCCTCAATAAATCCACAATCCTCAAATTTGTTTATCGCCTTAAAAATATCCAATTTCATTCGTTGGTCCCCAAAGGCGATTTCCATGCTACCGCTTTCACAATTAATGTTGGCCTTTGCGGTAGCCAGGAACGGACGCCCCAGAATGATGGGCGTGTTCCTCAGATTATCTAGTACATCCATGTCAAGGACAAGGAAATCTACAGGAAAATAGAAATCCTTGACCTTAACTATAACATCTTCAATAACACCTCGCGGGTTTATGACCGAACGGTCCGCTAACTATAGCATTACTGAAGTTGGTCGAAGTTCACCTAACCCAAACTTCTCATAAAGAGAAGTCGGGATTAGGTTGATGGATGCACCGAGATCCAAAAGTGCTCTATCAAATGTGTAATCTCCGATAACGCAAGAAATCAAAGGAGCACCAGGATCTCTCTTTTTCTGAGGGAGGTAGTGCAGGATAACAGAGCTAGCCTGCTCAGAGAGTACCATCTTCCTCGGAACAGATTCTCTCGACTTACGCTTTTGTGTACATAATTCCTTTAAAAATTTTGCGTAAGCCGGTATGTGCTTGATAGCATCAAGGAGCGGAATATTGATCTCAACATTCTTAAATAAATTCAGAAGCTCCTCATTGCTATCAACAGACTTCTTCTTCTTTGCTTTGGCTAAGGCTTCAGGAAAAGGAACATTAGTCAGATCTTTGGAATCAGGTTCCTGAGCCTTGATTTCTTCTCTAGAATTCTCTCTCTCCTCAGATTCTTCGGGATTCAAAAGATCAGAATAGTGTGGTTGTGGATCCTGAGTCTTCTTACCACTCCTCAAAGTGACAGAATTTGCAGAAGCATAAGAATTTGGGTCTTGGGGAGGGTTAGGAAAGATTAGAGGGGATTGATTGATCATGAATTGTTGGTTAGCAGAAGAAGAAGACGAGGAACCCTGCTCAACCACCTGAGCATGTGCGTGCAGGTCCCTCTGATTTCCGTACCCTTGGGCTTGATTGCCTGAATTTATAATGTTTCGCGAGTTGGGTACAGGTTGGGATGGTAGAGATCCGAGTTGACGAGAGTTAGCAATGAGCCCGGATTGCAAGTTGTCCAGCGAGTTTTTCATTTGCTGCATAAGTTGGAGCATAGATCCTTGCATCTCTACCATTTGACGGTTCAAATCAGCCTGCCTTGAGGGTTGACGGGCATTCCAAGTTGGCTGATTGACCTGATTCGGAGGCAACTGAGTATATACTTGACGCTAACCCATTGGACGTTGCGGAGCATAGTTGCTGGGTCGGAATTGGGTCTGTTGTCCCAGATTTTTCCAAGAGAAGTTAGGGTGGTTTCTCCAACCTGGATTATAGGCATTCGAGTAGGGGTTGGATCTAACATTCTCTTGTACAGCACAGACATCCTCATAGGGTGAGGATGGAGAGAAAGAAAGGGAAGGATCAGAAAAACTGGGATCAAAGGCCCCAGTTGGAAACCCATGGGGTTCCGAGAAATGCTGACTCATAGATTGAGTCACATCGAGTTGATTCACGAACTCCCGTCCAGAAGGAGCTCGTGGGGAATGGAATCCCGAATTTTGGGATTGAGTGGATTGAGAGTTGTTCATAGAATTGCCAACCATCCACTCTTCCATTCTTTTAGCAACCAAGTCCACGTTATCAAGTTTATTACAAATCAATTCCATATCAAGTGAATGAGAGTCCTAGACTTCATTGACATTTGATCTGGGTTGCTGGGACCGGTTAAAAGTATCCATGGAGGCATGATTAATTGAATTCTCACTTATTTCCTCAAATAAATCATGTGCACTATCTGCATCTTTATTGAGGAAATTGCCTCCGCAAGAAGCATCCACATGGTTTCTGAGTTGCTCATTCAACCCATGATAGAAGATCTGCACAAGTTGCCATTTCGGCACCTCGTGGTGTGGACACCTCAGCAATAAGTCATGGAATCGCTCCCAGGCCACATGAAACTGCTCCCCCGGCCGCTGGGTAAAAGTAGTAATTGCTCGTCTCAAAGCATTGGTTCGACCGACTGGGAAGAATTTCTTCAGAAAGGTCGGTTTAAACTCATTCCAAGTTGTAATTGGTCTTCCTATTGTCCTATACCAATGCGCGGCTTTATCCCTAAGAGAGTGGGGGAAGAG
This sequence comes from Thalassia testudinum, assembly GCA_037157565.1. Classification (NCBI taxonomy): domain Eukaryota; kingdom Viridiplantae; phylum Streptophyta; class Magnoliopsida; order Alismatales; family Hydrocharitaceae; genus Thalassia; species Thalassia testudinum. Next base: position 65,966,109 of record JAZHRO010000035.1, on the reverse strand, counting down.
CCTCATGATCATTTGCTCCTCGTTAACGTTTCGAGCCTTGGTGGTCTGGACCAAAGTGGTCAAATCCTCCAAGTGCTGAAACGGATCTTCGGAGCCAAGCCCATGATAATGTTTAATCAGGCTTAACACCTGGGGCTTGATTTCTACGTCATCGGCTGGAATCTGGACGCCGGGACGTTCCCCGTAATTCGAAGGATCATAAAAATCCTTCAAGGGCTAAGCGCCCTGCATTCTCTGGAACCATTCTTGCATTCTCTGCATTTGTTCCAGCTGCCTTCTAAATTCTTCCTGTGGATTTTCAAGCAGAGGAGGCTGTTGTTCGGCCATGGGATCGAATTGACCAAAATCTAACTTGCGCCTCCTAGAATGTTCTAATGGTCCTTCCAATCGGGGATTCAATGACCGTCTTCCCAGCATAAACTAGGAGAAGGTCAGAAGAACAGGGGATATGGACCCTGCAGCACAACAAAACAAGGCTGTCCTTAATTGGGGTAGCTTAAGGATCTACTGACTCCCAAAACCAACCTTAGGGCTGTAAGTGATTTACTTTACTTACGTCTATTTAATCCAACCAGTTAGAAGGAGGGACTGGGGAGAAGGTTCTTCCTTTGGCTTTCGCCTCCTGTTCCTAGTGTACCCCCCAGCCGCGATCGTTTGACTCTGCTCCCCTAGCTAGACATCAGATTAATCAATACAAGTAGGTTAATCAAAAATAATCTTAGACTAGGCCCTGAAGAGCGAATCAAACCTTAAGGCCAACGTCTACTCAATTTTATTAAGGCCTGGGATTGTGGTGCTTATGGAATGTGATGGGCCCTTACAATGGGTTGTGCCCTTAATGATTGATTGAGATTTGTGTAAGTGCATGCACAACTAGGGTTTTCAAGCAAGATTATTTATTATGCATGAATTTTAATGTTCAAATCTTGCTTAAGTAGCTTTTAGGGTTTCAAATTAGGTGAATTGCAATGAAGTTTCTAGGCAAACCAAGTTGTAAAACACGGGTGAAGATAGTTTTCCTTTAAAATCAGAAAGAAAGTGGAGTGCCTGGAGTATACCTAGATTGAAAACCCTAAAGAGGAGCTACTTGATGAGTTGGTTTTAAATAAAATGGTGCAGCCCAAACAACTCAGACAATTGGCCACAATTGCACCACTAAGTTAGGCACTCAAAGATGGTTAACCTAGAATGATTTCTACTCTGTTATGTGTTGCTTTATGTGTACCAGTTCCACAGATCAGAACCCGGTTGAGTAGAAAACAAATCAAGTTGATCAAGTGCCTTGAATGTGGGTGTGTATTGTGTGTTTGTTGGAAATTACCCCACAAGATTATCTTTTTGTTATTATTTTTTTTATGAACGAAGGTGGAATGAATGTGAGTGGAAATCCAAACAACCAAATTATTCCTAGGATTTATGCAAACACCTAGGTTAATTAGAATTTGGATTTAATGTGGCGAATGAAATCTATGGAGGGGGAAAGAATGGGGAAGCACTTACAGTTGTCTTCAACTGCACTTTACTCCAGTCTACCGCTTGTTGATTCCTTGATGGAGGTCTCTGCAAAATAATAGACACAAGAGAAAGCTAATTAGAAAACAAATAAAGTGCAAGAAATGCAAAGAAAAGATCGGAAATCGTTGCCTCCCTGGCAACGGCGCCAAAATGTTAAGTGCTACGAACCTACGCTAACGAGATTGGTTTTGGAAAACCTATCGTTGTAGTTCGAAAGCGAAGAATTCATGTTCAACAAATAAAATTTATACCGAAACTAATTCCGGGTCGAACACAGGGAGGCTACATTGATTTATTTTCGCAATTATATTTTTTTTTAAGATTTTCTTTAAGCAAGGCATTATAATTACAATGGGGTTATCAAACTATGAGAGAGAGAGAGAGAGAGGGAACATGCATTCAATATTTCAATAGTTTATAAAAGTTACACTAGAATGCGGAAAATCAATTACACTATAAAGCAGAAAATTCTACACTAGAAAAGCTGTAAATAAGAATGGGGAGAGAAATGTTATCCTCCTCGACGATTGCTTGGAGGACGAGTCGGACGGGACGACGCCTGGATGAAGGAGAACGAAGCGGGATGAAGGAAGACGAAGCAGAAGAACGGGAATGAAGCAGCACGCCGTCGTCGTCGCGGGATCCACTTCCGAAGGGGAACGAAAATTGGACTTTATGTCGCGAGAAGCATCCTGGGTGTGGGACAAGCTTCTCTTGAGCTTTGGAGGGGTAGAGAGGAGAAAGAAGGGATGAAAATTTCGTATGGAGGGGGTCTCCTTTTATAGTTGCAAGGAGTGGGGGAAAAATAGACATTACATCTTCAAAATAATAAAAAAAGGTCTTTAGTGACCGATAAATCCGTCACTAAAGCCCCGACGTGGCCGTCGCCGCCGCGCCCACGCGCGCCCGCTCGGCTGCCCGCGTGCGTAACGCCTACGCATGTCCGCGAAGTCTCAGTCGTCCGATCGCGAGATCGGACGGCTTAAAATCGCACCTTCACCGCTGTCGCCCGTCCGCCTGTGCATGCGATCGCGCGGTCACGCGCGCGTCCAATCGCGCGTCGGCGCTATCGGGCGCGCGCGGCCATTGGATCGCGATCGTGCGGTCGATTGGAGGTGTGCCACCGCTCCAATTTCTGCGGGGCGCGGCTCGAACGCGCATCCCTGCTTCGCGTTAGAGCGCTCGACCGCTGCGCTGCGATCGCGTTTGTGTCGAGCGCTTGACTTCAGCGCAGGCGCGTCGCAGCCGTTGGATAGAGATCCAACGGCGGAGAGGAGACGGGTGCGCGGTCTTCACAAGATGCAAGCGGCCGTTTGGGCGGCTGAGATGGCGCCACATGGCGTCATCTTGGCCGTCCATCTTTTGAAAGTTGTAGATGGTGCCACGGATGTCGGATTGACTCGATTTTTGTGTCATTGGGCTGCGATCGTCGATCCGAATTCATCCGTGTGGTCGGATTTGTCATCTGAAGTGCGGATTTACACCATCCTGGCCCTTGATCTTCTAGGGTTCCCCGGTCTCTATCTGATGCTACGGATGCCTGATTAGGGCGATCTTGGAGTCGTTGAACTCCAATCGTCGCCCTGATCACATCCATACGTTTGGATCTTTGATCCGAGGCCCTGATAAAATGTTTGCCCTATCCAAGCACATAAAAGGAGACAATTAACCTCCATTTTATTCAAACTACTCTAAATGCGAGATGATGCATGTTATGCAATATTTATATCATGAAATGCAATCCTATGCTTAAGAACATGCATAAATAGACATTTTAAGTAGTGTAAATGTATTTATATCAAATGTAAGATGAGGTATACTACCTTACTACAAGAATTTTAATGTAGGAATTAAATTATGAAGAACATAAGACCTTTCCAAACCTTAGGATAGCTTTAGACAACTTCCTAAACCCTAGCCACCCTTAGATTAGGTCACCTTAGCCTAGCATACCTCAAAACCCTTATGCCAGCCCATATCTGGATGTCCAGGTAGGTTGCTGGACATCTAGGACCCCTAGACACCACCTGTAGAGCTACAACCCAATTCTGCTAGAATATTGGACGTCCAGACAAGGTGTCAGACGCCCAATTTCTATAGAATTCCAAGACATAACCTAAACTTCACCCTTATTCAACATTGGATGTCCAGACCAGAGAGGTGGACTACTGATTTTGAAGTATAAGTAGTCTGATTACTATTTCAGATGTCTGGAACCCTTCTCCAATCTCTGTTTTCGAAATCAAGCCTAGATCTTGATTTCCTAAGGCCCTAAATCCAATTCTACACCTTAGGGAACCTAAATTAAGGTGCCTTAAGCCTAATACACTATCCCAAGACCTTCCTAAGAACGTAATTAGGTTCTCACTAAACCCAATTGACTTGGATCTAAGTCAATCACACTTTACCTAGTCAAGTGGACTCATAGAGTCCAATTGAGCTCAAACCTCAACCAACACAAGTCTAATTAGACTCAGTGAGAGTCCAATTGACTTAAGCTTGACCTAATTAGGAACTTTCTCTCCCAATTAGACACACATCCACTTAATTAAACTTGTAATAAGTTTAATTGCATTTATCACTTTAGTATTAGGGTTTATAACCCTAACTCTAGAAACTAACCTAAACCCAATCACCTAGACCTATAGGACTCAACCTAAACCACCTAGCCACACCCACATATTCATGCACACACACCCACACCCACACACCTAGCCGCCCACTCTAGAGACCTCTAGAACCTTCACCCAATGGGACCACCACGAAGACTATGTTTAGTCTTTCAAGAAGTCCACAACCACACCCATGAAATGTGGATCTAAGAAGACCCATTTCAAATGGGGTGGCTGGCCATGATGGAGGCTCTTCTAGAAAGCTCCACACTTCTCTAGAGGGTCACTCCCTTAGCCTATTTAAGGACTTAAGGGGACGACCAAGAACCCCATCTAGTTCTTGGATAGCACCTCCACCACCTTCTCAAGAGGCCAGCCAACCACCTTGGCCGTCCCTCTTTCCCTTCCCACCACCTCAAGCCACACAACCATTGGAGACCACCTCCAATGCCTACTCTCTATTATCTAGCTTAGTTCTTCATAGTTTTTAATTCATGCATTAATTTTCTGATTAGTAGAGTAGTAATCCTCTGCCCAAATGAATGCATGTATAATCTTTCCTAGATCCATGCATGCAGCAATTTTTTGTTAGCTAGAATTATTGTTTTAAGCTTTCATTTGCAAGCTTTCCTCTAAGCATGATTGTAATGATGATATATTTGGAAGAAATGAAATCACCACTTGCTTGATTTATCAATCTATAGTATGATTATCAGTTGCCTGATTTACATTCTTATCTTGATGCAGCACACTGTCGGTCCTCGAGGATATCAACGAATTAGCAATCGATTTATTTCCTGCTAGTCATCATCGCATTATTGAGGTCGTGTGATGCCAACACCCACTTTCACATTCGTGATATATTTGACGCACGCACACATTTTCCGCGTAAACAATGCTACTGGCGCATCTCTAACTCGCACTTTAGAAAGAGGGGTCCAATTTTAAGCAAGTATAAAATTGAAATCAATTTCGCTCCTTAAACGCCTCCCTGAGATTGATTGGGACTCACCGTCTTGTGATAGAATTTTTGTTTGTGTCATAATTCGGGCAATACTACAATGGTTTTCTTACTAAATCCGCATTTTACATTCCCAACAAATGGCATCATTACTGGGGAGGCAATGCAATTTTGATTTTTGATTTCTTTGAGCTTAACACTGACACATGTGTTTCTACTTGCTTTTTGATGTGCAGGAACAGGAAAAGCAGATTTTGCGCACACATCAGGTCCAGGTGAAGAAATCAGGTGCACATCCTGATCATAGTTTTAGGTTTTCATTTGAACCCTAGGTAGATTTGCTTTCTAAAAAAAAAATTTGCATATTTTCATGAAAAAAAAAATCTAGGTTTTAGATTTAGGGTTCTTTTGAATCTTAGGGTTAGAGTTTTGTTCAAAAATAAAAAGAAGAAAAAAAATTGAAAAATTTTCCCTCCAAAAAGAAAAAAATTTTGAAAAAGTTTAAAAAAATTTGAGAAAAAAATTTTCTAAATTTAAAAAAAATGCTTTGGTGAAAAAGGCTTATTTTTTAATTCAAATATTTTCAAAAGCCTTTTCACCACTCCTTAAAATTCAACCAGATTTTATTTTCGACTTAAAAATTCTATTTCCAAATATTTACTGAGCTAAAAATTTTGAAATTCAAGAAAAAGCTATATTTTCAAATCAATTTTCAAACGCCACCATTTATTTGAAAAAGTTTGAATCGTGTAATTTTTGAAAATTCCTGAAATACAAGGGGGTCAGACTAACTCAGATCTAAAAATTTTTTAATTTTAAAATGTGATTCCATATAGTACAAGAATTAGATTTGATCGAAAATGAAAGGGTTTGAAAGGTTATCAAACAAGCTTTCATTTCCATATTTTTTCCAAATTTTTGAAGTTGAATTGATACTAATTCAAATTGAAAAATAGATAAGGGGTAAAAATTTTGGATCTGACCCCTTGATAGTTAAAAATTCATATTTATTTGATTAAAATAGTAAAAATTTTACAAAAATATTAAATAAAAATATAATTGAAAAAGGAATCTTTGTGTAAAATTTCAAATCATTTAGATTCAATTTACGCCATAGAGAATAGTTTTACTTTGAATAGTGGTCTGCTGAACACGTACTCTATTGTGTAAACCCTAAGACTCAAATTTTAGGGTTGAAATTCAAAGTCCACACTTGGCTAACCTAAACTTAATCAAGTCTAGTGGCTAGTCGATGAGCTAGGTCACCTTGTGGGCCACTCACCAAAAACCCCAATTTGAAGAAAAAGGTTGGTAAAAATTTCGTAAAACACACTAATCAACCTACATTTGTTGTCGAACTACTGGGTCATCACAACCGCCTAGTCGAACCTTAGCCAAGATCACGTCTAAGGGGTACAAAGGAACTGGAGGTAGAAACGAAAGATAGAACCTTCCCCTTAGTCCCCTCATATAGATTGACTGGGTTAGCTTAGGGGGTTGGGATTACTTGCAGTCGGTTTTACAATGAATTTTTCTTCATAAATTAGAACCTTAACGAAAAATCTAGTTAGTATATCATATGGACCACTTGATTAACAAGGCCATAGCCTTGTTTGGCATGGCTGCATCAACCTGGGTTAGTTGTGTATGCAAGGGAGGAGGTCACTTAGACCTCAACTGGTTGGAACTTGGGAGCCAATTCCAAGGAGGCGAAGGCAATTCGTCACATTGCCAGGACCATCTCCTTCTCACCCTTCTTCTTCCACTCGTTTAGCTGAGATGGCTAACCCTATACCCAGACTTGGACAGAAGCTAGGAAATCTCGAGCTGATGGCTTGCCTAGAAGCCCGGGTCATTGAATCAGAGGAATGACATCAGTAGAATATCGATAGAATCTTGACGACATTGGACAGAATGCAGCATCCACCCCGAGGAGAATAGCTACAGGATTTCTATGATCCAGCAACATCGATTCTCGCACCTCAAGTCCGGATTCTCATAGGTGGAGAGGCGTTCAAATTGAAACCCAACATGATTAGCCTGATCAAGAATTATTTCTATGGGAACTCGAATGAGGATCGTTTTCAACATATAGAGGACCTGAGTCGAATCGTGGAAATGGTTTGACCTAGGAATGTCGATCTGGAATTGTTCTCATGAAGCTTTTTTCTTTTTCTCTCAAGGATAAAACTTCATGTTGATTCAAGACCATCAGGAGGCCAATTGGAACCTGGGTGGAATTACGACGTGAATTCTTGCAAAAGTTCTTCCTGATCGGTCATACGAACGCAATGAGGCATGCAATTACTCCCAAGGACCAGGGGAGAAGTTGCATGATGCCTGGGATTGATTTAACAATCTTCTTAGGAAATGCCTGCACCATGGTTTGCCCAGATGGCACCTGGCTCAGATCTTTTACCATGGGCTAGATGACACACATCGGTATATGACGATGCATTTAGTGGTGGGAATTTCCTCGCAAAAGAGGAGAATAATGCATTTGAGTTGTTCGAGTCTTTGGCGGAGAACTCGATGAATGTCATGCCAATGAATCAATTCCAACGACCTGGACAGCAACAGGTCAGTGTCCATGAGGCTTACGCCGAGTCTGCTCGAGCCGATATGGACATCATCACCAAGAAGCTGGAAAATGTGGATCTACTAAATAAGAATCTCAACGAACTGATTCGAGCTTGACCTCAATTCTATAGAAATTCTACTGTATCTAGATCCTCCTATGCACCCCGAGCCCCTCTTTCTCAAGTTAATTTACTCACTCGGCATGCATCTACTCCATATTCATGGGATCCCACATATCAGGATCCCATGAATAATCTCGATCTGGCACCGCATAATTAGGGTTACTCACCTCATGATGATCTTAATGCATATTCCCTTGATGAATATACGTCTCAAACATCATTGGCCTACGACGGCATCAATGCTATTCAGGAATACGGGAGTAATAACCCGGACTCGAAAACGTATAACCCTGGTTGGCGCCAGCATTCGAATTTCTCCTAGTCTGGTAACTCGCAGAGACCACATCAAGATCCACACTACCAAACTAGGCAATACGGGAATGCGCAAAACACATATTCAAGACAGCAGCCATTCCTGTCTCAACAGCAACAATCCTGTTCCATATATCAGCTGCTGCTTTAAGCTATCGATCACCCTCCAAAGCAGGCTGACTCTTTGGAGGCACTAAAGGAGGAACTGCAAGAATCAATGCGAAATCCACGTAGGATAGCATGCAGATCATGAAGGCAATGGCTGACCAAATACAGAGCATCCAAAATGCGTAGAACTAGCTGTTGTAGGAGCATAGGACCCAAGGAGCCTTGCCCTCCCAACCTGTCCCTAACCTGCGTTATGTACAAAACCAAGGCACCTCGCCTAGGTTTCAGGCATCACAGGAACAAGCGCATGCTATATTACAGGCACCTCTTGCACCACCCAGTTATGGCCAGCCGCCTTTGCTGTAGAACCCCACATATTCTACCCTTTCCACTCCACCACCTCACGGATAGCATGCTGATGGGAAAACTGTTACATTGAGGAGTGGGAAGAAGACATGCGACCCACCATTTAGGCAAGCGAGTCCTGATTTTTCGCGCCCTTCACCGCAAGATGGTTCGACTCCTTCCTCAGCTCAGGAGCCACCTACAGTAGATGAGGGCAAGAGGCCAATTGACCCTGAGATTCCCGTCCCTTTTCCTGAGGCTTTAACACGAGGTATAGCACGGAAAAAGGATATGCGGAATTTTGAGAACCTGAATCGATGTTCAAGGAAGTTCATATTCAGGTTCCTCTCCTCGAAGCCATAGATCACATCTCTGTTGTCGCTAGGTTCTTTAAGGACTATTGTACCCTGAAGTGACAGCAGAAGAACAAACGACAGGCGGTACTGTCGAAGGAAGCCAGCACCGTGATTCTAGCCGACCTAATGCCTAAGAGGAAAGACCTTGGCACCCCACTTATTTCCTACTTTTTGCAAGATTCTCCATTTTATCGGGCCTTTCTTGATTTGGGTCCGTCCATCAACCTAACTCCCACTTCCGTATATGATAGATTTCAATTTGGGGAGTTAAAACTCACCGCAGTTACTATTCAGCTAGCTGATTGATCAGTGAAAACACCAAGGGGGTGGTTGAGAACGTGATCGTTAAGGTCTGTGGATTCTGTTTTCCCATGGATTTTTTCATTCTCGATATGGAGGTTCCTTCTAATCTCTGTAATGCTCTGATCATTTTAGGATTCCTGTTTTTGGCGATAGCCCGAGAAACATCGATTGTGCATCTAGGTGTATGGAGATTGCCCTAGGAAATGAAAGACTCAGAGTTGATATATTCATGGCATCAAGGAACTTTGATTGTGATCACATCGAGGAGGACGGTGAAGATGAGGAATCAGCTTTTTGTGGTAACATTGGGCTCCTTTGTGAACACCCAATGTCTCGTTCGTCTTCATTGTCAGGGTTTCTAGACCTTGATCCACACAGGACTGAGACCAACGCAATGCACATTTCCTCCTACGGATCCGATTGTCTGGTGTGTTCATCTAATCACGACACCCTTGAGTCTGATCATCCCGATCTAGAAATTACTGACTCGCCCCTACTGACATAGGAAGGCGTGACTATGATAAATAGGTTTCCTGTTAATGTAGTCACAAATGACTATTTTAGAGGTGGCGAATCAACAGGAATTCCCGCATATCAGGATCATTTGATTCCTGGCATTGATTCTACTCCTACTCACATTTCCGATTCTAACCCACCCATGATTGAACTGAAGCCCTTGACTTACTCAAATACGTGTTTTTAGGCGAAAGTGAGACATACCCAGTCATTATTAGTGCTCACTTGACCTAAGAATGGGAGCATCAATTAATTTCTATTTTACAAGACCATAGGCTGCTATTGGGTGGACTATTACTGATCTCCGTGGGATTCACCTCTCATATTGCACTCATCACATTTACATGGATGAGGGGGTGAAACAGTCAAGACAACCTCAAAGACGGCTGAACCCGAATATGCTAGAGGTTGTTAAGAAGGAGATCATTAAATGGTTGGATGCGGGCATTGTATAACCGATTTCTAACAGCTAGTGGGTGAGTCCTATCCAAATCGTGCCTAAGAAAGTAGGACTCACCGTTATAAAAAATGACAAGGGTGAATCCATCCCAACCCGCACTACAACTTCATTGCTAGTTTGCATAGACTATAGGAAACTAAATACGACTACACAGAAGGATCACTTCCCTTTACCGTTCATTGATCAAATTTTAGAGCGGTTAGCTAGACTCAGTTTCTTTTGCTTTCTGGATGGATACTCTGGGTATAATCAGGTAGCGATTAGCCTAGAAGATCAAGACAAGACCACATTCACATGTCCCTTTGGAACATTTGCTTTCAAGTGAATGCCCTTCGGCCTCCGCAACGCACCAGCAACATCTCAACATTGTATGATGGCCATCTTCTCTGACATGATTGGGAATTATGTGGAAGTGGTTACGGACGATCTCTCCATTTTTGGAGATGACTTTTCATCTTGTCTTGATAACCTCACCATGATCCTAAAACAATGCATGAAGTCAACCTAGTACTCTCATGGGAGAAAAGCCATTTCATGGTGAGGGATGGCATTGTACTAGGTCAAAGGATCTCATCCAATGGAATCAAGGTTGACCGAGCTAATCAAAAATTATATCTCGATTACCTCCACCTAGTTCGGTTAAACAAATCAGATCATTCTTGGGTCACGTCTAGTTTTACCGAAGATTTATACGCAATTTATCAAAAATTGCACGCCCATTGACGAATCTTCTGGTAGCTGACACCCCATTTGATTTTAATTCCTCGTGTCTCAGTGACTTCGAAACCTTACGAAGCTGTTTTAGGACAACGTCATGAGCGACAACCATTTGTTATATACTACACTACCAAGAAGCTGAATGAGGCTCAGTGTAATTGCACTATCACTAAAAAGGAACTGCTAGCAGTAATATTCAGGTTGGAGAAATTTTGATCATATTTGCTGGGGTCCAAAGTGATAATTTTCATAGACGATTTCACCCCTCAGCATTTGGGCGTACTAGAAGAAATATGAGGTACATCATCCGCAAACCAATGGGCAAGCTGAAGTGTCTAATCATCAAATCAAGCTAATTCTCTAGAAGACAGTTAGACCAAATAGGAAGGGCTAGTCTGATAGATTAATCGATGCACTTTAGGCATATCGAACCGCTTACAAGGCCCCACTCGAAATGTTACCATATCTTATGGTATATGGAAAGGCCTATCACCTTCCTCTTGAGTTGGAGCACCGCGCTTTTTGGGAGGTGTAAAAGTGTAATTTTAACCTCGATGCAGGAGGTTATGAAAGGAAGCTCTAGCTCACTGAATTAGAAGAGATCCAATGAGAGGCCTACAAGAATGCAAAAATCTATAAAGATAAGACGAAGGCCTTTCATGGCCGCCACATCCGAAGAAAGGAATTCACACCCAACCAACGAGTCAGATTATTCAATTCACGTCTAAAATTCTTTGTGGGAAAGCTCAAGTCCAAGTGGACCAGCCTGTACATTATGATTCACCCCTATTCTAATGGAGCGATCCAAATCATGGACCCAAAATATGGGCATGTTTCTATTGTAAATGGCCAACGCCTCAAGCCATTTATGGCCCAAGAACCTCCTCTTGCAACAAAGTCATTAATTTCATTAACATTTGATTGAGTTTTCGCCCAGCTGGAGGCATTAAACTCAGCCACTTATACATATATACATACCTATTTATACATAGCATATTTTCTTTTAGAATATTCCACTGCATATTACATATCATCAGGTTGGCCTATGCTGAATAATTTAGGAGCGATTCAGGTGATCTCTACCCACTTACTCTCTGTCGTAATTTAATTCTGTTATATTCATGCATGAGGACATGCAAGAACTTAGGCATGGGGGAGGAGGGTAGTATACAGTAAAATTGAAAATTTTTATTGCAACACTTAGAAAAACCTCCAAGCAGCATGTTAATTGTGCTCGAGGGTCCTTAATTTAAGAACAACCGACTCCACTTCCAATGCTTGCATTGGAGCTAGAAATCATTCGCAACAGCCACTTCCAACTCGTTCTCTCACCTTATTGTTCTGAATTAAGGACTAAGCTAAATGTAATCCGATAAGGGAACAATATTAAAGTACAATCATAAGAGACTAATTGTATATAGCATATATATATTGCATTCATGAATAAGAATTTTATCAAGAGGTTGCATTAGGGATTTTATCCTCTAGTTGTTTCATGTAATCTGGAATCCAGTACAATTTTTACACTCACACGTAGATTTTGCAATGGATTCACTGTGAAAACCAATAACCGTTTTTAGTTTGTCGAGAAGAAGTAGTGATTATTCTCCTAAACCCCTGGACAATAATTAGGGAGTCAGGCAAACTGTTTTCTAGAAAATCCACCAAATAGTGTGAGATGAGAGTAGAGTGTTACTGGTGCTCTAAGATTAGTGCAAGGAATATGGAATTCTAGATAATTAGGTAATGATACTCCGAGTTAGGCATAGTTTTGCTCTCGATTCCCACGTATAAATCTTTTGTGTGAATTTCTGAGAGCCACCAAATACGGCAAATACGTGGAGATCGAGTTCTAACAAAACTAGGGCTAAGATGGATGGTTACCACCATTCTTTATAGAATCTTTGGCTGAAGGAGGGTATTGATATCAATGTTAGAAATATGTTGTCCTATCCGTCTCTTTCCCGATGCCGAGAGTAGTCACTTCCACCAAATAAGCCACCTAGTATCATCTTGAATACCACCAATCCCCAATAATGCCTCTAGAATAAAAGTCACGTATGCCATGTGCTGTATTGCATCATGTTGATATGATATATATATAAAAGAAGAAGAAAAGAAAAAGAAAAACATATATATAAAAAGAGAGAGAGAAAAATATAGAAAAAAAAGAGAAAAAAAAATTAGAAGAAGAAAAAGCAAATATATATATATAGTTTTTAGTATTTATTTCAATTACATTAAGGCAGTATCACCTTCCACATTTGCCATCCACCAAATACGGCCTTAACCTACCTTTTTGTATTTCTGACCACCCGAATACTGGCTGAGGGATTCCAACTTAGTGTCAAAGTTATCAAAACTTTATTAAAGTATTAATGCCACGTGAGACCACCAAATATGGATTATATGAGTAAATCTGGTGAGATTGTGAGCTCGAAAAAAAAACAAGAAGAAGAAAAGAAAGAAGAGAGAGTGAATACAAAGGAACCAAAGAGGGCACAGTTTTCCCCGCTTCTCTCGGAGTTGAATTACTTGATAATTTGGGAATCTAAATTCTGTAGTACTAATATATATGTAGCACCAAATGAGAGTGAGCCACCAAGTACAAATCCACTTGAATCAAACATTCTCTACCTAAGCTAAAAGTCAGGGCCGAAATTACAGAATACCTTGATATACACCGAGGGAAGAGTTTTGCCTATCTTGCTACAATTTTACTAGGGGTCAAGTACAGGCTTTAGAGGTGATTGGCTTTTCACTCGAATCCCTTGCATAAGCTACACAGTTGCACTTTCACAATTATCTGAATTTCTAAATATTAGGATGAGAACAAAAATGAAAAGAATCTCTAGTCTTACGCTTGATAAAAATAATCAGTCTTTTAGGAACCTACTTGTAGACAACTTAGTTTTGCATTTGCTAGGGACTAGCAAGATTTAAGCATGGGGGTATGATTGCATAGCAATCATAGAACTTAAATGACCTAAATTAAGTTGGAACTTAGCATAATTGTAGTGTAATTCATGCATAAATAGCATACATTGCATCTTTTCTACTTTATTTAAATAGTCATGAAATAAAGTTATAATGTACTGATTAGTGCAATATTTGGATTGTAGGCAATAAGAAGCTCAAGAGATGGCCTAAAGTAGGAACTGAAGAAAGGAGGAAGCTAAAGCTGTAGCAGAGCTGGAGCAGAAGCCATGGAATAAAGATGAAGAAATAATGTAGGGATGAGGTATACTACCTTGCTAGTAGAATTTTAATGTAGGAATTAAATTATGAAGAACGTAGGGACCTTTCCTAGCCTTAGGATAGCTCTAGAGACCTTTCTAAACCCTAGCCACCCTTAAATTAGGTCACCTTAGCCTAGGATACCTCAAAACCCTTATTCCAGCCCATACCTGGACGTCCAACTAGGTTGTTGGACCAAGACCCTTAGACACCACCCGTAGAGCTAGAACCCAAATTTGCTAGAATATTGGACGTCCAGACACCAATTTTTGCAAAATTCCAAGACAGAACCTAAACTTCACCCTGATTCAACATTGGACGTCCAGACCAGAGAGTTGGACTTCTGATTTTGAAGTATAAGTAGTCTGATTACTAACTCAAATGTCTGGAACCTTTCTCCAATCACTATTTTTGAAATCAAGCCTAGAGCTTAATTTCCTAAGGCCCTAAACACAATTCTACACCCTAGGGAACCTAAAGTAAGGTGCCCTAAGCCTAGTACACTACCCCAAGGCCTTCATAAGAACCTAATTAGGTTCTCACTAAACCCAATTGACTTGGATCTAAGTCAATCACACTTTACCTAGTCAAGTGGACTCATAGAGTCCAATTGAGCTCAAACCTCAACCAACACAAGTCTAATTGGACTCAGTGAGAGTCCAATTGACTTAAGCTTGACCTAATTAGGAACTTTCTCTCCCAATTAGACACACATCCACTCAATTAAACCTGTAATAAGTTTAATTGCACTTATCACTTTGGTATTAGGGTTTATAACCCTATCTCTAGAAACCTACCTAAACCCAATCACCTAGACCTATAGGACTCAACCTAAACCACCTAGACACACCCACATATTCATGCACACACACCCACACATAGCCTCCCACTATAGAGACCTCTAGAACCTTCGCCTAGTGGCACCACCTTGAAGACTATGTTTAGTCTTTCAAGGAGTCCACAACCACACCCATGAAATGTGGATCTAAGAATACCCATTTCAAATGGGGTGGCCGACCATGATGGAGGCTTTTCTAAGAAGCTCCACACTTCTCTTAAGGGTCTCTCCCTTAGCCTATTTAAGGACCTAAGGGGACGAACAAGAACCCCATCTAGTTCTTGGATAACACCTCCACCACCTTCTCAAGAGGCCAACCAACCACCTTGGCCATCCCTCTTTCCCTTCCCACCACCTCAAGCCACACAGCCATTGGAGACCACCTCCAATGCCTACTCTCTATTAGCTAGCTTAGTTCTTCATAGTTTTTAATTCATGCATTAATTTTCTGAGTAGTAGCATAGTAATCCTCTGCCCGAATGAATGCATGCATAATCTTTCTTAGATCCATGCATGCAGCAATTTTCTGTTAGCTAGAATTATTGTTTTAAGCTTTCATGTACAAGCTTTCCTCTAAACATGATTGTAATGATGATATATTTTGAAGAAATGAAATCACCACTTGCTTGACTTATCTATCTATAGTGTGATTATCAGTTGCCTGATTTACATTCTTATCTTGATGCACCACAATGTTGGTCCCTGAGGATATCAACGAATTAGCGATTGATTTATTTCCCGCTAGTCGTCACCGCATTATTAAGGTCGTGCGAATGCCAACACACACTTTCACATTCGTGATATATTTGATGCATGCACATGTTTTCCGTGTAAACAATGCGACGGGTGCATCTCTAACTCACATTTTAGAAATAGGGGTCCAATTTTTAGCAAGTATAAAATTGAAATCACTTTCGCTCCTTAAACGCCTCCCTGAGTGATAACACTGCATTGTACAATGCTAACTCTGCCAAAAGGGGAGGGTCTTAAAGGTAAAATACATAGAGGATACATCATAAATAGGAATAGGAGCATCGCATGCACTACAAAACAAGACTGCTTATACTACATTATTAACGGCCATTTGTACAAGTACATGTCAAAACTAGCCTCAGATGAGTGATTAGACCGCACGGATGGATCCAGAGTGACGAACGGAGTCCAACGAACTCAAAATCAGCCCAATCCGACATCCGAAGCACCCACAATTGGCCCAAGAAGTTCTGACCGTTGATCTAATGATCAACGGTCATGAAGCCACCACGTGTCAGCATCCTCACGCTCCTCAACTGTAGCGCAGCACCAGCGCTTCCACCGTAGGATGAATCTAAGCCGTCTAATCTTCGATCGGACGGCTGAGAGGCACTCTCCTCACGCCCCACAGCCTCAGCACCTCACGGCCACAGTAGCACACTACCATTGGATCTTCATCCAACAGTCGCCTACACCTCGCCACCTCCGCATCCCTGCAACACAACGGCAAGCATAGCGTATCGATCGCACCCTCAACTCACCAGCAGGGTGTGGGTTCGAACCGCCCTCCGCAGAGCAAATTCGAGGCAAGCGTGGCACGCGTGATTTCGATCGAGCAGCTGGCAACGGGCGATGCGGCGCAATCACGCGCATCCAAGGCAGACGCCCACGGTGACGCGCAGGGCGCGAGCACAGCGAGAGTGATCCAAATGAGCACCCCACATGCGCACGGATCGCGCGTGAAGAAGCACAGTGCGCGCGTAGGACCGCTAGGAAGGAGGCTTCACCGACGCTTTTAGCATGGGATTAGCGACGTCCCGAACGTCGCTAAAGCCCATACTTAAATTCGAAACCCCTTTTTCCTATATAAACCCCTCCCAACCACCCATGGAAGGCATTCAATTCATCTTGCAAGTGTTGTAACACCCTTCTAGCCCCCTTTACCCCTCTTGTAGTCAACAGAGTTGAAGAGCCACCGATAGAGCCTTTCTCCACCACCATGGCCGCCTCGCCATCTCCCCTCTCTTTCTTTCCCTTTAATCTAGCTTTACTTCCTTTTTATTCAAGAATTTAGCTACTATTGTATTTGTAAAACTTAAATTGCATGTTTAATATAGTGTTGATGTTACTTTGAGCAATGGCTATGATTTAAAAGACTCTCTCTCTCTCTCTCATTTTTCTACCACGTCTTCTTGCAAGCAAAAACTCGTTATCTCCGTGACATAAAGTGACAAAAAAAAATCCCATTTTTACGCCTCCCTGTGATCGACACTCGGACTCACGTCCGCTTCTTCTTTTAAAACCGATTCTGCAAGCACGAACTATAACAATCCTTTTAAACAAACATGTCTTTCGCACGTTAGTTTTTGGCACCGTTGTCGAGGAGGCAATGGATTTATTTTGTCACTTCCATTTTACAACCATGCTCACATCATCTAACGCCTTTTCTCCTTCTACTTGATGGTTGCAGGAATTCGGCGCTTGGACGGCGAAGCAGTGCAACTTGTGACGGTAAAGAGGGAGTAAGCGCAACAAGGACTGATCGTGAGTAATTCTTCACCCGTGGTTGTTTGCTTGCCTAAAATTCTAAAAAAATTGTAAAATTGAAAAAAATTGGCGTGGTGCATGATTACCTGATCCACATCCTTAACACATCACCCAACAAAAAAATACACTCTAACATTCTTAATGACCTAAGCTTTTTGGAGTGTTCTTCTTTCTTTTTGAGTGGTGTTTGTGAAGCCACCTTGAATTGACATGGGCCGCACCACTCAACCCTAAAAATCAACTCATCTAATAGCAGTTGCATGAACACTAGGGTGAGTACTTTAGGGTTTTAAAGACTCTTCACATCAAAGGAAATCTACTCTCACCAATTGTGTGCAAAACATGATGTACCCAAATGAAACTTGTCTGAAAACATTAAGACACGTCAACCCTAAAAGACACAAAAGTAAGGACAAAACATTAAAAGACACCACATCTTAAAAAAAAATCCTTGCTTGAAAACCATGTTTTGATAGGAGCACACACACTAGAATTGAAAAACTAAGAGGCACCACCCCAATCAATGCCTCATCACATAACCCTAGCACAAGCACTATCCTAGCCCTTTTAAAATAGAGTAGACATGCCCTAGGCAGGATTGGGTTGTCTTGAGAGGCATGGTTTTGTTTGCTAGGCACTTGGCTTTGATTCCCTTAGTAGAATATGGTGACTAGGCTGCGGGGAAGTGTCAAACGACCGCGGTTGTGGGGTCTATGGAATCGACGGCGTAAGCCAAAGGAAGAACCTTCCCTACAACCCCCTCGTAATCAACCTGGCCAAATTAGCTTTGGGAAGGGAAGTCTAGTGCTTACGGACTTGATCGCTCCTTTGGAGATTTCTAGGTCTCCTAAGGAATACACCATAAGGACTAGGCTTGTTTGCTTGGTTGTACACACACACTTCTCGCATCTGTCGCTCTCTGCATCCCCTCCTATTCTTCTCTAGTGTATGCACGGGAGATGAACACTTCATCCTAAGTTGTTTGTTTTGGGACGGGAATCCAGGCAACCTGATTCTGCTAGAGACATGGCTGAACCTAGAGTAGATGAGGTTGAGGACCAACCCCCACCAAACACAATAGCCATCATCCAGGCCCAAATCAACACAAACAACCGGCTTCAACAGCAACAAATCCACACCATCATGCAAGCCATACACCGGTTGCAGAACCCACAAAAGCAACCACCACCACCTTTCCAAGGCCCACAAGGGCAACCACCACTTGATCCACCACCATTCCAGGACCAACCTAGACCCCTCCGCGACTTCTACAATCCTTCCGCTATTCGAGTTGAGCCGCACCTTAGGATCCCCGAAGGGGGAGATGATTTTGAGCTGAAACCAAATGTCCTAAGTCTAATTCAGAGCCACTTCCATGGAAGCTCAAATGAGAACCCCTTCCAGCACCTAGAGGATCTTGACTAGATAGCCCGAACTGTGAAACCTAGGAACATTAGCCTTGACATTGTTTTGATCAAGATGTTCCCCTTCTCGCTAAGAGACAAAGCATCTCACTGGCTTAGAACCCTAGGTAGACCCATCACCACCTGGGAAGAATTGAGGCATGCATTCTTAAAGAAATTCTTTCCTATAGGAAAAACCAATGCCCTTAGAAGAACCATTACTACCTTTACACTCCAGGGCGGGGAACAGTTCCATGAGGCATGGGAAAGATTTAATGAACTATGAGGAAATGCCTACACCACGAAGTACCAAGGTGGCAATTGGCCCAAATCTTCTACCACGATCTGGACAGCAACCTACGGAACTTCGTCGATGCCTCATGCAAGGGGAACTTCCTAAACAAAGATGAGGAAAGCACGTTTGAGCTCTTTGAGTCTATGAGCGAAAATTCGCTCAACAATGCCTCCATGATCCAGTTTAGCCAATCCAGTCAACCCCGTGGCGGGATTTATGAGGTCCAAGCAAATTCTGGAATGGTTGACATGGATATCATTGCCAAGAAATTAGATCGAGTGGAATTGGTGGATAAAAAGATAGATCAGCTACTAAATCAGACCCAGAACCCGTTACAGACCTTCTCCCTAGCAAAGGGAGCTCACAATGTTGACCTAGTCCAGCCCTTAAGCTAAATGAACCTGGAACAACCCCTGACCACGTTCCAGGAAGGGACCTTTGCTCCCTCAATCCTTGATTACTCTCTTCCCTCCCCCTCAACATCTGTTATCCTTGAAGATGTACAGCCAGTCCAAGGTTATGCTAAACCTGACCCTTTCTCCAACACTTACAACACCGGCTGGCGTAATCACCCAAACTTTGGCTGGACAAACCAGAAACCGCCTCAATTTCATAACCAGCCCAGGCCAAACCAATAGCCAAACTTGCCCCCTATCAACAAGGACCACCAATTAGACCCCCATATAATCCGAATAGGGAGGCCCCTCCCCCACAAAACCAAATGGACACCCTGATAAAGATGATGGCTGAAATGAACCAAAAACATCAGGAAGAAATGGCTTTAGTAAAGGGACAGTTAAGCCAGCTGTTGAACTCAAACAACAAGGACCCTGCCTTCCCAGCCACAATCGAACCCGTGAAACATGATTAATATAAACCTCAATTCATAAGGGTTCCAAGGCAATCTCGGGCAAGCTCACATGGTCTAGCCAGCCCCACAAATACCCCCTGGGTTTGATGCTTCTTCATCCTCGTCTTCTCAAGGATCAACCCATGGTCCCAATGCCTTTGCAAATGCAGTAACCTTGAGAAGTGGCACCAAAACCCAGGATCCCAAATGACCGACTCTTCACCTTCTTAAACAACCAACTCAGAAGAGGCATTGGAAAAACCCGAGGACCCAGAAATAGATCCTATCCACGTTTAGACACCATATCCCGAGGCCTTGGAGACAATCAAGAAGAAGAAAAGTGTTGTGGAAACTGAGGAGCTTTTGGAGATCTTTAAGTAGGTTCAGATTAATATTTCACTCCTCGAAGCCGTCAAGCACATTCCAGCTTATGCCAAGTTCCTAAAGGATGCCTGTACACCCAAACGTAGGCCAAGACCTCAAGCACCTAGGAAGGTTGTGCTTTCAAAGCAAGCTAGTTCTATGATATCAAGCAACCTTCCGTCAAGCAAACTGACCTAGGAGCACCCCTGATATCCTGCAATATCAGGGACATGACATTTGTTAGAGCGCTCCTGGACCTAGGTGCTTCCATCAATCTAATTCCAACAACCCTGTACCACCAATTTGGATTCGGAGAGTTGACACCCACACCTATTACCATCCAATTGGTTGATAGATCTGTGAAAATCCCAAAGGGGGTTGTCGAGGATGTAATTGTGCAGGTCAAGGGCTTCTATTTTCCGGTTGACTTTTTGGTGCTCGACATGGAAGTCCCTGAACATTTACAAAACACACCCATAATCCTAAGCAGACCCTTCTTAGCTACGGCTAAGGCAAACATCGATTGTGACACGGGATGCATGGAAATTGCCTTCGGAGATAAGAAAATGCAGTTGGATATCTTCCGAGAGACCAAGTCTTTTGATTATGACTGTATCAAGGAACACGATCCCGTGGAACCTTTGGTCGAGGAATGCCTCACCCTTAGTTCTGTCTCAGACTACCAATCCTGTAATAACTGTTCTGACACATCACCATCTATGCCCATGGACCTCTGTAAGGCTGATTACCATCAACCAACACCATTCGAGGAAATTGATGTTGATCAACTCCCACCTTTCCCCTTTCCATCAAACATTGTGCCACCCACACCTGAATTGAAGCCGCTACCTGAGAATCTCAAGTATGTCTTCCTAGGACCTGACCAGACCTTCCCCGTAATTATCAATGCCAACCTAACTAGGGATCAGGAACTTAGACTGACAGCAACCCTATCAGAACATATGGATGCCATTGGTTGGACTATTTTAGATCTGAGAGGAATTAGCCCCACCTATTGTACCCACAAGATCTACCTAGAAGATGGGGCATGACCCTCCCGTCAGATGCAGAGACGGTTAAACCCAAATATGCGGGAGGTCGTTAAGAAGGAATTATCAAGTGGCTTTACGCCGACATCATCTATCCCATCTCCGATAACCCCTGGGTGAGACCCACTCAAGTGGTTCTGAAAAAAGCCGGGCTCACCGTTGTCACCAATGAACGTGGCGAATCAATCCCCACCCGCACCACCACCACATGGCGGGTACGTATTGATTATAGGAAACTCAATGAAGCAACCAAGAAAGATCATTTCCCCCTGCCATTCATCGACCAGATTCTTGAAAGATTGGCAGGGCAAAAGTATTTTTGCTGCCTGGATGGATATTCAGGATATAACCAAGTCGCAATTTCTCCTGAAGATCAAGAGAAGACCACATTCACTTGCCCGTATAGCACGTTTGCATTCCGTCGTATGCCGTTCGGGTTATGCAACGCACCTGCTACCTTTCAGCGTTGCATGCTAACCATTTTTCAGAAATGGTGGGTGAATACTTGGAGGTCTTTATGGATGATTTCTCTGTATTTGGGAATTCATTCAACTACTGTTTGAGCAACTTAGAGAAAATCCTGAAACGATGTATCGAGGTTAATTTGGTGTTAAGTTCGGAAAAGAGCCATTTCATGGTTCAAGAAGGAATCGTCCTCGGTCACATCGTATCACATAGGGGCATTGAGGTGGATCAGGCTAAAGTTGATTTGATTTCCAAACTTCCTCCGCCTAGCTCGGTCCGATAGATCCGTTCATTCCTTGGACATGTTGGCTTCTACCGAAGGTTCATCAAAGACTTCTCCAAGATTTCCAAACCCTTAACTGACCTTCTGGCCAATGACGCCCTATTCCACATGACCTCTGATTGCATCTAGGCTTACCACACCCTCCGGGACTTAGTCTCCACAGCACCTGTACTTCAGCCCCCAGATTGGTCCCAAGACTTTAAGATCATGTGTGATCCATCAGATTTTGCCATAGGCGCCATCCTAGGACAAAGACAAGACAAGAAACTCGTGGTGATCTACTACGCGAGCAGGACGTTAGACGAGGCCCAACGAAATTATACGGTCACAGAGAAAGAACTGCTTGCTGTAGTTTTGGGATTTGAAAAGTTCCGATCTTACCTTCTGGGATCCCACGTGACCATCTACACGGACCATTCAGCCATCCGCCACCTATTGGCTAAAAAGGATGCGAAGCCCAGGCTCATCAGATGGATCCTGCTCTTGTAGAAATTTGACCTGGAAATCCGCGACAAGGCCGAATCAAAGAATGTGGTGGCTGACCACCTATCCAGACTCCACCCAGACCACATTGGGCCCTCCCTACCTTTATCTGACACCTTTCCCGATGAGCACATTCTAGCTGTGCAAGACAAGAAACTACCTTGGTATGCTGACTATGTCAACTACCTGGTTGTAGGTCAGACCCCGCACAGTTGGTCCAAACAGCAACGGGACAAGTTCTTGGCCGAGGTCAAGCATTATTTCTGGGATGATCCCATGTTTCACCTCTGTGACGACCATATCATCAGGAGGTGTACCTCTAAGGATGAAGTTCAGAGTGTGCTATCTTTTTGTCACGACCAGGCTTGTGGTGGCCACTTCTCAGGAAAGAAAACAGCTGCAACAGTTCTGCAGTACGAATTTTACTGACCTTCCTTATTTAAGGATGCACACAATTTCGCTAAGACTTGCTCTCGCTGCCAGACTCTGGGGACCATGACCAGAAAAGATATGATGCCCCTCCAGCCCATTTTGATTGTCTAGATCTTCGACGTTTGGGGTATTGATTTTATGGGCCCTGACGTGCTCTTGTGCGTGTGTGTTAAGAGGTGTCGTTATAGTCGCACTTGATACGTCGGTTTTAAAAGAAGTAAATGGAGGTGAGTCCGAGTGTCGGTCTCAGGGAGGTGTGGAAATCGGATTTTGTTTACCACTTGTTGTCACGAAAAAGGTGAAATTTTGCTTGCGAAAGAGACGGTTTTGAAAAGCGAGAGATAGAGAGAGAGAGTTTAGGGTTAGAAAGCTCTTGGTTTTGATCATGCACTTTGAATAGAAATTAAAATGGCGATTGAACGAAAAATAATTTCATTAAACATGCATTCATAGTTCATAGCTTACAACATTAAATACATGCTTTAACAAAAGTAAATGAAAGCTTAAAAGAGAGAGAGAGAGATGGAGAGAGAGTGGAGAGCGACGAGGCAGCCACGGCGGTGGAGGAGGCTCCATCGACGGCTCGTCATCTCCAGCGATTACAAGAGTGCCTAAAGCTAGCTAAGAGGGGAGTGGAGTAGTTGCAAGTGGGAGAGTATGCCTTAAATGGTGGTAGAAGGGGGTTTAAATAGAGTTAAGGGCTTCCTAAAAGAAGAATGGGCTTTAGCGACATCTGGAGCGTCGCTAAAACCACTTCCACAAACGTCGGTGAAGCCCTCCTGCCGCCGGTCAGCTGCCCGCCCTGGTCTTCCTCTTCGCGCGATCCGTGGCCGCTGAACAAGAGTCGTCCGATCGAAGATCGGACGGCTGAGAGCCTTCTACGCCCGTGCTGAGATCGCGCCTTGGGCGCGCGTGTGCGCGCGCGTAGGTGTTCGTGGGCTGTTGTCGCGCCGCGTGGGGAGATCATGGCCGCCCGGTGCTGATCAGGCGGCCCAATTTTTCCGCGCCCTTCGCTCGCCTTCGATTTCTGCTCCACGCGTCGCTGCGATGGGGGCGTGCGCGCTAACCGTTGTGCCACACCCGCGC
The DNA here is from genome assembly GCA_037157565.1 of Thalassia testudinum. NCBI lineage: Eukaryota > Viridiplantae > Streptophyta > Magnoliopsida > Alismatales > Hydrocharitaceae > Thalassia > Thalassia testudinum. Next base: position 65,941,898 of record JAZHRO010000035.1, on the reverse strand, counting down.
TTTGTCGCGGTGACCGCGGGCGAGCACACGGATCTCGGCCGTTCGATAGAAAATCGACGGCCGAGATTTGTCCCTGGCCGACTGAGGGTGTGCAAGCGGTGGGGGCGGGCTGACGTGGCGCTCTCTGGGCCGTTGATCTCCAGATCAACGGTCAGAATTTCTTGGGCCCATTGTGGGAGCTTCGGATGTCGGATTTGGCCGATCTTGAGTCCGTTGGACTCCGTTCGTCGTTCTGAATCCATCCATGCGGTCTGATTGCTCATCTGAGGCCTGCTTTGACAAATGCTTTGCACAAATGGCCATTAATACAGTTTATAAGCAATCTTGGTACTTGATGCATGCAATGCTCCTATTCTACTTATGTTGTGCCTTTTATTCTAAAGATGGGCCATATTCAACCTAATTACTACCCCCTTGTGTGGTGTTATCATACCCCCATGCTTACTTCTTGCTAGTCCCTAGCAAGGTTTATTCTAGCCTTTATTTCCTTGGGGAATTCAAGAAGTAATTGCTTAGGCACTTCGTTACTTGTCAATAAGAGGAAATATACGAAGATCTTAATCTACAAAGACTAAGCAGCGCCCGGGTGTCTGCCAAAATACGAATCGCCCGAATCCTTGCTTTGTATATATAACTATACATATGTATACGTATATATATATATATGTATTTTTTTTTTTTTTTAGAATTTTCGGAATTCAGTGTGGGTTGGTAACTTTTTACGGCTACCCAACCCACCCAAAACTCGGTCAAAACCCTAAGTGCTAAGCATTTTGGTGTGAATGTTGTGATAGACTCACTTAACGGTAATTGAGACAGACTTCGAGTTTCTACGCCTCTAGGTGATCGAAAAAGAAAATAAAGTTTTGCCTGAAGGTGTATTTTTTCGATTGGTAGCTTTCTCCCTACGTTCGTTTTACTTGGGGTCAACACAAGGATTTTCCAGTGTATATCTCCCCGGCTTGTACTACTTCCCTGCTTCTTCCTTAGGTGTTTTGGTCTTTTTTGTGCAATTATTAAGCTGGGCTCTAGACAACTGACCAATGGGCTGTTACCCACGATCACTTGCTAGCCATACTTGTGCGGTGAAGTGTGGTTTATTTTCTTTTCTTCTTTTTTTTTTTCGTAGGTGGCTTCCCTGATCTCAAATGTACCTAGAGGCAGCGAAAAAGAAATGGCCTGTGGCTGGGTTCTGGACAACCTGCTAATGGGTTGTTACCCACGACAACTTGCCAGCCATACCACCCTAGAGAGTTCATTAGCTACCCAATTTCTGTCAAAATTTCCGAGAAGTGAGTCTATGCAAAAATGTGTGCAGATGCTTAGACTCAAAGTTTTCCTGAGTTAGAGGGTGAGTTGATAAGTCGTATACTTATTACCTTATTTAGTAGGTGGATTAGAATAGCTTAAAGTTGCAAGGATTCGCCACTAAATCCATATTTTAACGGACACCAGGGCTGATTAAGCCTGAAGGCCTGAAAAGTCTAAGTGTTTAAGTTTGTATTATTTCCCACTATTGACAAGTTTCTAATGGCTAAGTTTTCTTCCTAAATTCATTTTTTTTTAAATTAATTAATTAATTCAGACTGATTAATTAAGCTCAGGATTATGCAATTTACCATCCCCCCCATGCTTAAGTTAGACAATGTCCTCATTGGCAAATACATGGATGCAAAAGGGTTCAAAAAATAGTACCTGAGTGACGTAAACTACCAGATCAGTCTGAATCCTCTAGGTTGCCTCCCAGGAAGCGCTGAGTTTAACGCCTCCAGCTGGGCGGTGCTTGGTGTCAGCCCTCAACGAGGGTGACACTTTCCTTGGGAGGTACCTGGGCCAGGAAATGCTTCAATCTTTGACCATTAACTGTAAAAGTGTGCCCAGTGTTAAGATCAGCAATTTCAACCGCCCCACTAGAATAGGGCTTGACCACCCGAAATGGTCCCGTCCATTTGGACCTAAGTTTCCCTGGGAAGAGTTTCAGGCGTGCATCAAATAGCCAGACTTGTTGGTTCGGCTCAAAGGTTTTTCTATGAATGAGTCGATCGTGAACGTCTTTCATTTTCTCCTTATATAGCCGACTATTGTCAAAGGCGTCCCGACGAATTTCTTCGAGCTCAGATAATTGAAGCGTCCTTTGCGCACCGGCTAACTGGGGATCCATGTTACATTGCTTGACAGCCCAGTAAGCCCGGTGTTCCAATTCAACAGGGAGATGGCAAGCTTTGCCAAAGACCAAGCAATAAGGCGACATGCCTATCGGGGTCTTAAAAGCGGTCCTATATGCCCATAGGGCATCATCAAGTCGTGTGGACCAGTCTTTCCTGTCAGGTCTCACAGTCTTCTGTAAAATGTTCTTGATTTGTCTATTGGAGACCTCAATCTGCCCATTTGTTTGTGGATGATACGGGGTGGCAATGCGGTAGTTTACCCCGTATTTTCTAAGTAAGGCACGGAATTGAGAATGGATAAAATGGCTTCCACCATCACTGATCATGGCCTTGGGTATTCCAAACCGGGAAAAGATCTTCTTCACAAAGTCCATGACCGTCTTGTGATCGCATCGTCGAGTGGCGATGGCTTCAATCCATTTGGAAACATAGTCTACCGAGACCAGGATGTACTCGAAGCCGTTGGATGGTGGAAAGGGGCCCATAAAATCGATACCCCAAACATCGAAGATTTCGACAATCAAAATGGGCTGAAGGGGCATCATATCTTTCTTGGTCATGGTCCCCAGTGTTTGCCATCGTGAGCAAGTCTTGGCAAAGATGTGTGCATCCTTAAATAGGGACGGCCAATAAAATCCAAACTGCAAAACTTTTGCAGCTGTTTTCTTGCCAGAGAAATGGCTGCCACACTCTTGGTCATGACAAAAGGAAAGCACACTCTAAACTTCGTCTTCAGGGATGCACCTCCTAATGATCTGATCAGCACAGAGGCGAAATAGCATGGGATCATCCCAGAAATAGTGCTTGGCCTCAGCCAAGAACCTGTCCCGTTGCTGTCTGGACCAGCTATGCGGGGTTTGTCCTATAACCAAGTAGTTGACATAGTCAGCATACCATGGCATTTTCTTGTCTTGCACGGCTAGGATGTGTTCATCAGGGAAGGCATCAGATAGAGGTAAGGAGGGTCCAATGTGGTCTGGATGAAGTCTTGACAGGTGGTCAGCCACCACATTTTTCAATCCGGCCTTGTCTCGGATTTCCAGGTCAAATTCCTGCAAAAGCAGGATCCATATGATGAGCCTGGGTTTTGCGTCCTTTTTGGCCAACAGGTGCCGGATGGCTGAATGGTTGGTGTAGATAGTCACGTGGGATCCCAGCAAGTATGATCGGAATTTTTCTAGTCCAAAGACTACAACGAGCAACTCTTTTTCTGTGACCGTATAATTACGTTGGGCCTCGTCCAACGTTTTGCTCGCGTAGTAGATCACCACGGGCTTCTTGTCTTGCCTTTGTCCCAGGACAGCGCCTATGGCAAAATCTGATGCATCACACATAATCTCAAAATCTTGAGACCAGTCTAGGGGTTGAAGTACAGGTGCCGTGGAGACTAAGTCCTGGAGGGTGTGATAAGCCTGGATGCAATCAGGAGACATGTGGAAAGTGGCGTCGTTGGCTAGAAGGTCGGTCAAGGGTTTGGAAAGTTTGGAAAAGTCTTTGATGAACCTTCGGTAGAAGCCAACATGTCCTAGGAAAGAGCGAATCTGTCAGACTGAACTAGGTGGAGGAAGTTTGGAAATTAAATCAACCTTAGCTCGATCTACCTCGATGCCCCTATGCGAAACGATGTGTCCGAGGATAATTCCTTCTTGAACCATAAAATGGCTCTTTTCCCAACTTAACACCAAGTTAACCTCGATACATCATTTCAGGATTTTCTCCAAGTTGCTCAAACAATGGTCGAATGAATTCCCGAATACAGAGAAATCATCCATAAAGACCTCCAAGTACTCACCCACCATTTCTGAAAAAATGGCTAGCATGCATCGCTGGAAGGTCGCAGGTGCGTTGCATAACCCGAACGGCATTCGACGGAATGCAAACGTGCCACACGGGCAAGTGAATGTGGTCTTTTCCTGATCTTCCAAAGCAATTGCGACTTGATTATATCCTGAATATCCATCCAGGAAGCAGAAATACTTCTTCCCTGCCAATCTTTCAAGGATTTGGTCAATGAATGGCAAGGGGAAGTGGTCCTTTCTTAGTGGCTTCATTAAACTTCCTATAATCAATACACACCCGCCATGCGGTGGTGGTGCGGGTGGGGATGGATTCGCCATGATCATTAGTGACAACGGTGAGCCCAGCCTTCTTTGGAACCACTTGAGTAGGGCTCACCCAGGGGCTATCAGAGATAGGGTAGATGATGTCGGCATCAAGCCACTTGATAATTTCTTTTTTAACGACCTCCCGCATGTTAGGGTTTAACCATCTCTGCATCTGGCAGGAAGGTCGGGCCCCGTCTTCCAGGTAAATCTTGTGGGTGCAATAGGTGGGGCTAATTCCTCTTAGATCCGAGATGGTCCAACCAATGGCGGCCCGATGTTCTGAAATAGTTGCAGTCAACCTTAGTTCATGATCCTTGGTTAGATGGGAATTAATAATCACTGGGAAGGTCTGGTCAGGTCCCAAGAAGACGTACTTGAGATTCTCGGGCAATGGTTTAAGTTCAGGTGCGGGTGGGACCACAGTCGATGGGAATGGAAAGGGCGGTAGTTGATCAACATCGATCTCTTCAAATGGTGTCATGTGATGATACTCAGCCTTACAGAGGTCCACGGGTAATGATGGTGACGGGTCAGAACTACGGGTTTGGTGGTCTGAGACAGAACTGAGGGTAAGGCATTCCTCGATTAAAGTTTCCACGGGATCATGTTCCTCAATGTAATCGCAATCAAAAGACTTTGTCGCCCGGAAGATATCCAATTGCATTTTCCTGTCTCCGAAGGCGATTGCCATACATCCCGTGTCGCAGTCGATGTTTGCTTTAGCCGTAGCTAAGAAAGGTCTGCCTAAGATTATGGGTGCGTACTGTAATTTTTCAAGGACCTCCATGTCGAGCACCAAAAAGTCGACTGGGAAATAGAAGTCCTTGACCCGTACAATTACGTCCTCGACAACCCCCTTCGGGGTTTTCACTGATCTATCTGCCAGCTGGATGGTGATAGGGGTTGGTGCCAGCTCCCCAAAACCAAATTGGTGGTACAAAGTTGTTGGAATTAGGTTGATAGAAGCACCTAGGTCCAGGAGTGCTCTATCAAATGTCATGTCCCCGATATTGCAGGAAATCAGGGGTGCTCCTGGGTTAGTTCGTTTGAGTGGAAGGTTGCTTGATATCACGGAACTCGCTTGCTCAGAGAGTACAACCTTCCTAGGTGCTTGAGGTCTCGGCTTACGCTTGGGTGTACAGGCATCCTTTAAGAACTTGGCGTAAGCGGGGATGTGTTTGACGGCTTCTAGGAGCGGAATGTTAATCTGTACTTGCTTAAAAATCTCCAACAGCTCCTCAGTTTCCACAGCATTCTTCTTTTTCTTAATTGTTTCCAAGGCCTCAGGGTAGGGTATCTGAATGTGGACTGGTTCCATGTCTGGGTCCTTGGTTGGTGCCTCTTCTAAGTCGGGTATTTCAACAGGTAAAGTCTCGGGGAGAGTTGGCCATTTGGGATCCTGGGTTTTGGTGCCGCTTCTCAAGGTCACAGCATTTGCAGAGGCATTGGGGCCATGGGGTGATCCTTGAGAAGACGAGGATGAAGAAGCGCCAAACCCAGGAGGTGTTTGTGGGGCTGGCTGGACCATGTGAGCCTGCCCGGGATTGCCTTGGAACCCTTGCGAATTGGGGCCTCTGTTAATTATGTTTCGTGGGTTCGGCTGTGGTTGGGAAGGTAGAGATCCTTGCTGTTTATAATCCAAGAGTTGGCTTAACTGTCCCTTTACCAAGGCCATTTCTTCCTGATGTTTTTGGTTCATGTCAGCCATCATCTTTATTAAGGTATCCATTTGGTTTTGTAGGGGAGGGGCCGCCCTATTCTGGTTATATTGGGGTCTAACTGGTGGTCCTTGCTGATAGGGGGCAAGTGTGGCTGCTGGTTTGGCCTAGGCTGGTTTTGGAATTGCGGTGGTTTCTGGTTCGTCCAACCAAAGTTGGGGTGGTTACGCCAGCTAGTGTTGTAAGTGTTGGAGAAAGGGTCAGGTCTCGCATAACCTTGGATAGCTTGCACATCTTCTAGGATAGCCGATGTTGATGAAGAGGGAAGGGAGTAATCAAGGGTCGAGGGAGCAAAGGTCCCTCCCTAAAACGTGGTCGGGGGTTGTTCCAGGTTCAGTTGGGTGAAGGGCTGGACCAGGTCAACATTATGTGCTCCCTTTGCTAGGGAGAAAGTCTGCAAGGGGTTCCTGGTCTGATTCAGTAGCTCATCAATCTTTTTGTCTACCAATTTCACTCGATCCAACTTTTTGGCAATGGTGTCCATGTCAACCATTCCAGAATTTACTTACACCTCATAAATCCCGCCACGGGGTTGACTGGACCTGTTAAACTGGTTCATGGAGGCATTGTTGAGCGAATTCTCGCTCATATACTCAAAGAGCTCAAACGTGCTCTCCTCATCTTTGTTTAGGAAGTTTCCCCCGCATGAGGCATCAACGAAGTTCCGTAGGTTGCTGTCCAGACCGTGGTAAAAGATCTGGGCCAATTGCCACCTTGGGACTTCGTGGTGTGGGCATTTCCTCAAAAGTTCATTAAATCTTTCCCACACCTCATGAAATTGTTCCCCACCCTGGAGTGTGAAGGTAGTGATAGCTCTTCTGAGGGCATTGGTCTTTCCTATGGGGAAGAATTTCTTTAAAAATGCATGCCTCAGTTCTTCCCAGGTGGTGATGGGTCTACCTAGGGTTCTAAGCCAATGAGAAGCCTTGTCTCTTAATGAGAAAGGGAACATCTTGATTAGAACAATGTCAAGGCTAATGTTCCTAGGTTTCACCGTTCGTGTTATGCGGTCGAGATCCTCTAGGTGTTGAAAGGGATCCTCATTTGAGCTTCCATGAAAGTGGCTCTGGATCAAACTTAAGACGTTTGGTTTCAACTCAAAATCATCTCCCCCCTCGGGGATCCTAAGGTGTGGCTCGACTCTAATAGTAGAGGGATTATAGAAATAACAGAGAGGTCTTGGCTGGTCCTGAAATGGCGGTAAATCAAGTGGTGGTTGTCCTGGTATGTCGTGGAAAGGTGGTGGTTGTTCTTGCGGGTTCTGTAACCGTTGTATGGCTTGCATGATGGTGTGGATTTGTTGTTGCTGAAGCCGATGGTTAGCATTGATTTTAGCTTGGATGATGGCCATATCGTCTGGTGGGGGTTGATCTTCAGCCTCATCTACCCTAGGTTCAGCCATGTTTTCAACAGAATTACGTCGCCTAGATTCCTGCCCCAAAACACACAATTCGGGATGCAGTGAGCACCTCCCGTGCATACACTAGAGAAGAACAAGAGGGGATGCGGAGGGCAACAGATGCGAGAAATGTGTTTCAATCAAGCACTCAAGCCTAATCCTTATGGTGTATTCCTTAGGAGGCCTAGAAATCTCACAAAGGGTGATTAAGTCCGTAAGCACTGGACTCCCCTTCCCAAGGCTAATATGGACAGGTTGATTACGAGGGGATTGCAGGGAAGGTTCTTCCTTTGGCTTGCGCCTCCGATTTCATAGACCCCACAACCACGGTCGTTTGACACTGCCCCGCAGCCTAGTCACCAGATTCTACCAAGGGAATGAAAGCCAAGTGCCTAGCAAACAAAACCTCACCTTTTGAGACTTAACTCAGTCCTGCCTAGGGCACGTCTACTCAGTTTTAGAGGGTTAGGATAGTGCTTGTGCTTAGGGTGATGTGATGAGGCGTTGATTGGGGTGGTGCCTCTTAATTTTCCACTTTCAAAGTGTGTGCTTCTAGCAAAACATGATTTTCAAGCAAGGATTTGTTAAGATGTGGTGTCTTTTAGTGTTTCATCCTTACTTTAGTACTTTTTAGGGTTGATGTGTCTTAATGTTTTCAAACAAGTTTCAGTGGGCACATCAAGTTCTGCACATAACTTGGTGAAAGTAGATTTCCTTTTCTTTTGTAGAGGCTCTAAAACCCTAGTGTACTCATCATGATGATCATGCAGCTTCTATTAGATGAGTCAGTTTTAGGGTTGAATGGTGCGGCCCAGGTCAATTCACAGTGGCTTCGCAAACACCACTCAAGAAAAAGAAAAGAACACTCCAAGAATTTGTTTAGAATGTTAGAGTGTACATTTTTTGTGGGGTGATGTGTTATAGATGTGGGTCAAGCAATCATACACCACGCCAATTTTTTTTAGTTTTTACAATTTTTTTAGCTTTTTCACGCAAGCAAACAATGAGAGACAGGTTACTCACTATTGGTCCTTGAGGCGCCTACTCCCTTGCTACCGTCGTGGAATGCGTCGCTTCGCCGTCCATGCGCCAAATTCCTGCAACCGTCAAGTAAAAAGGAAAATAGGGTATTAGACGATGTGAGAATGAGTGTGGAATGGAGGTGACAAAACAAATCCGTTGCCTCCCTGGCAACGGCGCCAAAAACTAACATGCTCTTGTGCGTGTGTGCTAAGAGGTGTCGTTATAGTCGCACTTGATACGTCGATTTTAAAAGAAGTAAACGGAGGTGAGTCCGAGTGTCGGTCTCAGGGAGCCGTGGAAATCGGATTTTGTTTACCACTTGTTGTCACGAAAAAGGCGGAATTTTGCTTGCGAAAGAGACGATTTTGAAAAGCGAGAGATAGAGAGAGTTTAAGGTTAGAAAGCTCTTGGTTTTGATCATGCACTTTGAACAGAAATTAAAATGGCGATTGAACGGAAAATAATTTCATTAAACATGCATTCATAGTTCATAACTTACAACATTAAATACATGCTTTAACAAAAGTAAATGAAAGCTTAAAAGAGAGAGAGAGAGATGGAGAGAGAGTGGAGAGCGACGAGGTAGCCACGGCGGTGGAGGAGGCTCCGTCGGCAGCTCGTCGTCTCCGGCGATTACAAGAGTGCCTAAAGCTAGCTAAGAGGGGAGTGGAGTAGTTGCAAGTGGGAGAGTATGCCTTGAATGGCGGTAGAAGGGGGTTTAAATAGAGTTAAGGGCATCCTAAAAGAACAATGGGCTTTAGCGACATCCGGAGCGTCGCTAAAACCACTTCCACAAACGTCGGTGAAGCCCTCCTGCTGTCGGTCAGCTGCCCGCCCCAGTCTTCCTCTTCGCGCGATCCGTGGCAGCTGAACAAGAACCGTCCGATCGAAGATCGGACTGCTAAGAGCCTTCTGCGCCGGCGCTGAGATCGCGCCTTGGGCGCGCATGTGCGCGCGCGTTTCCGCCCGACGTGCGCACGCGCGTGGGTGCTCGTGGGCTGTCGTCGCGCCGCGTGGCGAGATCATGGCCGCCCGGTGCTGATCGGGCAGCCCAATTTTTCCGCGCCCTTCGCTCGCCTTCGATTTCTGCTCCGCGCGGCTCGAACGCGCGTCTCTGCGATGCAGGCGTGCGCGCTAACCGTTGCGCCACGCCCGCGCTTTGTCACGGAGACCGCGGGCGAGCGCGCGGATCTTGGTCGTTCGATCGAAGATCGACGGTTGAGATTTGTCCTTGGCTGGCTGAGGGTGTGCGAGCGATGGGGGCGGGCTGACGTGGCGCTCTCTAGGCCCATTGTGGGAGCTTCGGATGTCGGATTTGGCCGATCTTGAGTCCGTTGGACTCCGTTCGTCGTTTTGAATCCATCCGTGCGGTCTGATTGCTCATCTGAGGCCTGCTTTGACAAATGCTTTGCACAAATGGCCATTAATACAGTTTATAAGCAATCTTGGTACTTGATGCATGCAATGCTCCTATTCTACTTATGTTGTGCCTTTTATTCTAAAGATGGGTCATATTCAACCTAATTACTACCCCCTTGTGTGGTGTTATCAGGCCCCTTCCCACCATCCAACGGCTTTGAGTACATCTTAGTCTCGGTAGACTGTCTCTAAATGGATTGAAGCCGTTGCCACCCGCCTATGCGATCATAAGGCTGTCATGGACTTTGTTAAGCAGAACATCTTTTCCTGGTTTGGAATACCAAAGGCCATGATCAATGATGGTGGAAGTCATTTTATCCACACTGAATTTCGTGCCCTACTCAGAAAATACGGTGTTAACCACCGCATTGCTACCCCATATCATCCGCAAACAAATGGGCAGACCGAGGTCTCAAACAGGCAGATCGAGAATATTCTACAAAAGACTGTGAGACATGACAAGAAGGATTGGTCTGCACGACTGGATGATGCCCTGTGGGAATACTAGACCGCTTTCAAGACCCCGACCGGCATGTCGCCTTATCGCCTCGTCTTTGGCAAAGCTTGCCACCTTCTTGTCGAGTTGGAACACCGGGCTTACTGGGCTATCAAGCAATGTAACATGGATCCCCAGTTAGCCGGTGCGTAGAGGACGCTCCAACTCTCCGAGCTCGAGGAGATTCGTCGGGAAGCTTTTGAGAATAGTCGGCTATACAAGGAGAAAATGAAAGCCATCCACGACCAACTCATCCATAAAAATACCTTCGATCCTAATCAGCAAGTCTGGCTTTTTGATGCCCATCTGAAACTCTTTTCAGGGAAGCTCAGGTCCAAGTGGACAGGACCATTTAGGATAGTCAAGCCCTACTCCAATGGGGCGGTTGAAATCATTGATCAGAATACTGGGCACACTTTCACTGTCAATGGCCAGAGATTGAAACACTTCCTCACCTAGGTTCCCCCAAAGGAGGTTGTCACCCTCATTGAAGGATGACACGAAGCACCGCCCAACTGGAGGCATTAAACTCAGCGCTTCCTGGGAGGCAACCCAAAAGATTCAAACTGATTTGGTATTATACTTCACTCAGGTAATATCTTTTTGACCCCTGCTGCATCCATGTACTTGTCAATGAGGACATTGTCCAACTTAAGCATGGGGGGGTGGTAAATTGCATGATCCTGAGTTCATTTAATCGGTATGAATAGAATAAAATTAAGAATAAAAAAAAATGAATTTAGGAAGAAAAACTTAGGCATTAGAAATTTGTTAATAGTGGAAAATAATACGAAAAGAACCTGAACACTTAGACTTTTCAGACCTTCAGGCTTAATCAGCCCTGGTGTCGGTTAAAATATGGATTTAGCTTCAAATCCTTGCAACCTTAATCTATTCTAATCCACCAACTAAATAAGGTGATAAGTATACGACTTATCAACTCACCCTCTAACTCAGAATGACTTTTAGTCTAAGCATCTGCACACATTTTTTGCACATACTCACTCCTCGGAGATTCTGACAGAAATTGGATAGCTAATGAACTTTCTAGGGTGGTATGGCTGGCAAGTTGTCGTGGGTAACAGCCCATTGGCAGGTTGTCCAGAGCCCAGCCACGAGACCACCTTCTCTTTATTGCCTCTAGGTAAATTTGAGATCAGGGAAGCCACCTACCAAATAATAATTAACAAAAAAAGAAGAAGGAAAAAAAGAGAACAAAATAAACCACACTTCACCGCACGAGTACGGCTGGCAAGTGATCGTGGGTAACAGCACATTGGTCGATTGTCCAGAACCCAGCTCAGTAAATGCACAAAAGGAACCAAAACACTTAAGGAAGAAGTGGGGAAGTAGAGCAAGCTGGGGAGATATACACTGGAAAAATCCTTGTGTTGACCCCAAGTAAAACAAACGTAGGGAGAAAGCTACCGATCGAACAAATACACCTTCAGGCAAAACACTTCCTTTTCCGATCACCTAGGGGCGTAGAAACCCGAAGTCTGTCTAAATTACCGTTGAGTGAGTCTATCACGACCTTCACACCAGGATGCTTGACACTTAGAGTTTTTTCCGAGTTTTGGGTGGGTTGGGTAGCCGTAAAAAGTTATCAACACACTCTTAACTCCAAAAATCTAAAAATAAGAAAAAAATGAAATATGTATATATACATGCCTTAAAGCAAGGATTCAGGCGATTCATATTTTGGCAGACACTTGGGTGCTGCTTAGTCCCTGTAGATCAGGATCTTAGTATATTTCCTCCTATTGACAAGTGGCGAAATGTCCAAGTAATTACCTCTTAAATTTTGACTGGAAATAATGGCTAGAATAAACCTTGCTAGGGACTAGCAAGGTGTAAGCATGGGGGTATGATAACACTGCATTGTACACTGCTAACTCTGCCAAAAGGGGAGGGTCTTAAAGGTAAAATGCATAGAGGATATATCATAAATAGGAATAGGAGCATCGCATGCACTGCACAACATGACTGCATATACTGCATTATTAATGGCCATGTGTACAAGTACATGTCAAAACAGGCCTCAGATGAGCGATCAGACCGCACGGATGGATCCAAAGCGACGAACGAAGTCCAACGGACTCGAAATCAACCCAATCCGACATCCGGAGCACCCACAATTGGCCTAAGTTCTGACCATTGATCTGATGATCAACGGTCATGAAGCCGCCACATGTCAGCATCCTCGCGCTCCTCAACCACAATGCAGCACCAGTGCTTCCACTGCACGATGAATCTAAGCCGTCCGATCTTCGATCGGACCGCTAAGAGGCGCTCTCCTCGCGCCCCACAGCCTCAGCACCTCACAGCCATAGTAGCTCACGACCATTGGATCTCATCCAACTGTCACCTGCACCTCGCCACCTCCGCATCCCCGCGACACAATGGCGAGCGTAGCGCATCAGTCGCGCCCTCGCAACTCACCCGCAGGGCACGGGCTCGAATCGCCCTTCGCAGCACAAATTCTGGGCAAGCGTGGTGCGTGCGATTTCGGCCGTCGATGCACGATTGAGCAGCTGGCAACGGGCAATGTGGCGCAATCGCTCGCATCCAAGGTAGACGCCCGCGATGACGCGTAGGGCGCGAGCGCAGTGAGAACGATCCAAGCGTGCGCCCCACGAGCGATCTCGACCATCCGATCTGCGATTGGACAGCCCACAGCAAGCGCGCACAGATCGTGCGTGAAGAGGCACAGTGCGTGCGTAGGACCGCTGGGAAGGAGGCTTCACTGACACTTTTAGCATGGGTTTAGCGACGTCCCAGATGTCGCTAAAGCCCATACTTAAATTAGAAACCCCTTCTTCCTATATAAACCCCTCCCAACCACCCATGGAAGGCATTCAATTCATCTTGCAAGTGTTGTAACACCCTTCTAGCCCCCTTTACCCCTCTTGTAGTCAACGGAGTCGACGAGCCACCGACGGAGCCTCTCTCCACCGCCATGGTTGCCTCGCCATCTCCCCTCTCTCTCTCTTTCTTTCTTTAATCTAGCTTTACTTCCTTTTTATTCAAGCATTTAGCTACTATTGTATTTGTAAAACTTAAATCGCATGTTTAATATAGTGTTGATGTTACTTTGAGCAATGACTATGATTTAAAAGACTCTCTCTCTCTCTCACTTCTTTTTCTACCACGTCTTCTTGCAAGCAAAAACTCGTTATCTCCGTGACATAAAGTGACAAAGAAAATTCAATTTTTACGCCTCCTTGTGATCGACACTCGGACTCACGTCCGCTTCTTCTTTTAAAACCGACGCTGCGAGCACGAACTATAACGACCAGGACTCATCGTCTTTCGCATGTCACTAAGATCGACCAGGACTCACCGTCTTTGTTTGAGTATACTACGACAGTTTTCTCACTAAATATGCAATTTATGAACCCAACATGCCTCATAACTCATCTTAAGGTCGGCATAACCATAGGCATTCGCCCTTAAAATCCTGTTACATGACAAATTCTCCCTCGCTTAAATAAACAGCTGAGGCACCATTTGGGGGTATTACCTATCGCGGAGTTTCTACTGTAAACGTTACTCTCTCAACAAGCATTCACTAGCTCGAGAGTAAGGGGCATATGATGAGGGGCAAAAAATGCCCTTGAACATTAAACTCTACGAAAGGCCCAAAAGGAAAGATCTGACCCATAAAGACTTGGAAATAGGCAAGCTCAGAGATCCGACCCGCCTACATCCAAGAAAAGTCTTATGCACAGACAAGTCTAGGAATCTAGCCCATCTACATCCAAAAAGACTCGGATACAGATAGGTCCAGGAATCCAACTCGCCTACAACCGGGAAGGCCCAGATACAGCCGGACCCAAAGGACCCTATCCATTAGAAGAGATGGCGAGAAAAGTGCAACACGGTCATGCCCCAATAAATGCTAACATGTCCACCGCAATTAATAAGCTAACATGTGTACCTTGTCAAAGGGCATATCTGGTCATAAGATTTCATAAAAGGCCCAACTCCAGTGCTATAAATAGTGGAGAGCGGCCCTTAAGGCCCTCTCCCAGGCAACTCGAGAGAAAAAGAGAGATTGTAATCCTATTTTCTTACTAGTGCATACTTGGGAGCATTCTCCTCCCCCTAGATGTACACCCCTTGCAATGGAACTAGGTCACCAAACATTTTGCCTCTCGTGTGCTTACTTAAGCCCTTGGGTCGAACCCTCCATTCGCATTGAATATCCAATTGTTTGAGTTGTTGAGTCGAGTCCTCCGATCCTCGAAGATCCAATCACTCCCCAACCTGGTGTTAACGCACTGAATCGGTGTTTTAAAAGTAATGCGCTATAGTATAGCCGATAAATTGCATAGAACACCTAAAATTTATAGCTCAAAAGAATTCCGAGGTCGAACACAGAGAGCAATATGGCAATTTACCTTAGGATCACAATTTTAAGCAAGAATATAGCAATGTAATAGCAATTTCAAGCACAGATGATGTAAATATAGATTCAAGAGTCAATGTGGCAAAAAGATTAGGGTAAAAATGGTGATTTGAATCACCAAATTACCCTATTACAATTATACTTAAATAATGCAATAGTATCAATCAACCAAATGCCACGTATGATGAGTGCACAGTGCACTTCTCTCTGATGCTGCAGTACGTAAGCACTGTTCCTCTTTTGGCGGCTTCTTCTTCTTCTCTTCTTCTTCACCTTCAACTTCTCTTCTTCTTCATGCACAGGGGAGGGATTCACGAAATTGGCTAAGTGTCAGACAGTATTCCCTAAAGCAAAACCCCCTTAACCCCACGTGCTCTCTTTCTCTCCTGTTATCCTCTTCTCTCTCATAATCGAGCCAACCAAATCAGACCCGAGTAACCGAATCCACCACCCAGACCTGCGTGGCGTGTGCACGGGTGAGGACGTGGACTAGTGCATGAGGCATTGCATGTGCGAGGGCGTGATAGGGACCTGACCCCAGTGACTCAAAGGTGATAAGCCCTTGTCACCTTTTCCTTATATGTGCTGCTGGGGGCCCTTTACTTCACGATGTGGGACTATCCCACAAATGTTCTTCACGCAGCAGCTGTAGCAGATGATGTCTCCAATTGAAGGCGAAGGCGAGACTGCTATCTTCGATTGAGGGCCTGGGAAAGGACCTAGAGCTGGGACGCATCGATTGCAACATGCAGTTGGATGAGAGTGGCTAGAGAACTGTAGCGAAGGTCGGAGAAGAAGAGGGCGATGGCAGAGCGATGGCGAGCATTTGAAATAGAGAATACGACCTCACGGCCACGTCAGAGTAGCTCAGAAGGATCGTTAGATGTCGATGAGTATGATAGTGATTGTGGTGTCGTGTGAGGGTGTGTGTGGAGGTCTGGCAACGTCACGAAGGTGGTGCGGTGAGGGTGGTGTCGGGTGGAGGTGTTGAGTGGCCAATCCCCTCAATTACTTGACGGGTTTTGGTGGGCGAGGAATGATGAAGGTGTAGGGACCGGTGGTAGGATATTTGGTGCAGTGGAGCGAGCGTTCGTGCTTGCCAAAGTGTGACTGGAGTTGGGGAAGGTGGCAGCGAGGCGGTTGTGTGTGTGTGCAAATGTGGTGTTTAAGTGGGTGAGTCGGGTCAGAGGAAGGTAAGGAATTGAAAGAAGGAGGTTGCAGACGATGAGAGGGCGGAGGCGACACCGGCTATGATTGGTCGACGCCGGAGACAAAGCTACTCCGGTGAGGGTGAGACGGTGAGGAAGACTTGAGGGAGAGGCATTGGCTGGTACGGCACGATGCGAAAGAAGGAGAGGAGGGTCAATCCACTACCGGTATTGCAAGCGGACGATGAGGGTGGTCAGAGGAGGTTGCCAGATGTCGTGGAGATTTTCGGCAGGAGAGGAGGGAGGAAGTAGAGGGATTTAGGTCGAAAACAAGAGTAGGGAGATCGACGTGCATCATAGGTCTTTATATAGGCCTTAGAGGGAGGTTTGAAGCTTGGAAACCAAGCTTTCAAGCTTGGTAAGCTTGACGCACAAGAGATACCCAAATCTCTCATGCATTTGCATGAGAGATTGGGAAGGTTATGGGGTCCAAGATCGAGTGCGATGGAAAGAGAATTCCTTAAGGAATCTCTGGTTCATGTTTAGTGGAGTTTCGTCAAGCAATCATCAAGAACTTTCCAAATGGTCACTGGAGTAGGATTCCTCCACGAAAATGGTGGAAGGACCTATTTGAAAAGAGTGACAACAAAGATAGGGGCCTATTTGTAATGAATTTCAAAAGCTAGTGGCACTTGTGAAATAGAAAGAATCCGACAGGACTGAAATGCAAACTAGGCCAAGACGATCTCTGATTGGGCCCAAATTTTGGTATAAACCTAATTTGGACCCAAGGAATCTAATGATGAAGTTGGATTTTGGTTTTTACCTGGTTTGACTAGGTAATTTATGCAAAAACCTAAATTAGGGTAACAGTCTGTCTGAGACTCTGTTTCAGGTCAAAATGGGTTCAGATGGTCAAATCAAGGATGCCAAACCCTAGATAATATTTTTCTATGATTTTTAGAGGGTTTAGATGAATTTTATCCTGACCAAAACCTCAGTTAATTAAGCTGGTCTATTTTTAGGGTTTCAGATGTCCATTAATTCTTGAAATGAGTGAAAACCCGTTTCTGTCTACATGAACCCACTTATTAGACTTAAATGCATATTTGACATTTAGTAACCCCTTCAAAAACCCGTGGCTATTATGAATTTGTGATAAGATCGTAAAATTGCAAAAATAACCTAGTTTTCATCTTTTCTTCTTAAAACAACTTAACATGCCCAAAAAACCTTCTGACTGATATGTAGGAGCTTTTATTGACTTTACTAGATCAATTGAGCTAGTTATAGCTCATGAGGGTGTTCCCATCACCTGGATATACATCATTGTCAATGCCCTCTTCACCTCCATCTTCCTCCTCATCTCGCTGTTTCACTGGAAAAGAAGCAAGACGAGGAGAAAGAGGAAGAAGCAGCACATGGCCATCGAGGCAATGATGATTTGATCGGTGGTTGAGTTGATCCTGATCCTGATTGAGATGGTGTCCAACACCGACCTAGCATGTTACATGCAGGATGAGATGTGGGAGGCAACGGGGAACTTTGCGAGGGAGAACATCATCAGCCGTAGGGGTCTTTGTCAAGGTCGTTGTCCTGTGGTGGAGGAGGTGTTGCCCTCCCTCCACCACCTCTTAGTTCCTCCTTTGTCCTCTTCCTCCTCCAATGTCGTTCGTCTTTGACCACCTTTGGCTCTCTCTGCTTCGCCTCAACCTTACCAAAGGGAGTAGAGTTTAGCAGGAGAAAGTGGACGATAAACCCCATGATGACTCTCCATTCCCTCTTCCCCCTCCTCTTTCGCTGACTTGTATAGCTTAGCATCCCGTCCCCTGTGCATGCTTCGATCTCTTCGGCGAATCCCTCTTACGGCTCAAAGCCTATTTTATTTATGTATTCACAATCAAGATCCTTTAGTTCTCCAAACTTCATTGCAATTTATTTATGTGAAACAATATGATTCACCACCTAACTTATAGCACCAAAAAGGCTTTTCTTTCTTTTTCTTTTTTTCATCTTCTTGTTTTTGTTTGGAGAAGGGTTACAACACCAAAAGTTTTATTCAATTTGTTGCCATTGAGCTATTAGTGAGACATTAACTTGTTAGGAATGGCAGTTAACTACATGCTACATCTCGTGCCTCTACTCCATCATCTAGGACAGAGCTTAGTGATGGAAACACCATCATAGGCCCTAAATGGCCACTTTTAATCTGAAATATAAGATAAAAACTCCTACATATCCATCTGAGGGTCATAACACCACTTCAGGCTATTTTGAGAAGAGAATAGAGAACTAGGGTTAATTCTATAATTTTAACAACATATCACGGACACAGAATAACTAAGGGGTTCACTAGGGGTTAATCTAAGGTCAAATGTTCATTAATGACTAATAGTGGGTTCATGTAGACAGAAATGATTTTTGCACATTTCGAGAATTAATAGTAACCCAAAACCCTACATTCAAACCCACTTAAATAATAGAGGCTCCAGTCAGGATAAATTTCATCTAAACCTTCCAAAATTCATGAAAAACTATTTCATAAGATTTGGCAACCTTGATTTGACTATCTGAACCTATTTTGGCCTTAAATAGTCATAGACACAATTTTACCCTAATTTGGGTTTTTGCACAAATTTCCTAAAAAACTTGTTCAAAACCAAAATATGACTTCACCATTAGATTCCTTAGGTCCAAATTAGGGTTTTACAAAAATTTAGGCCCAATTAGAGTCCATCTTAACCTAATTTGCATTTTACTCCAGTTTGACTCTTTCTCTTTCATTCACGCCCCTAACTTTTGAAATCCTTGCAAATACCCCCTTAAGTTCTTCATCTTCATTATAGTTGGGTCCCTACCGCTATGGCAGGTGTGAACCCATGCACTCGAGCTCTCAATCAAGGATTCCTCCCTAATTGCTTGGTTAATCCCCTTCAAAATTGGAATGGATGATCTTAAGGAAATCCTAATTCGTCTAAACCTAATTCTAGACTCCAACTCCCCTCAACTAACCAATGCGAATCCTTGGATTTCAAGGATCCTCCTCCTGAAAATATGAGCTTCTCAAGCTTGTTTCCAAGCTTAGAAGCTCGTCTGAAGCTCTATAAAAGGGTCCCCCTCGCTAGGTCGAACTCCTTAGCGAGTTTTAGGCCCAAAAAAGCCCTCTTCTTCTCTACCTCCACCCAGCTCCAACTCCGCTCTAGCAACCTCCTCCCTCCGATCTCCTCACCTACCGCCACATACTATAGGCAACAAGTTCATCTTCCCCAGGTTCTTCCACACCTCGCCATATCTGTGAGGGGCTCTTTAACCCTTCATACGTCGCCATTCTCTCTCCTGGAGCCACCTTCGTCTACGACACCGACCAATCATAACTAGTGCCATCTCCGCATCTCCATCATCTGCAACCACCTTCAATCGACTCTACACCTCCCACTGATCCGCTTCACATACTCAACATCCGCTTCAAAACGCTCTCACACCCGTGCCACCATCCTCTCCCTCATCTTCGGCGTACCCCCAATGATGGGAACACCATCATGAGCCCTAACTAGCTCTTTTTTATCCAATTAAGTCAATAAATGCTCCTATATAACCAACTGAAGGTCATATTTCATTGTATAACCACTCTGAGAGAAAAATAAGAAACTAGGGTTAAAACTGTAATTTTACCAGCTTATCATGAATGCAGTACAACCACGGGTTTTCTCAAGGGCTGAATAAAGGTAAAATTGTCTTAATAGGATAACAAGTGGGTTAGATTAGACAGAAAAGGGTTTGCACGTATTTTAAGAATTAAATGACTTTTTGAAATCCTAAAAATTGACCCACTTAATTAACCAAGGTTCTGGTCAGGATAAAATTCACATAAATCCTCTAAAAATCATATAAAAATATTCTCTAAGGTTTAGTACCTTCAACATCAGAACCCACCTTGACCTAAAATGGAGTCTAAGATAGATACTTGCCTTAATTTGGATTTTTATATAAATTACCCAATCAAACATAGTCAAAACCAAAATCCAACTTCACCATTGTATTTCTTAGGTCCAAATTAGGTTTGTACCAAAATTTGGATCCAAGATGAGCTTGTCTTGACCTACTTTGCAAAATGATTCTATCTGATTACATTTATACCCCCAACTTTCAAAAATCCTTGCATTCAGCCCCCTAACTTCCTTGTCATCTTCATAATTAGGTCCCTCCACCATTATCGCGGAGGAAACTTACTCCAGCAATCTTTGATAGGAGATTTCTCCTTGATTGCTTGGCGAATCTCTTCCAAAATTGGAAGAGAGATTCTTTAAAAAATCCTCTCCAATATGAACCCATCCTTGTGCACCAAATCTTTCCCAATCTCTCATGCAAACATATCAGAGATTTGGGTCTCAAGAATTACCCAAATCCGATGACCTTCCAAGCTTGGGAAGCTTGCTTCCAAAGCTCTAACCGCCCCCTAGAACCATTTATAAGGACCCTCAAAGCTCTCTGATCTCCTCACTCTCAAAATTAGCTGTGAAATCCCCACAATTCCTCTCTCTCTTTCACAACCGAAGGCTCCTCGACATCCGACGATTCCCCTCTGCCTTTTCTCATCATCCTTCCACAATACCAGTGGTGGATTCCTCTTCCTCGCCTCCATCCGCGTCTTGCCGTACCAGCAGACGCCCTTTCCTCCTTCGTCCTCGTTGTTTCTACCTTACTGGAACCGCCTTCATCTCCAACGTCGGCAACACCACATCTGACACCATCTCTGCCCCACTTCGTCCACCTACCTCCTAGATAAGTTCCTTATCCCCCCCTACTCTCTTCTCTTTTTATTTTCCAAATCCGACCACCAACGCTTCTCCGCAACTTCATCATCTCCATCTCCAGCCATCCCCTCCGGTGAGACCATCCCACCTCCACAGACCGCCAAATCCCTCGCCAACAAGCCCACGACCACCACCTCACCTCTCTGCTCATTTCCCCTCTCTTTATTCATTGCTCCACTCACTCACACGCACCCCCGAACACACCCACTCTCACGCATGTAGTTCGACTTAGCCATGCACTCACAGACCACGAGATGCCACACCAACACCCTCATCATGTTCGCCGTGCTCCAGCGACCCTCCCTGAGCGTTCTGACGTGGCCGAAAAGCCGTTTCGCTGTTTTCAGGTACCGGACCTTGCCACCAAGGAAGCAACAAGCTTCAACCTTGCTTGAAGCTCGCTCCAGGCGCTTCGGTCCCAGGTCTCTTCTCCAGGTTGCATGGAACCGATTCTCGAACACATCCTAGTAGTTAATTGAAGACGCAAGCCTCTCGAGCTGAAGCAATTGAAGGGAGACCCCCTGCTATAGACATGCGAAGGAGGGGGGTGTAGATAGTCCCACATTGGAAAGTGTTGAAGCCGTGCACCCACATAAATTGAATTTGTGTTGGTAGCTGTTCGCCTCAATTCACAGGGTGAGGTCCCTCTCACCCGCTCACCCGGCCTCGTCCACGACACGTACCCACGGACCTGGCCTAAACCCGATAACCTGACCTGCACTCCTCACCACCGCATGCCAGTGAGCCTAGACCCGGGTACACGCCTGAACCTGATAACCCGAATACTTGTGGCTCTGGGAGAGCGTATCTTTAGAGAGAGAGAGAAGGAGAGTTGCACAGGTAGGGGGAAGGTTTTGCTATAAGGAACTTCAGCTGACACTTAGTCGGATTCAGAGGAGGTGAAGGCCTGAGAAGAATAGAAGGAGCAAAGAAGGGCCAAAGAAGAAGAAGGCTTGAAAAGGAAGAGAAGGTCGTAGCTGAGAAAGAGAAGGTCATAGCTGAGAAAGAGAAGAAGCTACAGAAGAAAGGAAGAATCAGAGAAAGAAAGAGTAGAAGAAGAAGAAGCAGCACAAAGCAGACAACTTTAAGTCGTCTGATTTCCAAATCAGATGACAGATTTAAGCTTTCATTTCATACATATACATTGTGTTCCTTAGTTGATATTGTAGGAGTATTTGGTGATCTAAATCACCATTTTACTCCCATCTTTTTGCACATTGATACTGATATTATTGCAAATTCTTTTAGTTTGAACTGTGATCTTGATTTCTAATTCCCATATTGCTCCCTATGTTCGACCTCGAAACTTATTCGAGTAATAAAAA
The DNA here is from genome assembly GCA_037157565.1 of Thalassia testudinum. Lineage (NCBI taxonomy): Eukaryota > Viridiplantae > Streptophyta > Magnoliopsida > Alismatales > Hydrocharitaceae > Thalassia > Thalassia testudinum. The sequence goes on along the minus strand of JAZHRO010000035.1, from coordinate 65,919,872 downwards.
TCTATTTGTTTTCAAAGCGATTTTGACTATATTACAATGCTTCACTTTAAACTCGAATTCGCCGCGTTAAACACCCGATGACTTCGTAAACCTACTACACTACATCAAAACAACCCCCACCTGTCCAGAAACCTTCGCCATGCTCCACTAACCAAAACCCCTCAAGTATTTTAGGGGATTGGCCACTCACGTACTCCACCCAACACAAGCACCTCCTCACCTTCGTCTCGAGGTCACCTGACCTCCTTACGCTCACGAACACCACACCACACCCACCAAAGCATTCGTCGCTCCATGCCAATCCTTTTGAGCGTATTTGACATGGCCACAAGGCCGTCTGTTGCTTTTCAAGTGATCATTGGACTTCCGTCGTTGCCCTCGATTTCGCTGACCACACCTTCAGTTCTCCGACCACGACCACTCCAGGATTCATTCCTAGGCTCTGCGGTTAACTCCTAGGAAGCAATCCAGGCACTCAATTGGACTCTAAGGCCACATCCTCGACTTTATCAAAAGCGCCTTCTGCAGCTATTGCATGAGGAAGACTGTGGCATGCATAGTCCCACATCGTGGAAACTAAAGCCACCTGTGCGAGATAAAAGGGATTTGTAACCCCCATTCTTCGCCCAAGACACGAGGGTCGAGTCCCCATTAACCCCTCATATCCGCTTACCTAACCAAGCACTCATCGCTTGCGACCCATGCCCACAAACCTAGTCCTATTCACACTCGGTTACCTGCCTGATTACCCAGGTAAACCCGGGTCTCTTAGAAAAGAAGAAAGAGAGAGGGGGGGTTTTTGCCCGCTACTTCTCTCTACACTTAGCAGATTCTAAGAGGCATTTGCCTCTATGCTATGGTTGCCTTTCCCTTGATGCACGAAGGAAAGAGGAGGCCTTTGCCTCTTCTGTTGCAGCTGAGCCCTGATTACTTAACACGTCCAATGCCTTGTGCCTTTATCTGATCTTTGCTGGTTCTGAGCTACTATTGGATCATTTAACTTGGCTGACGTGGAATATTTGATTGAGAATTACTATTCAAATATTTGAGATACTTGAGCTTAATTTCAAATGGTTAAATTAGTTATTCAAATCACCATTTTAACCCGTTCTTTTTACACTTTGCTACTGGATTTCATATATGCATCATATTGAGTAGTTCTAAATAAAGTTTTAATCATAATTACTTATATTTCTTGTGATTAGTGAGATTGAATTGCCATTATTTGCTCCCTTTGTTCGACACTCAGACTCTTTTTTGATTCTGAGATATAAATTTAAATGTTTTCGAGCAATTGAGGCTTTGCTACAACAAAATGACTTAAAACTCCTCAATAGGCCTCGGACATTGTGGCACCGTTACCGAGGAGCAATTCGCAATTTGATTTCACTAATTACAATTTCTGATCTGATACTAGTCTTATCTGTTCTACTATGTCTATGCGAGGTACATGGAGAAGATCAGCCGTGCAATAGCCACTCCAGGGGCAGGTAATCTCATTTCCATCTTCTTAAGCCCCCTATTTCTGGAAAGAATTGAAAAGGAAATCAATTAGGATCAAACTTGCATTATTTTCATAGAATTAATCACCCATGTTGCCTGATTTAATTCTCTAGAGATTCCCTTCCAGATTTCTACACCTAGTAGGGACGTAAGGTACCTAGGGCTATTCACCTTCTTGATTAAGCCCCAGGTGCCACATTTGGAAAAGAACTTATTGGACCAAAAAAAGCCAAATTAGGGTTTCCATCTTAGGGTTGAGAAAACACACTTGCCTAAAATAAAGAGAATTGATTTTCCTACATTGTGTGTCACATAAACCCTTGCTTGAATTGACCTAATCAAGAAAACCCTAAAAGAAGGCTTTAATCATTCACTTGAATTCCTAAAATTTGGACTTAATAACCTTCTTGCAAACCACTCAGGGTGATTTTGGGCTCATTACCCAACTCATCCTCAAACTTAGGGTAGGTTAGGTAAAGTTGATCCACCTTGTGGGTCAACCAACCTTCAAATTAGGTCACACATCACAATCAACTCTAAAGTTCAAGTGAAATTCTAAGCACCTTAATTCAGGTTTAAAATTTGGTAGACTCAAGAGGTCAAGTTATTCATTTCGATCTACTTGGATCTGCGGTGATAGAAAGGTTGGGTGGGGGAAACCTTGTAACCCGTGGGGACGCTCTACCGGGTATGAGTCTTTGCGGGACTCTCCCTTCCTGGCTGCCTAAGTATTTCTCAGGTGAGTAATTTTCTGATCAAGAGGTATCATCCTCCTCAAACCTCCTTAGTCATTCAAAAGTTTTTGGGTTCCTCGATGTGGTCCATCACATAGTCTATCCCTCATCTAGTTTCCTAATGCATGTTAGGAAGGAGGTCCTTAAGACCACCCTTGAGACCCCCTTTAGCTATTCCTTCTCATCGAGGCCAAGCCTCGACTCACTTGTTTATGCTACCTTCTAACCAGATCAATATCTCTTCTGATTAATCTAAACCTAGATCTCCTACATCTTCATCCATGGACAATCAAGGAGAAGAACCCAATTTCTAGGATCAGCTACAGCATCTCAATGATCTATTCCATGCATACATCAATCCACCACCGCGACCTCAGATGCGAGATCACTATAATCCCACCGCGGTGGAGATCGAACCTAGAGTACAAATCCTTGCTGGAGGGCGTGATGTTGAACTCAAGCCAAATATGATTCATGCTATTCCTAAATTCCATGGCTCAAATTCTGAAGATCCCTTCCAACACATCAAGTAGCTAAAACATCTGGCCCAGACCTTTGGGCCTGCTATACAAAATCAAGACATCCTGCTTATGAAGTTATTTTCTTTCTCACTCATGGGTAAAGCTGTCAATTGGTTCCAAACCCTGAATCATCTAATCAATAGCTGGGGGAACTCCTGAATGAATTCTTACAAAAAATTTTCCCCCTTGGTCGAACAAATGCTTTAAGGCACCAGATCACACACTTCACACAGAATCCAGGAGAATCACTTCATGAGGCATGGGATCACTTTTTGGATCTCATGCGAAGATGCCCCATCATGGAGTTCCTAAGTGGGAACAAGTCCGATCCTTTTACCATGGGCTCCATGACGAGATCAAGCTATTTGTCAATGCAACCTGTGGTGGAAGCATCATGGGTCGGCATGAAGATACCGTTTGGGAGATTCTCAAGAATATGTGCGAGAACTCCATAAACAATGAATCTATGGGTATGTTCAACTAGATGGCTACCTGAGCATTGACAAACATGCGGGGGGCACACGAGACTCAGGGCTTGTCCACATCCGTCGATCTCAAACCGATGGCCAGTCACCTGGACAAGGTCTCTGTTATCGAGAAGAAGGTAGATGAATTAGCTCGACGTCTACAGAGAACCACCTCAACACATCAGAGCACGTATGCACAACCACCCTCTGGTAGTGAGGTTGTCCATAACATCTATCACCACTCTCATCAGAAGAAAGGACTTATATCCACCCCTTTCTGATCTTGGTTTTAGAGGAAACTCTAGGACTTCCTACTCTGGTTGGGGGTATTCTAACTTCTCTGGAGTTCCTCAGACTTGCAAGGATCTCCACGGCATCCAGAATGATCCATTCTCTAACACTTATAACCTTAGATGGCGTAATCATCCTAACTTTGCATTGTCAATGAATAATCAAAATCCGAGATCTCAATTCTCGCCCTAACCACAAGCTCCACGCACATATCAACCTGTTCAGACTCGGCCCAATCTAAATTACCAATCCAGGCCAACACAGGAAGATCAAATGTCTCTAATCCTTCAAACCCTGGCTGACATTCAAAAGACGAATGCGGCTATGCAAAAACAGCACAAGGATGAGATCGTAGAGGTCCGTAATCAACTCGCACAGATGGCGAATTGTCACCAACTTGGTGCACTTCCATCTCAGCCTCTACCAAACCCAAATAAGGTGCCGAATCATAAGCGCGTTATGAACCCGAATCAGGGCCAAGCTCACTTTGTCTATCAGGCCCTTTCTACTCCATCACCTGACAAGATGGAGGCTTCAACATCATACTCGGCATATCAGTAGTAATCGCCACTCCTACCAAATCCAAACCAGAGCCAGACGGGACTTAATTCTGTTACCACCCATAGTGGCAAGATGACATAGGATCCACCTTATCCAAGCCACTCCCAGCCTGGTAGTTTAGAGCCTAACCATAGGATGGTTATCCAGGACACCCCTACCCCAGATCTAGAACCTGAACCAATCCTAGAGGAACCTACAGAGGTTCCATTTCTTGAGGTTTTGACCAAAGGAAAGAAGAAACCCAAATCGGTGGCAATTGAGAAAGATATAGTCAAGCTCTTTGAGCTAGTCCAAATAAACATCCCCTTGATGGATGCACTCCGCCATGTATCGGCATACGTGAGATTTTTGAAGAATTTGTGTACACCTAAGCGTAAGCCGCGAACCAAAGACGGGGGTCCAATTGTATTGTCTGAGAAAATTAGCTCGATCATTTTGAGCAAGCTCCCGCAAAAAGTAGAAGATCCTGGCACCCCTTTGATCTCCTACAAAATTGGTGATCTAGACTTTGATCGACATTGTTGGATTTGGGAGCCTCCATAAATTTGATACCTACATCCCTACTAAACCATTTCTAGGAAATTGAGCTCAAATCGACTGAGGTGACTTTGCAATTAGCAAATAGATTAATCAATTCACCTAGAGGAATTCTTAAGGATGTTCTTGTACAGATCCATGATTTCTATTTCCCAGTGGATTTCATTATGTTAGACATGGAGACTCCTGAAAATCTAAGGAACACACTAATCATCTTAGTGAGACCATTCCTAGCCACAGATAGGGCTAATATCAATTGTGAAGAGGGCCAGATCGAGTTAAAACTTGGGAATCAAACATTAAAGATTGATATCTTTAAGGCCCAGAAAGGAATAAACTGTGGGGTAATTGAGGAAGTATGTGACATTAGTTCTATGGTTGAGGACCCACTTACAGAGGAAGACCTAATCATTCCTTATCCTCAACCACAAGAAAATTCTGACCCACAGTTAGAGGATCCCATAACTGACCTAGATTCACCTTTAGCTCCCACATTATCTTCTGAGGCCCATCCCCAACCCCCACCTACTACTGATAACCCTATTATGGAGTTGAAACCCCTCCCAGATCATCTAAAGTATGTATTCTTGGGTTCTAATCAAACGTTTCCTGTAATTATCAATTCTAGACTCACAACTGATCAGGAAACAAAGCTGATTGCTGCTCTCCAGCAGCATCGGAGAGCCATTGGATGGACTCTCGATGATCTGATTGGTATCAGCCATTGCACACACCATATCTACACAGAAGAGGGCTTACGACCATCTCAAGAAATGCAGAGATGACTCAATCTGAATCTTTAGGAGGTCGTGAAGAAAGAGATCATCAAGTGGTTGGATGCCGGAATCATCTACTCGATCTCTGACAACCGCTGGGTGAGTCCGATCCAGGTTGTGCCTAAGAAGGCAGGGAACACTGTTATCATGATTAAATCCAGAGAGACCATCCCGACTTGCATCACAAATTCATGGAGAGTCTGCATTGATTACCAAAGACTGATTGCCTCCACGAAGAAAGATTATTTCCCACTGCCATTTATTGATCAGATTCTTGAGAAATTGGCAGAAAATTGATTCTTCTGTTTCTTGGATGGTTACTCCAAGTTTAATCAAGTGGAAATTCATCTAGAGGATCAGAAAAGATGACCTTTACTTGCCCCTACGATACGTACACGTTTCGTAGGATGCCTTTTGGACTATGCAATGCACCCACCACCTTTCAGCAGAACATGCTAGCCATATTCTCTAACATGGTAGGTAAATACCTTAAAGTATTCATGGACGACTTCTCGGTATTTAGTCAATCTTTTGATGAGTGCCTCTTGCATCTGGTCTAAATCCTCAAAAGATGCATTGAAGTGACCTGGTTCTCTCCTGGGAAAAAAGCCACTTCATGGTTCCTAAAGGCATCATTCTGGGACATCTTGTTTCTAAGAGGGGTATTCAAGTCGACCGAGCCAAGGTAAATTTGATTTCCAAACTAGCAATGCCTAACTCAGTCAAATACATTAGGTCATTCTTGGGACACATCGGATTTTACTGTCGATTCATACCTGATTTCTCTAAGATCGCACACCCCTTGATGAATCTCCTCTCAAAGGACACACCTTTTGAAGTATCGAGTGAGTGAATTCACGCATTTGAGAACTTGCGTGACCGAGTCACCCAAGCACCAATCCTGCAATCTCCTGACTGGTCTCAACCCTTCAAGATAATGTGTGATGCGTCTGACTACACAGTAAGAGCGGTGTTGGGTCAGAAAATCGATGGGAAACCAGTGGTCATTTATTAAGCTAGCAAGACATTGGATAAGGCTCAGTGTAATTACACTGTTGCGGAGAAAGAGTTGTTGGTGTAGTATTTGGCCTGGAGAAGTTCAGGTCTTATCTCTTAGGATCCCACATCATCATTTACTCGAATCACACCGTAGTGAGGCACTTATGAAGAAGGACGTGAAACCTAGATTAATCCGTTGGATCTTGTTGTTGCAAGAATTTGATCTTGAAATTCGCAACAAGGTGGGAACGCAGAATGTGGTAGCTGACCACTTATCCCGTCTTCCTTCTTCACTCATTGACCCTTCTAGACCTATCACAGAACACTTTCCTGATGAGCACCTCCTGACAATTGAAACGGAACTTCTATGGTATGCTAATATGGTAAACTACTTGGCATTGCATCAGATTCCGTCTGATTGGCCAAAAGCCAAGAAAGACAAATTATTTTCAGATGCCAAATACTTTGTCTGGGAAGATCCATATCTATTCCGCATCAGCATTAGAAGATGTGTTTCGGAATCTGAGTTCCATGGAATTTTATCCTTCTATCACAACCAGGTCTGTGGTGGTCACTTTTCAGGACACAAGACCTCAGCAAAAGTCCTCCAGTGGGGATTCTATTGGTCCATGATTTTTAAAGATGCACACGACTACTATAAGGCATGCACTCGTTGGCAGACCTTAACCAACATGAGCCGACATGACATGATGCCTTTACAACCAATTCTCGTGTGCGAAATCTTCAACATCTGGGGGATTGACTTCATGGGCCCCTTCCCAAAATCCGATGGCTTCGAATACATTCTCTTAGGCGTGGACTACATGTCCAAGTGGATCGAAGCCATCCCAACCCGAACCAACGATCATAAGGTTGTGATTGAATTCATTTATCAACACATCTTCTCTCAGTTCAGTATTCCATGTGCCATCATCTCTGATGGAGGAACCCACTTCGCAAATGTGCACTTCCAGTCCTTGATGAAAAAGTATGAGGTGTCTTATCATATCTCAACTCCTTATCACCCTCAGACTAATGGATTGACTAAATTGTCAAATTAGGAGATCAAGAAGATCCTTTAGGTCACTGTTCGACCTGACAAGAAGGACTGGTCTGCCCATCTTCCAGAAGCCTTGTGGGCCTATAGGACTGCCCATAAAACCCAATTAAGCATGTCTCCCTTCAGACTCATGTCCGGGAAGGCATGTCACCTCCCCGTAGAAATGGAGCATAAAGCCTACCAGGCAGTATGGAAGTGCAATCTAGATCTTTTGAAGGCTAGAATCCATCGCTGGTTGCAATTAAGAGAGATCGAGGAACCATGCAATGATGGATATGACAACTCGCGAATCTACAAAGAGCGGGTGAAAGCCTTTCATAACAAGCACATATCACGAAAATCCTTCCACCCTGGTCAAAAAGTGCTACTCTTTGATGCCAAACTCAAGCTCTTCTCAGGCAAACTCAAATCTAAATGGATTGGATCATTTCTGGTGAGACATATATTCGGAAATGGAGCTATCGAAATCAGTGAACTCAACCTTGATTCTGAACCTTTTGTTGTGAATGGTTAGAGACTCAAACCGTTCGTCGAACTTGCTGACTCAAACTTGGCTACAGTATCTTTTGATCTCCATTCTCCCTGAGATTCATTGTGCCTAGCTGATGGCGTTAAACTTAGTGATTAACGGGAGGCAACCCATCATATTTTGAAAAACCCGAAACCTTCCTGGCATATCCTTTTGCTGAATTCATATTGCACTTTAGGTTTCATCCATTAGAACAACCGACTCCACCTTTGGTACATGTGTCAAAGCTTGAAATCGTTCGCAATAGTCATTCCAACCCGTTCACAATCCACCTGTTCTAATGTATAATCTGAATTGAACTTGAACCCACCTAATTTATAATGAGGACATTGCAAATTGTAGGCATGGGGAGGTATTAAAGTGCAAAACGTTGTGAAATCAATGCATGGAAGGGTTTCATAAAAAAAAAAAGAAAAAAAGAGAAAAAGGAGCAAACAAAAAGAAAAGAAAAATGAATTAGTCTCTTGAAATTTAATATGGAACCTATGTAACTTCTAGGTTGGATCAGATGATGAATTAAGACTTGCAAGGCTAAAACTTAGGGAATTAGTAGTGGATATCGACCTTAGGCCTCTTGGATCTATTTTTAGGCTTAAACACTCAAGTATTTGTTAAGATCCAGATTAATCATCAAGAGGTTGAGGAAAGTGTGAGGCTAATGTAGTAGGTCTAAGGCTTAGGGATTATTCAGCCTCGTTGCCTGCCCTTTGGTTTGCGAGACTTGGTCACCTGAGCACCCAAAATCATACACCTAGTCTGGTTCAGTGCTCTTAACAAAGAAAAACCTGCCAAAAGTGTTCTGTTCTGAAAAGTCATCTCGAAGATCTAGCTTAGAGCGACTCAACAACACAAGTTGATTAGATGAGTTCCCGACGTGGAGAGGTGAGAAATTCCCCTCGACGATGCGTAATAACATATCGTCTCCTCGGTGCTTGTCTCGTAGGATATCTAAATATCTTATCGAGGGCATGTAAGCACCTTGTGCTAGTTCAAGTGCCATGGGCAGAATTATCCCGAAATGTCAATTGCCAGGGCCTGAATTTAGCTACAGAACGCCATGGGCAGCATTATCTCAAAGTATCGAAAGCAAGGGTTTTAGGGGTTGCCATGGGCGGTGCTATCCCGAAGCATCGAAAGCCATGGACCCTTCGAGGATTAATGGTGGGGAAAAGGAACCCGATACAGATCGTGTTTAGGGCCAATTCGATGCTGGATTTAGGGAAAAATAAAAAGAAAAGAGAGAAAACTCTCCAAATGAAAAATCCTTCTCTATATCTTTCTTACAAAAATGCACTAGCAAACTGAACCCAGGCATGTTACATCTATACACGGGTGCTTTAACTGCTACGATCAACGAACCTCTGGGCGATTTTTGCGGGCCTTAGAAATCTTCGCGGTAAACTCAGCTAAAGCTGGTCAGGTTTGGATCTTGGCTGATACTTGAGTACCTCTAGGCCTATTGTTGGTATTTTGATCTGATTTCTAGAGATGCAGTTTAGTAAGGTACCTTGACGGTTACATCCAACCTAGAAACCTGGTTTAATCCATAGGATGTTTTGCTAAGGGACTAGCAAAAGCTAAGCATGGGGGTATGATGAAAACACCATAATAGGCCCTAACTGGCCACTTTTAGTTTGGAATAAAATATAAAGCTCCGACATATCCATCTGAGGGTCATAACACCACTTCAGATTATTTTGAGAAGAGAACAGAGAACTAAGGTTAATTCTGTAATTTTAACAGCATATCATGACCACAGAATAACCAAGGGGTTCACTACGGGTTAATCTAAGGTTAAATGTTCATTAATGACCAATAAGTGGGTTCATGCAGATAGAAACGATTTTCGCACATTTCAAGAATTAACAGTAACCCAAAACCCTAAGTTCAGACCTTCTTAAATAATAGAGGTTCTGCTCAAGATAAATTTTATATAAATCTTATAAAATTCATGAAAAAATATTCCATAAAGTTTGGTAACCTTGATTTGATTATCTGAACCTATGTTGGCCTTAAATAGAGTCACAGACACAGTTTTGCCTTAATTTGAATTTTTACGCAAATTACCCAGTCAAACTTGGTCAAACTAAAATCCGACTTCACCATCAGATTCTTTGGATCCAAATTAGGTTTGTACCAAAATTTGGGCCCAATCAAAGCCCATCTTGACCTAGTTTGCATTTTACACCAGTCTGACTCTTTCTCTTTCATTCATGCCCCTAATTTGAAATCCTTACAAATACCCCCCTAAGTTCTTCATCTTCTTTGCATTTGGATCCCTAGCGCCATGACAGGTGTGAACCCACACACTCGAGCTCTCAATCAAGGATTCCTCCCTGATTGCTTGGTCAATCCCTTCCGAAATTGGAAGGGATGATCTTGAGGAAGTCCTAATTCGTCTAAATCTAATTCTAGACTCCAACTCCCCTCAATAAACATGTGAGAATCCTTGGATTTCAAGGATCCTCCTGAAAATCTGACCTTCTCAAGCTTGTTTCCAAGCTTGGAAGCTCGTTTGAAGCTCTATAAAGGGTTCCCCTCGCCAGGCCGAACTCCTTAGCGAGTTTTAGACCCACAAAACCCTCTTCTTCTCTTCCTCCGGTTGGCTCCAACTTCACTCCAGGGACCTCCTCCCACCGGTCTTCTCACCTACCGCCACATACTATAAGCAGCAGGTTCATCTTCCTGAGGTTCTTCCGCACCTCGCCATACTTGCAAGGGGCTCTCTATCCCTTCATACATCGTCGTTCTCTCTCCCGAAGCCACCTTCGTCTACAGCATCGGCCAATCATAGCAGGTGCCATCTCCGCATCTCTGTCATCTGCAACCGCCCTCAATCGACTCTACACCTCTCACTATCTGCTTCACATACTCAACATCCGCTTCAAAATGCTCTCACGCCTGCGCCACCATCGTCTCACTCGTCTCCAACGTACTTCTGATGACTTCGCAAACCCGCTACACTGCATCAAAACACCCCCCACCGATCTAGAAACCTTTGCCATGCTCCACTGACCAAAACCCCTCAAGTATTTGAGGGGATTGGATGATCACATACTCCACCCAACACAAGCACCTGCGCACCTTCGTCTCGAGGTCGTCAGACCTCCTCATGCTCACGAACACCACACCGCAACCACCAAAGGACTCACCGCTCCACGGCGATCCTTCTGAGCATATTTGACATGGCCATGAGGTCGTCTTTTGCTTTTTAGGAGATCACCGGACCTCCGCTGCCACCCTCGATTTCGTCGACCATGCCTTCAGTTCTCCGACCACGACCGCTCCAAGATTCACTCCCAAGCTCTACGACTAACTCCCAGGAAGAGATCCAGGCACTCGATTAGACTCCATGGCCTCATCCTCAACTTCAATCAAAAGCGCCTTCAACAGCTGTTGCACGAGGAAGACTGTGGGATGCATAGTCCCACATCTTGGAAACTAAAACCACCTGTGTAAGATAAAAGGGATTTGTGACCCCCGTTCTTCCCCAAGACACGGGGGTCGAGTCCCCATTAACCCCTCACATTCGCTTACCCAACCGAGCACTCCTCGCTTGTGGCCCACGCCCGCAAGCCTAGTCCTGTTTATACCTGGTTACCCGCCCGATTACCCGGCTAAACCCAAGTCTCTATGAAAAGAAGAAAGAAAGAGAGAGGGGAGGTTTTTCCCTCTACTGCCCTCTACACTTAGCGGATTCTGAGAGGCCACTACCTCTATGTTGTGGTTGCCTTTCCCTTGAGGCACGAAGGAAAGAGGAGGCCTTTGCCTCTTCTATTGAAGCTAAGCCCTAAGCACTTAGGCGTCTAATGCCTTGTGCCTTTATCTGATCTCTGCTAGTTCTAAGCTACTGTTGGATCATTTAACTTGGTTGACGTGGAATATTTAATTGAGAATTACTGTTCAAATATTTGAGATACTTGAGCTTAATTTTAAAGGGTTAAATTGGTGATTCAAATCACCATTTTAACCTATTCTTTTTATACTTTGCTACTAGATTTCATATATATATCATATTGAGTAGTTCTAAATAAAGTTTTGATCATAATTGCTTATATTTCTTGTGATTAGTGAGATTGAATTGCCATTATTTGTTCCCTGTGTTCAACACTCGAACTCTTTGATTTTGAGCTATAAATTTAAATGTTTTCGAGCGATTAAGGCTTTGTTACAACGAAATGACTTAAAACTCCTCAATAGCCCTCGAACACTTAGTATTATGTCACACCCTTGGTCTCTATGGAAGTCTTTTCTTGTATATGATAAAGGGTTATTATTAAGGTTTCTGTTGCTGAACTTTCTTGTTTTGCATTTTTTATTTGTATGCTAGTCCTGCAGCTAGATTGGACTGCATCACCTCTGTGCCAAGCTATGCATCTGAGGTTGGTTCTACGAGTGTTGTCCTTGAGGATGGGGTGGAGCTCTTTGACAACGGGCGGGTTGCAATGGTTTTCCTCCACTGCGTTCTCAAGGGGCAACAATCTTGTTGATTTGCTTGCAAAGGTGCGGTACATAATTTGTTTCATCTACTATTTTCCTTTTTGTGGGTATCATTAATTGCATCTATGATTGAAGATGTAGTTGTGTGGTTCTTATTCATTTTCTCTCATTTATGTCAATACATGATTGATTGATGCTTGCTATGAAATGTTGATTAGCTTACTTATGTAGGCAATACTGCGTATTGGAAGGCTAGAATGGGTGTTATTTTCATGTAGTTGACAAGTTTGAATTTTTTGTGATGCGGGTCTTGTCTTTACTATGTATTAATAGGCTACAAGTTCAAGCTACAGACAAGTCTGCATTTTGAGATAGTTAAACAGTTCTAAGTTTGCTAGATACCAAACTCATCAAGCAAGTACCTATAAGGTTGAGGTGCATTTTTTGGATAGAGTATTTTTTATTTTCACTCTGGTAATGGCTAATCATATTGTGCTTAATGGCTTGGGGAAAATGCAAAAATGCCACCAAATAATTTACCTTATTTAAGTCCTCAAGGGACATTGTATTGGTTGCGATGATTCATCAACAATTAGTGATAATGCCATGAGATGGTAACCTTAGGAATGCATGGGCCATCAAGTTCCATTAGCTCTGCTAAAGAAGAAGAAGAAGAAGTCCTTTCGCACTATTAACCTGTTAAAATGATTTGAACATTCTAGGATCATCTATTAATAAATTTCCCTTGTTCCACCCCAATTGCTAGCGCTTTCTTCCATTGTTGCCTCCTTTTCCCATGCTCTTGCAGCCATTGCCTTCTCTTCTATTTTCCTCCATAAAGCTTTATTCTTATAAGAAAGTCTATCTATTTCAACTGAAATTTGAGCTCCCTTCATCTTTTAGCTCCCCCTTGGCTACTTGCCACTTTGTTTGGGGAGTGGATTCACACATTTACCAATTCTCCAATGAATTACACAATATGTGTAGTCTTTTGTTTCTATTTTAATTATCTAGGATTGCTTCTTCTAAAGGGTGTTAGTAAGTTTACAAAATATTAAACTGATCAAGTTGATTGCATGCCTGGATTCTAGGGCCTTTATGCTGGGCTACATGGTTAACATTTTTTCATTCTAAATGTGGGGTTGGACTGGGTTGAACTAGGTTGGCTGACTAAAAGGGAAGTCATGGTTTTATGAATTATTATGTAGTTGCATTGACTTGTGTGGTGGATTGTACATGTAATTAAGACAAAGCTCAGATGTAAAATTGCTGAAACAAATGATATGTGTTTATGCTACCTTTGCTAATTTGCTTGCATTTTTAACTTTGCTTCAACCCAAAGGTGGTATTATCAGGCACTATCTAAATCAAACACTTTCCTAGTTTATGAATATGCATCATATGCACCATCTTAGTTAAATTATCCTATAGCATTGGAATTTTATGAGTAATTCAAGCACACCACATATTTTTATTTCTTTTGATGACAACAAGAGATTGATGATTGAATTTTTGCAATTAATTATATAGTTGAACATAGTAATACACTCAAGAGTAAGTACAATAAATTTTAAAAATACAATTGGAAATGTGGACAACTTTATCTAACCTCCCATTCATTTAGGAGTGCTATTTACTCGTCAAGTCTTGGATATGGTGTATGCTCTATATCAGAATTTTTTTTTTTTCTCCCCCTAATTGCTCAAACCTGAAGAAGAAATTGAGAATTATTTGAATTAGCTTCTACCAACTTGGAATATATATAATATTTCTAGGTTGTCTTCAGTTAAGTAGGTTGAATTTGAATCTGATCCTTCATTATTTTGTAGGTGGGTGAAGGTAGAAGGGAGCATTTCTTTGTTTCCATTGGATGCACCCAGGTGGAAAGAGAGGGCTTCCCTTTTTCATGGATGCCATTCTTTGAATGTGGTACTGGTTAATTAGTTGTGTGCGTGTATGATGGGATATTCTTTCATGTGACTATGTTTTGGGGGTATTTCATGTTTGGTGGATTGAAGTAATTAATTTGTTTGGGTTCATGTATGTAAATCACAATGGCTAGGAATTTTGGAAAGCAAAAAAATCAATTATTACTTTGAAAAGCTTTGATTTTATCAAAAACAACTTCAACGCAGTCCATTACAACTTAGCATCGCTTCCAAGTCTGTATGAAGCCTGTGCCATTTTTACATGGTATATCTTCATGTGCTTTACCCTATGACACTTTGTTGACGAGCTATCGAGGGGTTTTAAGGAGTAATCGTAGCAAAGCCTCAATCACTCAAAAATAATTAAATTTATAACTCAAAGTCGGAAAAGAGTCCAAGAACGATCACAAGGAGCAACTAATGATAATTCAATCTCACTAATCACAATTTAATTAGTAATATAAGAAATTATGACCAAAGCTTCATTTAGAACAACTCAAAATGATATATATGTATGAAAATCAAGTAGCATAGTGTAAAAGGAACGAGTTAAAATGGTGATTTGAATCACCAAATTAACCCTTGAAATTAAGCTCACAAGTATTTCACATAATTAAACAATAAATTTCAACCAAATATCCATGTCAACCAAGTTCAATATCCCAACAGTAGCTTCAGAACTAAGGCACCAGCAGAGATCAGACAAAGGCACAAGGCATCAGGCGCCTTAAGTTGCTCAGGGCACAGCTCCAACAGAAGAGGCAAAGGCCTCCTTCTCTTTCCTTCGTGCCTCAAGAGAGAGGCAAGCATAGCACAGCATAGAGGCAAAGGCTTCCCATGAATCGGCTAAGTGTAGAGAGCAGAGGCGTGAAGGGCAAAAACCCCCCTCTCCCTCTTTTTCTTCTCTCAGTGACTCGGGCTTAATTGGGTAATCGGCCAGGTATTCGGGCGTGAACAGAGACCAGGCCTGCGTGCATGTATCACAGGCGAGGAGTGCGCAGAGGTGAATAAGCTGGTGAGGGTGAATGGGGACCCGACCCTCATGTCTTAGGCGAAGAACGGGTGGCATGAATTCCCCTTATGTGCAGTCGTGGGTCCTTCGCTGTACGATGTGGGACTATCCCATGCAACTTCTTCCTTCACGCAAGCAGCAGCTGAAGACGCCTTTGATTGCAATCGAAGACGAGGCTACGAAGTCCAATTGAATGCCTGGAGGAGGACCTGGGAGTCAGCCGCAACACCTGGAAGTGGATTCTTGAGGGATCGTGGCTGAAGGACTGCAGCTGGCGTCGGAGAAGTCGAGGGCGGCAGTGGAGGTCTGACGTGTACCTAAAATCATGAGTATGGCCTCGCGACCATGTCAAAGAAGCTCAGAAGCTTCGCCTGAGAGAGGCGAATATGTTGATGGGTGTGGCATGCTATAAGGAGGCATGTGGTGGTCTGGTGAGGTCGAGAAGGTGGCCCGGAGGTGTGCGTGTCCAATGGAGCTTGTGAGAAGCCAATCTCCTCAATTACTTAAGGGGTTTTGGTCATAAAGACATGGCGAAACGTTTGAGACCGGTGGGGAGTGGTTTGGTGTGGTGTGGCGGATTCACGAGGTCACCGAAGGTACACCGAAGACAAGGGAGACAATGGTGGCACGAGCGTGAGGGCGCACTAAAGAGGATATTGGCTATGTGAATCGAGTCAGGGGGAGATGTTGAGTTGAACTAGAGTGGTTGTTGACGAAGGGGATGTGGAGATGGCACCGACTATGATTGGCCAGTGCCAAAGACGATGGTGGCTCCGGGAGGGAGGACGGCGACACTTGAAGGGAGAGGAAGCCCCTCGAAGGCGTGGCGAGGTGCGGACGAAGCTGAGGAAGGAGGACCTGCTGCCTATAGTATAAGGCAACAGGAGAGGAGACCAGAGGGGGAGGTAGCCAGAGTGGAGTCTGGAGCAAGTCGGAGATAGAGGAGATGAGAGAATTTTAGGCCTAGAACTCGCTAAGGAGTTCAGCTATGCATGGGAATGCTTTTATAGGGCTTCAGGCAAGCTTCTAAGCTTGGAAACAAGCTTAACAAGCTCATATTTTTAGGGAAAAAGATCTTGAGATCCATGGATTCGCACAAGCTTCATGAGGAGATTTGGAGTGCAACACTAGGTTTAGGCGATCGAGGATTTCCTCAGGATCATCCCTTCCAATTTTGGAAGGGATTGGTCGAGCAATCAGGGAGGAATCCTTGATTGAAGATCGGAGTTGATGGGTTCACACTGTCAATGGAAAAAGGGACCTTTTTAATGAAAATGATGAGAAGTTAGGGGGTTAAATGCAAAGATTTCGAAAGCTAGGAGCTTAAGTGTGAAAAATAGAGTTTAAATGGATTAAAATGCAAACTAGGTTAAGATGAACTATGATTGAGCCTAAATTTTGGTACAAACCTAATTTGAACCCAAGGAATTTGATGGTCAAGTTGAATTTCAGTTTTAACCAAGTTTGAATGGAAAATTTGCGTAAAAACCCAAATTAGGTAGAACTGTGTCTGTGACTCTATTTGAGGTCAAAATCGATTCCAAAGGTCAAATCAATGGTACCAAACCTCAAGGAATATTTTTCTATGAACTCTAGGAGATTTAGATAAATTTTATCATAACCAGAACCTTAGTAATTTAAGGAGATCTGAAATTAGGGTTTTGGGTTACTATTAATTCTCAAAATGTGCGAAAACCTATTTCTGTCTGCATATACCCACTTATTAGACTTTAATGCTCATTTGACATTTATTTCACCCCTAGCAAACCCCTTGGTTATTCTATGTTCATGATATTCTGCTAGAATTATAGAATTGATACTAGTTTCTTATTCTCTTCTCAAAACAATCTGAAGTGGAGTTATGACCCTCGGATGATTATGTAGGAGCATTTATCTTTTAAACCTGACTAAAAGTGGCCAGTTAGGGCCTATGATGGTGTTCCCATCATGCTTACTAGTTTTTATCTTTCAAAAGCTAGCCCCCAATTACACCCTATCAATCTCTTTCACTTCCATTTTACGTATCGATAATTTTTGTGTTGCACTAACTCATTCAAATTAATTTCAATCTAAACCATGGTATTTCCTGATCTTATCATCAAATTTCTAAATTTCTTATCAGTGTGAATTGTGTAATGATTTTTCCTAGTTTGTTTTTTTAATGTACAAAGAGGCCAGCGTCGCATGCATGTCGCTATTTGTGTCTCTCGTGGGGATGCCACAAACGTATGTGCACTCTTCGAGCTCACCATGCTCTACAAGAGGATAGTGCTAGACCTGTCAAACTACCTAAATGATGACTGCTTAATAATTAGGTGCAGGGTTGGTGTTGTGAAGTTGCACATGGATGCGTTGAGGTAGGAGAGCGTACCCATCTCACTCCCAACTTCGTCCAACATTTTGGGGAGTATATGGAGAGCGAGGAGGCCATTGATATGAGATTCCAGGTAGATGGGGAGATTTTGTGCCCACTAGTTGGTCCTAGCAGTATAGTCTCCAATGTTCAGGGCACAGCTATTTGGTTCGATGAAGGATAAGAACACAAAGTTGATTGTGATTGAGGCTATGGAGGCCTCTGTATTTAAGAATGTCAAATGATTTCTTTGTTTCTTTTCATATTCTTCCTTAGCTACATGAAAACTACATTGTAATTTTTGTAAAATTATTCAATGCAATTATGAGATCACAAAAGGTACTTTTGTTCATTTGGCTAAGAGCACTATATTTTTCGGATTAGTTCTTTCTTAAGATTTTTTTTTCTAATCTAGCATCCCTACCTTTTTAAGAGGTGTTTTTCTAATTATTTTTTTTCTTTTTAAAAGGTCTTTGGTGACAGTTCACTAACATGACCAAAGATCTTTGGCTTTGGTGATGATTTTGAAAACCGTGATCAAATGTCTTTGGTCACGATTCATGACTGTGACCAAATCCTCCCAAGCCAAGTCAGGGGGCTTTGGTCATAGTTTTGGGTGAAACAATGGCCAAACGTTTTTGGTCATGGTTCTTAAACCATGACCAAAAGCAGAGATTTTTGGTAACAACTTTGGGTGGAACCATGATCAAAACCCTTCCACCATGCAACTATTAGTCACGCTAATTGGTGACAATTTTTCAACTTTTGGTCAAGGTTTTCAACCGTGACCAAAACCTTTTCTTGATGTAGTGTTCGCTTTCCTTTCATTTATCTTGTTCCCTTACGATATATTTATTTTCTAAAAATTCTCTTAACAACATGGATCATCATGACCTAAGGCAAGATTCGATGAGATACACTAGGTGGCCAACCTAGTATGCCCCATTGTTTCCTATCTTAGTCATGACACGACATGTAGCTACCTACAGAAGAGAGTTCGTACTTGGGAACAATTTCCGCATCCACGAAGTCAAATCATCCCCACTTACTAATCCACCATCATCTCAATTATTTCCAAAATGCACTATCCCCAACGATACACAAGGCGCTACATGCCTTGATTGAGGTGATGAGGAGGCATGCAACTCCTTAATTATGCAGCAATCATAAGTCATAATTAACCTAAATAATGCTAAAATCCTGGCTAATATATAAATATTGCATGCATATCATTCATATGTTGCATCATATCATTCTATATAGTTGTACATAAAATAATGTGTGATTATCCTGTTATTTAATACTTTTGTTGCTATTTACAGGTAATAATAAGATTTGAGTAGAGTTAGGATGCGAAATAAAGAGAAATAAAACAGAATAAAGTGAGAAAGAGAAGAAGAAGAAGAAGAAGAAGAGAGGAGAAGCTGGATCCAAATAAGAAGAAAGGAGGATAACCCTATCCCTACTCCCAAACCCTAGGATAGCCTAACTAAACCCAGAACTAGACCTACACTTAGCTTAACCTAAACCTAGAACCCAAAACCTGGATAACACTATCCACTATCCTATTCTGCTAACCATGACCTTATCCCAATTACCCACCCATATCCCAATTATACCTGTCCTATCTGAATCCCCCTTTAGGTTCCCAAGTAGGCTCAGCACAACCCAAGTGGGTTCATTTAGATTCATTTGGGTTCACCTAAATTCAATTGGGCTCACCTAGGGTCAATTAGATGCACCTAAAATCTAATTAGGTCCACTTAGCCTTGATTTGACGAACACAAACTCAGTTGGGTTCACATCTAGACCCACTTGACCCACTATCACCTAACCTAGACTCACTCAACCCAAATCCACCACACCTAACACAACATAACTCTATGAAATTTGAACTCAACACCCACCCACACAAACACACTCACACATACCCATTCAAAGTGGACACACACCCCTTTTAATCTAGAGCCACCAAAGGTGGTGACCTCTTAAGATGGTTCCACCAAAAGTGGCGACACACCCACTTCCAAAAAAAACCACTTCCCATATAAACCTAATTCCTAAGATTGCCAAACAAAACCCCCCTCCCACCTCACTTGCGACACCTTTCTTACTCCCTTCCAAAGGGTCGTCGCCCACCTCTACCCTCTCCAAGACAGCCCCTCCTCTCCTCCTCCAAGAGTGCTCCTCCTCCAAGCACCACCATGGTCTGCTAGAAGAAGAAGACAAGGATGACCTCACCTTCTCCTCTTCTTCTTCATGTGGGTGTGGCCTTATCCTCTTTAGAGAGGATGACCTCCTCCTTTCTTCCTCTCTCTTAGACAACCACCAAGGTCTTCCATAACTTGGCTGGTCGACCACTCTTTTTGGTAGGCATGTAGGCGATCTCTATGACCAAGGCCTAGCCACCACCCTCACACAAGACTGACAACCTTCAATGACATTCCAGTGTGAGGGATCTTCTCCTTATGTGTTTTAATTTCTTGCAATTTTTGATGTTGATCGATGGATGTTTTGATATTTGTGATAGTTACTAGCTTCATGTTATGCTGATTTCATGTTTGAATAACTCGCTCTAAAGTTTGGATGTATGGTTTCATTCATTTTCCTCTCTTGTTTGCACACCCCATCCCTTAGTCCACATTAGGACTGTCACCTTAGGGCTGGCACACATCACATGCACAACCCCATGGCCACACACTAGTCACACCCACTCTCGTTCACTTTCCGTAGTTCACATCCAAAAGAGAAAAACACAAAAAAAATTACAAAAGATAAAAAGGACCAAAAATATTAGGACAGTTTAGATTAGGTTAGCGACTAGATCTCGGTCTAATTGCTCTCATGATTTCAAAGTTGCCTCCTAGAGACAAATGATCGGACTTACGAATTAAAAAGATCAAATCAATTGATAACGCGAGTTTCATGCAAAAACAAATTTCTTTGACGGGATTTAATGTTAACTATACTAAACGCATATTTTGAAATTATTTTGCGTCAAACCCCCACTACTCCCCAACTCAGTGTATTTTATTTTTAAATATTTTTGACTTCTCTATTTTATTTCCACATTTGTCTTTTTCTGACATAGGGAAGTAGTGTAGCAATAAAATCAATACTTATCTTCTATGTATCTTCCATACCAAAAATTTTAGTTACAGAATTATCCACAAGGTTTACAAAGCATAATTACCAACTTGTCAATTTAAATAAGTAGCTTATTTTCTTGCATCTTGTACAACATAAGCAACAAAATCCATTTACATTACCCAAAGAGGCAGGAAGTTTTCGTTACTTTTATACAAACCAACAAGAATTCTCATATTTATTTTGCTAGCTTCAAGGGCTAAAGAATAGACAATTTGCCACAATTAAACTAACAATCCTTTTACGTAAGCAGGTAGCTCTCAATGTTATTGATTAGAAACATTTATGGGGTTACCAAATTAACAGGTGTTGGTCAATTTCCAAACCAGTAAGAGATGGTGAAAATCAAATGAGCTAGTGTGTAGATCAGAAGAAAAAGGTGGACGACACTTTACTTGAGACCGTAAGTGTACTAGGGTCTGCCTAATTGGTGACAAACCCTCGATCTATGTCTCTCGTGGGTCGCGAGGAGTGTCCTCGGGTGCGTGTCCTGATGGTCCTAGGGCACCCCGTGCTCCATCATCTGTTCGATACGAAAATCTTGACGTCAACACTAAATCACCAAAATTTGCACACACGTATACAATACCTCGTACTCTCTCTCTCTCTCTCTCACACATAGCCTGGAACACATGTATGCACCCACTCACATGTGCACACCCATCTTACGTACTCGTACACTTACATGTACGTACATTCGTACACACACAAATATATAACTTGACTCTACTACTATACCTCTCACAGATAATATATATGTTTTCCCTATTCCTATATATAGGTATACAACTGCATATGAGTTCATATATATATATATAGTCATTGTGCATACTCATACTTAGCCCGTATTATTTATACATACATATCTTATGTATAGGGGTACATGTGTATGTATATATAATTGTGCCCGTACATTTACATATTTAATATTCCCACATATATACATATACACCTATTCATTATACTTATATACCAGTATAAAATTATACACTCCCACGTAATTCATCCAAGTATAAATATAAATTTATAAATATTGCAATGCCCCTACACTTAAGTTGTAGGTATCATGTGTATTTTCATATCTTACGTATGTATATCTACACGTTCCCAAGATATGTGTACATCAAATGGACAATTGTGTATACACTTGTGTATGTGTACATATAATTTTGACGTATTAATTACAACTCATTGATAAACTTTTATTTATCATCATTCTTAGGCACATTTCACACCTAGTTTATAGTTATTTTGCACCTGCACTATAGTATTAGGCTTGCATTAGACATACATGCACATTTAGGGACATTACATGCATTATTAGGTTTTCATAGTGTTTTATCTTATTAATATGCATTGTTTGCTTCTCAAGATTATGGGACCTTCGCAGATTATCTAAACCCTGGAAAACTAAAAGGAAAGGATGAAACCCTAATCGGAAGAAGAAGAAGATAGCAGCTCCCTCAATCACATTTTAGCTCACTTTAGCTCTCTCTCCAGCTCAGTCAGCTCACTCCAACTCTTACCAACTCAACTTACTTCTGATTAGCTACTAGCTCCTAGCTTGGTAGCTAAGCTAAGTTGTTGAATCTTCATCCAGCTCCATTTCAACTCCTCAGCTGCATACTAGCTCAAGGCAGCTCAACTTAACTCCTCATGGCTATTAGCTCTCAGCTAGCTAGCTAAGCTAAGTTGTGAAGTCCATGGCAGCTACACCTTAGCTCCTTCCATCCACCTACAGCTCTACCTCAGCTCAAACCAAGTCAAGCTAGCTTTACTTAGCTACTAGCTTATAGCTAATAGCCAAGTTGAGCTACTAAGCTCTCCTCCTACTGCATGTCTTCCACCTAACTCCCTACTCCACCAACCTCTACCTAAAATGGCACCACCTTTTTCCCTCTAAAAATGCCACCAACCACTACCCATAAGCATGCCTTCTTTTCCCTTTAAACCCACCTCCTTGCATCCCTTCATAGTAGGCGCCAAAATACACCCAGAACCACCACTAAATGTGACACCAGCTCTCCACCAAGTAACCACTATCCACATCCACCATTCATCCACCTTGAACCACCATCCTAGCCCTAGGTTTTGGCACCAAGGATCCATAACTTCCAACCTTCTAGAACACCTAAAAATGGTGCCAACTTTGGTGGCTTTCTATGGTTGGCGCCACAGATATGTATCCCTTCATCCTACAACCCCCACCTACCCCTTTTCCTATATAAACACCATTAACCACCACCCTAACCCCCATCCTTGGCGACATTTTATTTCTACCTAAATCATCCACCAAAAGCCTTGGAAGAGGAGGAGGACATGTACACTAGGAGGGAATCATCATCACCACCCTCTAGTCGCTACAGCCTAACTCTCTCTTCCATGAAGCCATGCCAAGGAGCACACTAGGAGGATGACTAAGTAAGGATGAATGGTGGATGTTCACTTCAAATCACCATAAAACTAAATAAATCATCGAGAGAAAGTGAAGCAAATAAAAACAAAAATAAACTTGCATATAGACAGGTGTCAATCCATAGGGAAAGTGAAAGAACACCAAAATGTTTTTATTCAGTATCAAGAGTTCGAGTACATGTCATAAGAAACAAGAAAAACAAAATAAATTGGAGAAGGAAAGAGGTGGCCTGGATGGAGGACATCCCCTCCCTTGGTGGTGTGGAGCACGATGATGATCAAAGGCGTGGTTGCGATCATGGTGCAAGGGCTCGACATTGTTACCATCGAGCCGATGGAGATGGATAGTGTGGAGGAAACCTCCACAAAGCAGTAGATACGGTGAGCATGCAGTGATGCACGGTATACACGGTAGTGCACAATGTTTGTGGTGGTCGAGGAGGAGGTTACGCCATGGTGGTGGAGAGGGGGAAGAAGAGGGTATGCCCTCCCTCTCCTCTTCTCTCTTCTTGCATGTGGGAAATGATGGCTCCTCTCCAATGGTGTTCCCATTGAAATGTGGATCTTGGATCCACATTTTAAGGATGTGTTAATGGCTTTCCAAAAAAATGTCACCCCACCTTTGAAAGATACTCTTCAAATGGCAAGCACAACAAGGATGATTGACCACTTATGGTGGAATCCCACCAAAGGTGGTGACCACCATATTTAGAGAGGGAATAATTGCACTTGTGTCCAAGCCACTTCACCATTTTCCTGGTAATGGTGGCAGTTTTCCCAACCGCGGCTAGTCTTAGTTTGTTTTAATGCTTATTACAGAAGTGTCGTTGTGGTATATAATGAGACAGCTACGGTTGTCGTTACCATTACAATTTTACTCGGAAATAGTTTCCCGAGGTTGAACTCAGGGAGCTACTGGAATTCTAGAAGTACAATGTTTCTATATTACAAAAATAAGAGAGAGGGAGAGGGAGAAATAGATTTGTGTCTTGTGGCTTTTTCTTCTTCTCTTCTTTCTCTCTTTGCTTATCTTCTTCTTCTCTTCTTTCTCAGGTCTTCTTCCTTGGTCTTCTGGTGACCTTCAGTTCTTCTGTATTTCCTTTCTTCTTTAGTTCTTCTTCTTCTTCTTTTCTTTATCTTCTTTCTTCCTTCTTTTCTTTTCTTTCACTTCAGCTGCAGAACCTTTTCTTTTCCTTTTCTTTTTCTTCTTCTCTGCTTTGTCTCCCCTGAAGCTTCATCCGTCGTCTGATATCTCAGTCAGACGACTTAAATGGCGGTCTGCTACAGTGCTTCCCCTCTCTTTTCTTCCTTTGCTGCTTCTCCTTCTTCTCTTCTTTTTCTTCTTCTTCCCGCTTCTTCTTCTTTGTCCTTCTGCCTTGCTCAGCTGCAAGGCTTCTTCTTCTTCTCCTGCTCCTCTTCTTCTTCTTCCTGCGGCCAAGTGTGAACCTTCTTCCCTCGTACCCTGTCCTTGCACAAACCACAGCAAAACCTAACCCTTCCCACTACCCGCACGTCTCTCTCTCTCTGTAAACCACTCATAAGAAGCTCTCCCAGAGTCGGGTTATCGGGTCGGGTATGCGTAACCGGGACCAGGCGTACCGACGTGTATGGTACGCGAGGAGTGCGCAGGTGGTGTTGGTCGAGTCCGCCGGATCCGCGTGGTGAACTCGCAGACCGGGCGGGTGAGTGGGGTGTGGGACCTCACCCCAGGTGTCTCGGAGGCAACCAGCAGAAAACACGAAATCAATTTAAACCAGTGCGGGGTTTCGAGAACTTACGATGTGGGACTATTCTGCTCGCCCTTCTCGCACGCGCCCGCAGGAAGACCTCCTCGCTCTCTGCTCAACTGCAGCCACTATCGGTGCCAACTACTGAAGCAGAAGTCCTCGCAAACTTCGCCCCAACCTACAGCACCTGGAATCCTGAAACCCCGACGCCTGGAACTCGCCTGGAAGTTGCTTCAATTTTCGTCAATGGCAGCTGGGGCTCCAACCCTGTCAGACAGAAACACGGCCTCTCGGCCTAATCAAACTACATGCAGACCTTCTCCGTGGCACGGTGAAGGTGGTGGAATATGCAGCAAGTCGCAGGATGGCCTAGGCGTGCGTGCCTAGGTCGACCTATGACCGGAGAAGTGGGTGTGTTCGGCGGTGCTTTGTGTGGGTGTGGAGTGGCAGTGAAGGGGCAGAAGTGGTTCAGCGTGATGAGGCGGAGGTTTTGGGTCAGTCGGCGAGTTGTGTGGAGTGGCGGAATGATGGGAGTGACTCGCCGGAGGTTGGCCGGAGGCGTGGAAGACGAAGGTGGTCAGGCGTTGTCGAGGGGTGGTTTGAATAAAAAGATGTGAGGAAAAGAGAGAGGGGAGTACAGGGAGTATCTAGAACTTAGCTGTAGGGACGAAGGGAGCCGGAGCAGGGCGGCAGTCGTACCGACTGTCGCCAGAGAAGAAACACCCAGAGGGGGAGAGCGGCGACGAGGAAGAGAGCAGGAGGGCACGCGCTGGGTACAGCGCGATGCAGGAAGATCAAGCGAAGATGGCTCTACTGCTGGTATTGCAGCAGAGCGACGAGACGGAGGAGGAGGGGCCACCGGAGCTGGTGGGCTTCTGTCGGAGTGGGAAGAGAGGAAGGGTTAGGGTTTTCTCCATCGGGACCGAGCTGGGAGAATCGGCAAGAGACGCTGGTCCTTATAAAGGCGGTGGAGGAGGGGTGGGCGCAGGGAGGTGACGTGCCTCCCTTGCCGGAGAATGGCCGGAAGTGCAACCCATACCTTCCGCACGTTCGCACGGAAGGTGTGGGTGTCGACAGATGGCATGGCGGTGTCCCTGCGACAGCAGACGTCGCAGGGAACACCGGGTTCAATCTGCAGGACACCTCCCCTACCCTGCGCAACGCCATGCTCTAAGCAAAGTCGCTAGAGCATGGCGCTGCGCAGAGACTTGCAGGAGGGACCTGAATGCAAAGAATGATGAATAAACTAGGGGCTAAAATGCAATGGTTTCGAAAGTTGAGGGTCAAAAAGTAATAGATGAGGACCAAATTGCAAAGTCGGTCAGGAAGATTTCTTCTTAGACTCAAGTTTTTATGCATGAATAAATTTGACCTAAGGATTTTAATGGTGAATTTTATTTCTAGGTCTGACCTTGTTTGATCGGCCAATTTACGTAAAAATCCAAATTAAATCATTAATTGGGCATGGTTCTCAATGTAGGTCAAAATGGGTTTCCAAGGCCAAATTGAAGGTTCTAAACCCTAGAGATTATTTTTCTATGAATTTTATAGGGTTTATTCGATTTTTACCCTACCTCGAACCTCGTGAATTGAAGTGGGTTTATTTTAGGGTTACAGAATGTCATTTAATCCCTTGGATTTGCTGTAGCCTTTGTTGGATCAGGTCATCCCACTTTCCTTCTTATTAGGTTAGTTTGACCTATGTTTGGACCCTGAGTTACCCTGTTTGCAGATTGTGTTGGTGAAATTGCATTTTTACCCCTTATGACTTGTTTTCTTCTTATACTCAGAATTCTCTGAGTCAAGTCTTTCTTTGAGTTATGTAGGAGTTTTTTCTCGCATATCTAGGTTAGATTGTGTTAGTTAGGGTTTATGATGCAGTTCTCATCATACCCCCATGCCTAGCTTTTGCTAGTCCCTTAGCAAAAAATTAAGGTTTAACCTTTGTTCTAGACCATGATATTTTTAATAATTTCAGATAAGTGCTTTTTCATTTGAACTTAGATTAAGTTAGAATGTTGACCATAGACCTAAAAGGTACTCTAGTACCAACCAAGATCCAGATCTGTCTAGCCTCAGTCCTTAGCAAAGGTTTTTGAGGCCCACAAGAACTAACCTAAGGTCTATTGGACTTTGTGGTTAAAGCACCTATGCTTGAAATGATTTTAGCCCTGGCTCAGTTCGCAGTACGTTTTGTAAGAGAGAGAGATAGAAAATTTTTTTGTTTGGAGAGTTTTCTCTCTCTTTTTTTTCTTTTTAATTCTAGCTTAGGATTGGCTTTTCAACACGATCTGTATTAGATTCCTTGCTCCCATCATCAATCCTCAAGGGTTCCTGGCAATCGATGCTTCAAGATAGCACCGCCCATAGCAACCCCCGGAACCCTGGCTATTGAGATTTCGAGATAATCCCATCCATGGTGTTCCGTAGCCGAATCCAGACCCTGGCAATTGACACTTCGTGATAATGCCATCCATGGAATCTGAACCAGCAGAGTCCTTACATGCCCCCAGTAGGATATGTAAATATCCTAAGGGACAAGCACCGAGGAGATGATATTTTGTTACGCATCTTCGAGGGGGCTTTCCCACCTCTCCGTGCTGGGAACTCGTCCAAATCAACTTGTGTTGATCGGCCGCTCCTACTCTAGGTGTATTTTTCAGAATTTTGCGATGCTTCTGCGTAATTTTGATTTTTACACTTACTGAACCAGGCTGTGTGTGAGGTTAGGGTGCTTAGGTTACTGAGTCCCGTAAACCAAAAGTTAGTTAATGAGGCCAAATACTCCCTAAGTCTTGGACCTAATACTTAAGCTTTTCATTTTCCTCAACCTCTTGAGGAATGTCTAGATCTTAATGGGTACTAAGAATCTATCCAAGAATGCCTAAGGTTTGCGTTCTTACTAATCTCACCATGCACTTTTTATTTCTTTTCTTGAATGAGGTCTAGAACTTAGGTCAATTCCTTAGTTTCTTACTAATGACTATCATTCTTTTCTTTTATTTTTGCGCTCCTTTTTCATTTTGTTTCTTTTCCTTCTCCCACAAAATTTCCTTTCTCCTCTTTTTTTTTAATTTAATTTTAATTTTAATTTTTATGGTGTTTTTGGCATATGTGAATTTTTTTGTTTAAAGCCTTTTCTTACAAGTTTTACACTTTTATACCCCCCCATGCCTAAGGTTTGCAATGTCCTCATTGTGACTTAGGGGGTTTTTATTTACTTAGTTCATTCCTTAGACAGATGTTTCGATGAATAAATGGGTCGGGATGATTGTTACGGACGATTTTTAATCCCAGATGTAAGCATATGAGGTGGAGTCGGCTGTCTATATGGGCGAACCTTAAGTGCACAAAGGTGTCAAAAAGGTTTTAGGTTTTCAAGGAAAATGACGGGCTACCTCCCATTAAGCGCTGAGTTTTACACCATCGGCTGGGCGCAATAAGCTCAAGGGGAATGGAGGATATAAGATGATTCAGCCAAATCAGTAGAAGTTACATCAATGAACAGCTTGAGTCTCTGACTGTTCACGATGAAAGGTTCGGAGTCGTGGCTGAGCGGACTGATTTCGATGGCTCCATTTCCAAAAATCTGTCAGACCAAGTATGGTCCGACCCACTTGGATCACAACTTTCCAGGGAAAAGTTTGAGTCGGGCATCAAAGAGTAGGACCTTCTGACCAGGATGAAAGATCTTTCTTGAGATATGCTTGTCATGGAAGGCTTAAAACCGCTCCTTATAGATTCGTGAGTTCTCATACGCGTCTAAGCGTAATTCATCGATCTCGCTAATTTGAAGTTTTCTATGGGTTCCAGCCTTCGAAAGATCTAGATTACAGTTCCGTACTGCCCAATAGGCTTTATGCTCCAGTTCGACGGGAAGGTGACACGCCTTCCCATACACCATTCTAAAGGGAGACATGCCTAATTGGGTTTTGTGGGCGGTCCTATAGGCCCACAAGGCTTCCAGAAGTCGGGACGACCAGTCCTTCCTCTCAGACCGAACAGTGACCTACAGGATTTTCTTGATCTCCCGATTTGATAGCTCAGCTAAACCATTAGTTCGGGGGTGGTAAAGAGTAGAGATTCGGTGAGACACCCCGTATTTGGTCATCAGTGACCTAAACTGAGTGTTTGTGAAATGGGTCCCCCCATCAGAGATTATAGCACGAGGAATCCCGAACCTTGAGAAAATGTTTTGACGAATGAATTTGAGAACGATTTTGTGATCACAAGTTCGGGTCGGTATGGCTTCGATCCATTTGGACACGTAGTCCACAGCCAGCAGAATGTACTCGAAACCATCCGAAACAGGAAAGGGGCCCATAAAATCAATTCCCTAAACATCAAAGATTTCGCATACGAGAATTGGCTGCAAAGGCATCATGTCGCGATAGCTCATGTTGCCCAAAGTATGGCAACGACTGCATGCCTTGCAGTGTCTGTATGCGTCTTTGAACAATGTGGTCCAGTAAAAGCCGCACTAGAGGACTTTTGATGCGGTTTTATGCCCAGAGAAATGGCCACCGCATGCCTGGTCATGGCAGAAAGAAAGAATATTGTTGATTTCTTCTTTCGGGACACATCTCTGGATGATTTGATCAACACCTATGCGGAAAAGGTACGGGTCTTCCCAAATGTAATACTTGGCATCAGAGCGCAATTTGTCTTTCTTGGCCTTCAACCAATCAGACGGGATCTGATGAGATGCCAAGTAGTTTACTATATCAGCAAACCATGGAAGTCTAGTACCAATAGTCAGCAGGTGTTCATCAGGAAAATGCTCCGTGATGGGTCCGGAAGGGTTGATAATCTCAGAAGGAAGACGGAACAAATGATCGGCTACCACATTCTGCCTTCCCACCTTGTTACGAATCTCGAGATCGAATTCTTGCAACAGCAAGATCCATCGGATTAGTCGGGGCTTCGCATCCTTCTTGGCAAGGAGATGCCTTACAGTCGTGTGATCCGAGTAGATGATGACGTGGGAACCCAGGAGATACGATCAGAATTTTTCAAGGGCAAATACTATGGCTAGCAGCTCTTTCTCCGTAACCGTGTAGTTACGCTGAGCCTCGTCAAGTGTCTTGCTAGCGTAGTAGATGACCACGGGTTTCCCGTCAGCTTTCTGCCCCAAGACTGCTCCTACAGCGAAATCAGACGCATCACACATGATCTCAAATGGTTGAGACCAGTCAGGGGATTGTAGGATAGGTGCCTGGGTGACTCGGTCACGAAGGTTTTCAAAGGCTAGTGTGCATTCCTTGGAGATTTCAAAGGGTACATCCTTAGAGAGAAGAGAAGTCAAGGGGCGTGCGATTTTTGAGAAATCAAGAATGAAACGATGGTAAAAACCGACATGCCCCAGAAAAGAACGGATGTCCCTGATCGAGCTAGGCATAGGAAGGCGAGAGATCAGATCAACCTTAGCTCGATCGACTTGGATGCCCTTCTCCGAAATTAAATGTTCCAGGACAATTCCCTCAGGCACCATGAAATGGCTCTTTTCCCAGGAAAGAACCAAATTTACATCGATGCATCACCTGAGTATTTGGACCAAGTGTTGGAGGCAATTGTCAAATGATGCTCCAAAAACTGAAAAGTCATCCATGAAGACTTCTAGATAGTCACCTACCATATCTGAGAATATGGTAAGCATGCACCGCTGAAAAGTAGCGGGTGCATTGCAGAGACCGAAAGGCATCCTTCGGAATGCGTACGTTCCGAAGGGGCAGGTGAACGTGGTCTTCTCTTGGTCCTCAGGATGGATTGCCACCTAGTTGTAACCGGAGTACCCGTCAAGAAAGCAGAAGAACCTATTTCCCGCTAGTTTCTCGAGAATCTGATCGATGAAGGGTAGTGGGAAATGATCCTTCTTCGTGGAGGAATTGAGTCGGCGGTAATCTATACAAACTCTCCACGAGTTGACTAATCGGGTAGGAATGACTTCTCCGATTTCAGTCGTTATAGTGGTGAGTCCTGCCTTTTTAGGCATGACCTGAATTGGGCTCACCCAACGACTATCGGAGATCGGGTAGATGATCCCAGCATCTAACCACTTGATGATCTCCTTTTTCACGACCTCCTGCAGATTGGGGTTCAAGCGTCTCTGCATTTCACGAGAAGGTCGTGCGCCCTCTTTTGAATAGATATGATGAGTGCAATAAGAGGGACTTATTCCAGTCAGATCATCGAGAGTCCACCCGATGGCTCTACGATGTTGCTGGAGGACAGCAATCAGACAGGATTCCTGTTCGGGATTGAGGTTGGAATTAATAATCACAGGAAGGGTCTGATTAGAACCCAGAAAGATGTATTTCAAGTGAGCAGGAAGGGGCTTTAGTTCGAGGATGGGGTTATCAGCAGCAGCGGGTGGTTCAGAATAGACGTAAGATTCAAGGGTAGGAGCTACTGGGTTGTCCAAATCTAGATTTGACTCCTCTGTTTGCGGGTCAAGATCTTTCTAAGGCATAATCAGGTCATTCTGGAAGTGTGTTTCATCAACCAAAGCCCTAATGTCACAAATCTGTTCGATGACACTGCAATTGATTCCTTGTTGGGCCTTAAATATATCAATTTTTAGGGTTTGATTCCCAAATTTGAGCTCTATTTGGCCCTCCTCATAGCTAATGTTGGCTCTAGCAGTAGCCAAGAAAGGTCTCCCTAAAATGATTGGCGTATCCCTAGGGTCCTCAGGTGCGTCCATGTCTAAGACTATAAAGTCTATAGGAAAGTAAAAATCCCGCACTCTCACAATAACATCCTTGAGAATCCCTTTTGGTGACTTTATAGATCGATCTGCTAATTGTAATGTCACCTTAGTTGGTTTTAGCTCAGATTCTTCTAGATGGTTAAGTAAGGATGTGGGTATCAGATTTATGGAAGCACCCAAGTCTAGCAATGCTCTATCAAATTGGGTATCACCTATCTTGCAGGAAATCAGGGGAGTACCAGGATCTTCAGCCTTGGGTGGGAGTCTGCTTAGGATTACAGAGCTGGCTTGCTCTGACAGAATAATTGGACTCCCACTCTTGGTTCGCGGCTTATGCTGGGGTGTACACACATTCTTTAAGAATCGTGCGTAAGCCGATACGTGGCGGATTACATCCATCAAGGGGATGTTTATGTGGACCTGCTCAAAGAGCTTGACCAGGTCCTCCTCAGGTGCCACGGTCTTGGTAGTCTTCTTTCCCTTGGTCAAGGCCTCAGGAAACGGAACCTTGGTTGGTTCTTCTAGGATAAGTCCAGGTCTTTGATCTGGGACAGGGATAGGAACATCCTGGATTACCGTCCTAGGCTTGGGATCACTACCAGGCTTGGAGTTGTTTGGATAAGGTGGATCTTGGGTTTCCTTACCACTACGGGTTGTCACGGAATTAAGTCCTGCCTGGTTTTGATTGGGATTTGGTAAGATGGGTTGCTGCTGATATCCTGCAAAAGAAGTGGAAGCCTCCATCCCGTTGGGTGAAGGAACAGAGGGGGCCTGATAAATCATATGGGCTTGGCCCGAGTTTGGGTTCATAACGCGCCGCTGTGTTGGCACGTTATTCGGGTTAGGAAGAGGTTGAGAAGGAAGAGTGCCAGGCTAGCGAGAATTTGCCAACTGGGCCAATTGATTTTGGACCTCTGTAAGCTCGTCCTTGTGTTGTTTTTGGATAGCCGCATTCGTTCTTTGAATGTCAGCCAGAGTCTGAAGGATAAGGGACATTTGATCCTGATTTGGCCCTGTTGGATAAGTAGGGTTGGGCCGAGGCTGAGGCGACTGGTAAGGACGAGGGGGTTGTGGGAGGGGCTGAAAGGGTGGTCTTTGGATTTGGGAATTTCCCGCCCACTGAAAGTTGGGATGGTTTCGCCATCCAGGGTTATAGGTGTTGGAGAATGGGTCGTTCTGGATGGCGTTGAGGTCCTCGCAGGTCTGAGGAACCTCCAGAGAGTCAGAGAAAGGGGGAATGGAATTCCCCGGGCTGGTATAGAAGGGATCGGATGACCCTCCGATCCGAAAATCAGATGATGGATATGGATCCATCCCAGAAGAAGATCGATGGAGGATGTTTTGCACAGTCTCTCGTGTGGACGGAGGCTGTGCAAAGGAGCTATGCGCAGAGGTGGCTCACTGTAAGTGCTGAGTCAGTTCATCCACCTTCTTTTCAATGATTGAGACCTTGTCCAATCGACTGGCCATTAATTCCAGGTCAACTGATGCGGACGGCCCTGCGTCTCATGTGCTCCCCTAAGATTCGTTGTTGCGCGGGTATTCGTCCTGTCGAATAATCCCATGGAGTCATTGTTGATGGAGTTCTCGCACATGTTTTCGAGAATCTCCAACACGGTGTCCTCATGTTGACCCATGATATTCCCTCCGCAGGTTGCATTGACGAAAAGACGGATGTCTTCACGAAGTCCCTGGTAAAAAGATTGGACTTGTTCCCATTTAGGAACTCCGTGATGGGGGCACTTTCTCATGAGATCCTGAAAGCGATCCCATGCCTCATGGAGAGGTTCCCCTGTTTTCTAAGTGAAGTGAGTAATCTGATGGCGCAAGGCATTGGTCCGACCAACGGGAAAGAACTTTTTCAAAAATTCGGACTGAAGTTCTTCCCAAGTGTTGATCGTCCGGGTCTGGGTTTGATACCAATGAGCGACCTTGTCCATAAGAGAGAAGGAGAACATCTTCATGAGAAGAATATCCCGATTTTGTGCATCTGACCCAAAAGTTTGGGCTAGATGTTTTAGCTGCTTGATGTGCTGGAAGGGATCTTTGGAATTAAGCCCATGGAATTTAGGTATAGCATGAATCATATTGGGCTTTAATTCGGAATCAGGTCCTCCAGTCGGGATTCTGACTCGAGGCTCAATGGCCACCGCAGCAGGATTATAATGGTCCCGCATCATAGGACGCTGTGGTGGGTGCACAAAGTTTTGGAAAAGGTCATTGAGTCGCTGGAGCTGGTGCTCCAGATTGTTTTCTTCCTCAACTGGCTGAGCCATGATGGGGGAAGAAGAAGAGCTTGGTTCAAAATCAGATGAGAGAATAATGGGGTGGGGTTGCTGCGCAAACACAGGCATCGAGGCTTGGCCTTGACGAGAGTGAATTCCTAAAGGAGGTCTTAAGGGTGGTCTTAAGGACCTCCTACCGTACATGCACTGTTGGAATAGATGAGTTTAGAAGGTGCTGGACCCAATCGAGACACCCAAAAATTGTTGGGTGACTATAGAGGTGCGGGGCAGATGGACCCCTTGATCAAAAAGACCGTCCACCTGAGAATTACCTGGGCAACCAGAGAGGGTGAGTCCCACGAAGACCCCTACACGGTAGAGCATCCCCACGGGTTACAGGGTTTCCCCACCGGACCTCTCTTGTCACTGCGGTTCCAGGTAGACCAGAATGGGAATCTTGACCTCTTAAGTCTACCTCTTTTACTTTAAGATCAAGGTGCTTAAGGTTCCACTTGAACTCTTAGGTATTTTGAGTGAAAAGGTGATCTAATTTTAAGGTTGGTTGACCCAAGGGATCAACTTCACCTCTTGTTTCCTTTGAAAACTTATTAGGTCTTGTCTTTTGAGGTTCAAGTGTTTAGAGAGCCAATTGTTTAGGGTTTCTCTTGTATAGCTCCTTTTCAAACAAGGTTTAGGCACACCTCTTTTTGGGAAGATCTTTTCTTTGTTAATAGAAGGTGTGTCTCTAGAAGCCCTAGATTTTCAATCCTTGGATTGGCTCTAGTTGGTCCATTTTAGTTACCTCAAAATTTTAGTATCTAGGGCTCAATCAAGAAGGTTTTAGCCCTAGTTACCTTAGTTGGATGAACAGTTAAGCATGTGTTGAAATAGGCAACTTTGATGAATTACTATGTATAACACAAGTAGCCCTAAGTTGATTCTTCTTTTGTTCCTTTTTCAGATTTTAAGGGAGTTAAGAAAGGGCTAATGAAGATTACCTGTTTGTTGGAGTGTTTGTTGTGCGGCTACTCTTCTTTCCTATTCCTGTGCCTGCACAAGAGAGAAAAAGATTAGCAATTGTTTAAAAGAATTTCAAAGCTTCTAGAATAGCCGTTGCTCCCCAGCAACAGCGCCAAGATAATGGTGGCAGTTTTCCCAACCGTGGCTAGTCTTAGTTTGTTTTAATGCTTATTACAGAAGTGTCGTTGTGGTATATAATGAGACAGCTACGGTTGTCGTTACCATTACAATTTTACTCGGAAATAGTTTCCCGAGGTCGAACTCAGGGAGCTACTGGAATTCTAGAAGTACAATGTTTCTATATTACAAAAATAAGAGAGAGGGAGAGGGAGAAATAGATTTGTGTCTTGTGGCTTTTTCTTCTTCTCTTCTTTCTTTCTTTGTTTATCTTCTTCTTCTCTTCTTTCTCGAGTCTTCTTCCTTGGTCTTCTGGTGGCCTTCAATTCTTCTGTATTTCCTTTCTTCTTTAGTTCTTCTTCTTCTTCTTTTCTTTATCTTCTTTCTTCCTTCTTTTCTTTTCTTTCACTTCAACTGCGGAACCTTTTCTTTTCCTTTTCTTTTTCTTCTTCTCTACTTTGTCTCCCCTGAAGCTTCATCCGTCGTCTGATATCTCAGTCAGACGACTTAAATGGCGGTCTGCTACAGTGCTTCCCCTCTCTTTTCTTCCTTTGCTGCTTCTCCTTCTTCTCTTCTTTTTCTTCTTCTTCCCGCTTCTTCTTCTTTGGCCTTCTGCCTTGCTCAGCTGCAAGGCTTCTTTTTCTTCTCCTACTCCTCTTCTTCTTCTTCCTGCGGCCAAGTGTGAACCTTCTTCCCTCGTACCCTGTCCCTGCACAAACCACAGCAAAACCTAACCCTTCCCACTACCCGCACGTCTCTCTCTCTCTCTGTAAATCACTCGTAAGAAGCTCTCCCAGAGCCGGGTTATCGGGTCGGGTATGCATAACCGGGACCAGGCGTACCGGCGTGTATGGTACGCGAGGAGTGCACCGCTGGATCCGCGTGGTGAACTCGCGGACCGGGCGGGTGAGTGGGGTGCGGGACCTCACCCCAGGTGTCTCGGAGGCAACCAGCAGAAAAAATGAAATCAATTTAAACCAGTGCGGGGTTTCGAGAACTTACGATGTGGGACTATTCTGCTCTCCCTTCTCGCACGCGCCCGCAGGAAGACCTCCTCGCTCTCTGCTCAACTGCAGCCACTATCGGTGCCAACTGCTGAAGCAGAAGTCCTCGCAGACTTCGCCCCAACCTGCAGCACCTGGAATCCTGAAGCCCCGACGCCTGGAACTCGCCTGGAAGCTGCTTCAGTTGTCGTCAATGCCGGCTGGGGCTCCGACCCTGTCAGACAGAAACACGGCCTCTCGGCCTAATCAAACTACATGCAGACCTTCGCCGTGGCACGGCGAAGGTGGTGGAATATGCAGCAGGTCGCAGGATGGCCTAGGCGTGCGTGCCTAGGTCGACCTGTGACCGGAGAAGTGGGTGTGTTCGGCGGTGCTTTGTGTGGGTGTGGAGTGGCAGTGAAGGGGCAGAAGTGGTTCAGCGTGATGAGGCGGAGGTTTTGGGTCGGTCGGCAAGTCGTGTGGAGTGGCAGAATGATGGGAGCAACTCACCGGAGGTTGGCCGGAGGCGTGGAAGACGAAGGTGGTCAGGCGTTGTCGAGGGGTGGTCCGAATAAAAAGATGTGAGGAAAAGAGAGAGGGGAGTACAGGGAGTATCTAAAATTTAGCTATAGGGACGAAGGGAGCCAGAGCAGGGCGGCAGTCGTACCGACTGTCGCCGGAGAAGAAACACCCAGAGGGGGAGAGCGACGGCGAGGAAGAGAGCAGGAGCGCGCGCGGTGGGTACGGCGCGACGCGGGAAGATCAGGCGAAGAAGGCTCTGCTGCTGGTATTGCAGCAGAGCGACGAGACAGAGGAGGAGGGGCCGCCGGAGCTGGTGGGTTTCTGTCGGAGTGGGAAGAGAGGAAGGGTTAGGATTTTCTCCATCAGGACCGAGCTGGGAGAATCGGCAGGCGACGCTGGTCCTTATAAAGGCGGTGGCGGAGGGGTGGGTGCAGGGAGGCGACGTGCCTCCCTTACCGGAGAATGACCGGAAGTGTGACCCATACCTTCCGCGCATTCGCATGGAAGGTGTGGGCGTCGACAGATGGCATGGCGGTGTCCCTGCGACAGCAGGCGTCGCAGGGAACACCGAGTTCAATCTGCAGGACACCTCCCCTACCCTGCGCGGCGCCATGCTCCGCGCAAAGTCGCCGGAGCATGGCGTTGCGCAGAGACTTGCAAGAGGGACCTGAACGCAAATAACGACGAGGAAACTAGCTGCTAAAATGCAAGGGTTTCGAAAGTTAAGGGTCAAAAAGTAATAGATGAGGATCAAATTGCAAAGTCGGTCAAGAAGATTTCTTCTTAGGCTCAAGTTTTTATGCATGACTAAATTTGAACTAAGGATTTTAATGGTGAATTTTATTTCTAGGTCTGACATTGTTTGACCGACCAATTTACGTAAAAATCCAAATTAAATCACTAATTGGGCATGATTCTTAATGTAGGTCAAAATGGGTTTCCAAGGCCAAATTGAAGGTTCTAAACCCTAGAGATTATTTTTTATATGAATTTTAGATGGTTTATTCAATTTTTACCCTATCTCGAATCTCATGAATTGAAGTGGGTTTGTTTTAGGGTTACAGAATGTCATTTAATCCCTTGGATTTGCTGTAGCCCTTGTTGGATCAAATCATCCCACTTTCCTTCTTGTTAGGTTAGTTTGACCTATGTTTGGACCCTGAGTTACCCTGTTTGCAGATTGTGTTGGTGAAATTACATTTTTACCCCCAATGACTTGTTTTCTTCTTAAACTCAGAATTCTCTGAGTCAAGCCTTTCTTTGAGTTATGTAGGAGCTTTTTCTCGCATATCTAGGTTATATTGTGCTATTTAAGGTTCATGATGCGGTTCTCATCACCTGGCGATGTGCATTATTTGCTCCACCTAGGTCCTATGTAAAAGAAATAGAAAAGTTAATTCAGAGTCCTAATAGATTGCTAGCATGCCAAAATATGTATGATGGGAACATCATCATGAGCCATAAATAACTCATTTTGATCTAATTGAATAGAATAAATGCTCCTACATAACCAATTGAATGTCATAATTCACTACATAACCTTTCTGAGAGAAACACAAGAAACAAGGGATAAAATTGTAATTTTACCAATACAGTGCAACCAAGAGTTTTCTCAAGAGCTAAACAAAGGTCAAATGATCTTAATAAGATAAAAAGTGGGTTAGATTTGACAGAAAAGGGTTTATATGAGATCTGAGTATTAAATGACTTTTGAAACCCTAAAAATAGATCCACTTAATTAACTAAGGTTATGATTAGGATAAAATTCACTTAAACCCTCTAAAAATCATATAAAAATATTCTCTATGGCTTAGTACCTTCACTTTGGCCATTAAAACCCATCTTGACCTAGAATTGGGTCTCAGATAGATATTTGCCCTAATTTGGATTTTTGCATAAATTACCTGATCAAACGTGGTCAAAACCAAAATTTAACTTCACCATTAGATTTCTTAGGTCAAAATTAGGTTTATACCAAAATTTGAACCTAAGGGGAATTCATCTTGACCTAATTTGCAAAAAGGTCCTATCTGATTACATTTCTACCCTTAACTTTCAAAAACCCTTGCAAAAAGCCCCTTAACTTCTTCATCATCTTCACAAATAGGTCCCTCCACCATTATCGCGAAGGAATCCTACTCCGACGACCTTTGAAAGGAGATTTCTCCTTGATTGCTTGGAGAATCTCCTCCAAAATTGGAAAAGAGATTCTCTGAGAAATTCCCTCCAATATGAACCTGGTTAGATGCCCTGAATCTTTCCCAATCTCTCATGCGAACGCATGAGATATTTGGGTCTCTTGAAGTTTCCACCTTCGGCGAAGCATTCCTTGCTTGGAAGCTTGGCTTCCAAGCACAAAACCTCCTCAAATCCCTATTTAAGGACTCTCCAGGGTCCAACCGTCTCCTCAACTTGAAATTGGGTGGTTCCCCCTCTATTCCTCTCTCCCCTTCGACCGCAACCCTCCGCAAGCTCTGGTAGCTTCTCCCTAGCTCTCTCATCGCCCAACCACAATACCAATAGCAAGGTTATCTCCCTCTCCATCCTCCGCGTCGTGCAATACCTGCCGACGTCGTCCCCACCCTGTCTTCGCCGCCACCTCTTCTACGGAGGTTTCATCTTCCCCACGCCCGGCAACCATACCGGCGTGGGATTCCTTTCCCTTTCATCCCTTAGAAGTAGGTTTTTAGGCTCTCACACTTTCTTTCCCTCTCTCTATTTCCCACAATCGACCACCGACGCCACTGACCACCGTCACCTCCTCCATCTCCAGCGACTCCTCCGGCTAGGTGTTCCCACCGCTATGCACCTCCATCCACCTCGCTGACCACCCTACAACTTCCACCACACCTCCCTGATCATTTCCCCTCACTCCAATCACTCCATCGACTATCCAAATACCTCCCTGAACTGACCCACTCTCACCGTCCATTCCCTTCATCGTCTGGCCACCACAGCCACCCTCGCTCCATGCCACGGCCATCGTCACATTCGCTGTGCCACAGCGACCCTGCTGATTGTTCTGATGTGGCCATTAGGCCCCTGTTCTTGATTTCAGGTAGCAGGTCAACAGCCGCCATTGCTGCCAAAGCTTCGAGCTTGCTTGCTATTGCTCCAGGTCCTATTACGCCACAAGACTATCTACAGGTTGCACGGAATAGAAGCCCTCACGCATCCAAGTCTTCATGCAGGGGCTCCAGCAGTCGCAACCTTGCCAATTCAGCCACACACCCTACTGCTGCGGTGCGTGGAAGACTGGTGAGACATTTAGTCTCACCTCGGAAGTGAAAAGGCACCTGCACCCAAATAAAGTGAAAAAGTGAAGAGGGCTATTCACCTCTAACACTGAGGGTGAGGTCCTCCTCCTCCCCCTTCACCGGACTCATCCATGGCACTGGCCATGCAAACCTAGCCGACCGGATTGCCCACCTAACTTCACTCCTTGCTCACCACACATGCCGGTGAGCCTGGACCCGGGTATGCGTTAGGTCCGATTACCCGACCAGCTGCGGCTCTGGGAGAACGAGACTAAAATAGAAAGAGAGAAAAGTGAAAGGAGAGTTGCACGGGATTAGGGGGTTTTTGCTCTGAGAGGATTGGCTCCAACACTTAGCCAATTCAGAGGAAGAAGAGGAGGACCGTAGGGCTTAAGGCAGAAGAAAGAAAAAGCCTAAGGAAGAAGAAGAAGAAGAGAAGGGTCGAAGAAGAAGAAGAAGAAAGATAGATTCAAAGAAATCAGAAGAAGAAAAGGAGGACACTGTTGCAAAGCCATTCTGAATTTATATTTCCTTCTTTAGTCAATTTGAGTAACTATTATTTTGTCTACAATTATTTTTACTCTTCCTATACTCATGCACTACATTCCTAATTAGTTTTTAGTAATATTATGTGTTCAATTTGCATTAATTGCTAAGTTTAGTGTGTGAATTTCATTTGCTCCCTATGTTCGACCTCGGAATCATTTCGAGTAATAAAATTATATTTGTTTTGAACGCTATTTCAACTGTACTACAACGCAACACTTTTTAAGCCCTGACTTAGCGCGATCAACAATGTAGATATAAAATTATTCCTCATGCATAAATATTTGAGGTGCATTAGACTATGCATCTTATAAGGATGCATACAGCTCTAATTCCTTATGCAATTATTTATATTTAAATGCATATGCAAATGCATCCTAATGTGCAGGAACTTGCAACCTTAGGCTTAATTATAATCCAACAAAGGGTACTCATCAGTGGACGTCCCCCACCTTGAGAGCAAGTTGGAAAGCATCACCATATAAGGAGCAAGAGGAGCATCTTCTTCACACTCGGACATCACTTCGAGCACCATTTTTGGGACTTTATTTCTATCTCTTTATTTTCTTTGTATCTTTATGTTATAGTAGCAAGTTTTCCTCTACACTTGGAGGTTACTTACATGGGAACCCTCCACCCAAGTGAGCCCTCCAATTATTACATTTGCTTATTCATTCAAATTAATACAAAGTTTTGCCTTTCAAAATTATGTTCAATTATATCTGTCTAGGTTCCATAGTTCTTGTTGCACTCACCATCTTCCTAATTACCTTAGGCTACACTTGCCTAGGGTGAGCTAAGGAAGGTAGGGTTTCATTTTATTTCACATCTTTACTTAGCTGTATTTTTATCTTTCATTGCCTCGATTTCCAAAATCCTAAAAAAATCGCAAAATCATAACAACCCCAACAATGGAAGATTTGAGAAAGTTAAAGAGTTGCTTTATCTTTTTAACTAGAGTTACCTCCTTCCCTAGACACTCTACTATTTAGGATTGTAAATTTAAAAGTTGATTCGATTTATACGTTGCAACGATACTTAATTCGCATCTTTATAAAATCATATTTTTCCGTATCACCCATATGTATACTTAATACACTCATCTTTATATATACATACACCACACCTTATAGCTAATAGGTTAAAAGACCCCATCCTCCCCTTCTCTCTCTCTCTTCTCTTTCCACTCTACGCACATAATAGCACAAACTCAGCCTCATCTCTCACATTTTGCTCATGTACTAACGGCCACACACACATACGTACACTACACCCTTTCTCTCTTCTCTCTCTCGTCTTTATTTCTTCCATCATGTTCACTCTCCCTCTTCCTTTCTCTCTCTCTAGCATGCCACTTCTTTTTCCTTCATTTCCTACGTGGCAAAACATTTCCATTTCGTACGTTAAGCCTCTCCGGTTCTTTTTACCACCCACGCACGTCCACTTCACCCGTCGTTCTCTCTTTCTCACGCTCCTCTTCTTATTCCTCGCGTTCCTACCCCGCTTTACTCACACAGCAACAATGGCGACACCAGCCACCACCATCATCTTTGATACCTCCCCCACCTCCTCCCTTTTACACGCTACACACAGCCATAGCAGCTTCGATCGCTGCTGCCACCAACACCACCATCACCGACCTCCACCACCCCCATGCACAACTCACCATGCCCGTCACCTTCCTCATGCCTTTCTCCTCCATACTCACCATCAGACACCACCCCCGCCACCAATCCAGCCACCTCTGTGCCATCATCCCCACCTCCCCTCCTTCTTCTCCTCCTTGTTCACGAGCTCACACCCGTGCGTGTGCAGACCCGAAAATAGAGCACTACCACCATCGCCATCACACCATCATTGGCACCTCCTCCCACTCTCGCTCCATCACACACATGCACGCACACACCATCGCCACCTTCATCACCTCGCAACACCTGCACGTTCACGACCCCACACACATACACCACCACACCTCCGATCGCGGTGCACAAACAGCTCGCCACTTTCACGAGCATGCGCCGACCCCTCCCTTCGCTCTCTCACGTTCGCGACCTCTCACTCGCGAGATCGCACACACACAGTCACCAGCCCTTACTCATACCAGTCGAAGGGGTGGGAAGGGAGAGAGAGTAATCGGAGCTCGACGAGCTAAGAGGTCGCCGGAGGAAGTTCACCGGAGGTCGAGGAGGCCCAATGGGGGGAAGGGGCGGTCATCGGCGGGAGGAGAGGGGAAGGGCCATGGGAGGGGGGAGGGAGATCGGGGAATTGGGGGCCCAGGGGAGGGGAAGAGCGTGGAGTGAGGGGGAGAGCATGGCCGCGCGGCGATGAGGGTGGGGTGGTGGGTATTTAATGTACAGGGGGTTTTAGGGTTACGGCTCTCTCTCTCTCTCCCTCTCTTCCTTTTTTTTAAAAGGTAAGGGAACGAAAACCCGCTAATCTCGTTTTTGGGTCCCGGGAGTCCCAATCTCTGCGTGACGAAGTCTTTTGTACTCGTTACATGGATAGAAATACCATGGTGACCTTAAATTTTAAGTTTGGGTCTCGATTTTCATTTTAAAATTTTCTTACCTAAACATAATTTAAACGTTCGTTAAATTACCACAAAATGTGAAAATATATAAACTCAAGAAGAAGAGTTTATCATCCTTTGATTTGCACGAAACTGATGTAAGTGATTTTGGATTTTTAGAAGGACCTTGAAAAAACTTCTGATTGGGAAGCTGTGTTGATAGACCCACTTCAATGGGTCATTCTTGAGTCTCATGATTGTTGGTTTCCTAGCATGTTGTATATAAATAAATATAATTAGCTATGCACATGTAGTCCATTTTCAATTAGTCAACGTTAATAATATAATATTTTAAGACTAAAGCCCATAATAAAGTACAAATTCCACAATTAAGCAAGATGGCCCACTCAATGGTAACCCGTTCCACCACATGACCCTCACAACCTCACGCTACACTACCATGCACCCACATAACGCCAACCTGATCCCACAACACTCGACTGCCCCTCTCAGAACACACACCCACGCTCAACACACTCCCATACCCGATAGCCCTTCCCATTCTTTTCACCTGAGAACACACCCTTGAAATATATATATATATATATATATATATATATATATATATATATATATATATATATATATATTCAACATTTTCATATAAATTAAAAATATTAAATTAAATAAGTCAAACATGATTTGACAAGATCCACAAAATAAAAAATAAAGAACAAAGAATATATAATAGTACAAATAAACAAGACAAGAAGGAATTAGATTTTACTCTAATCGAAGCACCTATTAAGGACTTCCCTTAGATAAGGTATCACCTTCGACCATACCAGTGTATCAGGATCTGACGAACTCCTCCCAAGATATGACGATTCACCTCCAAGATTCGACTTTCTTTGATCCTAGACATCCTCGAAAATCACCTCACACTACAACAAAAAATACTTAACACAACGAATAAATAACCATGATTAATAATATTAATTGTTATATTTAAATGTAACAATAATTTTAAATATTTGTTGCTATTACTTCTATAGATAACGTCAATTATTTAGATTTGTCGTCATATATTTTAACAATGAAAAGCATCGTTGTGAGGACTTTTAAATACCAATGAATAATCGTTGTCTAATCTCTTATCTCATCTTAAAAAAAAAAATATTTACAACTTATCCAATTACATCAATACCCCAATCCCCTATTACGT
Organism: Thalassia testudinum; assembly: GCA_037157565.1. Lineage (NCBI taxonomy): Eukaryota > Viridiplantae > Streptophyta > Magnoliopsida > Alismatales > Hydrocharitaceae > Thalassia > Thalassia testudinum. Next base: position 65,875,759 of record JAZHRO010000035.1, on the reverse strand, counting down.
GTGAGCTCTCCTCCCTCTTCTCTTTCTCCCCTCTTCCTCTCCCCCTCCCTCTCCCTCTCCCTCTCCTCCCCTTTCCCTCTCTTGATGGTGATGGCGATGGTGATAGCAATGGTGGAGGAGGAGCTAATTACCCGTGGCGACACAACAACAATGGGTATATATATAGTTCTCTCCCTCTCATCCCCTTCTCTAGCAATGATATGATCACCACCAGATTCCCCACCTCATTCTTCATCTAAGTCTCTAAATCTGGATTCAAATCTCATCTGCTCATTCTCACCGCCCTCTAGATCTGGATTTTTGCATTTGCTCCTTTCGATTGTCATCAATCCACTTTGTTTCTGTTGATTTTGCAAGATATCAATCGTAGGGGTTAAGGCTTTGATGTTTTTTGGAGGCGACAGGGTCAGGATTAGAGTGCGAGAGTGCGAGATGCGGTGGTGCTCTAGTCTTATGCACATCAAATGCTTGCTGAAATGCCCAAATGACTTCTGTTCTGTTAAGACTAGAAATCGAATTATGCACACTGACGGGATGAGAATGGTTCCCATGATTGTACTTGATGGTCCCCTGATTGTACTTGATGGTCCCCTCGATGTGAAAGTTCCCTACTTGGAGGGGTGAGATCAGTGTGACGTAAAAAATGTGCAAATGAAATATAAAGCAATCTCACAAAAATCAATCGCACAAGTACACAAGTAATTTTAGGTGGAAACCCAAACCGGGTAAAAACCACCACCTAACCCTCTCGAGTTAGGATTTTCCGATCAACCTAGTTGATCAAATCCACTAAATCGAATCACTTAAAACGAGGGTGATTCGACCTCAATACAACCACGCTACAAGTACGAGGGTAGCGTTCCTCAACCCCTTCTCTCCACGAGAAGGATTTTGTCCCACGAAGGAGACGGGAATTCGCAAAGCGAATACCCAACCAAAAGACAAAGATAAAATAAACAATAGTCCTATAGAGCCAACAAAAATAATTAAACCTAGCTTCTATAGGAAATAGGAAACTCCCCTTTGCAAGGAGTGCGTCGACGATGACACGGTGCGTGTGCCACGTGATGGCGCTACGTCGCTCTCGTGAACAACAGCGGGAGAGCGGGTGCGCAAACTGAATTTAGCTCTCAAGATGTAGAACTTGAGCTTAGAGAGCAAGAGCTTCTTCGACACAAGAGAGTGGAAGTATGTTGCTTAAGTGTGTCTTTTGTGTTTCTAAGTGTATATCTTGTGTGTTTTTGTGTTGCAAAGGCTCCTCTCTATTTATAGAGGCCTTAGGAAGGCTTTGGAAGGCTTAAGAAAGGTTCTATAGCCGTTGGGTGCAAAGCCCAAGAGAATCAGGCCGAAATCAGGACAATGATTACATTTGACAGGGTTATCAGACGTCTAACTCTGGCATCAGACGTCTGGAAGGCCACTTTAAGACGTCTGATTCCAAGGTCAGACGTCTGATTCTCTGCGGGTTTCTCCCTGACTTGAATCAGATCTAAACAGGGTTTTTGCGCAAGTCCATCAGACGACATACAGGACGTCTGGTACTATGTCTGGACGTCTGGAAACCTACTTTTACTGTGGGAATTGATTTCCAAACGTTGCAACGGCTAGAAAATCTCTGAGAAGAGATTTTGGGTCAGCCGAGGCAAAACGGTCATTTATCAAACGTCTAGAAAGGCCTAAGGACGTCTGATAAGGCTCTAACGGTCATATTCTTGACTGTTTGCTAAGCCAGCCAACGGTCCACTAATTGGACGTCTGGCAAAATCATCAGACGTCTTCTAAGACGTCTGGACTAAGGTATGGACGTCTGATTTCATCAGACAGAACTAGCTATGTCCAGCCTAACAGTTATCAGACGTCTGAAACAACAGTCAGACGTCTTAAAATGCTTTATCAGACGTCTGATTTGGGAATTAGACGTCTGGAAGTGCTGTTTGAACCCTATATTGATTTTCTAAGTATTTTACAGAAAACCTAAGTATCCTAAGGTTGTGCCGGTGTTCCTAGGACTACTGTTAGGGTTCTTTGAGGCTCTTTAACATAATTTCTAAAGAGCAAGAAAAATAAAGATGAAAGTACATGAAAGGATTAAAAAGAATCTATCATATTCTTCTTGTCTTCTATCTTCAATCTGTCGCTCCACGCGAACCTCCTCTGTTTTCCGTCAAGCTCCTCCAATCCGTCCTGGATGCGAGCTCGAACTCCGTCTAAACACGTCCACATTTGCAATTGACCTGAAATCTAGGACTCAAATTGCAAATATTAAATAACACGTGTTTTGTTATCATCAAAACAAATGATCGTGGTGCTTTAGCACCAACAATCTCCTCCTTTTTGATGATGACAAAACCGTAAATAATGCATAAAAATCCTCCCCCTTTTTGACATTATCAAAAAGGTTTAATTGATTTTATATTTCCTATAACTCCCCCTTAAAACATGCTCTTCTATGAGTTTATTTTAACAAAGGTGATATTCTCCCCCTTTTTGTAACAATAAGATAGCTATTATTTTTCTCCCCCTTACTAAAGGAAATTTAGCTAACTTGCATCTCCCCGTTAAAAATTAACAATTAGCTCATCATTTTTTAACTCCCCCTATCTAAATGCTTATAAAAAGATAGGGTTAAGAATTTTACCTCACCTACCATGGCCAATAAAATGGCCCGAATGGTGGTGGTGGATGCCACATCGGATGGGGCTCCCATCCGTAGCTTGGAGGCCCGGGCATTGGCGCCGGTCTCCAATCTGGTGGTCGACGTGTGGCGGGTCCGTCGTTTGTTCGCCGTGTCGTCGGTCTTCTTGTTCTCCTCCTTGGTCTACTCCTTGGTTCTCCCAACTTGAGTTGACCAGCTTTGAGTTTGTAGGTCCAGTCCTTTGTGTTGTAATTATCCCTGAACCCTACAAAACAAGATTCTAATTCTTTTTTCGGTATCCAAGTGGGCTTGGATCCGGATTTGTTAGAAGGTCTCCTTGATGGAGATCCTTTCTCAACCTTAGGGCTATAAAAATTATCAACTTTGTTGATTAATTTGTTAGAATTTTCCCTAAGACATGCAATTTCTTTTTCTATAGTTTGCATCTTAGTCTTTAAATCATAGATTTCTAACTTTAGACTATCATTTTCCTCAATCAACTTATTATTTTCATTGATGAGGTTATGATTTTCTAATAATAGGTTATCATTTTTAGGACAAGCTTCTAGATCCTTAAGTTTTATTTCTAACCTATCATTTTCATTTTTAAGAAAACTAAGGTTCTTTTTAATGCTTTTATTTTCTATCCTAAGTGATTTACTAATCTCAAAAAGTTCATTAAAAGCTTCTTGAAGATCGAGATTTACCTCGTTGTCTGAGTCGCTTCCGCTTTCGTTGCGCTGTTGGTTCCTCTGGCCATGAAACCAAAGCAAGCGGTTTCTTCTTCTTCTTCTTCTTCTTCCTCCGAGCTTGTCTCTTCATGAGTGCCTTCCAACCTCCTCCATATTTCGTGGGCGGTGGTGCACTCCTGGATTCGTTCGAATTCCTTCGGACTCAATGCGCAATACAGGGCATTCATTGCCTTTGCGTTGAGTGAAAGCTCTCGAATCTGCAGCTGCGAGTAGCCTCCTTGGGGTCGCTTCGGGATCTCGTATGGGGTTTCACAACATCCCCATATCTCGAATTCAATGGCTTGGAGCCACGTCTTCATCCTCAACTTCCAATATCCGAAGTCCCTCCCGTCGAAATAGGGTGGTCGGACTGTGGACTGCCCTTCGGAGATTCCGATTGCGGCTATGCTTCCCTCCATGATCTTCTTGCCGGGTGTTACTCCGATCTTGCAAGAACCTGCTCTGATACCAAATGAAAGTTCCCTACTTGGAGGGGTGAGATCAGTGTGACGTAAAAAATGTGCAAATGAAATATAAAGCAATCTCACAAAAATCAATCGCACAAGTACACAAGTAATTTTAGGTGGAAACCCAAACCGGGTAAAAACCACCACCTAACCCTCTCGAGTTAGGATTTTCCGATCAACCTAGTTGATCAAATCCACTAAATCGAATCACTTAAAACGAGGGTGATTCAACCTCAATACAACCACGCTACAAGTACGAGGGTAGCGTTCCTCAACCCCTTCTCTCCACGAGAAGGATTTTGTCCCACGAAGGAGATGGGAATTCGCAAAGCGAATACCCAACCAAAAGACAAAGATAAAATAAACAATAGTCCTATAGAGCCAACAAAAATAATTAAACCTAGCTTCTATAGGAAATAGGAAACTCCCCTTTGCAAGGAATGCGTCGACGATGACGCGGTGCGTGTGCCACGCGATGGCGCTACGTCGCTCTCGTGAACAACAGCGGGAGAGCGGGTGCGCAAACTGAATTTAGCTCTCAAGATGTAGAACTTGAGCTTAGAGAGCAAGAGCTTCTTGGACACAAGAGAGTGGAAGTATGTTGCTTAAGTGTGTCTTTTGTGTTTCTAAGTGTATATCTTGTGTGTTTTTGTGTTGCAAAGGCTCCCCTCTATTTATAGAGGCCTTAGGAAGGCTTTGGAAGGCTTAAGAAAGGTTCTATAGCCGTTGGGTGCAAAGCCCAAGAGAATCAGGCCGAAATCAGGACAATGATTACATTTGACAGGATTATCAGACGTCTAACTCTAGCATCAGACGTCTGGAAGGCCACTTTAAGACGTCTGATTCCAAGGTCAGACGTCTGATTCTATGCGGGTTTCTCCCTGACTTGAATCAGATCTAAACAGGGTTTTTGCGCAAGTCCATCAGACGACATACAGGACGTCTGGTACTATGTCTGGACGTCTGGAAACCTACTTTTACTGTGGGAATTGATTTCCAAACGTTGCAACTGCTAGAAAATCTCTGAGAAGAGATTTTGGGTCAGCCGAGGCAAAACGGTCATTTATCAGACGTCTGGAAAGGCCTAAGGACGTCTGATAAGGCTCTAACGGTCATATTCTTGACTGTTTGCTAAGCCAGCCAACGGTCCACTAATTGGACGTCTGGCAAAATCATCAGACGTCTTCTAAGACGTCTGGACTAAGGTATGGACGTCTGATTTCATCAGACAGAACTAGCTATGTCCAGCCTAACAGTTATCAGACGTCTGAAACAGCAGTCAGACGTCTTAAAATGCTTTATCAGATGTCTGATTTGGGAATTAGACGTCTGGAAGTGCTGTTTGAACCCTATATTGGTTTTCTAAGTATTTTACAGAAAACCTAAGTATCCTAGGGTTGTGCCGGTGTTCCTAGGACTACTGTTAGGGTTCTTTGAGGCTCTTTAACATAATTTCTAAAGAGCAAGAAAAATAAAGATGAAAGTACATGAAAGGATTAAAAAGAATCTATCATATTCTTCTTGTCTTCTATCTTCAATCTGTCGCTCCACGCGAGCCTCCTCTGTTTTCCGTCAAGCTCCTCCAATCCGTCCTAGATGCGAGCTCGAACTCCGTCTAAACACGTCCACATTTGCAATTGACCTGAAATCTAGGACTCAAATTGCAAATGTTAAATAACACGTGTTTTGTTATCATCAAAACAAATGATCGTGGTGCTTTAGCACCAACACGATGTTCTTAAGTGCATCTCTTTTGGTGCATTTACAAGTATATGAGAATCGATTTTTTTTACATTAATTACTTTGTTTTTTGCCTTTTTGACCCATACAACAACCAAGTGCTTAATCTTCACCCCCTCCCCAAATGAGATGGCACGAAAGGAGCAGCAACAGGAGGGAAGGAGAAGGGGAAGTGATGGAAGCCGTGGTCGCAAATACTACCCATACTAGTGAAAGTAGATTAAAGCCTAGTGATGTAAGAGGTTCATCAGTCAACTGTTTCATTTTGATTTACCTGTTGTCTATGTTTTCCAAGTTTCTTATGTTGACAAATGTTAGAGAAGATGGAAGAGCACTTGTACTACACATGAAACTAGTTTTTAATATCCAGTAACTTATGCAAAAAAAAAAAGAATTATGCACATCAATTGTTCACTGAAATTATCCGATGTTAAGACCCGTTCTGTCCTGAGCCTTTTAAGACTCTGGACTGTCAGTCAGACATCTGGTAAGATGTCTGGACTATCGGTTAGATGTTTGGTAAGACGTCTGGACACATTCCTAGATGTCTAGAAATCAAAATTTTTTGGTACGAGCTCGCGTCTGCGTGCAGGCTGCGTGTAGAAAATATCCTCTCATTTTCCTTCCCTTCTTCTCTCTCTCCCCGCCTCCAGCAAACCCTAACCCACCCTCTTTATAAACCCCCCTTCCTCCTCTCTCATTCTCCCCACTCTAGCCACTTCTTCCCTTCCTCACCACCTCAGCGCGAGCGAGAGAGTGCGAGAACGACGACGAGGAGGAGTGGCATGAGGAGAGGAGGAGGAGAGTGAGCTCGCGAGCTCGTGTGGGAGCTCACCAGGGGGGGCACGGCCGAAGCGGCACGTACGAGAGGAGGAGTGCGTCGGGAAGTCATTCCCGACACTGCTGCAGCCGGAGCAGGTTCTGGTTCTGGGTTTTTCCCAGAATCAGACATCTGGAGTGACGTCCAGACAACGGAGCGGACGTCTAGAGGCGGTTCCAGACGTCTGAGGAGAGAGCTTCGAGAAGGTACGTCCCCTTGCAGATACGGCCATGTGGGCCGCTCCGCAGGAACACTTTGCATGCCTATTTTGAGGAGATTTTGTGGTGGCGTGCAAAATTTACTTCGGGAAGGCATGGGACACACCCTCCCACGTATTTCAGACGTCTGGGCTGCTTACCAGACGGCTAGAAGCACTTCCAGACGTTCGGAGGGGAGGTCGGACGACTAGAGCTAGGTCCAGATGGTCCAGAAGAGTTCCTGGACGTCTGGGGTGGACGCAGAGCTTGAGGTGCATTTCTGGACACTTTTAAGACGTCTGGAAGTTGTTCCAGACATCTAATTTGAGTCAGTAATCCTATTTTTGACCCGTTTAGGGTCCATTTGAGGTCTATTTTACGGAAATAAAATACCAACGTTTTCCTTGTGAGTTCCTCTACTAGTTAGAAGGCTTTCTATACTGTCCTAAAAGTTCTCTTGTGATTGCTCCTTGTTATAGGACTTCATTCCGTTGCAGGTTCGGAGCTTGCTAAGGCACATGAGCCTACCATTTGAGCCCCCAATACTCCTAGGTTGACTGGTAAAGTGGCTTCCCCTCATTTAATTATAAATAGGAATGCATGTGTGGAATGAATGAGTAGAAACTAGGATATGACATGAATCCTAGGACGAGAAACACTTGAAATGTATGTATGTTGAGTTGCAGTCTTGAATGAGTAGATAAAAACAACTGCCTGTTAATGAATAAGAGTTGCCTGTGAAATATGAATTAACTGTGTTAGTGAAACAATTGCATGTAACCTTACCTGTTGAATATGTTAAAAGATATAACACGAGCTATACGTGTATAATCTGAGAATGGAAATGTGAATGATAGAAATACAAGCTGCATGTGTATAATCTGATAATGGAAATGTGAATGGTAGAAATACGAGCTGCATGTGTAGAACCTGAGAATGAGAATAGAAATGATGAAACTTAGTATGGAATGGCATGAGGAACATGAGCATGAACCCTACGAGGAATTAGGAGTAGAGCTCCTGGAAATGAATGGAATGGATCTGGGAATGTGAGTAGGGAAGTGTGCTGGCCCTTGAGTACGTAGTACCAAGGAGAGTGACTATCCCCTGTTCAGTGTAGAGCGGAGCTAGCCACCTTTAGGTTGGGACCCGGGGTTAGGATTGACCACTCTGCACCGACTTCTTGGCCCTCGTGTACACTGTACCGGGGAGAGCTACTAGTGTAGGGAGAGAGCTAGCCACCCCATGGACCCGGGGTTCAGCTAGCCACCCTACACCGACTAGTTAGACCCATTGGGCAAATCAGGGTAGTTAGGCGAGGGTGCACAGACTGTGGAGGGGTGAGACCCCTGTTTGGTTCTTAGGGGCTAAACCCCTATTATTGAGAAGGCTAGGCCCTATACTGTTCTATGATGTACTTTGGGCACACCCGTTAGCGGAAACGACTAACCGCGTGCCAGTGCGGGGTAGCTATCCTTGCGTTTATCGCGTGTACCGTAGTCACCGTTACGTCTGTCCGTGACCTTGGGGTGGTTGACTGGGTGTAGGACCACCACGGGGGACTCTCCCGACCAGAAGAGCACCACATGCGACTTCTACTCTTCGGAAAAGACTGCAATCAAGATCGTTCTCACTAGGAACATTCGAGATCAAGAAAGAGTTATGATAAATAAACCAATGGGTGAAAAGGAATAAATTGTGAAATAAAGTAAATTGAATAAATAGCTACCTGTCCACTTTTACTGCTTTAATTAGTTGGTTGCCACTCTACTCAGCGTCCGTTGACTTTGTGTACTCATAACCCCTTTTCAGGTCTAGGTGTTAAGCAGCCCGAGTCTACGGCTGCAGAGGGTGCTGGGCCCAATAAAGCCCAGTAGCAGTAGTTTCTTTTGTTGTACCTTTTGTAGTAGTGAGTTTAGACTCCTGCACTTTACGTTCTGTACTTGCACTTTTCTGTACCTTCATGTACCTGTACCATTTTAGTGTTCTATTGTTGTGGTGGTGATATGTATTGTAGTAGCTTTTACTTTCTTTACTACTGTACTCTTTTACTATTAGTTGTATAGCATAGTGAATGTGGTTTACTTTCCTATTTTTTTATTATTTCTCGTTTGACGACTGGGTCTTGGAATCAGTCTAGTTGGTCCGGTCTCATGTCCTATAGGGATTCGGAAACCGGGTCGTAACATCCAATGAATTGTTCTTTCATGCCTAATTTCAATGTTTTTCTTAGTTAAAGAAGATTTAAATGTTGATTTTTTGAGGAAAAAGATATGGAAATGATGTACATTGTTTAAATCAATAGCTTTTCTTTTTTTCTCCCCTTTGTTAGGAAATTTTCAAATTCTCCATTAAATATTTCTTTATGACATCCATGGCATCTACATCCACCGAATCTCTCCAAAATGTTTTTATGATCTTGATTCTAATGCATCTCTCTCCATCAATATTGGATGATTTTTAGCAAATGGACAAGTGTTTTTACAAGCTATATTCTATGTGCCACAAGTAAAGTGACAAAATGCTACATCTATTGCCTTCACCAGCAGCAAATGTGAATGTATAATCTTGGCAAGTGTCTGTAGTGTTGACTGACTCCTCACCAACATGTTGTGCTTGGGTATCTCCAAAATTCAGAGTATCACAAAAAGTTGCTTCAACATCCCAGCATAATAGAGGCAATGCCTTCCTTGGATATTCCTATGTTATAAATTAACATGCTTGTGTAAACATGTAATAGATCTTAAAGGCTAACAACTTGAAGCATGCACCTTATGATGCAAAATTTACAGCAGAAGGCTACAAAAATTTTTCCTTGCATCTTGTTGCACGGAAAGTAGACAAATTTCTTTTTCAATAAGATTTTTAACTTACAAGAGAATAAGTTTCACTGGATTTTAAGTTTATTTTGGAAGACAACATAATTTTTTCAATGTCTATAAGGTTTTGGTAATACCCCTCAGGTTAATCATTTGATCCTTACATGAGCATCAAGCACAGAGGTATTGTTTGCGTGATAGCATCAAGTGGGAGCAAGTGTTGGTTTTAATTATATCCCTCCATTTATTAAGGTTTATATTTTGCTTTTGGAGTGGTCACATATAGGTTCAAGTTTTTTTATATACATAATTTACGAATACTCATGTGGTGACTTTTTTTCTTTGTTTTACGGTCATGGAACTTACATTGATCTTAATGAATAAATGCTTCCTTTTCATGCTACGTATGGTTGTGAATGCCTCTATCAAGTAGCCTTTTGTTGTATTTCTAAAGCAACTAAATACTATGTGAGGATTTTTTTTCCCAACATGTTTCATCCAGAAAGGTGATAAGGTTCCATTCTTATGATGGAAGTTATTTGTGCATGCTATCAGATATAGATGTTTAAGCACTACTAGTCAAAACGACCTATATTTTGAGATATTTACATGGTTATATCCTTAAAATTTGTTCTTATCTTGCCTTGTATTTACATGATTACATGGTTAATTTGAATGTACCCTCCTTTCAGGACTCAAATTGGGGTCACCATTAGCTGATCATTCATTGAGTACTTACATGGTACTCCCATGGTAATTACCAATTCATTCCATGGCATTGTACCTTTTGTTCTGTGCTTGCATTAACCCCCCCACCTTAAATCATCTTTGATTTTTACATGTCTTGGGATCATGTGCAGGGAAAGTATGTTATTGAGAAACAACCTCCCCAGCTTCCACATTTTATTGCAGCTACTGGTATTGAGAAGATTCGATAGGTATGATATGCCTTTTTTCTGCTGGTTAGTATACCTCGAATCATATACTACTAGGAGATCAGTCGGTCACTACTCAATTCTCAATACTCAAATGAATTTGAAGAAATCGATTCATAGGTTATAACTTATCTTTGGGTCTATTACATCTAGTAAGTTGGCTTTTTTTTAAGCATAGGCAATTTGTAAATTGCAATGTTGTAATCTTACATACCATCTTATTTTTTTTGTCAGTACCTACAAAGCCACCTTTTTCCAAGGTTTGCCATGATACAATCTTTTTAAAATATCTCTAACAACTAAAGTATCCTTCGGCAGTCCATGTTCAGGCCATCTAGTGTATTGAATATGAAGAATAGGCAATGGGCGCATCTCCAACTGCAACAAAAGGGATGAACACTGTATGTCAAAAGGATAAACATATGGCTCATTCTTTTTTCAAATCGGTTGGCACTCACAAGTATCAACATAGAAAATGTCATTGCCTTGTAGCATAACCAATTAATTAGCTTTAGAAAAGGCGTAATGACAGCTTTAATGAGAAAATGGAAACTCTTGAACCTGTCACTATTCAGCATACATATTCCATGAATATTGTATTCTTGTGTGTCATTACCTTGCAACATATACAACTCTATAAATGCAAAAGTGATAGTGTAATATGTGCTCTTCTTTTTTCCTTTTAAATGAAATTATATTTTTCCATAGTGATTGTTCCTAGATTAAAAAAAAATCACATTTCCTTTATCAAAGGAGGACATAATTGACTGCTTTCTAGCTAGAATAATAAAGCTAGTTGATGTATTGCGTTGAAGCTTTGAACTAAAAGCTCATTCACTTTTCATGGTTGTTAAACTTGGATTGGCAATGGAAAAGTCATGTGGTAGGACTTTGCTTTCTTGGCTATTTCTTAAAAGAACATCATCTCGTTAGTCACGCACTGCATTTTAATTAAATATATTACTTTGAGTTTTCTTTGACCTACCCAACTTATCCATTCTTCTCTTCTTCACTCTCTTCGTTCTGAACTTTGCAAGAGCAGGAAAAGTAATGAACTATATTAAAATGGTGATATGACCCACTATTACTGATTACGGTGGAAAGAAAGAATCCTCAAGGCTAACTCTAATTGAAGGAGCACAAGACTTAATTTTGGTTTCAGATTTGACTTTAATCGTCTATTGCAATACTATAACGAATAGGCAGTCTCCTCCTAACAAGCATGTGACATCAATGACCATGACCAATAATAAACAATCCAAAAAAATTTAAGGGACATTTAACTTGAAATCAACTTTTATAAAAGTACTCTAAAGATTAAACATAATAAATTGTCATTTAGTTTAGATTAATAACTATTACTTTTGTGAGGGAAGGTTGTATTTTATTCAAAATGCCTAATAAGATAAAAAGTTAAAGCAATATTCATATAGGCAGACTATCTATAATAGCTTTTACCGACTTTTCTAATATGTTAGAGAGGTAGTGACAGAACATATAAGAAAAGCTAAATCCAATCCACACTATTGTATATTGTAATATGATAATGAATAAACAGTCTCGTCCTAACAAGCATGTAGCATCAAAGATCAACACAAACAATAAACAGTCCAAAAAACTTTAGGGATATTTAACTTAAAGAGTAACTTTTATAAAAAGGATACTCTAAACATTAGGACATAATAAATTATTATTCATTTTCATTTCAACTCTTAATGACATTTAATTAGACTTCCTTCCTTAAGCTATAGTTGTGTTTCCTTTCTTTTGTGGTGGTGCTAGCCTAGTATGATTATGTGTAAATCTATATGCATAGCTTTATGGCAGGGTGTGCCCATCTTAGTGTTTGTTCCATATTTCTTGTGTGATTGAGATGTAACGCTGGGTGTTTTCATGCTTAAGTGGAATGAGTGGGGTGCACCCAACTTGTTTTTGCTTTATGTTTGTGCTTAGGTCCCTCTTGCAAGTACAAAAATTTGGGGAAATAAGAAAAATAGGGAAAATTGTGCCAAATTATCTAGAATTTTACACCTTTTTGTAGGGAAAATTTTCCTTAAGCTCAAACCTAAGCGATTTTCAATTTACATATAAAGGATTCAAATAACCAAGACTCATTTGATTGCAAGATTACTTTGATATTAATATCAATTTACATAGAGACAATCTTAGCTTTTAAACCCTTAGTTTTCACCATAATTATGGATGACTTGATGAAAGAGTCATCCACAATGAGCCCCAACCATTTACACCTTTTACAAAAAGCTTTCTTCTGCAAAGTAAAAGGATGGGCTCTAAGGATGAGATGGAATCAACATAAAATTTGAATGCTAGAGGAAAAACTAGAAAGCAAAGGGCACTAAGGTCAGGAAGCTTAATTCATTTGGTTGACCAAGACAAAGATGAAAAATTGAAATATAAATTTAATGTGCCAAAAGACAGAAAGAGAATAGCTAGGAATGTTCAATCCTTTGGTTTTTTCATGTATTTATAAACTTCCTTGTTGATGCCATTTCCTTGCTTCTTTTTTGTTGAAACTTTCACTCATGCAATCAAACCCAGTGGCAAGATACTATGGGATGAAGCGTGGATAGGTTGTGAGGATCAGTTGTGGATAGGTTGCAATCTGGCATTGTAATTGTCGGGTGCAATTGTAAAATTTTAACCAGTCTTATTTTTAGTACTTAGATTCTCAAAAGGTTTATAAAGGTAGCTTTTTATTTAACTTGTTTGTATGCATAATAGGCAGAGAGTGTAGGAACAATTAGTTTTTGTAAAATTTTAGCTATATTGGTTAAAAGGAACTCCTAGAGATTATTTTGAAAATTATATATCTCAATGTTTTTTTGGAAACTAATAAATTTTTTGGTCCCTTCAAATATATGCTACAATGAAGCCTATTCACAATTTTTTAGCTATATTTTCTATAAAGTTTTCATTGAAAAATTTCAATTTGTAAGGAATATTTTAGTGGATATTGTAAAATAAATTTTTATTTTCTAGGTAATCAAAATAAATTATAAGCATGAAAAAGTGTTTTAAAGGATGATTAATAAATTTTTATATCCTTCTTATATTACGATGAATTAATCGTTGACATATTCTTTACAAGGAGATAAAAAAATCGTTGTTAAAAGAAAGTAAAGATAATAAAAACATATGTTGCTAAATTTAAAGTATGTGATGATTTTATTCGTCATTTGAATTCGTCAATGAAAATATTATTCATTGTAGATTTAACAACGGCTCATATAGCAACGAATGTGATGACTAATAATTTATTCATTGACAAGTCATATAATGATGATTTATTCCTTGTCATCTTCATAAAATATTCGTTGACTTTGATCATTTTTGTTGTAGTGCCAGGAGAACGAAGTTGAGGCAATTTGGTTAGTCAACCAAATTCCTGATTGATCTATTAATTAATTAGTTTGATCAATCAAAAACCTCTTGTGGATCACTCTCAACCTTGTGCAAGATTGACAAAAATATATTAGAGATTTTTCTACCAATTTCACGTTGAACGAACGCACTAAGAAAGAGAGATAAGAATGAGAAAGGGAGAAAGAGAGTGGAGAGAGCTTTTCTGCTTTTGTTGTATGTTAAATGAGCACCCCCTCGTGGCCTTATATAGAGCCCATGTTCCGACGTCTGTGGAAATTCCCATTTTATGGAAATGCGATAATTGATCGATCAATTTAGTCATATTGATTAATCAAAATCAATTGATCAATCAAACATGACTTTTTGGTCCACCAAATCAATTGATTAACTAAACTTAACTCATTGATCGATCAAAATAATTCATCGGCCAATATTACCTTTTGATTGACCAATACAGGTCAAAATCATGATATTAAAAATTTATAGCAAAAGAGTCCAAGTTCCAAATTGATTCTCACCTGAGCTCGAGTCGACCCAAGGTGGGGCGAGGCCTGGACACATGCGTGCGTGGTCCCCAGCCTTACCTCTCACTCTTTGCTACATAAGCCATGTGAGGCAGAAGCCTTTTACACCCACCAAGAGGTTTATCCACTTCTATAGGACTAAAAACCTCTTCCAAATTTAACTGATTTCAACATGAATTCTCACATCACTATATATCAATTGCATCTCGATTGATGCAATTAGGCTCTCAAAACCAACATTCCCCTACAGATTTATCATTGAAATTCAATGATAAATTCCTCGGCTACCATACTTTGCTTTCAGTAAAGGTACCTTCCAGTTTGAACCCTTACCTAAGTCATCCACCTTCACCACCACAAGAATAAAGTGAAACTAGTCTTGAACTCTAGACCTTTGATGTAGGGCGTATAGTGGTAACAATAGAGTGAAGTCCTTGGTGATAATCTTGAGGGTTAGTGCTCTTAAGGGCCATACACCCTATCCTAGTTCATGAGTGTAACCATGAAAGATCCTATTCCCTTAACTACAGCCTACAGTAACACTCACATAGGTAGCATTCTCCAAGGATGCACTGCACACATCCTACCATAAAGGCTTGACCATTCAGAGTCTGTGCTCTTCCTAAATTTGCAGCTTAAGGCACTCAGGCTTTCAGGGAATGGACTCAAATGCAAAATTATCTAACAATGAGTGCCAACCAGTTTATTGTTACTACATTGAACCTACTTTGTAGGATCTTCACTCGGTTAGGTTAGGTTATTACTGCAAGTGAACTCTCAATAGGTCTCAGTCTCATCCCATGTAAACCTAGACTTAAGGACTAAAGATCTATCAAGTCCTTTAGTAAATGGATCTACTATGTTATCCTTAGATCCTATAAATTCCACAGCAATCACACCTTGAGATACTAAATCCCTTATTGACTTGAGTTTGATTAGGATGTGTCTCCTTATTTTTTTATTAAACTTTGAACTCTTAATCTTTGTTATTGCAATCATGTTGTCACAATGCAAAGATATAGTAGGAATCAGCTTAACCACCATAGGGATTTCTGAAAGAAGTCCCTTTAGTCATTTAGCCTCAATTCCAGTGGTGTCCAAAGCTCATAGCTTAGCCTCAAAGGATCGGGCTAAAATGGTTTATTTTGTAGACCACCAAGAGACTGTACCACCTCCAAGGGTAAAGACATACCATGTAACACCATTGCTCCTAAAATCCTCCATTTGATCGATCCAACTTGCATCACTATATCCTTCCAAACCTGAAGGATATTTAGCATAATGCAAATTAAGAGAAATAGTTCCTTTTAAGTACCTAAGTACTCGGTCTAAGGCATCCCAATGAGTTTGGTCAGGACAGCTTGTGTATCTACTCAACTTAGACACAGAGAAAGAAATATCCAATCTAGTATAGTTAGCCAAATACATCAAGCTTCCTATTATCTGTGAATATCTAAGTTGTGAAACAGGTATTCCACTTTTGTTCTTGTAGAGGATTTTTTATGAATTAAAAGGAGTGCTTCCAGCCTTACAATCTTGATAGCCAAATTTCTCAAGAACTTTCTCAACATAATGAGATTGAGAAATGGCAAACCCCTCTGCTGATCAAATCAGTTTGAGGCCTAGGATTACATTTGAAACACCCATATCCTTCATCTCAAACTTACTACTCAAGAACACCTTAGTTTCATTTATAATTCTAATGTGTGACCCAAACAGTAATATATCATCTACATATAGGCATAGGACAAAACTCATATCACCCTTAACCCTAGAATAGACACACATGTTGGATTCGTGACCCACAAAGCCAAAAGACTAGATAGTTTTATCAAACTTTTCATACCATCGTTTGGGTACTTATTTCAAACCATAAAGAGATTTAACAAGCTTGCAAATCTTTTTCTCATTTCCATGAGCTACAAATCCCTCAGGCTAATCCATATAGGTCTCCTCCTCGAGATTGCCATGAAGAAAGGAGATCTTCACATCCATCTAGTAGATAGTGAGATCACAAATGGAAGCTAAAGTAATAAGCATCTGGATGGTAGCTATCCTAATTACCAGAGAATAGGTATCGAAATAATCAATACCTTTCATTTACTTAAACCCCTTGGCAACAGGTCTAGCTTTGTATTTTTTAATAGATCCATCAAGTCTAAGTTTTCTCTTAAACACCCACTTACACCCAATAGTAGAGCACCTTAGAGGTAAATCAACCAACTCTCGTGTGCCATTAGAGATGATTGAGTCCATCTCATTCTTAATGACATCTTTCCAATGCTTAGCTTCAGAAGAATCCATAGCATCACAATAAGTGGGGGGATCGCCCTCGATTTGTTAAGAAATAAAATCACTTCCCAAATCCTTGGCAATTCTTGGTCATTTATTTCTTCTTGGTTCAAAATCTTCTACTTCATTGGGTTCATAATGGGAAGAGCTAGCTCCCACATTAGACATCCTTTCCACTTGATCCAGAATAGAACTAGATGTGGTGTCAAGATTATCTGAAGTCACATTTTGAGATAATCCAGTATTCATAAGACATCATAAAAAATTCTAGCATCGCAAAGCTCAACAATAACGTTGACATCTATGCCTGAAATATCAAATTTTATAACAAAAAATATATAAGCATAGCTATTACCAATATAACCCAAAATGACCGTGTCAACTATCTAAGGTCCAAGCCTCTTTCTCTTGTGCTCTGGGGCAACCACCTTTGCAAAGCAGCCCACACTTTGAGGTATTTTAAACTTGATTTCTTGTTTCTCCAAATCTCAAATGGACTATTTTCCTTTTGCTTGAGGGAAACTCTATTCAGAATATGACATGCCGTATTCAAAGCTTTCCCTCGCATGTAAGTAGGCAATCCTAAGCTTTGCATAAGAACATTAATCATGTTAGTAAGGGTCCTATTTTTTCGCTCTCCTATCCCATTAGATTATAGGGAATATGAGTATTCACTTTATGAACTATATCAAAAGCTTGACACTATTCATCAAATAAGTTGGACATATATTCCCCTCCTCTATCTGACCTCATTCTCTTAAGAGTTTTCCTAATTTGTGTTTCTACTTCTTTCTTAAGGATAAGGAATTCACTTAATGCCTTATCCTTAGACTTAAGAAAATACATATAGGAGTATTTACTGTTGTCATCTATAATGGTGATAGAATACTTTTTATTGTCTCTGGTCAACACACCATTAAACTTGTAGATATCTGTATGCACCAAATCTAGAACCTCAGTATCTCTTGTGATAAAGTGAAAAGACTTCGTAGTTTGTTTAGCTTGCACACATATCTTGCATTT
This sequence comes from Thalassia testudinum, assembly GCA_037157565.1. NCBI lineage: Eukaryota > Viridiplantae > Streptophyta > Magnoliopsida > Alismatales > Hydrocharitaceae > Thalassia > Thalassia testudinum. The sequence goes on along the minus strand of JAZHRO010000035.1, from coordinate 65,858,192 downwards.
CTTAGTTTTATCTATGGTGTGTTCAAGAATTATATTTAATTTCATCATTCATTTTAAAGAATTAAAATTTACATGACCCAATTTACCATGTCATATATCACAAGATTCAATATTACTACATACATATTAAATTGAATGAAAACTAACATTATTTAAAGCATTTCTAGATGATACATCCACATCGCATCTCACTCTAAATAATTAATCAAAATCTGCCAAATACCCATTTCCATAGAGTGTTCCAAGTCTCAACATAACAACTTTATTATATTTAAAGTTTAACTCAAAACCCTCTCTAATCAATAAGGAAGCAGAAAGAACATTCTTCTTCAAAGCAGGAACGTGCAGCAACTTACGCAGTGTCCAGACTCACCCCGAGGAAAACCTCAAGTCCAGGCGTTCGAATCCCAACACCTTGGTTGCAGAATCGTTCCTCACCTTCACAGTCTCGCCACTATAGGCCTGATAGGAAGAAAAGAACGATCTATCAGTAAAAATATGTACATTAGCTCCAATATCCATGAGCCATTCAGTAGGGTTGTGAATAGCATAGAGTTCTGGTTTTAGTGAAACATACCCATCGCTAGGCCCAGCATCCTCGGTGATCATATTCACTTGAAGATTTTCATCTGTGGTCTTCTGGTGAGCTTTATTAGAAGGACAATCCTTCTTTCAGTGCCCAACCTTCACACAGTGCCAGCTTGGTTTGTTCTTGGATTTCTTCTAGATCTTGGGTTTGACCTTCATTTTATTTTTATTGTTCTTATTTTTACTCTCTTTACCCTTAGATGTCATGACATTCACCTTAGACTCCACAGACACAACAGGTTTCTGTTTCCTATTCTCTTCCTCAATAGCAATGACTACCATCAAGTCATCAAGAGAAATCATTCCCTTCCTATGCTGGAGAGTCATCCCAAAGTCCTCCCAAGATTTAAGGAATTTCTCAATGATAGACATGACTTGAAACTTCTCAGGAAGTTTCATTTCAACATCTGCTAAACCATGGAGCAATGACAGAAATTCATGTATCTCCTCCGATACCAATTTACTCTCAGCCATTTGAAATTTAAGGAATTTTGCGATAGAGTATTTTTCAATATCATGATCATCAATATTATACTTCTTTGTCCAACTCCTCCTATAGCCCCTTCGCAATGGGCATGGATGTGCTAGATACATCAAATAACACATTGGATAAAGGCAATAAGATGCAACCATGACAAATACGGTTGCGCGCATTCCACTCATCCACCACCTTTTGGCCTTCAGGAGTAGGTTTTTCCTTATCCAAAATCAGGCAATTGATTTCCAACGTCGAGATTAAACCAATGGTGGTTAACCAATGCTTGAAATTTTGCCCACCAAACTTCTCGAGAATATCGAATAAGTCTACAATTGATTTAAAAGTTATTTCCAGCATCCCAAATCTTTTAAATCTAAGTGATACCCTCTATAAGATTGTTAAAATCAATGCATATATAGGAAATAAATAAATAAAAACATATACATTTCCAACATTTTGGCATAGATAAAAATATTAAATCAAGTCAAACAAGATTTGGTAAGATCCAGAATAAAATAAAGAATAAAGAACATACAATAGCATAAATAAATAAAATAAGAAGGGATTAAATTTTACTTTGATCAAAGCACCCATTTCTTAGAAAAGGTATCGCCCCCCGCAATACCAGTGTGTCAAGGTCTAACAAACTCCTTCCAAGATAAGATGATCCACCTCCAAGATTCGACGCACTCCGATCTTGGACGTCCTCGAAAATCACCTCAAGAGAACAAAGTTGAGGCAATTTGGTTAGTCAACGAAATTCTCAATTGATCTACCAATTAATTAGTTTGATCAATCAAAAACCTCTCATGGATCACTCTCAACCTTGTGCAAGATCGACAAAAATCGATTGGAGATTTTTCTACCAATCTCACGTCGAACGAATGCACCAAGAAAGAGAGATAAGAACGAGAGAAGGAGGGAGAGAGTGGAGAGAGCTTTTCTGCTCTTGTTGTATGTCAAATGAGAGCCCCTCGTAGTCCTTATATAGAGCTCATGATCAGAAATTTATGAAAATTTTCATTTTATGGAAATACGACAATTGATCAACTAATTTAGTCTCATTAATCGATTAAACTTAACTTTTTAGTCGACCAAACTTAACTCATTGATCAATCAAAATAATTGATTGACCAATTTTATCATTTGATCAACCAATAGGAGTCAAAATCATGAGATTAAATATCCATAAAAAAAGAGTCTAAGTTCCAAGTTCCAAATTGATTCTCACCCAAGCCTGAACCCGAGTCAGGCTAAGTCGGGGAGGGGCGTGTGCGCATGCGTGCATGGTCCCCAGCCCCACCTCTCACTCTTTACTACATAAGAAATGGGAAGCAAAACCCTTTTACCCACCAAGAGGTTTATCCACTTCTGGTATGGGACTAAAAACCTCTCCTAAATCTCACTGATTTCAACATGAATTCTTACATCACCATATATCAATTGCATCTTGATTGATGCAATTAGAATCTCAAAACCAACACACACCTAAGGCACATAGAGAGAGCTACCTATTGCACCCCCTTTCTCTTGTAGCTCCTACGCGACCCTAGAGACCAAGCACTCCCATTCCCATCTCTTACGACCTTTCCCATCTCATACGTGCAACAAATACCCATGGATGCACCTTCACTCTCCTCTCTCAGTCACTACTCGCACAACACGCATCCTCAGTGCCCATTCCCACCAAAACGCACACACAATACCATTTCCATCTCCATCCACACCCACGACCTCTACCCAAGGCCACATACACCATGCTGTGACCTTTTTCTCAACCGTCATCATCAGAGTGGAAGAAGGTCATGGAGACCAGGACATGGCATCCCCCTTTCTCCTCGGTCCTCATCTTCACCATTCCCTCCTAGTTGGACCGAGGGAAGGTTGAACGGATACCAAGCCGAGCATCTATTCTCCGACTGACCTCCACCTCACCATGCGTGATCGGTGCCACCCTCTCCTTGCTATGATGGAGCAGGAAGAGCAAGCAAGCATGCACGGACAACCTCCACCCACAGCCACATACGCGAGTTCCATTTCCCGAGTAGTCATGCACGGGGTCATGAGAACTCCGTTTCTTTTATTTTTCCTTACATTTGATAGTGTAGTTTGGTTAGTTTAATTTGTTTAACTTTTGTGTTTGATGTGGATGATTGAACATGTTATGCTTTTATTGATTCAATAAATTCGAAGTTTTATTTTACACCTCTCTATAGATCGACACCCATCTCGTCACTATACGAGGTTTGATCAATTTATTTGTTCTCTTTATTTTCTAATTCACCTCATTATGAACCACGTGCAACAACGCCTTAATTACTTAGTCGTTGAGGTGAGGGGAAGTAACTCTGGGAGGGGAGAAGGAGATCAGGGAGTTGGGGGGTAGGAGGAGAGATATCATAGGGAGGAGAGGGGAAGAGTGTGGAGTGAGGTGGAGAGCATGGTTGCGCAACGATGAGGGTAGGGGTCGGTATTTGAAGTAGAGGGGGGTTTAGGGTGAAGGCTCTTGTTGTGTCCATGGAATCGTGTTTTAGAAATACTTTTGTTGTAGTATAGGGCAAAAACACATCGACAAACAAATATAACGAAACTTTGGTAAGTCTGGGTCAAGCTCAGGGAGGCGGAAATGCAACTTAATTTAATACTGATCTATTCTAACTAGAACAAAACAGTAAGCAAGATAGATATATGATATGAAGCAAATCAACTTTATTCAAGTAATAATCATGCAAGTTGTCCATCTAGTTGAATGCTTGACAAGAAGATTAACTATAATAACTAGAACCAAATTAAAATAACTAGAATAGAACAACTAGACTAGAACTACTAGAAGAATTAAAAACAACTATCTATTCTAATAGAATAAGGGCACCAAGGGTGGTCCTTGGTGGACGTCTTAGAGGGAAAGGGCTATTCGGAGGAGAAGGGAGTAGGAGACATGCGGAGGTGAAATTTTTCCTTTAAATGGGGCGTCTGGGGTTGTTTTTAAAACCAAAGTGAGGGGCAAAACGAGTTTTTTAGGACCCCCAATTCATGCAATTGATCTGGAGTAACAAGAGAAGTTGATCTAGCGATCAACAGCTCAGATCGCGTCACAAACGCACCTCCACGCGCTTCCATCACCTGCCAATGTGCACACGCACCGGATCGCACCACGTGGCACCTCCAGCGTATCCCAGTCCACAAGCCTGGCACTCATCGTGTGTGCTCGCATGGTTTCAATCTCAGCCATCCAATCGCGATGATCGATGGCCAAGATCGCACGTAGCACCGCTTCACCGCTCCCCGCATCCAACAGCACATCCAACTGCACATCATCGCGCACTTCAATCTGAGGCTCCACCGGACGCCACATGTCTCGCCCTGCACCGCTCAGTCGCGTTCGTGCGACTCAATGTCACCGCGCACCATTTCCTTCAATTCAGCCTGCTCTCCATGCTTCAAACTCACGCTCACACTTGATTACGCAGCAATCATAGGTCTTAATTGACCAAAATTAGGCTAGGACTTAGCATAAGTTAGCGTAATTCATGCATGCATAAGCATTACTAGCACCTTTACTGCTTTCTTTTAGCTATGCATAAAATAATGCTATAATGTACTGATTAGGTGCATTATGTCAATTGCAGGTAATAAGCTAATCAGAAGCTAGATCTGAAGAATAAAGAATAACTAGTGTTGCAGCAGAGCTAGAGCAGAAGACCTAGATTAAATGTAGTAGATAATAATGTAAGGGAGTTAAGGTATGTTATTCTATTAAGTAGGAATAAAGTAATAAATTGTGAAGAACTTAGGTCCATCCTAGCCCTAGGACAGCCTAGAAGCTTCCCAAGCCTTAGCCACCCTTAGATTAGGTCACCGCACCTTAGGAAACCATACAACCCTAATTTTAGCCTCTATCTGGACATCCAGATGAGTAATAGGACGTTCAGAACCCTTAGCCAACTCCCGCACACCTTAAATCTACTTCTGCAGTGTTATTGGATGTATAGACACTTGGTCAGACGTCCAATTTCTCCAGAATAGCCAAGATAGAACCTAGAATCCCTCCTGACTCTGATTGGACATCCAGACAATAAGTTTGGACTTCTGATTTTTCACTATAAGTCGTCTGACACTTTTATCAGACGTACATAATTGCCCTCCATACCTTGTTTTGAGATTCAAGCCTTGATCTTGGATTTCTAGGTCCCTAAACCCAATTCTAACCCCTTAGGAACCTAAATTAAGGTGCCCTAACCCTAGTACATCACCTCTAGACCTCCCTAAGGACCTAATTAAGTCTTCATTAAACCTAATTGACTTCGATCTTAGTCAATTCCATCAGCCTATTCAATTGGACTCACTGAGTCCAATTGAGCCATGATCTCAGCACATACTGTCCAATTAGACTCAATGAGAGTCCAATTGACCTAGACCTAACTTAATTGAGTTTTTTTACTCTCAATTAGGGTTTCACACATCCAATTAAACTTGTATCAAGTTTAATTTCATTTTACTTTAATGAATTAGGGTTTGCAACCCTAATTTGAGACCTACCTTGACCTAAACTCTCTAGAACCTAACCTGATCAACCTAGCCACCTAGGTTTCGACCCACACACACCATCCACACGAAAATACCTAGCCTAGAGTTCTCTAGAACTCTCTACCATGTGTTGTTGCCTTGGTTGCTAAAATTAGCAACCAAGAGCCATTCAATTTTTAAATCCACCAAATGTGGATCTAAAAACCACCCATCCATCCACTCTCTCCCTCTCCCAGGAGCTTCCATAAAAGGCCTCTCTAGAGAATTCCATAAAATTCTAGAGAGCTTCCCTTAGGTCTATAAAAAGACCTAAGGGGTGGCACTTTGGACCCATTCACTCTTGGCTCCATTTTAGCTTAGCTTCATTCCGCCTCCACTCCACCTTCATGAGTAGCTTCACCATGGCCACCACCATCTCCACGCCAAGATGTTGGATCACCTCCTCAATCTCTCTCCAAGGGCTGACCTAAGCACCATTGGCTGCCCCTCCTTCTCCTCTCAACCAAGTCAAAGGCCATCGGAGCCCACCTCTGAATGCCCTTAGTTCTGATAGATTAGATTATAGTTCTTCATAGATTTAATACTTTATTTATTGCTTAATAGTGTAGCTCTAAATTCTCCCCCAATGATGCATGCATAATCCCTCCTTAGATTCATGTATGCAATCGTTTTCTATTAGCTTGATTTATGTTTTCAGGCATTCCTCTATAAGCTTTCGATGAGCTTTATGTTGCAAACACCATCATGAATCAATGAAAATCTTTTTCCATATATATATATATATATATATATATTTGTGAAAATCACCATGAGCCTTGTTGCAATATTTTTGTGTGATTGAAGTTGCATGTTTTAATTTATGATATTCTAGCAACTAAGCATGTCATGCATAAATACAAACTTAGCATAAATCGACATGCGATTTTGAATAAGTAGAGCAAGAGAGATCGATTTTAAATCTGCATTTCCATAAACACCTCCCAGAGATGAACGACCAGGACTCCAAGTCTCATTATCATTATAAGTTGTTTTTTACGAGCATTTTCGCACACTATACTACGACATGATCTCTATTTTCAAAACACGCACGAGAATTGCCTCTTGTCAATGGTGCCGTTGCCGGGGAGGCAACGTCATTTTTTATTTCGATCTCTAGAATCATTGATAGATCTTCCTCTGCTTGTCTTTTGATGTGTAGGAAAGCAGGAAAAACAGGACCTGCGCACAAATCGGACGTAGAAAAATCATCAGGTGCACATCTCCTATTAGATTAGGATTTCCCTTTTTTGAACCCCAGGTTAGATTTTCTTCTAGCAATTTCACTTGAAAAAAAAACTTATTTATTTTCATGAAAAAAGAAAATCAAAAAAAAAGTGTAGGTAGTCAGATTAGGTCTCCGTTTGAATCTTAAGTTAGTTTGCTTGAAAAAAAAGAAAAAAAAAATTGAAAAAAAAAGCTTTTCCCTTCAAAAAAAAAATCAAAAGTTTTGAAAAAAAAATCATTTTGGTGGAAAGTTTGAATTTCAAATTCAAACACCTCTTCAAAAGCTTTCCCACCACCCTCTGATTTTCAACCAGGCTTCAAATTTTGATTTAAAAATTCAATTGCCAAAAAATTAATGAGAAAAAAATTCTGAAATTTGGACTATATTTTTATTTTCAAACCATCTTTCAAATGGCACCATTCATTTAAAAAAATTCCAAGTACAAAATTTTTAAAAATTTGCAAAGTGCAAGGGGGTCAGACTAACCCAGATTTGAAAATTTTCACAATTCAAACAGCAATTTCGAGCAATCCGTGAATCTGTTTTGACTAAAAATGGTGAGTTTTGAAAGCTGATCTCATTGGCTTTAATTCCCATATTTTTTCCAAATTTTTGAAGATCATTTGATACTATTTTAATTTGAAAAATCGACCAGGGGTCACAATTCCAATGCTGACCCTCTGACATTCAAAAATCCCTAGAAATTCGGTTGAAAAAGTAAAAATCACAAAAAATATTCTCTGAAAAGATAATTGAAAAACGAATCTACTTGCAAAATTTCAGTTTATTTGGATTCAAATTTTATCTAAAGAATTATTTGTGTTTCATTGGTCTGCTGAAATCTCAAAGAAGAAAACCCTAGAATTGCATGAACCTTAGGTTATACCTTTAGGGTTACATTCTAGAGACCACACTTGGGCTAGCCTAAACTTAGTCAAGTCTAGTGTTTAGCTGGTGAGCTTGGTCACCTTGTGGGCCACTCATCACAAACCCCAAATGAAGAAAAACGGGTTGAAATTAATTTTAAAACACGTAAGCAAACCCGAATTCGTTGTCGTACTACTGGGTGGCTTCAACCTCTCTTGCCGAACCTAGTGACTAAGTCTGCGGGGCAGTGTCAAACGACCGTGGCTCGAGGGTAACAAAATCGGAGGCGTGAGCCGAAGGAAGAGCTTCCCCTTAGTCTCCTCGTAACTAGAATGGATGGGTTAGCTTGAGAGGCGGGAATCACTTTCAGTCAGTTGTACGACGAATTTTTATTCAGGAATTCGAACTTAAAATGAAAAATCTGGTCATCTGATCATAAGGACCATCTGATTGACATGGCCTTAGCCTTGTCTAGTTGGCTGCACAACCTAGGGGTTGGTTGGTGCATGCGAGGAAGGAGGTCACTCAGACTTCAATTGGTTGGACCTTGGGAGCCACTCCCAAGGAGGCGAGTCACTTCGCCAGATCCATCTTCTCCCCCACCCTCTTCTTCTATCTGCTTAGCCGCAAGGGCTAACCCTAGATCTGGACCTAATCAGGATCCAAAAGAGCTGGACCCACGAGCTTATCTGAGAGCCCAGGTCACTGAATCAACTCAACCTTGGGATCAGAACCCAAGGTGGCAAAGATGACTTTTCGCTTCGCCTGATCCTTCTCCTTGGGTTATCGAAATGGTTAACCTATATCCTGACCCTGGATATTATGACCCATACCAGTCGGTCCGTCAAAGGACCGCATCTTATAACCCAGGATATGGATTTCATACTTCTGCTTCTCACCCATGGAATATGGGTAGACCTGATTCAACCCCTGGAACTCCTAAAGAACTACCAGTGCATATGCGACCACATTATAGAATACAGAGAGCTGTTGCTAGCGCTAAGGAGAAGGCCGCATTCTATCTACACGAAATCCAAGCTATCACTGAGCCGAACCAAAGACAAAGCTGAATTCCGTATCAACAAGCTGTGATGGAGCTCCTTCAAGGGACAACAGGGATAACAAGGCTAATTTGACAAAATTGGGAAACTCAAGAACTACTGCTTTTGAGATATCAAGTGGGACATAGCCTTGAAGACCTTGAAGAATCTAAAATGACTACGCCGGAAGGACACATAGGAGATTCTCAGGAGTAGATGCCAGAAGATAATTCAGGGGAACAAAAATCTAGCTTGGATATGAGACAGGAGCAGGAAATGTTCCGAATGGGTTCATCTGAGAACTCCATTCAAGAAACTGAGCAAAGGACTAATATCTCCAGGATTGAGCCACAATCGAATTATCCTAAATCCTAGGAGATACCTCTTGGGTTAGATAACCCAATCGTGATAAGAGAAGTAGATCCATTTTAGGATATGGATCTTGAGGCAAACATTACATGTGACACTACTGATCAGCCTAAGCCACTTCCCATTGTAGGTGAACCTGTGCTAAAGCCAACATCTTCTGATCTGCACTCTTCTTCTTTCACCTACATCCCTAATTCGGATGCTAGAGATTCTGAGATGACACTTTCTATCCCTGACCCTGACATCCGAAGATCAGAAGAAGCTATGGATGACTTGATCGAAGAAATAAATATGCTACCTGAGGCAGGAATTACTAAGGAGCCCAACGCATACGAGGGTGAAGCTTTGAGCAGAATGAGTTGGGGACTTACCTACCATCCTAGTCAGACTAATGGATGGCTCGACTCGGAGCTAGAAGAGTCAGCCTCTAGTGAGTCAGAGATGAGTACTTATGAGGACGAAGTGATTTCTGACGAGGATTTCAGTGGCCTTCCCACTAATCTCTTACTTTCACAAATACCCCCATATGACCCAGAGCCTGGAGAGGGCATGATCTTTGATGTCAATTATCATTATGAAGACCCCTATGACTCAAATTTTGGTCCTGAGATACATTTTGATCCACTCCTCAGCAACTTCCTGCTGAATTGTGGGACGTGATAAATCAACTAAATCAACATCATGATCCCCCCTCTGATTATCCTCTATTTTCCACCACTACTCCACACTTTCTTATAGCTAGACTTTTTGGAGTAGGGATGCACAATCAGTTGGTTCGCATCTCCGAACCACTGATTCTGGGAGCATATGAGCACATCTTTCTCTTATTCTTGATCGGCTGTTATGCAAGAACTGTTACATCTGATTGAGTTTTCGCCCAGCTGGAGGCATTAAACTCAACATCTACTCCGCATCCATCACCTATACATACCTTTTTTTTACGTAGCATATTTTTCCTTTAGCATATTTTCTTTTCGTATATTGCATACTATTAGGTTAGCTAATGTTGAACGTTAAAATTTCAGAAGCAATTTCAGGTGATTTCTACCCATTTACTCCCTGCTGCATTTATTTTCCTCTATATTCATGCATGAGGACATGCAAGAACTTAAGCATGGGGGGGTAGATACAACAAAACTAAAAATTATTATGCCAACATTTAGGAAAACCTCGGAGCTACATGTCAAACGTACTTTAGGACCCTAAATAAAAGAACAACCGACTCCACCTCCAATGCTCACATTGGAGCTAAAAATCGTCCGCAACACCCACTTCCGACTCACCCACTCACCTTTTGTTCTAAATTTAGGGTCAAGCTGAATGCAACCCGAAAGAGAAATTTCATGAAGTACGAATATAAAAGGTTACTTGTTTATAGCATATATACATAGTGCATCCATGAATAAGATTATTTTATTAAGAGAATGCATTAGGGATTTTACCCTCTAGTTGATTCCTATAATCTAGAATCCAGTACAACTTTTCACACACACGTAGAATTTGCAATAGATTCACGGTGAAGACTGATAAACGTCTTTAATCTGTCGAGAAGAAGCAGTGCTTCTTCTCTTGAATCCTTGGATAGTGTTTTGGGATCTAAGCAGATTTTCTTCCAAAAAATCCATCAAATAGTGTGAGATGAGAATAGAGAGTACTGGTGCTCTAAGATTAATGTAAGGAATCTGGAATCTTAGATAATTAGGTGATGATACTCAGAGATTAGGCATAGTTTTCGCTCTCGATTCTTGCATATACATTTTTGTGCGAAATTTTGAAAGCCACCAAATAAGGCAATTACGTGGAGAACGAGTTTTCATAAAACTAAGTCTAAGGTGGATGGTTACGACCATTCTTTATGGAATCCTCAGCTGAAGGAGGGTATTGATGTCAAGGTCAAAAATATACCATCCTATCCGTCTCTCCCGGAGCCGTGAGTAGGCACTTCCATTAAATAAGCCACCCAATGTCTCTTGAGTACCACCAATCCCTAATAATGCCTCCTCAATAAAGTTCATGAATGTATGTTAGCTTGTGTTGAGTTGAAAAGAAAAAAATATACATAGAAAAAAAAGAAGAAAAAGAAAAAAAATGAAAAAAAATTTAGAAAAAGAAGAAAAAGCAAGAAAAAAAGAGTGTGTGAATATTTAGTGTTTATTTCAGTTGCATTGAGGCAATACCACTAAATAAATTTGAGACCCACCAAATATGGCCTTAACCTATTTTTCTATGCTTCTGACCACCCGAATACTAGCTAAGGAATTTTGACTTAGTGTTAAGGTTATGAGAACTCAATTAAAGTATTAATCCAAGTAAGACCACCAAATACGGATCATACGTGAGAATCTGGTGAGATTGTGAGCTCTAAGGAAAAAAAAAAACAGAGAGAATGAATACAAAGGAACCAGAAAAGAGCATAGTTTTTCTCGTCCTTCTCTAAGTTTAGTTACTTGATAATCCGGGAATCTAGATTCTGAAGTACTAATCTCTATGTAGCACCAACTGAGAGTGAGCCACCAAATAAACACCCTCATCCCTCAGACATTCTCTACCTAAGCTTAAAGCTGGGTGGAATTCATAAAATATCTTGAATACCCCGAGGGAAGAAGTCCGCCTATCCCACTAGAACTTTTACTAGGGGTCAAGTATAGGCTTTAGAGGTGAATTAGTTTTTCACTTGAATCCGTTGCAAAAGCTACATAGCTACACTTTCACGATTGTCTGGATTTCTAGAGCATAGATGAAAACAAAAAGGAGAAAAATCTCTACGCATGCACTTAATAAAATAATCAATCCCTTAGGGACCCTTTTGTGAATAATTTAGTTTTGCATTTGCTAGGGACTAGCAAGATTTAGGCAGGGGGTATGATTGCATAGCAATCATAGATCTTAATTGACCTAAATTAGGCTAGGACTTAGCATAAGTTAGCATAATTCATGCATGCATAAGCATTACTAGCACATTTACTGCTTTCTTTTAGCTATGCATAAAATAATGCTATAATGTACTGATTATGTGCATTATGTAAATTGCAGGTAATAAGCTAATCAGAAGCTAGATCTGAAGCTGGATCTAAAGCTCGATCTGAAGAATAAAGAATAACTGGTGTTGCAGCAGAGCTGGAGCGGAAGACCTAGATTAGATGTAGTAGATAATAATATAAGGGAGTTAAGGTATGATATTCTATTAAGTAGGAATAAAGCAATAAATTGTGAAGAACTTAGGTCCATCCTAGCCCTAAGATAGACTAGAAGCTTCCCCAAGCCTTAGCCACCCTTAGATTAGGTCACTACACCTTAGGAAACCTTAAAACCCTAATTCTAGCCTCTATCTGGATGTCCAGATGAGTTATAGGACGTCTGATGAGAACCTCATCATGAGCCATAACTATCTCATTTTGACCTAATACAGAGAATAAAAGCTCCTACATAACCTTAGAAAGGCTTGGCTCAGAGAGATTCCGAGTTTGCAAAGAAAACATAAACTGAGGGGTAAAAATGTAATTTCACCAATCCAATCTGAAAATAGGGTAACTCAGGGTCCAAACATAGGTCAAAACAACCTAATAAGAAGAAAAGTGGGATGAGATGACTCAATAAGGGCTACAGCAACTCCAAAGAATGAAATGACAGCCTGTAACCCTAAAAACAAACCCACTTCAATTCACATGGTTAGAGGTAAGGTAAAAATCAACTAAACCCTTTAAAATTCATAGAAAAATAATCTCTAGGGTTTAGGACTTTCAATTTGACCTTAGGAACCCATTTTGACCTACATTGAGAACCATGCCCAATTAACAACTTAATTTAGGTTTTTTCGTAAATTGACCGATCAAACAAGGTTTAATCTAGAAATAAAATTCACCATCAGAATCCTTAGGTCCTAATTAGTCATGTATAAAAACTTGGGCCTAAGAAGAAACCTTCTTGACCAACTTTACACTTTGGTCCTCATATATTTACTTTTTGGCCCTCAACTTTTGAACCCTCACATTTTGACCCCTAACTCTCCTTCGTTCTTTGCATTTAGGTCCCTCCTGCAAAACCTGCGCAGCACCATGCTCTGGCGACCTTGCGCGGAGCATGGCGCCGCGCAGGGTGAGGGAGGGGCCCTGGCAAGTCAATGGGGGGTACCCTACGTCGTCAGCCACCGCAGGGACACCCCCCTGAGTACTGCGACCGCCCATACCGCCCGTGCGAACGCACGGACGGTATGGATCTCCTTCCTCCGACGTCCTCCGGCGAGGGAGACACGTCGTCTCCCTCCGCCCTCCTCTCTGATTCCGCCCCTATAAATACCCCCGTCGCTCCGCCGTTCTTCGCAGCTCGGATCTGACGGAGACACCCCCCTCAATTCCTCCCTTCCCACTCCGACAGACGCCCCCTTGCTCCGGTGGCCTCTCCTCCTCCTCGTCGCCCTGCCGCACTACCAGCAGCAAGGTTACCTTCCCTCAATCCTTCTGCGTCACGCCGCACCCAGCTGGCACCTCTCCGGTCCCTTCCTCGTCGCCGCCCCTTCCTCTGGGCAATTTCTTCTCCGGCAACAGTCGATACGACTGTCGCCTGCGCCAACCCCTCCTCGTCCAGCTTAGCAGGTAGAACTTCTCCTCTTCCTCCCCTCTTTCTTTTCCATACTGAAACCCTTACTGTCGGCCCCGATTTCCCACCGATCACCCTCACCTTTTCCACCTCCGGGCAAACTCCGGTGAACCGCTCCCATCGCTCCAGCACCCCACACGGCTCGCCGACCTGTGCATAACCTCCGCCTCGTCACCCTGATCCTCTTCCACCCCTCCACTTCCCACCAAACGCCCTCTGCAGATCCACCGAACACACCCACTTCTCCGCCCGCAGTTTAACCTAGGGCGATCCTTTGGCTCCACCACGCCCACTGCAAACCATCCGACCACCTTCGCCGTGCCACGGTGAAGGTCCCCCGCCTGTCTAATTAGGCCGAGAGGCCGTTCTTCTGTGACCAGGTGACTTGCCCGCCGTCGCCATTACTGAGCAGGCAGAGCTCCTTCACCTGCAGGTGCAGGCACGCCTTCACCCAGGTTCGACTCCCAGGTTGCGCGGGGTGTCTCCGCGAAGCGTCCCAGGCTCACAGTTGGGGCGAAGGCCTCTCGTGAAGCCACGATTGCACGCTGCTCCCTCCGCTGCGGGCGCTCAATTGGGGTGGGACATTTAGTCCCACCTCGGAACTTCTCAGAGGCGCACGGACGCATAAAGGCAAAAAGTGCCTTATGCTGTTCGCCTCCTGACCACGGGGTGAGGTCCCTCTCACCCGATTCGGCCTCGTCCGTGATCACGCTCCACGGACCTGGCCCGACCCGATTAACCCGACCTGCACTCCTCGCCCACCACCGCACACCGGTGGGCCTGGACCCGGGCGCGACTCGTACCCGATTACCCGGTTGCTCTGGGAGAGCTGTCCTAAGAGCGAACTCAGAGAGAAAGAGACGCGCGGAGGAGGGGGGTAGAGTAGGTTTTGCCCTCTGACTTTGAACTCTTAAGCGTGCAGGCACAGGTGAAGAAGAAGGAAGCTAAGGGAGACACTGTAGCAACAAGCGGTTTAAGTCGTCTGATTTTCAAATCAGACAACGTCCTGAATACAGGTGAAGGCAAAGAAGAAGAAGGAAGGCGAGGCAGAGGAAAGAGAGGAACACAGAGCAGCCAAGTGAAGAAACAGAAAGCAGAAGAAGAAGAAGAGCACGGGAGGAAGATCTGAAGCAAGAAAAGAAGAAACAAAGAAAATAAAAAGAAGAAAAAGACAGGATCGTCCAACCAAGAAATAGAGGAAGCAAGAAAAGAAGAAGAAGAAGAATAGGAAGAACAAAAGCCAAAGAGAAGAGAAGACAAAGAGGAAGAAAGAAGAGAAGAAGAAGAAGCCAAACTTTCATCTCTCTCTCTCTCTTTATTTTTGTAATAGAACATGTATATCTCTAGAATACGACTTGCTCCCTGAGTTCGACCTCGGGAGACTGTATTTTCCGAGTAACAAATATTAGCAAATGATGGCAATAACTATCTGTACTACACTGACTTAAGAAAAGCTAGTTGCTGCCACCGTTTGCCAATGTCCAAAACACTTAGCCAACTCTTGCACACCTTAAATCTACTTCTGCAGTGTTATTGGAAGTCTAGACACTTGGTCAAACGTCCAATTTCTACAGAATAGCCAAGATAGAACCTAGAATCCCTCCTGACTCTGATTGGACATCCAGACAATAAGTTTAGACTTCTGATTTTTCACTATAAGTCGTCTGACACTTTTATCAGACGTACATAACTGCCCTCCATACCCTGTTTTGAGATTCAAGCCTTGATCTTGGATTTCTAGGTCCCTAAACCCAATTCTAACCCCTTAGGAACCTAAATTAAGGTGCCCTAACCATAGTACATCACCTCTAGACCTCCCTAAGGACCTAATTAAGTCTTCATTAAACCTAATTAACTTCGATCTTAGTCAATTCCATCAGCCTATTCAATTGGACTCACTGAGTCCAATTGAGCCATGATCTCAGCACATACTGTCCAATTAGACTCAATGAGAGTCCAATTGACCTAGACCTAACTTAATTGAGTTTTTTTACTCTCAATTAGGGTTTCACACATCCAATTAAACTTGTATCAAGTTTAATTTCATTTTACTTTAATGAATTAGGGTTTGCAACCCTAATTTGAGACCTACCTTGACCTAAACTCTCTAGAACCTAACCTGATCAACCTAGCCACCTAGGTTTCGACCCACACACACCATCCACACGAAAATACCTAGCCTAGAGTTCTCTAGAACTCTCTACCATGTGTTGTTGCCTTGGTTGCTAAAATTAGCAACCAAGAGCCATTCAATTTTTAGATCCACCAAATGTGGATCTAAAAACCACCCATCCATCCACTCTCTCCCTCTCCCAGGAGCTCCCATAAAAGGCCTCTCTAGAGAATTCCATAACTCTCTAGAGAGCTTCCCTTAGGTCTATAAAAAGACCTAAGGGGTGGCACTTTGGACCCATTCACTCTTGGCTCCATTTTAGCTTAGCTTCATTCCACCTCCACTCCACCTTCATGAGTAGCTTCACCATGGCCACCACCATTTCCATGCCAAGATGTTGGATCACCTCCTCAACCTCTCTCCAAGGGCCGGCCTAAGCATCATTGGTCGCCCCTCCTTCTCCTCTCAACCAAGTCAAAGGACATCTGAGCCCACCTCTGAATGCCCTTAGTTCTAATAGATTAGATTATAGTTCTTCATAGATTTAATGCTTTATTTACTGCTTAATAGTGTAGCTCTAAATTCTCCCCCAATGATGCATGCATAATCCCTCCTTAGATTCATGTATGCAATCATTTTCTGTTAGCTAGATTTATGTTTTCAAGCATTCCTCTACAAGCTTTCCATGAGCTTTATGTTGCAAACACCATCGTGAATCAATGAAAATCTTTTCTCATATATATATATATATATATATATATATATATATATATATATATATATATATATATATATATATATATATATATATTTGTGAAAATCACCATGAGCCATGTTACAATACTTTTGTGTGATTGAAGTTGCATGTTTTAATTTCTGATATTCTGGCAACTAAGCATGTCATGCATAAATACAAACTTAGCATAAATCGACATGAGATTTTGAATAGGTAGAGCAAGAGAGATCGATTTCAAATCTGCATTTCCACAAATAGCTCCCAGAGACGAACAACCAGGACTCCAAGTCTCATTATCATTATAAATTATTTTTGACAAGCGCTTTCGCACACTATACTACGATGAGATCTCTGTTTTTAAAACACGCGCAAGAATCGCCTCTTGTCAACACTCCACGTTCAGAACGCTAACCAACGTACTACGCACTAGGATGGTCGCATTTTGGTTTTCGCTTGCAGCTGCCCTCAATCGTTGGATGACGTTCCAACGGCTGAGTTACGTTCTCTCTTGATGAAGCACTAGGGAGGCAGGTAATGTGGCATGATCGTTGCCGTTGGATGATGATCCAATGGCCCACAAAGCTCTAACGTTGTCCTTCAGTGGCTAAGGGCACTCAGGTGGGCTGTTGGGATGGCACCACGTGGTGTCATCCTAACCGTCCTTCCTGCATTTGCAGATGGTGCTACAGGACTCTGATTGAGGCGATTCTCATGTCATTGGACTACGATCCTCGCTTTGAGTCCATCCGTACGGTCAGATTTATCATCTGCAGCCATAAATCATCTACAATTATTATTGCATATCAATTAGAACATAAAATAGCATTATTATTTACAAAGCTAACAAATCAACTACGATGCAAAATATGCTGTTCATGCATACATTATTCCTAAGTTAAGCTACGATCTAACTTAACTTAGGTAGATTAGGTCCTTTGATTGCTGCGCAATCAGCTCTCTCTCTCTCTCTTTTGTTTTTTCTTTTTAAAAGGAAAGGGAACAGAAACCCACCAATCCTGTTTTTGGGTCCCAGGAGTGCCAATCTCTATGTGGTGAAGTCTATTGTACTCCTTGCATCGAGAGAAACACCGTGGTGGTCTTCGATTTCAAGTTTGGGTCTCAATTTACGTTCCAAAATTTTCTTCCTAAACATAATTTTAAACGTTCGTTAAATTACCACAAAAAGTGAAAATGCATAAACTGAAAAAAAAAAAAAGGGGGTTTATCGACCTTTGATTTGCATGAAACTGGTGTCATTGATTTTGGATTTCTACAAGGACCTTGAAAAAGCTTTCAATTGGGAAACGGTGTCAGTTTCAAAATGTAGAGGTTTCCTCACAAAATTCCCACAATGCAGATGCAGTGATCTGCTTTGCATAAAATAGAAAGCTTTGGATTCCTTATGGAAAGTGGAACTCAACTCGAGTGTGGAAGTTTAGATCTGAGATCTCATCGACATGACAAGGGTTAGGCACACCAAGTGTAGGGTTTGTCTCAATGAGGTTCTAGGTGCCTTGGTTGGGGTTAATTAGGTGAAGATGTAGGTCAATTAGGTGGGTAATTGGGGTTGGTTTTGTGTGTGGTCAGATGTGTCTGTGCACGTTGATTTTGCAGGAAGCACATGATTGTTCTACTATAGGTATTCTTGCATATGCATATCTTGACTCCAACTCCATTGCAAGCCTACACACATGAAGTGATATCGTCAACACTGGGCCCATAAAATAGAGAAATTATGAAATGTTTGTACAAAATGCAAATGCATGAAATGCATGTAATGTATGCTTCTATTTACAATGCAAGCTTGGTTTTAAGCCTAATTCAGACATTTTAACTATGATTGCCATGCAATCACACCCCTACCCCAAAAGAAGACGCAGGGACATCACCTGCAGAATCAACTACTTCCTGGCCTAGTTCTCTACCCTTGTCTATAGTGGGCCATGGGCAAGAATGGCTTCATCTTTTTGACAGGCTTTCCTCCCACATACAAAGGAATCTGTACCCCTTTTCGATGATAACATCATCATGAGTCATAAATAGCTTTATTTAGTCAAAATCAGGTGAAAAATACTCCCACATAGTCGCCTGAGAGCCATAATTCCTTTCAAATTCTTTTTGAGAGAAAAATAATAAAATATGGTTGATTCTGTAGTTTTAACATCATATCATGAAAGTAGAGTAACCATGAGCTTTTCTAGGGGTTAATCGAAGTTCAAATAAGCATTAAAAACTAATAAGTCGGTCCATACAGGGAGAAACAGGGTTTCACGCATTTCGAGAACCAATACAGCACCCAAAACCCTAATTTCAAACCTGCTTGAATTACAAAGGTTCTGTTTAGGATAAAATTCATCTAAATCTCCTAAAATTTATATAAAAATGTTCCTTAAGGTTTGGTATTCTTAATTTGACCAGATAAACCTATTTTGACCTTAAACAGAGTCACAGACAAAGTTCTACCCTAATTTAGGTTTCTACGCAAATTGCCCAGTCAAACTTGGTCAAAACCGAAATCCTACTTCACCATTAGATTCCTTGGACCTAAATTAGGTTTTTACCAAAATTTGAGCCTAATCAAAGTCCATATTGACCTAGTTTTCATTCTAGTCCCTTAAAACTCTATTCTTCACATATAAGCCCCTTGCTTTTGAAATTCTTTGTGAATAACCCCCTATCTTTGTCAACTTCTTTGCAAAACGATCCCTGCCGCCATTGAAGGTCAACCGACCTCCAAGCTAGCTTTGACTGCATCGAATCCCACTCAAATCATCATCAAATCCCACTAAATTTGGTGGGATTGATGTTCACACTATGAGGAATCCATTGGGACAGATCTTAGCTCTTGAGTCGCATGGATTAGGTCGTGCGAACGCACGAAAATCATGAGTTCTTCTTGACTCCTAATGAAGCCAATTAGCACTATTTCCTTGTATAGAGCTTGCCCAGGAGCTCTATATAACCTCTAGTATCTCTCACCGTCCGAAACTAGTCCAGTTTGTCCCTAAAACCTTTGTCGTTTCTTCCATCGACCAACTCCAACCGTGACTCCGGTGACCTCCTCGATCCCTCTCATCAAGGCCTCCAACAGTCAAATTGGAGGCACCTTCTTCCTCCTCATCTTCCTCTGCTCGTTGCCAGCCACAACAGGAGTCTCCTTATCCTCTTCGTCGTAGTCGTTGCTCCCTCAATGGAGATTTCTCCTTCTCTAGCGCCGGCCAATCACAGCTGGTACCTCTCCTTAGCCCCTTCATCCATTAGTTAGGTCTCTCTCTTCCTCTTTCCTTCCTGAATTTGTCTAACCTATTCCTTTCCTTTTTCAACCACCAACACGACCCCAATCCCATCTTCTCCCTTCGCTTCGGCTAAGCTCCAGCAAGGTCATACCACCTCCACAGACCACCAAACCCTTCGCGATCACCTCCAGAACCTCCACCACTTCACACTCGACAGAACCCCGCAAGATTTTAAGGGGCTTGCACTCTCAAACACTCCACCAAACACATGCACTCACCACAGCCCCCTGAGGTCGCCAGATCTCCACACACACCCTCATGCGATGCCACAATCATCATCTCCTCGTTGACGTCCGGCAATCCTTCTGAGCTGCTTTGACATGGCCACGAGGCCGTATTCTCTATTTCAGGTCTTCACCGTCGCCTCCACCTTCTCTGACCTCCACTGCAGTTCTCCAGCCACAATCATCCATGATTCCACTCCCAGGTCTCGCGACCCAGCTCTAGGTCCCTTCCCAGGTCCTCAATCGAAGACTTCGACCACAATTGCTGCTCCAATTGACACCTTTAACCTCCTCAACTGCTGCGCGAAGAACCTCTGTGGAGCATAGTCCCCTATTATTAACAAAAGGGCCCCCAGCAGCGCATATAAGCAAAAAGTGACGAGGCCTTATTGCCTTCAACTCACTAGGGTCAAGTCCCTACCATACGCCCCCGCACACGCTGCACCTCACGCACTCATCCACGCCCTCGCCAGCGCTCACACCACTTAGGTCTGGGTGGTGGATCCAGTTACCCAATACCCAGGTTTGATCCAATTTTGAACTTGGGAAGAGAGAAAGAGAATCTAAGAGAGAAGGGGGTGGGTTTTGCCGTGCAACCCTTTGTGTTGGCGTGTGCTGAGAAGAAGAGGTTAACAATTAGCCTCTGAAGAGAAAAGCCTCCTATGCTTGAGTAGGCTTGAGAAGAAAGAAGAGGAGGCCTTGTGCTTGTGAAGTTGTGCTTCTGTTAAGGTGTTTGATGCCTTGTTCCTGACGTCTGAAAGGTTAATGCTGATACTGTTGGATTATTTGAGTACTTAAGTTAATATTGATTAATTGATTGAGAAAATTGTTGAATTATTTGAGTAATTTGAGTGTGAGATATATGCTTAATTAAGATGAATAATTATTTATTCAAATCACCATTATTTTATCTTTCTATTCTTTTTGTCCCATGATCATTTGATTTACATTTGAATATCAATTAGAGCAATTCATTTTATTTAATATCTGTTATTGAGTTCAATTTATTGTGCTTATTGATTCTGAATGAAGATTAATACATGAATTCCACATTTGCTCCTTGCGAACGACCTCGGACTCTACTTTCTGAATCTAAGTTTATAAATTTAAATGTTTTGTTGTGCAATTTAGGAGTGTACTACAACGAATGCATATTAAAATCTCCTCGATTCACGTTACAACACTTTTCTTCTTCTATGTTCCCTCAAGGTGCACAGTCTTCAAAACGTGGAAGGCTACAAAGCAAAAAAAAAGTCAAATTAGCACAACCAAGTTAAGACAAAAGACACATAGGGACTTACTATCATTGGAGTAGTTTTCCTTGGCCTAAGAAAGCAGCTCCTAGACATCTTCCCACACAAGTTCTTGGAGAGCCACAATATGAAAGCCCTCCATGACCTTGACATCATTTTCCAATTAAGTAGGAAGGGTTGGGCAAACGTCATGCTTAGG